>OU015493.1:78379067-79091567 GCA_907164885.2 Dolomedes plantarius | reverse complement strand
TTTGGTCCCGGTGGGTGAAACAGTCTATGATTCTATAGCGGACAAACAAACAGACAAGCTCTTTTATATATATATATATATATATATATATATATATATATATATATATATATATATATATATAGTATATATATATATATATATATATATATATATAGTATATATATATATATATATATATATATATATATATGTATGTATGTATGTAAGAGAAATTTTATAAAATAAAATAATAAATCTGTTGATTCTACTTCTATTTACTGATTCGGAAAGCTAAACAAAATTTTAAAATAATATATTATGTGTATATTAAAAAAAAGTTGTAAAAAAATGTTTTAGAATAAACTTCAAATGTGACTCATATCTTCAGAAGGTTCAATGTCTCGAATTTTTTTCTTTAATTTATGAGTCTATTTTTGATTGATGTCCGAAATAAACCAAGATTCTACACATTTTATTGGACTGAGCAGACCTAGAGAAGGCCTAACAATTCTGCTGAACATCACTACCGATGTGGTTTTAGTCAACAATGAAGTTCTTAAAGGGGTTACAATAAGATTCATCTGTGAAAAAACGCTTTCATTTTCACTTGAAGCTATCGGAATCATATAGAGATGGTGTATTGATTGATATTCCTCCTGGGAATTATCGAGAAAAACTCTGTATTACAACCCTTTCATTGAAACGAAGTTTTCTTGATAAATTCCTTATTTCTGCCTCCCCAAACGTCAAATGATTTTGAGCTTCTTCTGGCCACTGTTTTGGATCTGACACTTTCGCCCATTTAGATAATTCAGCTTCTTCATCATCTAGTAATGTTTTTTCTATAGATATTTTTAGATTTTCATAAAATGAAATAAGACTTACAGGTGGGTCCTCCTTCCTACACTATCTGGCGAAAAGTATCCAGACACCCAGTGGTACGGACTCGGAGAGTCCTGAGGTGTATAATAGTATGACGTTCGTCCTCCTTTTGCATCGATGACAGCCTTCACACGTCTGGGGAGACTTTCCACCAGTTTTTGATAGGTCTCCATATCAATTGACTTCTAGGCGTCCATCACAGAACGTACTAACACTTTTATAGCTTTCGGTTAAATATCAAATTACGTCGCCTGCCAGATCCACTTCTTTAGCGGGGTGTCTGGATACTTTTGGCCAGATAGCGTATCTTTCTTGTACATGGGAACCTCCTGGAAGATGAGACATTTGGCGGTAGTGGTGGATCTTTCATAATATGGTATATGTTATATTTCTCTCTCTTCAAATATTTGAGCTAGACGCTTAATAATTTTATTCCCACAATACAAATTTATGTTGCGTTCTTGTAATTTCAAGCTTAGCTCAAAAAGGTCTTCAAGAGCATCACAAATCAACCCTAGATCTAAAATGAATGCAACTGATGGAATTTTCTTCAACAAACCTTCATATATACATCTATAATTTTTGTCTTAGGAAGAATCATCCATAGCAACTGTATAAAGATGTACCAATGCTTTGTAATCCTCCCAAACAACAGAAAATTAAATAAAACTAGATTCTACCCAACGAGTGCTTAGTATTCGTCCAATTTTCAAAAGATGCATTTTCAGTGAATTTGCACAGTCATTCACTGGTAATGCCTTGAACATGTTCTCTTGACAACATCATGGACGGTTAATTCCAATCTCTGATCGGCACAGTGCCATACAATTATTGATGGAAATTTTTCCTTAAATAATTTCTCCACCATCAGATCCAAGCATTACTGCTACACCATCATAAGCAGAGAAAAGTAGATGATCATTCAGGTATTCCTCCGTTAATCGAACAGATTGTATGTATATATATATATATATATATATATATATATATATATATGATTGTGTGTGTATATATATATATATGTGTGTCATTTAGAATTCTACACACACACTGTAAGGTTACACTTTCGACACCTCTATGTCTAGAAATCGAGCACTGTATATATATATATATATATATATATATATACATACATCGGGTGTCCCAAAAATGACCAGCGATTTTTAAAATCAATTAAAGATAAACAGATGGTGATAAAAATGTACGGTTTGCTGTATTCTGCTTACGTAACCAGCGAATTTATTCTCACCAATTTTTAAAATAAGTTGAAAAGTTCGTCAACAGATGGCGCTGCTGACTGGGAATAACTATAAAAGAATGTTTTCAAAATAACCAACAACGTGCAGCAACAACGTGGCGCAGTCTGAGGTCAAAATTCGCAGACGCCCGTGCAATCATTTCAGTTTGAATGTTCTGCAAACAGCAGATATGTATTGTTCCAGTTCATCTACAGTTTGTGGATTGTGACGATACCCCTGGTCTTTGAATTACCCCCAAAGAAAAAATTCGAATGGCATCAAATCTAGCGAATAGGGAGGCCAATCCATGCCACTTTACGTATGCTTCTTGGTTTGAAAGCATTGTTTTATAGTTTTTCCTGTCAGCAGCGCCATCTGTTGATGAACTTTGTACCTAATTTTGAAACTGGTGAGAATAAATTCCCTGGTTACCTAAGCAGAATGCAGCAAACCGTCCATTTTTATCACCATCAGTTTATCTTTAATTGATTTTTCAAATCGTCGGTCATTTTTGTGACACCCGGTATATATATATATATATATATATACACTGCTGGCCACACAAATTGCAACACCAAGAAAGACAAGAGATATCACAACAAAATTTATTTTGTAGATAACATGCTCTTCATGCGATTTCTGGTTGTTTCCGACAGCTGTTCAGATTAGTTTAGCTGTACAGGGCCTGATGAAACAGCATCCACAAAATGTCTTCACGCATGCTTTGAAAAGGGGACTGAACGATGGCACCGTAGCATATCATCTGAAGGAAGATATTTGGAAAAATAACAACCTATTTTTTCTTGTATTTCTTCATTTTTTGTGATTTTACTCTTCTTATGGAATGTCCTTTCGACATTCGACTGCCCTACAGTTATACGAGGGAGTAAATATATTTTAGACGTTTTCCGACACAAAAAGATGAACTTAAAAAAGCTCGCACATACTAAAGTACACTGCTGGCCACCCAAATTGCAACACAAAGAAAGACAAGAGATATAACAACAGAATTTATTTTGTAGACAACATGTTGACCAAGTATCAAATGATTAAATTTATAGACTTCTGTGAAGTGTGGTTCCTGCCAAAATCAGTAGCCAGAGTAGCCGCCATTGTTCGAGATCACCGCTGCCACACGCCTCGGCATTGATTCAAAGAGACTTTGGATGAGTTCTTGGGGTACAGCAGACCAAGCAGCTTCCACACGTTGCCAAAGTTGATCTGCTGTGGCAGCTGGGGATGGAATCTGGGTCAATCGTAGAGCAACCATGGACCACATGTTTTCTATCGGCGAAAGATCCGGAGAGCGAGGCGGCCAGCAATTCAATCTGGCGATTGAAGAAGAAACGTTGGACAATGCGTGCCAAGTGTGGTTGCGCATTATCCTGTTGAAATATGGCTGTGGGCAAGCCCTGAAGGTAAGGAAGGACAACTGGCTCCAACACCTCGGAGATGTAGAGCTGGCTGTTTAAAGTACCGGCAATGCGTACTAGAGGTGTGCGAGAGTGATATCCAATACCGCCCCATACCATAATACCCGGTGCAGGACCAGTGTGGCGGTGCATATCGCAGCTGTTCAGCATCCTCTCTTCAGGGTGTCTCCAGACTCGAATGCGACCATCGTGGTGTTGCAGACAGAAGCGTGACTCGTCAGTAAAGACAATTTCATTCCATTCTGCCGTCCACATCCTTCTGTCATTGCACCATTGGCGGCGGAGACGTCTGTGATTCTGCGTCAAGGGTAGACAAAGCAATGGACGTCTTGCGGACAGACCACTCTGCTGTAAACGGCGTCGAATGGTACGCGCAGACACTGGATGATGCGTTACAGACTGCATGTGCTGTGCTATGGTTCGTGATGTGACTGAGCGATCCGTCACTGCCATTCGCACAATTTGCCTGTCATCACGTGAAGTGGTGCGCTGAGGTGGATGCGATCGAACACGCCGGTCCGTCGTACCCTCCTGCATCCAACGATCACATATCCGCATTACAGTTGTTTGGTTTCGTCCAACACGACTACCGATTTCCCTGAAAGATAATCCACAATCTCGGTAGGCCACTATCCTTTCTCTGTCGAACTCGGATACTTGATCAAAAGATGATCGCTGTTTTCGACGAGGCATAATTGATCGTTTTTTTTAAAAAAACCACAAGAAAAACACAATTGCCGAACTTGAAATCGTCGAAATCTCCAAGCCTTAAATAGCTCTTTGAATTGGCGCCACAGGCGCGCGTGATGTGCGTCTGCGCTGAAATTCTAAGTAGATAGAAAATGAGAGTTCACCAACATACGGTGCGCGGTGTACGGTGCACGGTGCAAAGGGGGCGTGGTCTCTTGATGACGTCAGCGCCACCTGGCGACGTTTTTGAGTCAATCAGGAGAAGACCATGATCTTAGCGCCCCCTTGCGGGAAAACCTGGAACCTTGTTGTACAGCAGAATCTTGAAGAGAGTATGTGCTCCGCGGAGCGCCACCTATAGGTCAAATATGAAACTACATTTGGACTTAGAAAATTACGTATAAGGTTACGGATCTATATTTTCAGTGCTGCCATCTGATGCTGAAAGCTAGAACTACAATTTTACAGAAGATATATATTTTTCAAGACTTGACAGGAGCTGGTTTCGAACCCACGTCGAAAATGTTAGCTGACCAGCGACACGATCGTAATCCGATCGAGCCACCGGGATCTTGTCATTGTACGGTATTATAAGGTATTTAAAGAGTGAATATTTTAAAGGGAACTTGAGAAATATGATAGAGGATTCTGTGGTATTATATTATTTTAATTAGTTAATTAATTAATTATTTTTTTAATATATTACATACTAAGCGCCCCCTAGCGGGAAAAACTTGAACTAAACTAGAACTTTAAATATTTAAGATTGTAAAACGATTCTACGCTGCAGGCGCCATCTATTGGTCAAAATTACAACTACATTTAAAATTTAATTTTTCAAAACTTTAAATATTTTTAGTCGAATTCTAACTTAAAATATATTATCAAATTAGTAGTTAAAAAAGGGCTTATTTTCAGGACTTTAAAATTGTTTTGCTATGTTTTTTAACGTGATATATAATTTTACATAGATACATTCGCTAAATAATACAAAATAATAATAAATTTGTACATAGATAGGCTAAAACGAATATTTTTTTCTTTTACTTTAAATTTTTTTATTAGGTTTTTAAACTTAAAACATATTATCAATTTAATAGTTTGGAAAAAGTATTTATTACAGAACATTCCAAACTAGCATGAAAAAAATGAGAAATATTATTTGAACTTTGAAAAAAACATTACATGAAAGCTAACAAGGGATATTTTTACACATGAAATTATTTACGACAACCGTTAAGTTTAAAATATCTTAAATTTTTCTTAACAATATTACTTTGCAGTATAATATAATTTAGATAGAGCTTTGAAACCATTGTAACATTTAGTATAGAAAAAATTATTATTTGATCTTACCTTGAAAAACATTCCATGAAAGCTAACAAGGGATATTTTTAGACATAAAATTATTTACGACAAGTGTTAAGTTTTTTAATATAAGGTTACGAGTATATTTTTGCAACTTTACATAAGTATAACCACTAATGAATAGAATTAAGTATAGAAAATTAATCACTTACCCACTAGTAGTAAACTTTGTTAAAAATAATTATAAAAACCTGAAAAAAAAAAAATTTTTTTAAAGGATTGTTCCCACCACCACCCGACATGACACGAGCATATCGCAACAATCCAAATTATTAAATCTAAAAGAGAAGATATTAAATTAACGCTGAAATAAAAATTTTAATTCACAACATGAACATACTACAATAGTCTGCATTATTAAATCTATAAGAGAAGATATTAAATTTACGCTGAAATAAAAATTTTAATTGATCACACTAAATATAACATGTATATACTGAAACAATTTACATCATTAAATCTGCAAGAGAAGATATTAAATTTACGCTAAAAAAATTTTTAATTGTCGACATATGCATACTGCAATAGTCTACATTATTATCAAAAAGTTCATTGAATTATATTCTATAACAGAGAGAATATTTTTATGAATTTACTAGAATTAATTATCAAAAATAAATATAACGTCATCTATTGATTAAAAATGAAATTTAGAAAATTTAATACATGGTTTTGAGTATATTTTTCAAAACTTTAAATATTTTTAGTCGAATTCTAACTTAAAATATACTATCAACTTTGTAGTTAAAAAAAAGGGCTTATTTTCAGGACTTTAAAATTGTTTTGCTATGTTTTTTAACGTGATATATAATTTTACATAGATACATTCGCAAAATAATACAAAATAATAAGAAATTTTGACATAGATAGGCTAAAACGAATATTTTTTTTTTCTTTTACTTGATATTTTTACACGTGAAATTATTTTACAACAAGCGTTAAGTTTAAAATATCTATAATTTTTCTTAAGAATATTACTTTGCAGTATAATATAATTTAGATAGAGCTTTGAATCCATTGTAACATTTAGTATAGAAAAATTATTATTTAATCTTACCTTGAAAAACATTCCATGAAAGCTAACAAGGGATATTTTTAGACATGAAATTATTTACGACAAGCGTTATGTTTAACATATCTTTAATTTTTCTTAAGAATATTACTTTGCAGTATAATATAATTTAGATAGAGCTTTAAAACCATTGTAACATTTAGTATAGAAAAATTATTATTTAATCTTACCTTGAAAAACATTCCATGAAAGCTAACAAGGGATATTTTTAGACATAAAATTATTTAAACAAAGCGGGAATTCCCCAGTAGAGTTATTTTTTCCTTTTAATATTAGAAATAAAAACTGAAATATGATTCAATCTAGATAATTATTTAAATTAAATACACATAACATACCAATCCATACTATTAAATCTGCAAGAGAAGGTATCAAATTTATCTCGCGATGTTAATAGAGAAGATTCTTACATTATCTGAAATAATACAGACTTTATCATGTTTAGAAGATATTTACAAGAGTTCATTTTAGAATTAAATGAATCATGGTTTGAATCCTACAACAGTAGGGGGTATATGCAAACATGAAGACTTTAAATTATACAATTACCATCTAGAACCTGAAACTTAAAAATATATGCATCAATTTAAGTATCTTTATATAGTTTATGTACAGTTTTGAATATATTTCAAACCTTAAACGTTTTTCCAACATTGAAACTATATTATAAGTTAAGACGCTTACTAAAATTAAAAAACATTTTATAGAGGTAAAGACTTGAAAGATAAAATTTACAAGTTTTAATCCTAAATATTATATTTTATCCAGAAATGTAGACTATTAATATATGATTTTAAACCTAACATGCTTTCAACGATTACCTAAATTGCGATATAATGTTAAATTCCACAGATTATTTCACAGATTTAAGATATTTATTTAACCTAAGATGTTTATAAATCCTATCCAAATTGGAATAGTGTTTGCATATCATCATAAACAACTAAATATTATCATTTTCATGGGTTTTAAGGTATTTATTCAACATAAGATGTTTATAAATCCGACCTAAATTGGAATAGTTTCTGCATATCAACATAGACTGCGTAAACAACCAAATATTAACTTAATTTAAATAAGAGCATATAATTTCCTTTTTGATAACTTAAATATATATATATCATACATGTTGCTAAATTAAAATTCTTGTTATACTTTCGTATAAGATAGTTTTTTTTACATACAAGAACATAAATAATATAGACTTTATTATGTTTAGAAGATTTGCAGATATTTAAAGCAGTTCACTTAACTTTAGAAGTAAATGGATCAGAGTTTGAATTCTACTGCAATAGAGGTAGTTTAACTTCACAATTATAATCTAAACAGATAACAAATCTTTGAAAAAAATATTCTATAAAAAGTAATAAAATATATTATGGAAACTTCAAATTAATTTATGATAGGTTTCATTAAATATTCTGCAAACGCTATGAAACATTTCGTATAGAAAATAATTACCATTTGTTCTTACCTTTAAAATCTATAGTTTATGCACTTAATTCATATAATTTTTTTCAAAAACAAGCTTTAACTGCATAAGAAGATATTATATTTGTCCCGCACATACATATAAACTTAAAACATATTAAAACTTACTAGTTCCCTTATAAAGGTTTCAAGACTTTAAAAATTTTTTTACTATGTTTTAAATCTAATCTATAATTTTACATAGATATATCCATTAATAAATTGTTTTACATAGAAAAAAGCATACATCGCACCTAAAATTTTAGTTTTCTTAACAAAATAACCTGCAAAACTTTCATCGAAACAAATGTTTATTATGTTAAAAAAATCAAATACCCATTGATATTACTTTGAAATATTATGCAAATAATAACTTTGAATAAGTTTTACATCAGAAATTATTTTCCGACAATTGTTAAAAAAAATTTATACTATAAGTTTAAAACGCTTCCTAACACTTAAAATTTTATCATTCTATAAGGAGTATAATTTCTTTTAAATCATGCATAAACATCTATATATTAAGATAATTTACATAATAGCATATGACTTCCTTTTAATAACATAAATATACATATCATAAATGTTGCTAAATTAAAATTCATGATATACTTTCGTATAAGATAGTTTTCTACATACAATTACCCAAAATATTTTATCCATACAGCAACAGAAGTAATACAGACTTTATCATGTTTAGAAGATATTTACATGAGTTCATTTTAGAAGTAAATTGACCAAGGTTTAAATCTTACAGCGGTAGGGGTATACGCAGACAATATTTTTATATGAGAACCTACTTACAATAGATCTTAAAATTAAAATAAGTTTTGTTAAGAATAAAACTCTGCTGTAGATTTTATAATCTAAGCATATACCACACTGTCATAGTTAACATTTTCAAAACTTAATGGTTTAAAATATATTATTATAAAACATATAAAATACTTACGGCATTAGTAGAAATATTCTGCATTGGAAAAAAAAATCTGGAGCTTATAATTAGCCATACTTCTAAAACGAGACCCAATTGAAAAATATACAAGTCACGTTAGTTAATCTTGATTATCTGCGGTTAATTTTCCGTTACAGTCACAGTTATCTTCTCAAAATGAATCAATGATAAGATAAATAATTATTTTGCTATCATTTAACGAGTCGTTCACGTTCCTTTTATTTTATTTGTCAAGAGTTGCCAAGAGTTGGCAACGATTGTAGAACGACTTTCAAAAATCTAACCCCTAGTGTTTACACAAGAAGTAGATTGTTATTATCTTATACACGAGAGTATACTGTGGGAAAAGATCAGATAATATGTTAATCAAAGTTAACAATTGATACTCGTTTTGCTAACCAAAACTTTATTCGATAGGTTAATTTTCAAATCTGAAACAAGCTTTGCTAACTGCTAATACAGTTTATTAATGTTGTTAATAGAGTTTTTAATAACGAAGTTGTTCGATTAATGCTTACAAAACTGCAACTACTAAGTTGATCGAATATATATTAAATTGTATTAAGTTAAAATTCTAGTTTTCACATGAAAAAACATTATGCAACATAAGTATTAAAATTAAGTCTTTGAAATATTCTATAAAAAGTAATGAAATATACTATGGAGACACTTACCCATTGTTGCTAAGCTTGGCATTAATTAATAAAATAATTATAAAGATCTATTAATAATACTTTGAAATATTCTGTAAAAGGTAACTTAGAATAATTTTTAAACATGATTATTCTATAAAAAATACAATATTATCAGTAACAGCAGCAGATAGTATATTCAAGATTATTGAAAACAACGTAACAGAGAATAAAATTTTAGATTATAAAGCAACAAAGGCAAAGCAAATTTCAAATGTACACTGTCAACCTCTACTATCAGTATTTTACGATTCATTGAAGTGGAAGTTATAGTTAAGTTCTTATTCTCACTTAACATTTTAATAACTTAAAAGTTTAACGTTGTATTGTACAACCGACACTCATCAGAATAATATAAATTGCTAGTAATCTTATCTAATGACGAAATAAAATAAACTATGAGTCATAGAAACTTATCTTATCTGATATAGCGATTCCTTCGACAAAAAAAACCCTTTAATTCAGTCGCTTGCTAGATTTTCAATCGGAGAGGGCTGTTTTAGAGTGCTTGTGCTGTCTATCTGTTAGATTATGAAACCTGCATTTAAAAAAATGAAGGAACAGCTTGTTCCCGAAAAAGATTGGTATGAGCAAAATTGTGAAAATACAGATTTTTGCATGCATAATTTTACTGAAGGAATCTTAAATGTTTTAAAAATTGAACAGAGAAAAAAAGAAGTTAATTGCTTCGGCCCATCAATGATAAAATATTTCAATCTTGGATGTAATATTCTTGGATGTAATGTTTTTGCAACTGTCCACATGCATATCAGTGGTGCAGCAGTCCACATCACTAAATTTAAAGAAAGTCACCTACATAAACTTCAAAGGGAAAAAGGAGTGTCAATGCATGGAGATACCTGGATTGAATTTAATAAGAAACTTCCTACCATCTCAACTGAATATAAAGACACTTCATGTATTGCAAACAACGAAATAATCGCTATTATAGATCAGGAAGTGTGTATTCTACAGGGGATGTATCGCATGAAAAATGCTAATTATGACTTAGATTCCGGAATTAAGTTGAATAGATATGAACTAAAAAACCTTTGTGATTATGCTTCAGACATTACAGACTGTGTCGAACACACATTTTTATGTCGTACTTTGCCTCACATTCTACAAGAAAATATTGCCGATTCCATCTCCGATTGTTTTAATGAACATTGTAATGTAGATGATGCGCTTGAAAAATTTTTCAGATGTGTTAAACAAGAACTGTTCAATGTATGTCATAAACTGTTTAAATGTGAAGGATGTATTATGAACCACACCTCCCAATATCAACATTTGTGTCTAAAAGCAGTGCTTTAGAAAAATATAAGAGTCTTGGTAAAATACCAATTTTTCATATAAGTATTCAAGATATTGTTAAAAATATATGTGATACATATTGTACATGTGCATACATTAATACTGAAATTTTTAAAAATCTTTGCGTCGATGATTTTAAATACTATTTCGAAAACGGAATAGTTAAAGTGTAAATACTTTTGGATTATTCTAATGATTTGAAATTTCACTCTAAGGAATATCTTCAAGAATTGTAAGAATTTTTTTAGATATGTTAAATAAAGGTTGCTTTAAGGATGAATTATTCCATTTTTTTATGTCTATGTGTGTTTTAATGTAAATGATGTCTTAAAAATTATTTAATGATATCAAAAAATATTTATTATAATTTAAAGATATATTAATAATTTTTAAGACATCATTTACATTAAAACACACATAGACATAAAAAAATGGAATAATTCATCCTTAAAGAAACCTTTATTTAACATATCTAAAAAAATTCTTACAATTCTTGAAGATATTCCTTAGAGTGAAATTTCAAATCATTAGAATAATCCAAAAGTATTTACACTTTAACTATTCCGTTTTCGAAATAGTATTTAAAATCATCGACGCAAAGATTTTTTAAAATTTCAGTATTAATGTATGCACATGTACAATATGTATCACATATATTTTTAACAATATCTTGAATACTTATATGAAAAATTGGTATTTTACCAAGACTCTTATATTTTTCTAAAGCACTGCTTTTTAGACACAAATGTTGATATTGGGAGGTGTGGTTCATAATACATCCTTCACATTTAAACAGTTTATGACATACATTGAACAGTTCTTGTTTAACACATCTGAAAAATTTTTCAAGCGCATCATCTACATTACAATGTTTATTAAAACAATCGGAGATGGAATCGGCAATATTTTCTTGTAGAATGTGAGGCAAAGTACGACATAAAAATGTGTGTTCGACACAGTCTGTAATGTCTGAAGCATAATCACAAAGGTTTTTTAGTTCATATCTATTCAACTTAATTCCGGAATCTAAGTCATAATTAGCATTTTTCATGCGATACATCCCCTGTAGAATACACACTTCTTGATCTATAATAGCGATTATTTCGTTGTTTGCAATACATGAAGTGTCTTTATATTCAGTTGAGATGGTAGGAAGTTTCTTATTAAATTCAATCCAGGTATCTCCATGCATTGACACTCCTTTTTCCCTTTGAAGTTTATGTAGGTGACTTTCTTTAAATTTAGTGATGTGGACTGCTGCACCACTGATATGCATGTGGACAGTTGCAAAAACATTACATCCAAGAATATTACATCCAAGATTGAAATATTTTATCATTGATGGGCCGAAGCAATTAACTTCTTTTTTTCTCTGTTCAATTTTTAAAACATTTAAGATTCCTTCAGTAAAATTATGCATGCAAAAATCTGTATTTTCACAATTTTGCTCATACCAATCTTTTTCGGGAACAAGCTGTTCCTTCATTTTTTTGAATGCAGGTTTCATAATCTAACAGATAGACAGCACAAGCACTCTAAAACAGCCCTCTCCGATTGAAAATCTAGCAAGCGACTGAATTAAAGGGTTTTTTTTTGTCGAAGGAATCGCTATATCAGATAAGATAAGTTTCTATGACTCATAGTTTATTTTATTTCGTCATTAGATAAGATTACTAGCAATTTATATTATTCTGATGAGTGTCGGTTGTACAATACAACGTTAAACTTTTAAGTTATTAAAATGTTAAGTGAGAATAAGAACTTAACTATAACTTCCACTTCAATGAATCGTAAAATACTGATAGTAGAGGTTGACAGTGTACATTTGAAATTTGCTTTGCCTTTGTTGCTTTATAATCTAAAATTTTATTCTCTGTTACGTTGTTTTCAATAATCTTGAATATACTATCTGCTGCTGTTACTGATAATATTGTATTTTTTATAGAATAATCATGTTTAAAAATTATTCTAAGTTACCTTTTACAGAATATTTCAAAGTATTATTAATAGATCTTTATAATTATTTTATTAATTAATGCCAAGCTTAGCAACAATGGGTAAGTGTCTCCATAGTATATTTCATTACTTTTTATAGAATATTTCAAAGACTTAATTTTAATACTTATGTTGCATAATGTTTTTTCATGTGAAAACTAGAATTTTAACTTAATACAATTTAATATATATTCGATCAACTTAGTAGTTGCAGTTTTGCAAGCATTAATCGAACACTTTCGTTATTAAAAACTCTATTAACAACATTAATAAACTGTATTAGCAGTTAGCAAAGCTTGTTTCAGATTTGAAAATTAACCTATCGAATAAAGTTTTGGTTAGCAAAACGTGTATCAATTGTTTAACTTTGATTAAACATATTATCTGATCTTTTCCCACAGTATACTCTCGTGTATAAGATAATAACAATCTACTTCTTGTGTAAACACTAGGGGTTAGATTTTTGAAAGTCGTTCTACAATCGTTGCCAACTCTTGGCAACTCTTGACAAATAAAATAAAAGGAACGTGAACGACTCGTTAAATGATAGCAAAATAATTATTTATCTTATCATTGATTCATTTTGAGAAGATAACTGTGACTGTAACGGAAAATTAACCGCAGATAATCAAGATTAACTAACGTGACTTGTATATTTTTCAATTGGGTCTCGTTTTAGAAGTATGGCTAATTATAAGCTCCAGATTTTTTTTCCAATGCAGAATATTTCTACTAATGCCGTAAGTATTTTATATGTTTTATAATAATATATTTTAAACCATTAAGTTTTGAAAATGTTAACTATGACAGTGTGGTATATGCTTAGATTATAAAATCTACAGCAGAGTTTTATTCTTAACAAAACATATTTTAATTTTAAGATCTATTGTAAGTAGAATCTCATATAAAAATATTGTCTGCGTATACCCCTACCGCTGTAAGATTTAAACCTTGGTCAATTTACTTCTAAAATGAACTCATGTAAATATCTTCTAAACATGATAAAGTCTGTATTATTTCTGTTGCTGTATGGATAAAATATTTTGGGTAATTGTATGTAGAAAACTATCTTATACGAAAGTATATCATGAATTTTAATTTAGCAACATTTATGATATGTATATTTATGTTATTAAAAGGAAGTCATATGCTATTATGTAAATTATGTTAATATATAGATGTTTATGCATGATTTAAAAGAAATTATACTCCTTATAGAATGATAAAATTTTAAGTGTTAGGAAGCGTTTTAAACTTATAGTATAAATTTTTTTTAACAATTGTCGGAAAATAATTTCTGATGTAAAACTTATTCAAAGTTATTATTTGCATAATATTTCAAAGTAATATCAATAGGTGTTTGATTTTTGTAACATAATAAACATTTGTTTCGATGAAAGTTTTGCAGGTTATTTTGTTAAGAAAACTAAACTTTTAGGTGCGATGTATGCTTTTTTCTATGTAAAATAATTTATTAATGGATATATCTATGTAAAATTATAGATTAGATTTAAAACATAGTAAAAAAATTTTTAAAGTCTTGAAACCTTTATAAGGGAACTAGTAAGTTTTAATATGTTTTAAGTTTATATGTATGTGCGGGACAAATATAATATCTTCTTATGCAGTTAAAGCTTGTTTTTGTAAAAAATTATATGAATTAAGTGCATAAACTATAGATTTTAAAGGTAAGAACAAATGGTAATTATTTTCTATACGAAATGTTTCATAGCGTTTGCATAATATTTAATGAAACCTATCATAAATTAATTTGAAGTTTCCATAATATATTTTATTGCTTTTTATAGAATATTTTTTTCAAAGATTTGTTATCTGTTTAGATTATAATTGTGAAGTTAAACTACCTCTATTGCAGTAGAATTCAAACTCTGATCCATTTACTTCTAAAGTTAAGTGAACTGCTTTAAATATCTGCAAATCTTCTAAACATAATAAAGTCTATATTATTTCTGTTCTTGTATGTAAAAAAAAACTATGTTATACGAAATTATAACAAGAATGTTAATTTAGCAACATGTATGATATATATATATTTAAGTTATCAAAAAGGAAATTATATGCTCTTATTTAAATTAAGTTAATATTTGGTTGTTTACGCAGTCTATAACAAGAATTTTAATTTAGCAACATGTATGATATATATATATATTTAAGTTATCAAAAATTAAATTATATGCTCTTATTTAAATTAAGTTAATATTTGGTTGTTTACGCAGTCTATGTTGATATGCAGAAACTATTCCAATTTAGGTAGGATTTATAAACATCTTATGTTGAATAAATACCTTAAAACCCATGAAAATGATAATATTTAGTTGTTTATGATGATATGCAAACACTATTCCAATTTGGATAGGATTTATAAACATCTTAGGTTAAATAAATATCTTAAAATCTGTGAAATAATCTGTGGAATTTAACATTATATCGCAATTTAGGTAATCGTTGAAAGCATGTTAGGTTTAAAATCATATATTAATAGTCTACATTTCTGGATAAAATATAATATTTAGGATTAAAACTTGTAAACTTTATCTTTCAAGTCTTTACCTCTATAAAATGTTTTTTAATTTTAGTAAGCGTCTTAACTTATAATATAGTTTCAAAGTTGGAAAAACGTTTAAGGTTTGAAATATATTCAAAACTGTACATAAACTATATAAAGATACTTAAATTGATGCATATATTTTTAAGTTTCAGGTTCTAGATGGTAATTGTATAATTTAAAGTCTTCATGTTTGCATATACCCCCTACTGTTGTAGGATTCAAACCATGATTCATTTAATTCTAAAATGAACTCTTGTAAATATCTTCTAAACATGATAAAGTCTGTATTATTTCAGATAATGTAAGAATCTTCTCTATTAACATCGCGAGATAAATTTGATACCTTCTCTTGCAGATTTAATAGTATGGATTGGTATGTTATGTGTATTTAATTTAAATAATTATCTAGATTGAATCATATTTCAGTTTTTATTTCTAATATTAAAAGGAAAAAATAACTCTACTGGGGAATTCCCGCTTTGTTTAAATAATTTTATGTCTAAAAATATCCCTTGTTAGCTTTCATGGAATGTTTTTCAAGGTAAGATTAAATAATAATTTTTCTATACTAAATGTTACAATGGTTTTAAAGCTCTATCTAAATTATATTATACTGCAAAGTAATATTCTTAAGAAAAATTAAAGATATGTTAAACATAACGCTTGTCGTAAATAATTTCATGTCTAAAAATATCCCTTGTTAGCTTTCATGGAGTGTTTTTCAAGGTAAGATTAAATAATAATTTTTTCTATACTAAATGTTACAATGGATTCAAAGCTCTATCTAAATTATACTATACTGCAAAGTAATATTCTTAAGAAAAATTATAGATATTTTAAACTTAACGCTTGTTGTAAAATAATTTCATGTGTAAAAATATCAAGTAAAAGAAAAAAAAATATTCGTTTTAGCCTATCTATGTAAAAATTTCTTATTATTTTGTATTATTTAGCGAATGTATCTATGTAAAATTATATATCACGTTAAAAAACATAGCAAAACAATTTTAAAGTCCTGAAAATAAGCCCTTTTTTTTTAACTACAAAGTTGATAGTATATTTTAAGTTAGAATTCGACTAAAAATATTTAAAGTTTTGAAAAATATACTCAAAACCATGTATTAAATTTTCTAAGTTTCATTTTTAATCAATAGATGACGTTATATTTATTTTTGATAATTAATTCTAGTAAATTCATAAAAATATTCTCTCTGTTATAGAATATAATTCAATGAACTTTTTGATAATAATGTAGACTATTGCAGTATGCATATGTCGATAATTATAAAATTTTTTTAGCGTAAATTTAATATCTTCTCTTGCAGATTTAATGATGTAAATTGTTTCAGTATATACATGTTATATTTAGTGTGATCAATTAAAATTTTTATTTCAGCGTAAATTTAATATCTTCTCTTATAGATTTAATAATGCAGACTATTGTAGTATGCTCATGTTGTGAATTAAAATTTTTATTTCAGCGTTAATTTAATATCTTCTCTTTTAGATTTAATAATTTGGATTGTTGCGATATGCTCGTGTCATGTCGGATGGTGGTGGGAACAATCCTTTAAAAAATTATTTTTTTTTTCAGGTTTTTATAATTATTTTTAACAAAGTTTACTACTAGTGGGTAAGTGATTTATTTTCTATACTTAATTCTATTCATTAGTGGTTATACTTATGTAAAGTTGTAAAAATATACTCGTAACCTTATATTAAAAAACTTAACGCTTGTCGTAAATAATTTCATGTCTAAAAATATCCCTTGTTAGCTTTCATGGAATGTTTTTCAAGGTAAGATCAAATAATAATTTTTTCTATACTAAATGTTACAATGGTTTCCAAGCTCTATCTAAATTATATTATACTGCAAAGTAATATTCTTAAGAAAAATTAAAGATATTTTAAACTTAACGGTTGTCGTAAATAATTTCATGTGTAAAAATATCCCTTGTTAGCTTTCATGGAATGATTTTCAAGGTAAGATCAAATAATAATTTTTTCTATACTAAATGTTACAATGGTTTCAAAGCTCTATCTAAATTATATTATACTGCAAAGTGATATTCTTAAGAAAAATTAAAGATATTTTAAACTTAACGGTTGTCGTAAATAATTTCATGTGTAAAAATATCCCTTGTTAGCTTTCATGTAATGTTTTTTTCAAAGTTCAAATAATATTTCTCATTTTTTTCATGCTAGTATGGAATGTTCTGTAATAAATACTTTTTCCAAACTATTAAATTGATAATATGTTTTAAGTTTAAAAACCTAATAAAAAAATTTAAAGTAAAAGAAAAAAATATTCGTTTTAGCCTATCTATGTACAAATTTATTATTATTTTGTATTATTTAGCGAATGTATCTATGTAAAATTATATATCACGTTAAAAAACATAGCAAAACAATTTTAAAGTCCTGAAAATAAGCCCTTTTTTTAACTACTAATTTGATAATATATTTTAAGTTAGAATTCGACTAAAAATATTTAAAGTTTTGAAAAATTAAATTTTAAATGTAGTTGTAATTTTGACCAATAGATGGCGCCTGCAGCGTAGAATCGTTTTACAATCTTAAATATTTAAAGTTCTAGTTTAGTTCAAGTTTTTCCCGCTTGGGGGCGCTTAGTATGTATTACATTAAAAAAATAATTAATTAATTAACTAATTAAAATAATATAATACCACAGAATCCTCTATCATATTTCTCAAGTTCCCTTTAAAATATTCACTCTTTAAATACCTTATAATACCGTACAATGACAAGATCCCGGTGGCTCGATCGGATTACGATCGTGTCGCTGGTCAGCTAACATTTTCGACGTGGGTTCGAAACCAGCTCCTGTCAAGTCTTGAAAAATATATATCTTCTGTAAAATTGTAGTTCTAGCTTTCAGCATCAGATGGCAGCACTGAAAATATAGATCCGTAACCTTATACGTAATTTTCTAGGTCCAAATGTAGTTTCATATTTGACCTATAGGTGGCGCTCCGCGGAGCACATACTCTCTTCAAGATTCTGCTGTACAACAAGGTTCCAGGTTTTCCCGCAAGGGGGCGCTAAGATCATGGTCTTCTCCTGATTGACTCAAAAACGCCGCCAGGTGGCGCTGACGTCATCAAGAGACCACGCCCCCTTTGCACCGTACTCCGCGCACCGCATGTTGGTGAACTCTCATTTTCTATCTACTATTCTAATCATTTGCATATCTCACCTCCGCTAATGCAAGTTGTAAATTTCATGTTATTTCCATGTTTCTTCAGGGTGTTCATTTACAGTGGCCAGCAGTGTATGTCATTTGGACTATCACACACACTATAAGGTTAGAGTTCCGGCACCTCTATTTCTAGAAATCGACCACTATATATATATATATATATATATATATATATATATGAAATAAATTTCAAACCTTCCCGTTATCATTGAAAACGTTAATTCAAATTTCTTACATCCTATTGCAATAAAGCCCTCAAATCCAACCAAAGTAATCTATTAGTTTTTCCCCTAAAGCCACGCGCGAACCGTTATATAACAGTTATATAATATCGAACCGGGTCGAACGTACGAGAAACATCCCCCCATATGGCGTTTAAGTCAGGTCATGAGTTTAGACCCATCAGAAAAGTTCCGCAAGCATAAAAATCCGCACTTTTCTCAATAATTCCGTAGCTTTTATGTGCCTGCTCTCAACCAGGAAGAATGTAAAGTTTTCGTTACTGTCAAATATATGCGGCGGGTCCCCCCGTTCCCCGGCTAGCCGCGCGATGTGTCCGTCTAACTGTGAAATTCCGAAATGACCACAACTTGTGCCTTTGTGTGCCTAGATGTAAGGCACGACCAATGTTGTAAGCTGTCCAGTGAGTGATCCAAGAATAAAATAAGTTTAAGACGATGGAAGTACGTTTTTCACTCCGGACTCCCTGTCTTTTCCTCGACTGCATTTTCTGTCTATGAGTTCTCCCCAGCAACCGGCCGCGACAGCTTTCTTTTCTCTGTATTTTCCTGTTCTGGTCCGTCGACTACTCCGACATGACTACAAACAATATGGAATGTCACGAGTTTCCATAAACTGATGTTTCATCGTCACCGATTCATTACACACACACACACACACACATGTATATATATATATATATATATATATATATATATATATATATATATATATATATATATATATATATATATATATATACAGTGGAATCTCGATCTATCGTTTTCGAAGGGACCGACTGAACTAAACGATGGATGAGGGAACATACAAAAAAGTATTAACATACCTTAAACTTTGATATTCCTAAAATATATTTACTCACATACATATATGCATACATACCCGTAGTGTAACTGAAGATAAAATTTCAAAGTTGTACTGAAATCCAAGATAATAATAATAAAAAAAGAAATTCATGTAGATACACAGTAATTCTGATTCAAATAAAAGTACTTAATCGTCGTTTGTTTTTTGGCGGTTTTCTCTCCACAAGTAAACAATATTTTTTTGTGTGTTGCAAATTTCATTCTTTTCGGTATCGGTTATTGTGTGAGAGTATAAAGAAGAAACAGCCGTGAATCGTTTGTAACTAGAACCATTCCATTGCACTGGATGGGGTCCGGCATAAAACCACCAGGAAGTTCTACTTCCGGGTGAAACACTGATCGGCCAGTGTAGAAATGCAGTAAACAGAAACTTCTCACACACTAGAATAAACACCAGGGCGCCTACATCCCAACAAAAAAAATTGCTGATATGAACAGAAATGTTGAATAGTCGGTGAATTTGGAATGAGTTGCCGAAAATAGGGTACTCCAGGGGCTAAAGAATTAAGGAACACCAACGACGAACAGATAATGGGAGTGGTACAATAAAGCGAAACGAGGCTAAACAAGAGAAAACAAAAATACGAGACCATGCATCTCAAATGTTCTGCTCATTGTTTAATTACAGCGTCATTCTAGCTCAATCCAGACATTTATATTTCAGGTTCAGTTATTATGAAAAAACGATCGATCGGATAAATTAATGTAAAGCTGTGATATTCTGAACGAATATTGCGGGAAAACGATGGATCGAGGAACGTTCCATGCGGTCTATTTTGCTTGTTTTCTATGGAATTTATTCGGGACTGAGTTAAATAAACGATACAAACGGGAAAACGATCGTTCGGGGAACGATCGATCGAGATTCCACTGTATATATATATATATATATATACATACATACGTATATATATATATATATAGTATATATACATTGTTCTGGTTAATGGCTCTGAAAATTACGAGCACCCTATCGTTTCTCACTAGAGTTAGTGAAAGATACAAACAAAATCACTTGTCAATACTATTTAACACTGGAGTATCATTTTATAATGATGCGCAATTTAAATATGTTCTAGCAGTCCTTATCTAATTCATTATAGAGAGGCGAGAGATCAGTGCATACATACACATGAATTTGGCCTAAACTGCATCGCCTAAATATTTAATATATAAATGCAAGAAATCTCAGTTTCGACATACTGACTCATAGTTACTATGGTATATGAAGCAGGTTTTACACGAAAGTGTAACAGTGTTAGTTCTTTAACAGACTATCAACTCATTAACTGTAATTATAATGAGTTAAAAATAAATCACCCGTAGTCATAAATCACCATTCATAAATTATGAGAAGTGAGTTGTTATATGACAGATTACACGGCATGCAAAATGAAAAATCGGTAAATATAATTACTATTCATAAATACATCATTTGAATTGATGAGTCACGTTTTGCAACAAAGTGATTAGATTATGCGTAACATGTGATTTTAAGATCATGCATATTTTTCTTGCTAGTTTTATTATCATTTTTAATAAATTGTATAAACGATTGGTATTTTGAACTGATTCCTGTGTTTTTAGCTAAGCAGTTTGATAACTGCTGCGGGTAAATTTATAATCCTGAAGAAAGTTACTTTAAAACGCAATCACCTATCCTACCGTTATACATTTATGCTGAAAATTTTATTTAGTTAAAAAATCAAGCATTTGTATTGTATATACCTGATTTAGATAAATTCTATATAAAAAAGGACACTGTCATAATTTTACTAAATACATTTTTGTAATGTTTAAACTACTGGGTTCTACTTTAATTTTAATTTTCTGTTTTTGAACTAAAACGCCCAGTGGCGTAGTGGTTAAAATTTTCAAGCTGCCACTCCACAGGTCCAGGGTTCGACCCTGCGACTAGGCAAGATAAAGTCAGCCTTTCATACCTTGTGGGGGTTGATAAAATGAGGTCCAAACATGCTTGGGAACTAAACTCTGAGGGTCCCATGTCAGATTGACCATCTGATTGAGATATATGCTATATGGCACCCCCCAAGCTCACGGTCAAGAAAACGGAAATCGGCACCGCCGGCCTTGGTCCACATCGGACTGTTGCACGATGAGTATTTTTTATATATATTTATTTTTAAAATAAAGGGTGCATCAAAATGGACCCCCAGATTTCTGAAGTTCATTGGTAAGAGAGTGTTGGGGGTACGGCAGTGTGAAAGGTGGCAATAGTTCAGGCGGGTTTTCTAGTTGTCAGTTGACATTAGGAGTTAGTCCGGTGAACATCGAGGTTTCGTTTTCTAGGCGTTCTTTAAAAAGAACGATTCTGTGACCGCGACACAGAGGGAATTAAGAACGCGCTTCGGACTTTACGAAACTGATGCCGCTGCTGATCTAAAATCAATCTTGCGATCGTTTTCAAACGTCAGAGCAAGTGGGCCTGCATTACTAAGGAAACTAAGTTGAACCTTAACCTGAAAATAAGGAACACATTTGCAAATCAACTATTCTCGAGGAACTTGCAGCTATTCCACCGAGGGAGGACAAACAGAATGATGACCAACAGAGACAACAGAGACAACAGAGAAATAGAGTCCAACAGAGACAACACGCCAACACAGACCAACGAGACAACAGAACCAACACAGACCAACAGAACCAACAGAGACCAACAGAGACAACAGAGACCAACAGAGACAACACGCCAACAGAGAGCAACAGAGATAACAGACCAACAGAAACAACACACCAACAGATACCAACAGAGACAACAGAGACCAACAGAGACAACAGACCAGAATAACCAACAGAGTGGTAAAAAACTCTTGAGAACGACTTCGGCAGTGCATCTCAAATAGTGGGCGCCTCATGAGTGATGGTATTTTCCAAACCTCGTGGAAAAAGACTAGAATTTTAGTACTTTATTGTGTAAATATAATAAATATAAAGTTTTTTCTGTAAATTACTTCGTTTGTTTTTTTATTATCCTTTCAAATGAGGGAATATTTTTTTCACACCCTGAACAAAATATTGAAAACCCTCTATTACTGATATATAGTAAAGTTTCAGTCAAAATAAATTTCGGGATTGGGAAAATCAGATAACTCTTAATAAATTAACTGTTAATAATGTAATTTTAATTTAATATGAAATTAATATTCCCCCAACGAGAATCCCCATTATAAATGATTTCTTTACTAAACCATGCGAAAACGAATAAAAAAGCTATTGATAGTTAATTAAGGTTTTTCTATATACATTCCCTTATTTTTTATACTTATAATGCTCTGTCCTGAAATACTTAGATAAATATTCCTTAAAAACAGTAAAAAAAACTTTTACGTTTATATGAATCTAATTATTTCATTTTTGTGCTAAAACTAATAACATTCTCCAAACAGAAAATTCTCTGAAAAACTATTATTTTTATCCGTTGGGATTTTCTATAGAGATTACTATAAAAACTCCATTCTTTCATGCCATGAGTTTACGCTTTGCACTCTTACCAGACAATCCCTAGTCAAATATGGTTTCATAGTAACAGAAAATGAGTAAACAAAACTAGTTAAAGAAGTTAGGCAAGAAAAAGTAAGACATTCAGAGCAAATAATTGAAACGTGATTCATAGAAAAAAAACTTTTTGCTTATTTAGAAATAATATTTTAACATATTTCCTTCCTTTGGAGATAACTGTGTTAAAAACAGAAAATTCATCATTAAAACTAAGATTTTAAGGAGCTTAAAGCTTTATTTTTTGCTTTTTATCTCAGTCCTAATTTTTTTGTTTCTTCAGTCATTTTCTATAAAGTTACTAATGAAAATTTTAGACCTTCAACACCCCACCCCCCACGTCAATGAAAGCAAAATTTGAGGTACGCAGTTTACCCAAATGAATACTAATGGATGGTGTACAGTCGAATTCCGTTATAACAAACTTCAAGAGACCAAGCGTATCCGAACCGTTAAGAAAAAACGCTTAAACGTTTCAGTTCACAAAATGTATAACACGTTAGTTGCAATGTGTATTCAATAACGATGTATTGAAAAATGTTAAAATCTATTAAAAATGATCATTAATGAATTTAATCGAATAAAATCGATTTCATTAAACTGACACAATACTAATTGAATTGCGTACAATAGGAGTACGGCGGGAGCAAAATTTTCGTCCGTTATATCCGTGAGTTTGTTATATACCGGGTTCGCTACAATGGGGTTCGAAGGATATATATATATATATATATATATATATATATATATATATATATATATATATATATATATATATATATATATATATATATATATACGTATATACAGTATGCCCACTAAATTCCCTTCCCACCCTCTTAACTTCGGAGCGGCTGCTGCGAAATTCATAAAAGTGGTGTCTAGGTATAGTAAAGTAGGCATGCGCTACTGAATGAAACCGCTTACGACGCCATCTGGTGGAAAGCTGTGGAGTTAGCATTCCTATCTCCAAAACGGAACGAGATAGGGGAAATGTGATTTACAAAGTTATATAGCATCATCGATTTAGTAAGAAAAGACACCTTGTGGACATTAATGTGAAGAATAGAACGGTTAAAACGCGCATTTGTTTTTTCGTGATTTTCTATACTATGACATCACGAAACTTGAACGGAAGGAGAAATGATTATCTTTCGTGCAAAACACGACACCACAATATTCACAGGGGTATATCGCTTGTGATCCCCAATCAAAAGGACCGCTGTTCAAACCCTTAGGGTTTCATCCTTGTATTACTGATTGTCTTCATAGAGCAGACTCTGTCTGATCTGACTCCACTGGACTTTTTCCTGTGGGGATACCTGAAACAGCAGGTGTATGCGACCCCTCCACAAACATTGCAGGACCTTAAACGACGCATTACGGACGCTTGTGCCAATGTGTCACGCACTATGCTCCGACGTGTGCAACGTGAGATTCAAACAAGGATCCAAATGTGTATTGCAGCTGACGGTGAGAAGTTTGAACACCTCAAATAAAGGTATACTGTTAAAATTAGTTGTTTTTTTCTTTCTCAGATCCTTTTGTCACGTCACAGTGTAGGAAATCACGAAAAAACAAACGCGCGTTTTGACCGTTGTAGTCTTCTCATTAATGTCCACAAGGTATCTTTTCGTACTATATCTATAATTTTCTACAACTTTGTAAATCACATTTTTTCTCTATCTCGTTCCGTTTTCGAGATAGGAATGCTAACTCCGCAGTTTTCCACCAGGTGGCGCGGTAGGTGATTTTATTCAGTAGCGCATGGCTACTTACCTAGACACCACTTTTATGAATATAGCAGCAGCCGTTCCGAAGTTAAGAGGGTGGGAAGGGACTTTAGTGGACATACTGTATATATAGTATGTCATAATAGTGGGTTTTTCATTGGTTACAACTTCGGAACAAAGCGTTGTAGAGAGATGAAGTTATTCAATTTGACGTGCACGTCAAGTTGAAGAGAAAATTTCCAAATGTCTTACTTGTTCAGACTTCGATGTGTGTTCCCTTAGTTGCCCTGCAGACGTCAAGGGGATATTCAGTCTCTTCCCATACACGGTAGAGAACATTCGACGTGATAGACGAAACAGCTTCAGTGATGCTTTCTATTAAATGGCCCAGATTTCGAACATGAATGTAATACACATGTTATTTTACATAACCCCAAGATAGAAATCCATGGGGATAAGGTTTGGAGGCCGTGAGGACCAGGCTATCCACCCTTCTCGTCAGACCCATCACTGAGGAAATGTTTTGTTAAGAAATTTTATTTTGAGGAAATGTTTTGTTACGGAAGAAATTTTTACTGTTCAAACTCTGTCGCGAACATAAAATGGCACGTCTAAATTTGGTCTAAATTTCGTCACATTCATTTCCGCGTCTTCTATTTCCAGACACTGACTAGGTCCGGCAATGTGGCCACACTGCTAACCTACAGTTTCGTTGCGTGTTATAAGTTGAATTCTGTCTCCAAGTAACTGCAACTAAATAGAATGTCTTTGGAAGACCAACAACATATCCGCTATCTCTATATTTCTCTGTGATCCACGACTGCATCTACCTTGAGATGTGAAATAAGCATTAGTCATACGGTCCTCCCTAAATTAATTCTTCATCAATTATGTGTGTATTATCACACACACACACACACACACACATATATATATATATATATATATATATATATATATATATATCTGACAAGTTCATATGATATGGAAGCTTACAGATTAGCTGTGTCTGTCATTGCTCATAACATTACTTCATAATTTTTATAGTAACTAAGGCAGATTTAAAGAACTGTCACTTATGTCAATTTCAAAAGAGTACATTTACTGTAAGCTCATCTTTTACTCTTACTGATATTTTGTAGCCCAATTTGACTAAAACCATTGTTATAAGTCATTAAAATACTCAAATTTACATTTTTTACATTAGCACATACAAACTTTAATCCCTAACTTCGAGCAACGCAATTCTCTATTAATGAGAAAGGCTCTAAACGCGGACGGTGCTCTCTTGAATATAAAATAAAACAACCTTAATCATGGTCATCAGGTCATATTCTATAGCTGTGATAGCGATAATGGCTGAAATTCGTTTTCTAATTTTTTAAGAATAAATTTTTAACGAGCAACTGTTTTTATCCTCTTAATGATAGTAATAATTTATAATAAGGCGCCTTTAAAATGATTAGTACCGTGAAAAACCTACAATGCATGTTATATGGATGTAATAAAATAGAGAGCCTAAAGCTGAAATGTATAAGAGGAAAAATCTTTTTTTTTAATTAATTACTATGCACTCCCCTTCCATATTCTTTGATAATATGACGACAACAAAAACTGTTTGTTTAGTAATAAAGAAAATGCTGCGTCTATGTAGCTTTTTATTGTTCAAAATTAACATATTTTAAAAAGAATTAGCATTAAATAATTTGATAAAAAGAAATAGTTTTCTTAAGAATAAAGTTTTGACTTTTAAAAATACCTCTCCAGTCTTAAATAACATTTTAAAAGTTTCGTACACCGGCATAAATTTGTGTATAAAATAGTAATACATTTAGAGCAACGTGGTTTTAAAATATGTGAATAGTTTAAATAAATATTGTAATTTTTTTAATTTTGAATTCAAAGTTTTATGAGCGTTAAACATTGATTTAAAAAAGAATTGTGGAATCTATTAAATTAAATTAAATATTTAATACCACTGAATAGCGTTTTGCAAAATGTATCATATTTGTTTAAAATCATATCAATTTGTCTTAAAATTGACCCTTGAATCCAGAGAAAATTCTCTTTAACTTATTTAAAAAATATTTTGCAAAATGATTATACCACAACTTTCACTCGATTTAAAATAAATGAGAAACTTTTAAAGAGGATCGTATTAAGAAAGCATGATATTACAAGTGAAATTTTCAATATATCTATATATATATATATATATATGTATATATATATATATATATATATATATATATATATATATATATATATATATATATATATATATATATATATATATATATATATATATTGTTGACGTCATTGCTGACGATCGCCGTTTTTCCCTCTTGTGAGTGGCAACGCCACCTATGTTAAAATGTTAAAGTTTAGTATAGTTTTCGCCCATTCGAGTCTCGATTGTCGGTGAACTATGTTCACAGTTTCGCCTTGAGCGCCATTTCGACTGGTGCATAATTTCGTAATTAGTTGTTGTTGAAAATAAAGATTTATTTTTGTACCTACAGTCCTCGTTTTATTGCGTAGTTTTAATTTTTGATATTCGCTCCAACACACAAAGACAGACACACACACACACACACACACACACACACATATATATATATATATATATATATATATATATATATATATATATATATATATATATATATAGTTATGAATTCCCTGTTGTAGTAGATTTTATAAATAATACAGTATCATGAGAATGTACATGAAACTTAAACTATACTGTACAAGAATAGCTGAGAAGAAATTACTGTAAAGGAGACAGGATCTTAGTATTTCTTAACTTTATCCATCATATGAAAGCTATTTTTCCTAGAATATAGCATTTTAATAATTAATAGCCAGAATTTCCAAGTACTCTATTTTATCCATTCAGCAGCACTAATAACAGGATAAAATGTCATAGAAGATGTTTGCAATAGATACTAAACGTAGAAGTTGTGTATTTTGCCGTTTCTGGAAAAAATAACACTTACATTGTGAATTGTTCTTTTTACTTCAAACATTGCTTATTCCCAAAGTTTAGTTAATCATCTATAACAAGGAAATGCATTAGAGAGCATGTTGTCAATATATATTATCAAACGCATTTTTGGCCCGTGTTTCTCTTTTACAAATATCTAATCTACGGTGAGCGTTATAAACTGAAGAAAAGATCTGTTATACATGTAGCAAAAATAGATCGTAATTATGAGATCGTACTGATGTGACTGCTTAACTTATTTATCTCCGTATGTAACGTAAAACTCGACAGTTTAATCAAAATTCTATAAAGCTTTTAACCAGTATTAAAATTTAAATTTTTCATGGACTATACGATGGTGCTAGGGTAATTATTACTTACTAATACAAAAAATACGAAATCAGACATATCAAACAATGTTTTTGTAATTCATGACCGGAATCACCATATTATGTTTTTTGCATTGTCAAGCGCCTTTAGCTAGAGACTGTGTCTCTGGAATTCCAGACCGACGAGTGCACCGCCAAACGGCCTCGAGGGGAGATGGGCAGTTGAGAATTGGGAGAGCAAGTGACTAGCAGCCCCAGTGCGCAGGTTGGAGGCTCAGTAACGATCCCTCTGAGCGAACATTCTCAGTCAGCTAGCTATACGTTTTGCGATTAAGCTGAGGTATCATCATAAAGCTCCATAGATAATCTGCTACGTGAAAATTATATTTATTCTTTTGTTTCTTCTATGTGTGCATTTGTGTGTATCGTGTAAATAAACGTCTTTCATTCGAATGGTGCCTCGTCATTGAATGAAAGAACTGAAAAGACCATTTGGACCATGATTACTACTGTTTACTACTACACTTTTAATGCCAAATCACCCGGAAGCGTCCTAATCAGTAAAGAAATGAAATTTTACAGAAGCAGTACATCTTGTACTGCTTCTGTAAAATTTTACAACCAGAATGGCGCCGCTTGTTCAGAATATTTATTTGGCCTCAGAAAGGCACATTTAAGTTTTGGAACGTGTCAAAATCTCAGGAGGACGTGCCGAGAAATTAGAATAGATTTCCAAGGATGTTATATATCACATTTCTTGTGCAGAATTGCTAGTGCCGAGTTGTTTTTGCAGCACGAACTGTATGGCAATAGGCAAACTCTTGGGCAAAATCAGTACAAGTAACTAAAGCGTTGTGCAAGCGAAGCGCTTGTTAACATTGGTATTATAGTGACTTCTGTTAACTCCGTCCGTTCACTGATATTCTTAAATACATGGAATAATCGATATACTCATGACAATCATGCTCAAAGATCAACAACATTTTGTCTACAGTTATCGAGGACAGCGACCGTAAGATGGGCAGCAGAAACACAAAGCTTCTTTTTATTGATTGTGACAATAGATGACAATTATTGTTGATAATAAGAAACCGCTCGTTCATGTTTTACGTTTTCCATTATTTTCCTGTGAGTATTAACATCACAAAGTTCATGACATTTTAAGTTCGAAGGATCAGTTCCATACTTCAACGAACTGAATTAACAATGTATGCTTCTCGTCATCTCTTCTGACACAGTGAGACATTTTTCCCGTGGACAATCTGCATTTTGAAAAAAAGGAATTAGGTTCTATTCCTTTCGACCATGTGGGACGTTTTCCTCGTAGGCTATTTGTATTTCAACCAAAGTAAAAGACCTAAGTACCAACCAAAGTAATATCCCTTTCGACACAGTGTGTCATTATTCTCTTGGAAAAACTGTAATTTGACAAAAGTAGTAAGCTCTGTGAGGTAAACTCCTTAATTTGGCACTCTTCTCTTTTGATTCGGGTTTATTCACTGGCTATTCCGCCAATCTAGCTGCCGGCAATTATAGGTTTCATCCAGAGAGAAGATCCCTAAGAAGATCTATTCACCCGGGAAGACGTCTTTTTTTCATGAGGGGTGGAAAGTGACAAAAGCGAAAGTCAACGGCATCTCATACCCTTCAACAGGATGTGGTGAGGAGGAGATTGTCCCTAAAACATGCCCACTTTTCGCCAAATATTGGCATTTGCCCCAAGGAAGACTCGATCAGGAGTTTCTTTCTGCCGATGGGTAATGGTTCACCCTAAAAAAGGCAGTGTTTACAAGAGATAGATGGGGGTGGAATACATGTTCTGTAGTTAACAATTGAAAGTCAATTTTAAAAACTATACCTATAGGAATATTAACTGCTGTGATTTGCTGTATAATCTGAACGTTTAAACGCTGATTTCGTATGTCCATTTTCGAAGTTATAAATTTGCAAATAACCAAAATATCGTTCACGTTTTTTTTCTAATATTTAAACTGCCTAAAAATATGGCAAGCAAAAACCAAGTAATGAGAATATATTTCACAAAGGATGAAAATAGAGTTTGACGAAATTTTTCCCCATTCAAATTACGGAAAATTGGAACATTTTACAAAGTCTTGAAAAAATTAGTTACAAATGATTTTTCATTACAAGAGGCCATTAGTGTAATCCCCATAACACTTTGAAAACCAGCCTTAAGTTGATTGGAACTATTAGATCAGGAAAATTTAAAATATGTCTAAAAGGAAAGTGCCTTAAGAATGCAAAAAATATTGAGAATGACGACCAAACTAAGTATTTAAAACATACAGATGTATAGTGAAGAAATAGAAGAATTAAAATATATTCTTCCATCTTTATGTATTTGAAACCCATAAAAATTTTACAATTCCTTGCTACAAATGCCCACTTATAACCCAAATAAAAACAAAATTCGTTAAAAAGTAGGACATATATGAAATGCCTTGCATAAATCCAAAAACTGAACTTGCCGAAACCCTGATAACAATCGACTGTACAATACATGCAATAAAAAAAAATCAATCACTGAAAACACTACTTCAGTACTGTAATTTTTATTATTTATTCGTGCTGACATAGGTTTCTAAAAGCCAGTTTATTTTATGCTTGCATTATTTTTTCATATAATTTACCACACTTATTATTTTAAATCAAAACAAAATTACCAAAAAAGATCGCGTCTTCGTTGGCGAAAGAAAAAAAACTAACAATTTCAAAATCCCAAATACCCAAAAATCTGCATTTATAACAAATTTTTGTATGATCGATTATTTATGAAAGTAAACATGACTCTAAATTTTATCGAGGATTTCTGAAACTCCCTCACATTACTTCTGGAAATAGTAAGTAGTATGATGCAGAGTAAAAAGTCTTAAAATACGTTGATTACATGAAAATAGAAATCAAAACCTGCGATAGTTTTCTTAAAGCCTAAATAATTAAAACTTTCATAATTTTCTTAATGCCTAAAGAGGGATAAATTCTTCTTGTGGGTAATGCTTATGATTATCTCCGTCCTCTCATTTCGAGAATCGAGTTCCCCTAGGCGGTAACCTTATAACCGATCCCAGGACTCTTTACTCGGGAGTTGGACTATAATAGTAGCACTAGATACGCCATTAATTCCTCCTAAAGGTCTTTTACACCAAAAGATCTGTGTCCAAGAACCTGAAAATATAGCGTTGACAATTATTCAGTTTTAACAGTGAAAGCGATCACGTCAGATTATCGAAATTATGGATTATCCCGCTGCTGATCGAAGAATCACGAGCTTTCGGGCTGAACCAACGTGCACCCCGCGCGACTAGTATCACAGAGCTGCAATGGTACTCGAATTTGCGAGACTTTTTAAATTCGAAGGAGAACGAGGCGATACCGTCCCCGCTACGTCCGAGAAGCTAGCGATCTCGCCGCATGACGTCATACCGCCGAAGATTTCAATGAAGTCATTCCTAATGCTCTTTTTAGTCTAGACAACTATACTCTGCCAAATGAATCCCAAACACGAACACGGGGTCGCAGGTTTGAGGTTGATCGTGAAAGTCATGACGTCACTGAAACCACCTTACGAGTTGATCGTTCTTTGGCACCTAACTGGTAATAATCAGTTCTAGATATGCCATTATATCATCCTATAGGTCTATACCTCCAAAATACATCTGGCCAGAAATCTGAAAAGACCATCGAAAATGGTGTCCCGGATTGCAACGTAAAATAAAGAACCATATAGTAGAATTCATGGTGTTTATTTTCTCACCAAAAGATAGAGAAACTAATCAAGTTTTGGAGATTACCTAGTAGGTTTGAGAAACCCTCGTCGATCGGGACACATCTAGGCGATATTCGATCTCCATCTAGGTAGGCTCGATCATAGGAGGAGTAACAGTCCGTATTGCAACACTGATTCTGTCCGATAAATGGCATAGGCGTCGAATCTTCTCAGCGTACACAACGTTTTTCAAGTAACTCCATAGAAAAAAGTCTAGAGGAATAAAAAGTGGCTTTATGGTGGCCATGAATTTGCACCGTCCCATACAATCCGACGTCCAGGGAATCTGTTACTAAGAGCCTCTCGGACTGCACTCAACATATCCCCGGGAAAATCTGCGAGTTTACCATGATCTAGTTCGTTAATCTCGTGTTTCAAATGAATTTTGTAAACATGCAGTCGTAAACATTTATGAAGCACATTCTGGATGGTTGTCTTCCAAGTTCCAAGCCAAGAACGCCAAGTTCCAAGCTGCGACGAGCGATAAATTTTTCTGGGATACGCATGCACGATTGTCGTAAATGCTCCACATTCTCTTCCGACGTACCGTAACACACACATAGCTTTTTTCCTATCGTGCAGTCGCTACTGGCTAGTTGGATGAAGCGCGACGTCACAGCGTCAGCTCATGCCCTGACCACAGCTCAGCCACAGTCACCATGATGAAGAATAATTAGACTCTCATGGTAATAAATACTTCTCATGGGTAATGCTCATGATTAATCCAGACCTCTCATTTCGAGAATCGCACTCCCCGTGGCGGCAGTATTCCGCCGGTCCCAGTACTCTTCTAACCGCCTGTGGACTATACCAGTTGTGATATAGGAGGGAACATCTGCGGTTTGAAAACTTTTGCTTGAGGAATAATGGAGGATTTGTATTATTGTAACTCAAACCTCCATCAAACCTCGTTCAATAATTGAACGAAATCCTCGTACATTCATATGACCGTTAAAATGAACTGTAATATTTTCAATAGATCACAGTATTTCACATGCATTTCTCTTCTTTCAAAATAATACTTCATAAAATTTTTCTGAGCATTACAATTCTAACTTATACATTTAAAGCCTTTTCTTGACAAATGAAACTGATCGACATAAAAATTTCCAGCACTTAGAATAAATAGCATTCTTATATCATTTTATACATCTTTTACTCAATTTGATTGAACGTTTTTATGGGTAATGTATATAAAGATGCATAGACACTGCTACCTACCTTACTATCTTTTTCAATATTTAAGATGAGTATGTTTCGGAGAGAAGTGTCTGTTACATTCTATCTATTTGTGTAAAATATTTCAATTTGTATAAATGCATAAAGATAGAAATTCCCTGGATGATATCTTTTGGGATTGAAGTGTTACATTGATAGGGGTTTCACGCAAATCATGTTCCAGTTATGTTGTTAAAATAAATGTGGCATATAAAATAAATGAATATTCAGCGAATGTTCTTTGTGTAGGATCATCATTATGTATGTGTATATATATATATATAACGTTCCCATTACATTATAATGCAAATAGACACCGCCAAAAACATAAACTAGTTAAATCAATTAGATTAAAACAATACTGTATTAAAGAGCAGAGATTATAAATTACACTCATTTTTAATATAGTTGCATATTCATACCTTATAATTCTATTAACTCTCAAGCACACTAAGTCAACCACTTTATATTTTTACTATTGCAACTATGGTTTACAAGCAAAATTCTCAATTACAAGCATATAGAAAATGAATAATAATGATTAAATATGCATATAAATAATGTAGTTAATATTCAAATATATACAATTGCATTATCTTATTCACACAACATTATAATTTACTTGTTTGTTAGGTGTATTCAAGGACCACCGAGTCCTTACATGTATGTTGAAAGTTTGTGTCTAGGGGATAAACCGAAATGCAGTCCACACGGAAATTCTAAGAAGCGCGCGTGCTCAATCCAGTAGGTAAGTTCGTTAGCTCGCCGAGAAGGCTTAGTCACAGAATATACGGCACGTTAGACCCACTTCAAAATAAGGCGTGGTTATTGGAAGTAGGAGGGATAATTATCATTAAACAGTTCCTTCATGATCTGTTTGATGAATTTGCAATAATAATCTAATGAAAATTTGTTCTGGAGTCCAGTTCGGGAACTTTCTTGGGAGATCAAGCAGAAGCTTGTTCCAGGTCACACAGTCATAGATGCAGTGCTCTATAGACAGTGTTTCACCACATTTACAATTAATTGTCCGTATTTTGGTGGTAATTTTGCTGGTAACTTGCTACGCAATCGTAGTATGTAATAGCCTGATTTAGATAGATATCTGCAGATAATCTTTTAGTAGAGACAGTGGTTAGAACCCTGTAAACCTATCTACAGATTATGTTGTCATCACACTGTTTTGCCCTAACTCTTTATAATAATTTTAAAATTTTGTTTTTACCTGTTATTTAGAAAATCTGTAATTTTTCTCGATGGTACTGAGATCCGTGGCCAGCTTTGTCTCCGTATCTCCGTTTTCGTTTTCGATATTACCCACATGCGCCATCGCCCAAAGTAGATGTATGTTTTGTTGATAATTAAATATTGTGTTCTTGATGTCTTCAATAAATTTACCCTTAAAATTTATTGCTTTAAAAGCCTGAAGCCCACTCCTAGAATCTACAAGTCGAATTCGTTAGCACCTTTTGCTTGGTCGTCGTCTAAAGCCATTTCTATAGCCACTAATTCTGCATTGTATGGTTAGGCGTTATCGGCTATCCTGATTTTTACTGTGTCTACTTGATTCCCATCAATGTAAGGAATACAGGCAGCCCCTACTTTGTCATTTATTTTCGGCCCATCCAATAATTTTTAAACTTTGTCTTAGATTCTTGTTTGTAGGTCTAGTCGTACCTGTCTATTTTACTTACCCTCCTGATGTTCGGACCTTTCACATTACAATTGTTCACATTGTAAATTCCTTCGCCTTCTTTTATTTCCTTATCCTCATTATATAATTCGTATTGGTCACGTGTAATAAAATTTAATAAAATTTCTCAAAACTGAGAAATTCAAAATCTGACGGTTAGTCATGCGATCCTAATAACCAGTCAAGCGACAACAACCCTGATTGTCCCTCTCGAGGTACGACATAGTTCGAGCTTTAAAATATAAAATTTAGCTTATCAGCCAAATTAAAGGAGAGTAAACCCAAAAAACTAGGGCAGCCACCATACCACAGTATATTGCTACTCATCCCGGTAACCATTTTATTTCACTGCAAATCATATACAGACCAAACTGACAGTTCTTTACAACCATATATCCAACTAGGGTTACAAAACATGAAATGAATAGACGCAATTGAACAAGTTTAGTTGATAAAAACAATAATAAAATAGCTACCCTTATCTATATTATAGAATGGTACTATTCCCAATTGGGGAAAACAATTAAAGACTAAACCAATACACCATGTATCATTTCATCAGTTTAAAAGCAATACATTTTGCAGAAATTTTCAATATGTACACACTCAACATCATAATGCAAGCAAACATCAATAATACTTCACTATTTTACAATAATACATGTTTCTGCCAAAAAACTGGTACGGGTGTGCTTATGCAAATAATGGGGATATGCAACCAATCAGCGTAACGCGATGCGGTCGGCAGTGCCTATATAAGACAACAGGTGTCTGGCGAAGCTATTATCTTGGTTCCTGCAGGTACATGGAAGTTTGATACAATTTATGTGACTTTGAAATTGGTGTTATAGTCGGCGCACGAGAGATGGGGCATATCATCTCTGAGGTAGCGATGCAATTTCGATTTTCGAGCACGAACAATTCACGAGTGTACCGTGAATATCAGGTATCCGGTAAAACATCAAATCTGACATAACGGTGCGACCGGAAAAATACCTTGAATGAACGGGACCGTCGACGACTGACGAGCATCCTTAAACGAGATAGACATGCAACCCTTCCTCAAATTGCTGCAGATTTCACTCCTGGGGCATCAACAAGTGTCAAATTAGAACTGTTCAAAGGACCGTCTTTGATGCGGGTTTTCGGAGCCGCAGGCCCACTCTTGTAAATTTGTTGACTGCACGGTACAAAGCTTTACAACTAGTCTGAGCCCATCAACACCTCTATTGAGCTGCTGATGACTGGAAACACGTTGCTTGGTCTAACGAGTGTCGTTTCCAATTGTATCGAGAGGATGGACGTGCACGGGTATTGAGAAAACCTCATGAATCCATGGACCGTACATGTGAACAGAGAACTATTCATTGTTGTGGAGCCTCTATGATGGTATGGGGTGTGTGCAGTTGGCATGATATGGGACCCCTGATAAGTCTAGAGACGACTCTGACAGACGACGTGTACATAATCATCCTGTCCGATCATCTACACCTAGTCATGACCATTGTGCATTCCAACAGGCTTGGGCAATTTCAGCGGGACAATGCGACATCCCACACATCGAGAGTTTCGACTGAGTGGCTCCAGGATCACTCTTCTGAATTTAGACACTTCCGTTGGCCACCTAAATCAACAAACATGAACATTATTGAGCATATCTGGGATTCCTTGCAACTTGCTGTTCAGAAGAGATCTCCATTCCCTCGCATGTTTGGACTGCCCTGCAGGATCCATGATGCGAATTGCGTCCAGGATACCTTCAGACATTAGTCGAGTCTATGACACGTCGTGTTCCGGCCTTTTTGCGTGCTCGTAGGGGCCCTACACGATATTTGGCAGGAGTACCATTTTTTGGCGGGGGGGGGGGGGAGGGGCTCTTCAGTGTATAAGCCTCGTATACACAACGATGCAAGGACAGATAATGGGTAACTAGAAATATAAGCTTATTTCAAATTCCATATAACATTAATAAAGCAAATTTAATTAAAATCATCATACAGTGTGTCTAAAAAATAACTGAGGAGTTATTTTTTTAACACACTGTATGATGACACTAGGTATGGACACTAGGTGAGGTTTTAAATGGTTATAGCTTCCGAATTCCTCTCTTCCATTGTAGAGAGATGAAATTTACGTAAAATTGAAGAGAAATCACCAAATTTCTTATTTGTTTAGCAGATTTTTATATGTGCTTCTTTAGTTGACCTTCAGAATTCCAGACGGTATTCAGTCTCTCCCCACACATGGCAGCGAATAACCGATGTGATAGACGAAACAGCTACAGTGATCCTTTTTTAAATGGCCCAGATTTCGAACATGAATACACTTTTGTTTTTACATAACCCCCAAAAAAGAAATCCGTGGGGGTAAGGCTGGAGACCATGGGGGCCAGGCAATCCACCCTCCTCGTAAGACCCATCGCTGAGAAAATGCTTCGTTAAGAATTTCCCTCACGATTGTGATAAAATGTGGAGGAGCTGCGTCTAACTGGAAAAAGGAATTGCCCGGAAAATTTCCGGTGCTAGTCTTGGAGTCTGTTGGAGTGTGCAAGTAAGCTTTCGCACACATAAATTTGTCGTGTTGATCTTTCATTTAACGTATGACTCGTGTCTGTAACATGATTTGTTGCATAGCTATAGCCCTTTGAACCCCCACCCTATTATTTTACCGACACACTGTACATCATTGTGCAAATATAGAAAATGGCGTCCAATTATCCTCACATGTGAGCCACCTCTTACAAGTAAGGTGAAAGTATACTCAAGTGTTGACATTTCTTAAGTACGGTAAAATAAATTCTTAAAATAATGAGAGTGAAGTAATTTTGGAATATGTATTATGAATTACTCGATTAGAATGAAATATTTCTTTTAAATTTTCTAAAAGATAACTTTCAGTTATATGAATGATAGAAATCACTTGGATTCCTCGTAATTTATGATTAGTGATAGGGGAGGGAGTGTGGATGGTATACAGTTTGCTTTTTGTTTACTGAAAAACGTTTGGCATGTAAATAACCGTGATATTTATTAAACACGGTAATTATATAGGTCAATGTGAGCATAGATGTTCATTTTTTAATCAGGTTGTTACATAAATTTTTATGCCAGCTTCTTTGAAAGGATTACCTTTTTATATATTTTTATACTGACATTATAAAAAATATATAAAAAAATATATATAAAAATATATAAAATATATAATTTTTTTTATCTTTTATCAAAGATAAAAAAAATACCTATTGAAAGATTTTTTAAACTTTTCGATTACATAAACAGGAATTGATATCATCTTAATAACCAATAACCATACTATAATAAAAAATTATTGTTATCAAGAAGATTTCTATTCCTGTTTATGCTCTACAAGTTTCCTCTATGTATAAGTGTTAATTTCGATTACATGACTTAGCGAAAAAAAATAGCTTAAAATTCTAATGGACGTTTCAGTTCTATTTTCGACCTAAGGAGTAGAAAAATAGAATGTTGGGGTATTTTTTAAACAATCTTAACAATTATTCAAACCATGTCCATTTAATGCTGCAAATGCAGGATGAATCGACTGTAAAAATAAACAAGACTGTTTAAGACTTTTAAATAAACAATTACACAATACATGGTTAATTTCCTGGGAACACAGTTTTTATGTTTGAGTAAATTTCTGTTTGAATGTGTTAATTTATGCAAAATGGGATTTCAGAATAATTCCTTCGGGATATTTAACTCATGCATTCTGTTTAAAAAATACTCGCGGAATTGAAATGTTTATCAATGACTACGTATTAACATGCTGTTACAAAATAATAAAACTTGTAAAAAAGCAATAAAAATGCAATTCTCCCTTTTTATCATATTGAATAAGATAGTTGTCATCATACATGGCAGCTATATCATGTCATGGTCATAAAATAGACTAGAAATTTTTAACAATTATTTCACGAGAGGATTTTTCAGTGTATTTTAAAAATAGCTGGTAGAAACTATTAAGTCTTTGAGTCAAACCATTTATTTTACTGTCGCAGAAATTCTTCTTTGTAAATATTTGACATTATATAATGCAATTCTTATAACAATGAAGTTATTTTTACTATAAAAGGAAACTAACTTTGATAGCTAGAGGTTCGGTAATAGAGAATGTTACAAATTTTCGTGGCGCATAATATTTTCGCAATATTTCACCGTAATAGTTAAAATGGCATAATTTGTAAAAAAGCAAAGTTGAACAGAAATATAAAATTCGTACTAAAATAACTGAAAATTTACAAGATATTTAGAAAAGGAGATAAAGATCACTGCTTGAGAGATCATAAAATTGTCAGTGGACGTTTAAAAACAGACACTTCAATTTTTAAATAAAGTAACATTTTTGCTAAATGGTAGCGCAAGATGGCGTTATACATTGTTTCTCCAAAAGCAACAGGCTTATTCTTTGCACCATCAAATTTTGCCATTTTCAAGAAGCTCAATAAATCACATGCCATCTTGCGATCTAGTTCCGAAAATCCTTGGGTACTAGCGTTGTACACTTCATTTCCTAAAATCAAAATATACAATACGCTCACTCTGTGCGACCTCAAACGTTTCCATCTTCAAATAGCTCAAATTGGGCCGAGGTAGTTTTGAAGAATTTTCATCCATTATTGGTGAAGTAATTCTTTCATGAATGTGCCCGATGTACGCTTGGGGGCAATGATTCGTAGTTCTTGGCCCCAATCAAACGTCAGTGGAAAGAACGTTTGTATTCAAATTTCCTGTGAAAGATCCAGGTTGCGACAGATGCCCTAGGAAATTCACCAGTTGTATGTTTAGTGAAACGGACTGTAAAAAAATATAAAAAGTAGGGCTATCTTCAAGAGGATTTGTTTAGAGTACACTTCCGACTAACCGCCAACATTGCTGAGGTTATGAGAAATAGACCATGCCGCGGTTGGCATGAAATTGATTATAAATAGGGTTGTTAGGAATTTAAAGTATATAAAAAGGACTTTTCCAAATGAAAGAGAACGAAAAGAAGAAGGTGTAGGAAAATATGCGAATATAATTCTAATTCACACCCCTCAACAATGATTTATATTTATTACATAAATAAAGATACGATTTATGAAAAAAATAACTTTTTTTAAAAAATATAATTCCCTTTATCAAATAACACAGAGCCATCATAAATAAAAAACAAAACAAAAACATTTTATTCAAAATACTAACAGCTAAAATTATTAGTTATGTAATTAAAAAATCCCCATTCTCAAAACAAAGCTTAACTTGGGCTAGTCCCTTGAAAATTTAATTGTCGTAGGTAGTAATTGATATAAATATTTTTAAATGACAGAAAATGGACGCTGCGGTGTAAAAAAAACTAGACATAAAGTAACTAAGAAAGTAACTAAGGAAAAAAGAGGACAATAAAAGATCTGAACATAAGGATAGGGAACAAAAAGATCAGGACAGAAAAAGAGGACATGTGCTCTTTAAAAGAGACTGTCTGGCAACCTTAATTGCAGATATTATGTTTGACGAATTACTAGTGAGCAGTCACATGAATTTAATCTGTCTATGAAGTATTTAATTTCATTTATAAGGTTAAAACACTCTTTTTCAGTTGGTGTTTGTCTTATTATTAATATTATTATTATTCTACAGAAATCTCTGGTCGGAGAATATACTAAAAAAAGATGAGGGTGACGGGGTTTCGAATACCGTGATGTCGCGTAGAATAGTTCAGTCATTAAACACTAATTTGTCTTTTAAGCTTTAAAATTCACAGGGTGCCACAACAAAAGTATGTAGATGGGGTATATTTCAACCCAAAAAGAAGAACATGAACAAGTATCATTCAACCCAAGCAAATATAACAAGAGTAGGTATCTTTCAACCCAAGCAACGGTGGTGGTTCACACTTTCGATTCCTAACTACGCATTAAAAGTTACAAACAGATTTGACACAGCGCCCTCTAACGGCGAGCAGGCGAAGAGGTTGGAGTTATTCAACATATACAGTTGTCTCACCAGTGAATTTTTTCAAGCTCTATTATTACTATTGTTGTTATTATAGAAGTCTCTGGTCATAGAATACGAAATTCCCTGACGATGGTATTTTTTGGAGCTCTGTTATAAATATTTTCGTTATTAATATTTTTATAATTATTATCATTATTAAAAATAATCGTATTATTAATACAGAAGTCTGTGCTTAGAAAATTTAAAGTTTCTTAAACAATCGATTTTATCATGCTCTATTATTAGGGATACGTAATTTTCGTATTTACGAAATAGATGCAAATAAATGCGAAATTTGGCGATATGAGCAAATAATTGCGAAAATTATTATTGTCATTATTAATAATAATCGTATTATTATTACAGAAGTCTCCGCTCAGAAAATTTAAAATTTCTTAACCAATGGATTTTATCATGCCCAATTATTAAGAATACGTAATTTTCGTATTTACGAAATAGATGCGAATAAATGAGAAATTTGGCGATATGAGCAAATAATTGAGAAAATTTTTTTTAGTACTTTTCGGCGAAAATGGGTGATAAACATCTTTTTAAGCAAAATTAGGTAATAATAGTAATAAATTATTAACATAATTGCTTAAGTAAGAACATCAGCGGTCTTTAACTGAGAAATCTCACTCTCCTTCGTATTTGCTCCGAATTTCACCCGAACAGTTTGTCCTTACCGCGGGTGAAACTAAATACCTTATATTTAGTAGCACCTAAAAATCGAATTGTAAAAATTAACTATCAAGTTTCGGGGAACAATTTTGTAGATTTAAAAACGTCTCTTGAACGCAAAAGTCACTCACTCCTGTTGATGTTATACAGATTTTAATTGCAACGAAATGATGCTACTTTAATTTTGCAATGACTATACAAAGCCTCTATAATCCCGTTAACAGAGTGAATACTGAGATATTTTAGTATGTATAACATAGTAATTAATGACAAAAGACTTAAGGAACATAATGTGGAGACTACTACAATGTTAGCTTTTAACTAAGAATTTTGATATATACCTATCCAAGTAAGTAAAATTGTTTTATTTTTTAATAAATGCGAAATTTTTGAATTTATATTTTTTTTCGAATAAATGCGAAATTATAATCATTGTATTTTTTTTTTGCGAAATTTCGATATTTTTATGCGAAATTTCGATATTTTTATGAGAAATTTACGTATTCCTACCAATTATTATTATTAAAGATTATTATTATTATCTATTTTAGAGAATCTTAAGTTTCCTGACCAGCGAACTTTAACAAGCCCAATTGTTATTATTATCGAAATCTCTGGTCGGAGAATATAAAGTTTCTTCACCAATGAACATTATCAAGCCAGACAAAAACTTCGTTCAAATGTTTTTCTACCCCTTTTTTAGCATTAAGCTTTTCCTTCGGGGGGGGGGATAGCATGTACCCCAAAAATACGGGCCCAAGAATGAGTGTGTATATATATATATATATATATATATATATATATATATATATATAACTCCCTTAATGGCCGTTCTTACAAAGGGGGTATGAAATTTCCCGTTCTAACGAGGGAATTGGAAAAATGGGCCCCGTAAGCTAAAGATTAATATTAGTTTAGCAACAATATTCTGAAGCATTGAAGTCTGTCTAGAACTTTTTAAAACACTTTTGGAAATTCAAACGTTTAATCATAAATGATAATAAATGTCAATAATAAATGACAAACGTCATCAACACGTATACTCTGTGCTCCCAAAGCTTCACTTATCTGCATTCAGCATCTCTAGTATTTTTTCATTAGTAGTAACACTACTGCATTAATTGAAATAGCAGTCGGAATGATGCATTGTAATGCAAGAAGGGGGGAAATCAATGATTAATGAAAGGTGTTGTCGAAGCAAAGATTACACTTGTCACAGAAAAGAGATTGGCATCAGTCATAAGATTCCCCCACTCTCTGTCATCACAATTTGTCTTCGTATCAGTTGTTTCTATTCACTTGAATAGGCTCTTAAAGTAATGCAAACATATTCGGAACGCCATTTCTTTATCGGATAAATAATATTTATTGCGTATATTTTTTTCAAAGCATCTTGGATGTAAACAATTTACTAATACCGATAAAGATATATCATTAAATTATATATATATTAGTAAAATTCTCTTTGGTAATAAATCAGTTCTTACCAAGAAAATCTATACCTATTCAAAGTTGGTATAAGTCTATAAAAGGTATAATTTCAAAAGAAAAAAGTATTAACGTACAATTTTGCATGATCTGTCCTTTAAATTGTCTGAATTCAGAGAATAAGGTAATATAATATCCACTGAGCATAAAGCAATATTTATTGTTTATATATAAAAAACAGTTCCGTAGCTGACTGACTGACATATAACGCACAGACCAAACTGCTGGACCAAAAGAGCTGAAATTTTGCATGGCGATTCTTCTTATAGTGTAGAGGTGCACTAAAAGAGATTTTTAAAAAATTCTTTTTAGATTTTTTTAAATAAAATTTTTAAGCTGTTTTAGTAATATTCTTTTCAGTTTGCATTTAAAATTATAATCCAAGGGTTATAAAATCTATATCACGAGAAAGATCACAAAAATTCCTTTAAAGGAAAATTTGTTTCGAATCTATACCTCTATTTTCTGATTTTGGATGAATTTTTAGAAATTAATTTTAGAATTTAATTTATTAAATGCTGATCACGTGGTTTATTTTCTTTTTGTGATACTTTAAACTAATTTTGCGTCACGTGCATAACAACGAAATAAATTGAAAAAATAAAATTTTCCTTGCTAATGCGGCAGATGATTGGACATTATTGTCGTATTGCTCGTCCATTTTTATTATAGGGCTTGATTATTTGGTGGTAGTACAAAAGATTATCTATCTGAACTCAAGGGGTATTTAGGTGCGTTGTGTTATAATTATTTATTAATAACCCGTAGTTCTGGACGTGATTACCAATGGCGAACAAGTAAACTAAAAATACTGAAAACCATTAAAACAGAGAGTTGATTTAAATCTAAATTAAACTTAATTTATTTACAATTTATTACATTTTGTACACTTTATGTTATCAAATTTTGATTATTATCAAAACTGCTCTGTTCACTATCAAAACCACGAGCAAAAGAAACAGTGTTTGTTTTATTTTGACTTCTGATTCAGGGAGCGTAAATACTAACTACACACAATAATGAAATCTCCTATCCAAATATAATACACGATATTTTCAAATACGTAAAACCCGCGCTAACTATCAATAGCAAACGCGGGATCTGAATTAAACAAAATCAATAGAAACATTCGTCTTAGGGGAATCAATAGGGAACTCTTTCCGTACCGTTAGTTGGAACTCAGTAGGTTCTCTTAAGTTGATGGGGCACGTTTCCACGCTGGGCGATTTTTTACTGTAGACCAGAGGTCCCCAAATTTATTTGTCCCGTAGACCCCCGTGCCAATTTTTCTGTTTTGGGTAAACCCCCTCCTATCCTAAAAATGATTTTTTGCAAATTCACCAACTTTAAAAGAGTTTTTGAAACTGACACAGACCTACTCACTTTGAGAGGATTTACTGTAGAGTGAAAAATTTTAAAATAATATATATATATATATATATATATATATATATATATATATATATATATATATATATATATATATATATATATATATATATATATATATATATATATATATATATATATATATATATATATATATATATATATACTGCTCAAAAAAATTAGGGGAGCAAGCAAAGAAGTTAAGAAAACCGTGCGAGACAGCCACGTATTGGCATAAAATATATAATACACGCCTATCAATGCGCAATACAGAAAAAAAACGCAAAAAATTTGTAATTAAGCTTTAATTCTTTGAAAATATGGAAAAAACATGAAAAGATGATTTAGGGCAACAATTTGGTTACATGTAAACAATAAAAAAAGAATTTTTTTGAAATGATGCAAGATTTTTAATATGGTGTGTGGTCTCCTCGAACAGCTAAGACTGCTGCACACCTGTTTCCCATGGATGCGATGATGTTATCGATAAAACATTGAGGAATACTGTTCCACTTCTCAAGAAATGCAATCTCCAACTCTCGGAGAGTAAAAGGAGACCTTGGTCTCGCAGCAAAGCGTCTTCCGAGCATGTCCTAAACATGCTCGATTGTATTCAGGTCCGGAGAGCACGCTGGCAATTCCATACGCTCTATTGTTTCAGCTTCAAGCATGTTCTCCACAAGACGAGCTGTATGCGGTCTGGCATTATCATGCTGGAAAACAAAGGAATCTCCAATGGCTGCATCGTAAGGTATGACATGAGGTCTCAGAATCTCGTCTGCATACCTTCGGGCCGTCAAAGTACCATTCCGAATGATATGCAGGTCCCTACATCCACCTATGCTGATTCCACCCCATACCATAAAACCAGCTCGTCTGTATTGTGACCTTTCACGAACGAATGTGGGTTTATTTCGAGTGCCCCTTTCCCTCCAAACCAAAACTCGTTGCGTGTCACACTCCAGACTGAATCGGGACTCGTCTGTAAACAGCACTTGGCTCCAATCATGTTGCTCCCAATCTCGATGTTCAGCAGCCCATCTTCTTCGGTCCGCACGGTGGCGTGAGGTCAACGGAATGCAGACCATTGGCCTACGTGAATAGAGACCTCCCTGATGAAACCTATTACGTACTGTTTGGCTGGACACCCTTTGTCCTGTTGCCAAGAGCAACTGTCTTTGCAGCTGAGTAGCATTGTCTGTTCTGTTTCGATGATCTGTTAACAGTATATACCGGCCATCAGTTGCTATAGTGGCGCGTGGCCGACCTTGCCCTGGTCGACGTCTAACATTCCCCGTTTCTTGGAATCGATTCCACAACCTTGCAATGACACTTCTGGTGACTCCAACAGCATCCGCGACACTGCGTTCTGTTTTCCCGGATTCAAGTCTGCCTATAATACGCCCTGCCATGGATTCCGGTAAATCACGTTGTTTAGACATTTTCAAGTCACCTTTTCTCAAAAAGAATAAGTGAGCAATCGAATTTCACAGTGAAGGCAGTGAAACAGACGTTTCTGCAACATCCCGATTTCCACTCTTATGTTCTTTTTCTGGTTTTTGACGTCATGAAATTTGATTTGCAAATGAAATTTCTTCTTCTGTTTCCTGCTAGGCTTTAAATTATGGATGATTTATTTTATGTTACTTATCGGTGTAAGTATTTGCGTAATTTAGTTAAAACCATGTGCTCCCCTAAATGTTTTCAGCAGTATATATATATATATATATATATATATATTTATATATGTTAAGTTTTATAGTTATACATTTATTAATTAAAACGACACAAAAGGAAAATCTAGTAACATTTTTGCTTAGAATAAATACACAACAAAATCAATGCTTTTAATGGGATGCATGAGACTGATGCTTTGATAGCAAAATTTCAATAATCGGCCTCAGTTTAATCAGGTTTAACCTTAAATCTCCTCTGCAAGTGCTGTTTATTTTTTTAATTTTTTTTTTTTTTTTTTTTTTTTTTTTTTGGGGGGGGGGGGGGGCGGGGGGTAAGGAAATTGACAACCGCGGCGAAATATCTTTCCACGAGGTATGAAAATGGAAAAGCTATCAAAAACTTTCTCGCGATAGTTCATATGCAGGATATGTAACAGGTATGTCTCGTTGAAGCCAGAAATTTTTGACATCCTTTTCTAAACTGCACCTTAGGTTCTTCGTTGATGATTATACCGATCAGTTCTTCTTGTAACATGACATCCGTTTCTTCAATGTCACCGTATGGATTGATAATCCACTGTGATATTTCCATAGTCAATAGATCTTCAAACCTAATTTCAAAGTTTGTGTGAAGGACAATTAAATGTTGAACGTAGGCTGAAAGGTCATCATCCTCGCAGTTTGTCTGTGCCAAATTGGGAAACAGGCAAGTTCAATATTACGGTCACCTGTTGGCTCTCGCTGTAACTGTTCCAGTCCAAGATGTCGCAACACAAGTTACACGTACTGCGGACGAAAAGTGAATAGATTTCTTACACAATTTTATGAAATATACATATAATTAGGAAATGTATCTATCTATTATACGAAGGTACTCGTATTACGCAAATACCTCCATAGGTACTATCCGTCTGAGGCGGATTATTACATTTACGGGAAGCCAAAATTTTGGTGGCGGCCTGTCTAACTCGTGGACCCTCATTTACATCTCATGCACCCCTAATTTTCTTTTTCACTGGCATGGACCCCTTGCAGATCTATATCGACCCCTGGGTTCGATATAGACCACTTTGGGAATCACTGCTGTAAACGGACTAGAGGCAATCTTCTCTGCTATCCCTCTTTATTTCGGATTCGGGATCTGCTATCAGTCGTCAATCCACTCAAGCTTTCTTGCTCAGGAAAGATCAACCGAGTTCCGACGCATCAAACCCCCTTAGTTTTACTTTTGCTCCGGGAATATTCGACTGGACCTTTTTGGGGCAATCAAACAGGGGCAGGTTATTCTTCAGCCGATCCAGGATAAGGCCTCCTGGACTCCGACTGACTCTAACTCCCTTCTCTCAAACTCACTTCCAATATTTTAATTCCTTAAACGTTCTCGCCTCCGGAACCATTTCACCAGCCATTCTGGAAACTCTCGACTTTTTATTTGCTAAGTTTCAACACCTAAAAACCTCTCATTTGCTACCCTCTTTCTTAATCAAAAAGCCCTCTTACGCAATGATCCAAACAGCTGACTGACCACCCGCAACAAACCATGTGGTTTTCTAATACTCCCCTCCAATCAATCACCCACAAAGAGCCATTGTAACATAACGTCACAAACGGTTCCATCCTTGCTTATCTGCGTCTATCATCTAAAAGACCCCACACACTCTAGGCCCATAAAACTTTTGTAAATTTGCTACCGTTGCCGACAAACGCTTTGCCCTCTAATTAAATCAGCATTAAAGACGTCCCCGAAAAAATGTAATGAATCAAAGCTATCAAAGTTATTATTTTCTCTTCAAATATGAATTTTAATTTTTTTTGAAAGCGCTTCATTACAATTATCCAAAAGAATATTAAAATACATTACAAGAAACGTTCCTCAAACTGTACTACATTAACTGTACTATATTCATTAGTATGTTCTATTAGATTTAATTTGAATATTTTCTTCTTCAATATTTTGTTTATAAAAATATCCGTTACTATTTATATATATATATATATATATATATATATACACACTGAAGTGCCACTGAATTAGGGATAGCAAAGCCTATGAAAATTGTGTAGCGCTGCGCATCATGTATGCGCAAGTGAGGGCGCTGTGGTAACTGCAAAAATAGCGAGTGCTGTGGTTGTTCTGAATTAGTTGTTGGAATTGCCAGTATGGGTAAACTGCCTGATTTAGACGCTTTCGATCGCGGACAAATTGTAGGTGCGCGACGCATGGGCCGTTCAATTTCCGAAATCGTCAGACAGCTAGGATTTTCAAGGTCGACAGTGTCAAGAGCATACCAAGAATACATGGATGGTTTAAAAAAAACTAGCGATCGGGCAAACTGCAAAGGACAATTAGCCTTGACAGTGCGTGGGGAGAGACGGCTCAGGCGTATTGTACGTAGCCAGCGAAGCCAAACATTAGCTCAAATTACCACCCAGTTTAATGACGGTGCCAGTCGTACAGTCAGTAAGCGGACTGTGCAACGCTCGCTTCACCGTATGGGTTTGGGGAGCCGTCGACCTACGAGAGTACCATTGCTCTATACTCGCCATCGGGCTGCACGTATTGCCTGGGCAAGAAAGCACAGAGACTGGAGTGTAGAGGACTGGTAACGAGTCTCATGGAGTGATTAGTCTCGATTCCGACTACTTAACGCCGACGGGAGGCTGAGAATATGGCGTCAGGTTCATGAAGCCATGGATCCTGCATGCCTGGCTGGAACTGTACAAGGGCATGGTGGCTCAATCATGGTCTGGGGTATGTTTTCGTTGCACAGTTTGGGATTTTCGGTGCGTGTACCAACCTCCCTCAATGCAATTCGTTACGTAGAGTTGCTGGGTGATCATCTCCATCCGTTTATGCTGTTCTGTTATCCGCACGGTAATGGAGTTTTCCAGCAAGACAACTGTACCTCTCACAACTCCCGGATGGCTACTGGCTGGTTGGATGAGCATTCCTCTGACTTCTCTGTTATGAATTGGCCACCTAGAAGCCCAGACTTAAATCCTATTGAGCATCTTTGGGATGTTTTGGAAGAAGGCGTGAAAGGCCATCACACAGCACCAAAGAATCTTACGGAATTATGGACAGCTTTACCCAATACTGCGCAAGCCATTCCCGTGGAAAGTTAACAGAAACTTGTTGAATCTATGCCCCGTCGTGTGGCAGCCGTTATCAAGGCCAGAGGAGGCCCAACTCGTTACTAGGTAGGTATCCCTAATTCAGTGGCACTTCAGTGTATATGTATAATTTTTTTACATCAATTGCAATATTTCTTTTGTCCTTGTGTATGTCACTGAACTCCTCCTAAACGGCTAGACTTATTTTTAAGAAATTTTGTGTGTGGGATTAGCTGATTCGAGAATGGTTTAGATTCACAATAAGACATCCCTAGCACCCTAAGAGGGCAGGGGGAGTAGGGGGGACATGTAAAAATAATAGAAAACTACTGATATCACTTTCGAATCCATAGTTTTTGGGGTCGCTGATATTAATAGTGACACTCCCGATGTCGTTTAAGTGCAAGTTCACCCCCCCCCCATTAGCATGCGAGGAGACGAGGGAGGAAGAAGGGGGAATATAAAATCTCCAAAATGACTGACAGTAGTGTCGAATCCATAGTTTTCGGGGTCGCTGAGATTAATAGTGACTCTCTCGATGTCGTTTAAGTGCAAGTTCAGCCCCTCATTACCATAGTGGGTTGAGGGGGGAAGAAGGGGGGAATATAAAATCTCCAAAATGACCGAGAGTAGTGTCGATCCCATAGTTTTCGGGGTCGCGGAGATGAACAGTGGCAATCTCAGTGCCGTTTAAGTGAGAGTTCAGCACACACACCCCATCAACGTTGGATGGGAGACGGGAGAAGACAAAATATCCAAAATGACCGAGAATAGTGTCGCATCCAAAGTTTTCGGAGTCACGGAGAAGAATACTGACACAACTGATGCCGTTTAAGGCAGGTGCAGCCCCCCCCCATCAGCATTGGGGGCGGAAGGGGGAAAGGGGAAAAAGGAAATGTCCTAAATGAAGGAGAGTAGTGTGAAATCCACTGTTTTCGGAGTCACTGAGTTGAATACAGGAAACTAAAAGTGTTGTTTATAATCAAATTTTGAGTTAAATAATAGAGTGCATTTGTAATTTCACTTTATCATTTGTATACTGTACATATACCGGGTGCGTCATAAATTCGTGCAAACTTCAAAAATTCATAATAAAAGAAATAATGCTCGGAAAATTTTTCTGTTTGAGCCAATATGATCAGAGGGATTTTGGATTTTTTTCATGTAAAAAAAAAACTTTCCAAAAGTAACCGAAAGAGGGCGCTCACACGTCCTACTGAGACGTTTTATGCAAATCAGGCTATCAATAAAACACCTGGTTGGAAATGGATCCGTCAGTCGAAGCCGGCAGCATGCTTTCTTTACCAGATCGAGTGTTGGTTGTTAAACTTTTCCACAAGAATGATGAATTCCAAACTGTTGCATTGCGAAAGTTTCACACGGAGAAAGGACTGAAGGCGCGAAAAAGGCCTATTTCATTGAATAGGATACTGAATTTAGTACGACGTTTTGAGGAAGCGGGGAGTTTAGAGGATCGTCCACGGATTGTCACACCATCCTTGAGCGCGGACCGCGTCCATGTTGTACAAAGTTCCATGGAAAATTTGGCAGCCGAGACATTAGCGGGAAGTAGCAGTGCTCGTGAAGCTGAGAGAAGTACGGGGATTCCGGAACCGTCGATTCGACGTATTCTGCACGGAATGTTGAATCTGTATCCCTACAAAATCCATCCACTTCACCAGTTATTACCGGCAGATACAGATGCAAGACAAATCTTTGCTACATGGGCTCTGGTACAAATGGAAAGTAACCCACAATGGTTGCTGAATGTCATTTGGACGGATGAAGCCCACTTTTCACTGCATGGTGACGTTAATACGCAAAACAGTCGTATCTGGGCGACTTCAAACCCTCGTGAGTATCTGAACCGGCCACTACATTCTCCTCGTATGACTGTTTGGTGCGGTTTCACCGTGTCTTTTATTCTGGGCACTTTCTTTTTTGAAAAGCCTTGTCCTGTATTCTGGGGGAAAACCTCTACAGTCACTGCAGCACGCTATCTTACGCTTTCCGTGACCACGTTAAGCCTGCATTGCAGGAAAGACATGCGTTACCTGTTGTCACATTCAAACAAGATGGTGCGCCGCCCCACATTTTACGTGATGTCAAGACGTTCCTGTTGGAATCTTTCACTGAAGACCGAGTGATAAGTCGAGGTTGTAAGGTTCAGTGGTCCTCACGATCACCAGACTTGAACCTGGCGGATTTTTGGCTGTGGGGATACTTAAAGTCTCGTGTGTACCGGGGTTCCCCAACCACTTTGGTGGAACTGAAAAATGCCGTTCGACAGACAGTCGCTGACATCGATAGCGACATGCTACACTCCACTGTAATGGGCGTAGTGACGCGCCTCACTTGCCTATTACCTTGTGCTGGTGGTATTGTAGAACATCTATTACTTTAAAATATATACACATTCTCATGTTATTGTGATATGTTTGATTTTCTGTTTGTGTTTGCCTGATTTGCATAAAACGTCTCAGTATGACGTGTGAGCGCCCTCTTTCGGTTACTTTTGGAAACTTTTTTTTTTACATGGAAAAAAATCCAAAATCCCTCTGATCATATTGGCGCAAACAGAAAAATCTTCCGAGCATTATTTCTTTTATTATGAATTTTTGAAGTTTGCACAAATTTATGACGCACCCGGTACTTTTAAATACCCGTAATTAAAATTACTTAAATTTTACACTATAGGTAGAATTTATTCTATTCCCTGTGTAGTAAAAAATTGAGATTAATAAATAACTGGGCAACGCCGAGTAAACAGCTAGTACACACACACACACACATATATATATATATATATATATATATTGTCACGAATTGTTATTCGTAACTTTATTAATTAGTTTCTTATTTATTCAGGTCCCCTTTTTTGTAACTATAAATAGGGTGATTATTGTAAAATAGCCTGAGTGGCGATCAACCCGCCAATATGGCAGCCTTTGGCGTTGGCCCAAGCTAACCATCGCGCCAAGTGGGCGCGATACAGGAGTCGCTAGGACAGGTTCCAGCAGAGACGGTCAGTGACCTTTTTTTATCCTCTCTCGTGATGGGTGTCGAAATATCATTCCTAGGCTAGGCCTAAGAGGTTCCCATGTGGGGAGCAAAGTGACCATAATAATGTGTTTAATGTGAGTATTTTTTTATCATTACCATTTGACCATACCGATATTACCTTGTGTGTTTTTTTAAATGCTAATTTTAATAAATCTATTTCTTTTAACTATTCTGTGAGTCAGGCCATTCTTTTCTTTGTAAATTGTGCAGGCTATGTATTTTATTCTAGGTATGTAGATCTATCACTTACTCTAATAGACACAACGCATAAAGTTTTCCACTATACGGTTTGCCATCTTGTGCAATTTCATGGTTATTATTGTCATAGTTTTTCTTGTTATGCACGTTCACATTTGTCTAATTTTGGCACATGGCCGCATGCTTCAGGTTACTTTGTAATCCTGTTGCATCTAATTTAATTTACAGGCATCAGTTTATCTACTTCCCTCAATAGTAATGTAAGTGTAGTGTAAGTCACCCAATCTAATTATTAATTCACAATATCAATTATTTTCCCATTGTTTAATCCTTAACCTTTTTATCCTCCACAATAGTTAATCCCCACAATTAATATTCCGTATCCCAATATTTTTTCGGTAACATATTAAATAACATTCCGTAATTAATAATATTCCATAACATATGGAGCCGCGTTACCAGCTCTGAGTTAATTGCAAATAGTAATTTATGTTTGGTGTGATTCCCTGACTCAAGAATAGTTTATTTATTTTTTGTTTTGTGTAAATTTGTATCTATACTAAATTGGAAATGTTTCTTAAATTTTGTTAACACGCTCAACCAGTGTTTTAGTATCTGTGAGTCATTTTACCTATTTATTGAATTCATATTTATTATAGTGTGTGTAATTATGCATGCATTTCGAATCTATTTTGCTTGTAACTAGTAAGTGTCGTATTTATTCATAAGTATATGCACATGTCACCTATCATTTTTATTTGTCGTATTATGTGTTATTTTAATATTTAAAATATTACTTGAAGAAAGCTAAACCTACCGTTTTTTTTGTTTCTTTCACTGCTGACTTATTTTTATTCCCTCGCCTGTGTTAGTCATAACTTGTTTAGCCTTATGCCTAGATCAAATAATAGTATGATGGCTAATTCACATCCTTTTCAAATTAATATTGCTCCATGGGATGGCGACCATGAAACATTTAATTTGTTTAAACATCAAGTAACTCAAGTCTCTGACTTAAATAAATGGTCGGCAACGCACACCGCTGCATTTATAAAATCCAAACTGATCGGTGCTGCATTAAAGTTTGTGAGCTCATCCCAAGACCTGTTGCAGTCTGATGACCCAAACGTAGTGCTTAATGAACTCAGTGATTTTTTTCTGAATAAGGAGGAGTGCACTAATTATGCATGTGTGACGTTAAATTTGCTACCAGGTGAATCAGTAAAAAACTTTTCGTATAGACTGTCTCAGCACATAACAAAACTCTATCCACAAATCAAGGATAGGAATACCATCGATTCATTGAAATTTGTACAATTGATGGCTGCTTTACCCTCTTCAATTAAAACTCAGCTTTTAAAAGAGGATGTAAAGGAGTTTTCTATTGCTGTAAGGAGAGCTCAAACACTTCAATCCATTGACTCTCATATAACTGGTGCTTCAAATTCTGAAGCAGTGGATAGTAGTTCTGAAGTCTTTTTGTTAAAGCAGGAAATGTCAGCTCTGAAACAAAAACTTAAGGTTTTAGACCAGGGATCAAGTTCCCAGTGTACGAAAAATGACTCGCAGATAGTTTCTAGTGTAAGCCCACAAAAATGTAATTATGTAAAAATTAATAATGTGAGCTATAAATATAATAACAGGGTACGTCATAATAATGCTAATAATAGTAAGTTCAAGCCTACGCAGAGAATGGTCTGTCAATTTTGTGAGAAGGCAGGGCATACTGCCAAGAATTGTTTTAAACTAAAGCATGCCTTGCAAAATCAGTCAAATAAGCACCCTCGAAAAAATAATGTAAATAATAATGGCAGACCTAATTCATATAGAAGTCATAATCGCAGTAATTATATGTCTGATCTTAATCCAAATGATGCTTCCTATAATGGTAATTCTTTAAACTCAATGAGAGCTGATGTACCTGATGGTGTCAGTTCTCAACTTTTGCCTCATCCATCAGTTAACGCCTCATTTGACTATAATGTAAATCCTCAGTGTGAACCTATAATAGCTAAAACTGTTGCTACTCAAACCAACTGTGTAATTAGAATGCAGAGTCATGCTAATACACAGACTGAGTTTAGTGAAGCTTCTAATAATGATAATACCTTGCATCTTAATTTTAATGTGTCAACCAGAAACCCTATACTTCCACTAATTGAATTAAAAATTAACAATTTTAACTGTAATGCATTAATTGACACAGGATCTTCCATCTCTTTGATCGATAGTGAGTTCTTTTACAAAAACAAGGACAGTTTACATTATAAAAATATTTCTAGAAGTGTTGTCATATCAACACTTAACTCTAAAATCCATTTCTCTGCTTGTATAATCTTAACATTTAAAATTCAAAACAAATTTTTCAAACAGTCTTTCTTTGTCACTGATATTCAGGACAAACAATTTTCATTCTTGCTTGGCTATGACTTCATTAATGCTAATAGGGTTATCTTAGATACTCTTGATAAATCTGTAAAAATTAATGATATTACTGTACCTTTATTACCCGAAAATCAACAAAATGTGGTGTCTGAAATTAATTATAACAATGCTAACTGTGGAAATAAATGTAGTAATTCTGTACATTGTGTAAAAAACTGTATTGCGACCAGCTCACCTAATATAGTACCTGATAATACTGTAAAATTAATTCAAAAAATCATTGTACCACCTAATGAAAGCAAATATGTACAGGTGGGTGCTAAGATACATAGTATTGATAATGTCAACAACTACTTTATGTTTGAACCTTCAACCCATAATAATATTATTGTATATCCATAACTCCAAACATCTTAACCTGACTCCAAACATCTTAAGCATTACAGGAAGACTAGTTCTCCTGCCAACCTCATAACTAGGTGGTTAATGACTTTAAGTGAGTACACTTTCACTTTTTCCCATATACCTGGTAAACAAAATTTTATGCCTGATTATTTATCCAGAGAACCTAATGTTGTCACTCAAACACTTGAATCTCATCCTGAAATCTTACAATCAAATGAAATTTTGCCTTGTATAGATCATGAATCCATTAATACTCATACTGTGAATAATAGCTCTAATTGTAATGTGGTGCAATCTGGTAATCATAAGTCTGTAAATAATTCCTTGGTTGAGCCTGTTAATAGGTATGGTGATGGTAAAGAAGAAACTCACAAGTTTTTACCATCTTTTTTATGTAAATCTAATAATGTGTTTTATATTGATAATAGTGTAAATGATAACCAGGGCACACTGAATAAGCAAATAGTTTTTGAAAAGGTCTTAAGGTTGGCAACTGTGCAAAATAGTCTATTAAATGAAATAACACCAGAGGAGGTATTGTCTGCACAAATTAAAGATAAAAAGCTTGGTCCCATTTATAATAAGATTATAAATCATGGAAGTTCTGATGACAGATAGTTTGTAATCGACAAAGACTCTATGGTCCTCATGACTACAAAGGATGGTCACCTTGGGGAGAGGATTTGACTACCTGAGTCCTTACTTAATAAGGCCATTGGAATTGCTCACACTATTCATTTAGGTGTTGCAAAAACATTCCAGCTTGTTGCCAAAAGATATTTCTTTCCTGGTCTGTTTCAGAAGGTCAAGCAATTTATCAGAAATTGTTCAACTTGTGCTACCACCAAGAATTTAAACATACATAAAGCTCCACTTCAGGCTAGTCCCATTCCTGAAAGGCCTTTGCAGATAGTATCCATGGATATCCTAGGCCCATTTGAAAATAATGTGTTTGTGCTTTATATTGTGGATCATTTTTCTCGCCATCTTCAACTGTATCCCCTAAGCAGGATCAAGGCAAATGATGTGGTAGAAGCTTTATTTAATTACATCAATATTTTTGGTCGTCCTGAGACATTGTTAACTGATAATGGTACTCAATTTACCTCTGCTGTATTTAATACCTTCACTGAAAAGTTTGGCATTCAGTTAAAGCATTCAACTGTTTACCACCCTGAAGCAAATGCAATTTCAGAAAGGGTAAACAGATCCATTAAAAACATCATTTATGCCTTACAAAAATCTGGAGTGTCACTAAGACATGCTCTCGCCTTACATTGTGCAATATATAATTCTTCAATTCACCCTGCCACTAAGGCATCACCTAATCTTGTGCATTTTGGAAGGGCACTTCCTTTAATAACTGATACATTTAACTTTGATTGTAATATGCCTCATCTTGATGTATCTCATTATGTCCAGAACTTGTGTGATACCACTGCAACATTGATGCAGCAAACCTTTGAAAATTTAAAATCTGCCCAAAATAGCCAAAATACTAAAGTTAATGCCAAAAGACATCTACGTAAGTTTTCTGTTGGTGACACAGTATACCTTAAGTCGCCAAATAAATTCAATTCAAAATATAAGGGTCCATATGTTGTAAAAAAGGTTATTTCTAAAATTGTTATGCTTATTCAAGAATGTGAAAATCCTAATGCACCTCTACTAAGGAGACACATAAACCTTCTTTTCTGGGCTCCACCCAGACAAGCTAATAATGTTAACTTGTGCGATAATTATTGTTCGAGTCCTTTGGTCTCACCTCTTCCAGAATCTACTATCCAAGAACAGGATCCTGATGTCTCTCCTGTGGTCGAACAGCGTGAAACGCTTCCAGCTGACCAAAGTCAACATGTAGCAGATATAAGTGATGATGTTCCTGTTGTACCTGTTGCCTCGCCACCTCAGAGATACAACTTGCGTCCCCGTGGGAAGATTGTCTCCTCATAATCCTCACAAGTCCTTTTTATTGTTAAGCTACTTAATAGTTCCTGTTACTCACCAGATGATAATCACTCAGGTTACAATTATTATTATGTGCAACTGGATATCTACACACTCATTATGTGCCTTTCTGTTTGTCTTGTTTGCTTTACATAATTTTGTACAGGCACAATTGCTCTCATTATTTATGTGTATGGTCATTTCTATTATTATTTATGTGTATGATCAATTGTTTTGTTTTTAAGTACATATGTTTAATTTTTAATCCCTTGATGGACAATTTTGTATGAAACATTCTTTTAAATCAATTTGTCTTTTTGCCTTATATATGAGCCAATACTCTGTGCCAATATTGCACATTTTTGTGACCTTGATTCACAATAATTTAATAAGTAGGCTGGCCACGTATCTTTATTATGGGAGATACATAGAGAAATGCTTAAATGCATTCTGGTAATTAAGAATACCTTAAGTTAACCAATTTGTTTGCTTCATTAGTGTGTGCCAGTGCACGGGTACTCACTTCACCTGTTCATTTATGGAGTGCAGCACTGTTCTGCTTTATGGTTAACATGTCATGTAATTGACTGACCTTGTTGTGTTGACTATTGTCACACTAGGTTTCTGCAGCAACTCCCTAACTTTTAATATCATGCAAACATTTTACTGTCACTGCATGGTGTGTTCAAATTTTAATTGAGTAAGGCTTATGTATAATGTATTTTGACCATTGTCAAAATTTTGATCAATATTTGTAATATGCTCATATGTCGAGCAAAAGTTTTTGTTGAATACTCACACACCCATTTTTTATGCAGTATACCTAAGCTGATTTCTGTATCTTGACTGTACTGGGCCAAACAACCAAAAGTACTAGCTTTTGTTTTATAACAGATTAATTTAAACTTGTTCTTGCCAACTTGTGGTTTGGCCTGCGCAACCTAACTGCAGGTCTGTAGGAAGTATTTTTTTTTTCTCTCGTTAATGGGGAGGATGTCACGAATAGTTATTCGTAACTTTATTAATTAGTTTCTTATTTATGCAGGCCCCCTTTTTTGTAATTATAAATAGGGTGATTATTGTAAAATAGCCTGAGTGGCGATCAACCCGCCAATATGGCAGCCTTTGGCGTTGGCCCAAGCTAACCATCGCGCCAAGTGGGCGCGATACAGGAGTCGCTAGGACAGGTTCCAGCAGAGACGGTCAGTGACCTTTTTTTATCCTCTCTCGTGATGGGTGTCGAAATACCATTCCTAGGCTAGGCCTAAGAGGTTCCCATGTGGGGAGCAAAGTGACCATAATAATGTGTTTAATGTGAGTATTTTTTTATCATTACCATTTGACCATACCGATATTACCTTGTGTGTTTTTTTAAATGCTAATTTTAATAAATCTATTTCTTTTAACTATTCTGTGAGTCAGGCCATTCTTTTCTTTGTAAATTGTGCAGGCTATGTATTTTATTCTAGGTATGTAGATCTATCACTTACTCTAATAGACACAACGCATAAAGTTTTCCACTATACGGTTTGCCATCTTGTGCAATTTCAAGGTTATTATTGTCATAGTTTTTCTTGTTATGCACGTTAACATTTGTCTAATTTTGGCACATGGCCGCATGCTTCAGGTTACTTTGTAATCCTGTTGCATCTAATTTAATTTACAGGCATCAGTTTATCTACTTCCCTCAATAGTAATGTAAGTGTAGTGTAAGTCACCCAATCTAATTATTAATTCACAATATCAATTATTTTCCCATTGTTTAATCCTTAACCTTTTTATCCTCCACAATAGTTAATCCCCACAATTAATATTCCGTATCCCAATATTTTTTCGGTAACATATTAAATAACATTCCGTAATTAATAATATTCCATAACATATATATATATATATATATATATATATATATATATATATATATATATATATTAGCAATAATTGCATACATTGACTATTGTATTTAATTTGAATGTACTCCGTAGCGAAGTACAGGTTTTCAGCTAGTTTGTTATATATTTAATACACAGGGGACACTGAAGTAGGTATACAGCATATAGTATATAACGATATTTAATAATTAATGATTTCTTTCAATTTAATTGATAACATTTTAATTGATTTTATGTGCAATTCATAGGCAGTTCTTCCCAGATTTTGGCATTCTGACAGTAGTTAATTGTTTAACATTTAATTTAATTTTAGGTTAAGTTGTTTTACATTGTGGTAGAGCTCAGCTGTTTAGTTGATTGAAACTGTTTAATCTCTTAACTGTTCGAAATGTCCTCCATCAACGCTACAAAATGAATCCAATCTATCCGAAACACTTTGACACACAATTCGACACAAATTGCGATCTGAATCAATGGCCATAAAAAAGTATGTTTCGAACTCTTTCATTTCGTTCACTGTTTGGGGCTTTCTCTCATAACATTTTCCAATGCGTCACCAAAAATTTTATTTTAAAATCTACTTTCCTTGTTCTTTAACTTAGTTTCCTGCCATGATTCACAAATCCTCTAAATGAAAAAATAATTTCTGTATATCTGTATACCTACTTCTGGTCCACCGTTTATATGAACTATTTCTAAACCTTAAACATAATTGGGTAACATCTATCCCACATATTTTAGTTTTAATATACTGATAAGCTATCCAATTTACCTTTGCAATATCAAATTACAGTTGATGATGTCACATCTTAGTAGCATGTGTATTAATTATGTAATTTAGTACAATCTGACCCCATAACCAGGTTTTCAATAGATGCCTTAACACTTATACAGAGAGCACAGGTCACAAATTACTTTTAACGCACTTTCTTCATAAATTAGTATTTTTCTATGTAAATTTCCTCTTTTAGGTTATGTAGTCACTGGAATCTCTGAAGCTTCTACTCTGAAATAGACTCAATATTGAGGATGTATGAAATTGACTCGTATCACAACATAGATTGGGGGCCACTTTCTAATTCAATGCACCGCCAGTATTTGAGTTTGATCCAAACTTATGCAGTGTTGATCTTACGTTTCAGGATGCACATGACATCATTTGCACTAAACTGGAACGCATAAAAAGTGTTCATAAACAGTAATATTCGAAAGCTGCATAAAAATGGGTTTAGCAGATTTGTAGCATTGACATTTCACATAAAAAATTAATGAGCCTGGGCAAAAACAAAATTTAATTCTTTCAGTTTTTAATAAATTTGCACAATATAGTTCGGGCAAACCGAGCTTTGATATATAATATTTGTAATACATGGAAGGGGAAAAGTTTATATATATATATATGTATATATACATAGACAGATAGATACAAATATAGATTATATATTAGATCTCATCCCCGAGGTATGATTTAAATATTATATCACGATATCATCTAAAGATTTACATGCACATCGTCATTAGATTTCTCCCTGATTTGTCAGTGCTAAAAGATTGCTACTAACCTATTATACTTCACATTTCTACGACTTTATTTTGTGTATAAGTAGTTCAAAGAACCATATGCTAAAAGACAGTCCTTGACATTTTTCCTCTTTCGCAGACGCTGTTTAGCTTTTGCCGCTTCAGTCAGTTTCCAGCAAGGTTTATTCGAAGCTTTCTTCGGCATTAAAAGTTTCTTACCATCCATTGATATATATAAGGAATGTCCTTTATTTTTGTAATCTCTCGGATAAAATAACAAAATTCAGCCGCCTTTGTGGTTAACTGCAGATATAATAAAAGTTGTGTTATGACAGACATTTAGTGAAAAGTTCTGTTGTCTGCACTCTTGTTCCCCCTCCAAATCATTTGATTGTATCTGTTATACTATCGTGTGTGTGTGTGTGTATATGTATATACCAGGTGCGTCATAAATTAGTGCTAGGTTAAAAAATTCGTAATAAAAGAAATAATGCTCGAAAAAAATTTGTGTTTGAGCGAATAGGATCAGAGGGACATTGGATTTTTTTCCCAAGTAAAAAAAAAGTTTCCAAAAGTAACCAAAAGAGGACGCTCACGTGTCATATTGAGACGTTTTATCTATCAATAAAACACCTGGCTTGAAATGGATCCGTCATTCGAACCCAGCAGCATGCTTTCTTTAGGAGGTCGAGCGTTGGTGGTTAAACTTTTCATCAAGAACAGTAAATCCACAACTGCTGCATTGCGAAAGTTTCACACAGAGAAAGGACTGAAGGCGCATAAAAGTTCTATTTCATTGAATGAGATACTGAATTTAGTATGGCGTTTTGAGGAAACGGCGAGTTAGGAGGATCGTCCACGAAGTGGCAGACCATGTTTAAGCGCGGACCGCGTCCATGTTGTGCAAAGTATCATGGAAGATTTAGCAGTTGAGACATCAACGAGGAATAGCAGTGTATGTGAAAATGGGAGAAGTACGGGGATTCCGGAAACGTCGATTCGACGTATTCTGCACGGAGTGTTGAATCTGTATCCGTACAAAATCCAGGTACTTCACTAGTTATTACCGCCAGATACAGATTCAAGACAAAACGTTGCTACATGGGCTCTGGCACAAATGGAACGTAACCCACAATGGTTGCTGAACATCATGTAGACGAATGAAGTCCACCTTTCCCTGCATGGTGATGTTAATACGCAAAACAGTCGTATCTGGGCAACGTCAAACCCTCGTGAGTACCTGAGCCAGGCACTGAATTCTCCTTATGTGACTGTTTGGTGTGGTTTCACCACGTCATTCATTATGGGTCCTTTCTTTTTTGAAGAGCCTTGTCCTGTATCCGACAGGAAAACCTGTACAGTCACTGCAGCACGGTATCTTACGCTTTTGCGTGACCACGTTAAGCCTGCACTGCAGGAAAGACATGCGTTACCTGTTGTCACCTTCATGCAAGATAGTACCCCGCCCCACATTTCACGGGATGTCAAGACGTTCCAGTTGGAATATTTCACTGAAGACCGAGTGATATGTCTTGGTTGTAAGGTTCAGTGGCTCTCATAATCACCAAACTTGACCCCGGCAGATCATTAGTGATACGGATTTCAATTTACACAGAAAAAGCTGATAATAACGGAGGAAGATGTAGTGCTCAAGCAAGAATCACAGCCTGTTGACATGAAACTATGATTCTACGAGAGCAATCTAAAGTGCAAGCCAACGGTGTTAAAACTATGTTTTTACATATACCAAAGAAAACACGTACCAAAAGTTATCGAGCGACTTCAAAAACGATATGACGAATACTGAAAAGGAATATCTGCGGCACTATTGGCAGCGAAATTTGTGGAGGAAGAAAATAAAATTAAGATGATATATCCTGTTAAAGAATGTGTGAGTGCTCTCGAACATCTACATCATGAACTCTGGGTTATTTAACGTACGTTAATGAGGCTCATCTGACAATGGGACAAGGAGACTGTAACACAATGTTAGAACTTTCATCGAAGCACCAGATCCTTACAAGTCATGATATTGAACTCTACATCCTCCTTTGTGAACCGTGCCAGAAAAACCAAAAGGGTAGGTGAAGCATACGGATTTTTCTGATTTCAGTTCCCTTTGTTAGATCCATCTCATCGATTTCAGTCCCAACCTAACAGGGAATAAGTTTATAATGGTGCACCAAGATTTTCTAACAAATTTTGTGGTTCTCAAGACTGGCATCAAAAACAGCACATCGTCGTGATCATGCCATATATATATATATATATATATATATATATATATATATATGTATGGGTGTAAAGAAGGATTTTAGTTTCGAACTTTACTTTTCTTTTCCATTTTATGTATTATAAATTTTATGTATCGCGTCTCAGGGTTCCTTAAATTTCTTACAGACTTAAAGGATTATACTTTATCTTCGCACATGTGCTTTAAATTTCTATGAAATGTGTTAAATTTTATAACACTATCCGACAATACTGTTCTACTTTCTCATTTCTATGACTTTATTTTTCGTATAAGGAGTTAAAAAACCTAACGCTGAAAGACTGTCCTTCACATTTTTCCTCTTTCGCAGACACTATTTAGCTTTTGCTGTTTCAGTGACTTTCCAGCGAGGCTTATTCGAAACTTTCTTCGCCGGCATTAATAGTTTCTCTCCTAGCCATTGAATTATATTAGGAATCTTCTTTATTTTTCTAATCTCTTGGCTATAATAACCAAAATCAGCAGCCTTTGTAATACACTGAAGATATGATCGATTTCTGCAAAGTTTCAGAAAATAAAACTTGTGTTATGGACATCATTTAGTAAAAACATGTTTTATGCAATCATCCCCAAAGATATCATTTCGTTGTGTCTGTTAAATAAATAAATTTATACACATATATATATATATATATATATATATATATATATATATATATATATATATATATATATATATATATATATATATATATATATATGCAGGTTTTTTTTTTTCTGTGGGTATACGGGGATACGGCGTATCCGCACCTTTTTTAAGTATTATTTTGGCTTAAGTTAACCTAAATTTTAAGGATCTTACAAATCATTTGTTAATATAAATCCAAAAGTATGTTTTTAATTCCGAGTTTCTTCTTCATCTGTGACGTGACATGTGAAAACAACGTACTACAAATACGCACCTTTATATGAGAAAACACCGTATACCCACCTATTTTTTGGAAAATAAGCCCTATACATATATATACATACATATAAATATCTATATATCTATCTATCTATCTATCTATATATATATATATATATATATATATATATATATATATATGTGTGTGTGTGTGTGTGTGTGTGTGTGAAATTAAGACTGTTTCGGGGTGTCACACAGGCCGGTAACTCGAAAAATCCCAGATGCAGTCGTAGAAAGTGGCTGAGTTGTTGGGGAGACAGGCAACGGAGAGTCGACTAAATCTGACACTTGAAAGGAAGAGGCGGTTTCAGCTTGATTTAAAATTATTTTACATGAACGTCTAGGGATCATCATGGTGTTTTTTTTATTTAGACGCACTTCTTGTTGCACATCCTGAGTGCCTACACAGATGGGCGGCACAATATTATTTGAAGATACATTTTACATGAAGATTTATTCCGGAGTTTGCCGGAACACAAAAACAAAGTACGGAGCGTTCTAGATTACATATTTTCTGGATGGTGGCAGAGATCCAAAATCACGAACGAAAATAACTCTCTCGCCCGCGTCCGATTAAATTAACTTCCGATTGGTCAAAATATGACACTTTACCTTAATACGTCAGATGAGGTGATCGGCGGTGGAAGCTTGGGGATCTTTCTACGTTACATAAGTTCTGTCGTCGCGGGGTTTTAGGGGGAACACTAATAGATTATATCGGTTATTCCTTGGTCAAATTTAAATGAGGGATAATATTCTGTTGCGATAAGACATTCTAATGATAATGAAAGGTTATTGTTTCAATTTCCCCCCTCTCCGGAAAAGACTTGCGAGAGGAGTAGGGATCAAACTCCCATAGCAAGGCTGTTCATCAGGTGAGAACCGCGTATGAAAAAAATTTTAACTGAAGAGTTTAAGTTTATAATTCTGTCTAATTATCACTTTTGTGTGTCCGCACAAGTCAGGAAAATATCACATATTAATTATATTTTACAATTCTAAATCACAACATAGCTTAAAAATACGAACACTGAATGTCTATATTACTAACTAATAATGTGACATATAATATAATATAAAATATTTTAACCTCCTTCGCATAGTCTTCGCTGTGCCATTAAGTAGGAGTTCACAACTATAACACAAGAACTAAATGACATTTCACAAAATAACAGGATATGAAGACTTTAGTGCACGTTAGTTATCATTTTAGGGTGGTCATGACAGTACTTCTATATTCTCAAAAAATTTCAATATACACTTAAAATTGAATGTAAAATATAATATTTTATTAAGGAAAACAATATATTACAACAGTTGTTTTTAAAAATAAGTACTTAAAAAGGTGTTTGTGTGTGTAAGTAACCCAAAACTGTCTTAGGTTCGATTCTTTATAATTTTACTTCTAAGGAGTGAGGGTGTGTGTAGTTGTTTGCGTAAAAAGTGGGTTTTTTCTCCATATTCTACTGTCACAAAAGAAAGAAAAGAGAACTGGCCTTACTGTGGACCAACAGTCACACTCCCAGCAGGACATGACAGCCAAAAAAACATCTTGTACGGGACAAAGGTGGAGAAACAGGAAAGTGAACGATTGTCATGCATGTGGAAGTATTAATAAGAATTGGGAGGGCATAGAGTTGTGATCCCATGGTCTGTCTTTTGTCATTACATAATCTAAGTACTTATTTAATTCAGCACCTTGAGTGAGAGAAATGTAAAGGGGTTTTATTAGGTTAACAGGCAACTGGGATGGCTTCCAAAAATGTAAATAGAGGGGGTGATAGGACAGAGCTTTAAGAAGGAGAGAAATTTTAAAAAAGGCAATAGAATTAGAGTTGTCACATTCGGTTGTTTTACTCATGAGATCCAGAAATTTCACACATAACAGGTTTCTAATAGGAAGTTTAAACAAGATAGTTTTTTTATATTAATTTATTTGAACGACACACAAAGTTTAATCACCAAAACTGAAGTCAAGGGTATTAGGCACCAGAAGTAAAATCAGAAGGAAATGGATCTTTGAGTTCATGAGGTTTGTCGTTATTCAGGTATAATTCAAATTTGTCAGGTGGATTGTCAAATTTTCCTATAATTTTTCAATATCGGGGTTTCTAACACAATTAAAGAGGACAAGTTGTCTGAATTGCATTATTTACTATTGTTTGAGCAGGAGCATAATAATCATAAGGACTTTCAAAACTAGTGTTAGGCTTCATGATGATTAGGAAATGAAATAGTTAAAATTTTTTGGTAAATATCTTCAGAGCGATACTGACAAATGACTTTTTAAAATGCACCATGAAAAAATAATAAGGAAAATGTAAAAATACAGTTCACCATAGTAAACAAACTAAATCAAGGTAAAATGGCAGTAAAAATTTCAAATAACTAAGGAAAATACAGGTTTAAAATATTTTTTTCAAAAGTTGTATTAAAGCTTCAGTTCAAGCAATAACACTCAACAACATCAAATTTATCTTTGGAAAAAATGAATTTATACCACTGTAGCAGTAAACTTAGCACAAGGTTTCAATAGTGACAGTCTGCGGTGTGACAATTTTGCTCCACAGAGGTCCTGGGAAAGACACTACATTCAGAATTAAGTAAGTTACCATTGGATTGAATTGTTCGTAGGTGGCTTTGTTTTCTGGGTCTAACATAATCATTTGGAATTATATTACCGTTAGATTTTTGGGTTTAACAGAATCATTTGGAATCACATTATAATTTTAGTTCTGGGTTTAACAGTATCATTTGAAATTACAGTATAATTTGAGTTCTGGGTTTAACAGAATCATTTGGAGTTATAGTTGGGTTGAGGGTATGTTATTGGAGGGAAATGGCTTTTACTTAAATCTGTTTCATTAATTTAATACTTTCAATATTCAGTTAGAAGAGTGCACATTCAGGTAACGTTAGGATAATATAGGGTAAATTCAGAGTCAAAAATATAAAACTTCGTAGTAGGTAAACACAGGATCTAATTTAAAACCCATATCAAGGAATACCAATTTATATTCTTGGTTATATTTTGAATGGATGGCCTGGTTTTATCTTGAAGGTATGGTCTGGGTTAAATTCGAGAGTATCCGGATACAAGTAATCATCAATTTTAAATAACTAATGCCCATCAAAAACACCAAAATTGTCATTACGAAATAAAGAACCTCAAAATATATCAAGAATACACAAAATAACTTGCTGGTACCTGAGAGAATTTGTATTAGTTCAATCATTTTTTTTCGATTTTATAATAAAAATTTCTCACTCCTTGTTTAATACACACACTATCAGTCTTTATTAATAAACAAAGTCCAACTCTTTGCAATAGATGTACCACAATAATACAAAATAAAAATGTAAGCATTAAACCACTAAAATGTAATCATTCTAAATTTTAATACCTTCCTCAATTTTTAATAGCATTTAAAATATTATAACGCATTAAAAATCAATAATAAACTGAAAGTATTAGAAATCACTCAATGTACAATAGAATACACAATAAATGAGGTTATTAAAATGTATCAAAATAGTAAATTAGATCTTAAAAGTATAAAATCAAATTATCAACACACAGTTATATTAACAAAATTCAATTTTTCTCTTTTTTTATTATTCATCACGTTTTATGTAATGTATTTAATAACTCTGAACCATTTATAAGAAAAATGTTAAAATCACACATAATATTTATTATCAACATAACTCAATTAAAAAACACTTCACCTTCAAACATAATTCACAAGTCTTAACTAACCTTTAGAGATTTTTAAATTTACGTCAATATTTAATTGATTTTATTTTAATCTGCGTTTAATATATCTTTTTTTGTCAAACTATTCAGGCATATCCTTATTTATATGGGTGTCACCGTTAAGAGATCCTTTGGGCAATCAGTCAAAATTTATCTGATGTCCAAGAGTCCTTCGAATGCTCTGGTTTTACTATTAGATGTACAATGTTTTTTCTTCTCTCGCTTCCAGTTCACAATCATGGTAACACTAGTGTCAGATCCAAACACCTTACACATTACGAAAGAAGACAGAAATCACGTTGAATAATTCTCCATGCACATAGGGGAGAGTAGTACACAGTGAGACAAATTAAAAAAAAAAACATTAATTAAGAGCTAAATACAATCGACTGAAGAAATTTAGCTATTGGATGTTTAAATCTGTTTTAATGGTAAAATCTTTCACACAAAATTTATTAATACATATAAATAGAAACCAGAAATACTTAACGTTAAAATAATATCAGCATTCGTCTCACTGTGTACCACACCTGGTACACAGTGAAACATTGCTAATTTATTTATTTTAAAAATATATTGTCATAATAGTAAACACAAACAATTTTTCATCATACACAAGTTTTCATGAAGCAATCAATTGTTAATCTTGTAAAAGTCACCGAACATTTATAAGGTCAAGCCGCACTTCAAAACAAACCCATCCTGACAGTATTTTTGTTTTCATGGGCATTGGCTGAGGGAGAACCATGACAATATCTAGTTTATTTACAGAAGCCACATCTGGAATGTTTGGCATCATAAAGACATTATATTTCTCACTTTTGCATAGATAAATGACTTCAAAATCAGTATCCTCGTCCATCTCTGACAAAATTTTCCCATTGTAGAACACATCATTTGGGAAACGCACAAGAACATGAACACCAGGCACTGCTTTGGGAAACTGAAAATTTTCTTCATTCTCTTCATAACTTGAAGAGTCATCCAGCACCATTTCAGTTTCTTCATCAGAAGAACTATCAACATATTTAATTCTACGGCGTGTTGGTTTTTTCCGAAGCAAACTTTTGTAAAACTTATTTTCCCTCTTAATCTGGAGCTGTTTCTTCTTTTCATCTTTCTCAGATCTGGTTTCTTTATGCTGAGACTGTTACTTCGATGTGGAAAACCCTTCGAACATTCTATACCTGCAGAATTTCAAGTCTCCCAGGACTCTGGACATTTTATGTTATTCTTTTTTGCAATTTCATAGGCAAGTTTTCGAACAGTAATTGTTGAAAATCCATAGCACATTCTACTGCATGTTTCAATTTATTCTGCGAGATCATGTTCATGTTCCTCTATAAATATCTGACGTACACTGTAATATGGCTGCATTCGTATATCAATATCTGGATTTTCTTTCTATTTCTTGACAAATCTATACAACGTTTGAAAGGAGAGATTTTCATTTTTAGCAGCTTTTCGAACGGAGTACTTTTCCTGTGGGACAAATTTCACAGCTGCAGCCATCTGTTCTTCTCCAGTTGTTCCAATTTTCCTTGGAACATTCTTAGGACGTACCATCATAACTCTGAAAAAAACATATTTAGTACCAGAAAATATTTAAATAACATTATTAATGATAGTCTCGGTTTTGTGTATCTATACAGCAATACAAGCTAAGATGTTATATCACAAGTTACAATGTTAAGATGGGAAATTCATTATATTGTGTAATAGCAAAATCTTAGTAATTCAAAATTGAGTTGATAAAAGTTGAGAAAATTCGTAATGCTAAATACATTGCATTACAGTAACAAATACATTAGAGTAACATTAAATGCACATTGATATTATGGAATAAATATACAGAGGCTGTTCACACATTTTTAGACGATGTATATTGTATTCACAAAACTAAATTACATAAAATTCTTGTGTTTTAAATGTTCTATTTGAAATCCCTTTTTCTGAACTATCTTTCGACACCACAATTTCCAGGATAATAATGCCTTTTGAAGTGTCAGAAGAGGTATTCTATCCAATTCATCTTGAACAGCTTTCCAGAGTCCTGTAAAGGTTTTGGGACGACGTTTGGATAATGCAGATTTTAAAAGTCCGAAAGCACAAAAATCCATAGGTGATACATCGGGAGATTTAGTAGGGATATCAGTGAGGGGTATGGCCTTGATACCAGTTTTTTGTTCCATTTCTTTTAGCAAATTTACAGTTGATTTTGATGTGTGACTGCTAGCTTTGTCCTGATGGAGTCTCACAGATTTGTGGCACTGTGGGTAAAGCGATGGTATTTCATTCAGAAAAATTGGCGATAAAATATGTTCCTGATAGTATGTGGAGTTAATCTTGACATTTTCCCCACTCTCTTTATTTTTAACTTGCCATTATAAGAAAAACCAGCAACAATCATGAATTCCTTAGAAAAACTTTCTTTCGATTCTTTGAACCGTGTACTTAAATTTTTTCTCCCGTTTTATGATAATAAATGGCTCTTTTTTTGTTGCAATCATTTAAATACACCCATGATTCATCTATTATGACAATTGTTTTCCATTTTTCTTTGGATAAGTGTTTCCCATATAAAATTCTGCAGCGTATCCTGCGTTCAGCGATATGATTTGGAAGAAGACGATGCACATTGCGTTTTTTCGCTTTCTTAAGATTTAAATCAACGTTTATCATTTTGTTTACAGTGGACACCGAGCATTTTAAAATCCTCGGCTTTTAGAATGCTCGGATTTAAACTGTCCTTTGATTAAATCCGAGCATGATTTTGCAACTCTCCTTTGACTAGGGGGATTTTCTTTTAACATTAAAAAACGTACCTTTGCAATAGTCAAAGATGTCCGTTTTTTCCCTGGATACTTGTTTGGAATTTTTGTCCCATTTGAGGCTCCAATTTGACTTATTTTTCCTTTCTTGTTGACGATATTATCTATCGACGCTTTAGATATCACAAAACCATGACTCTCACATCGTTTTTGGATAACGGAGTATGCATATTTCTCTTCGGAAAGAGCATAAATGTAGCCTTCGAACCACTGCTTTGTTAAAAACGCCATTTTGTATAAAAACAAAAATTTCAAGCCGCAGACGATAATTTCGACTTTTAAAAACATAGTACAATTGCAATTATTTCTTTTGCAGCAAACGATTTTTTATTACCGCTTACCAAAATCGTCTAAAATATGTGCGAACAGCCTCTGTTGTTATCATGGTACATAGTGAGACATTGTTTCACTCTGTACCAGTGTTCCATGTCTCACTGTGTACCATTTCACTTTGTTAAAGAAAATGGCTAAATATCCCTTCTATTTTTTTTCTTTTGTAAAATCCTTGGTATTAAGTGAAGAAATAGTGCAGCATATATATAATATTCAATCCAAAGTCATAGATACTATTAAACTGAAGATATTTGGCATATAACAGAGATAAATAACTTACTTTTAGGTTCAAAAAATCACTTTCGTTTAGTAGCTTCCAACAGAACTTGCATCCACGCTTGCAATGTGGGCTTGCTTAAAATGTGGGCGGCAATTACTCCAAACAAAACGTCACTGAACAGCCTGATATCTAGCGGCACAATCATAAACTTCATTATAAAAACTTGTCTGTTTCACTGTGTACCCTGTCTCACTGTGTACTACTCTCCCCATGGCGACTTTTTCTTGCCAAAGCTTGGCAAGCAGATTATCTTTTCCTTTTGAAACATGGTCACATCATTCACAAAACGCACGCACGCGAGGAAAAAAAAGAAAATCTTCTTTCAAAGTTTTCACTAAACACGGTATATTTGCGCACTAACTCAAAACTGATGCGCATCTCACCCGCTGAACTAAAAAGTTCTCACGCGGCGCCGAAAATCACTATGCTGGGGTCACAATGGATTGGAATCTCTCAGGAGTGAAAACACAAGTCTCTTGTTCTCTGGCACCGTAGACGTAGAATTCCAGGATAGATGGCCACATAAAATCGAGGAGAGATGACTATCTTTAACCAATATTTCAAAATTATACGGAGTGAGGATTTTAGCTAAATATAAATATATTTAAAATAATTATATAACTTTTATGTTTATAATTATATTAATGGATATAAGTGTTTCAATTTTAACTAATATAAATATTTCAATAATAATAACAATATAATATGCCGAACAATGTTTTTTTTTTCCAGTTTTTCAAGATTCCGAAAAAATACATAAGAAAGCCTCATTCAAACCGAGGGACCTGGAGTCAAAATGATTTGTCTAAGGCAATGGAGACTGTGCAAACGGGATCATATTCGGTAAAAGGAGCGTCTGAAGCATTTCACATTCCACGTAAGACTTTTGATCGCATATTGAAGACCAATAATTCCAATAACGGCAGCATGGGTCCTGGTCCGATGTTTGGAAAAGTAACCGAAGAAAAGTTAGTAAAACACATTAAACAAATGCAGAAACAAGGATTCCCATTTACTCGAGCGAAAATTCTCTCATGGACATGATGTTAGAATTCTTGCTTTTGAATTTTCCAAAAAAACTGGATATAATGCACCATTTTGATGATACAAGTGAAAAAGCTGGGTATGTTTGGCTAAGTCTATTCCTAAGTCGTCATTTTGTTATATCGATCAGAAAAGCTGAAGGTGTGTCGCTTGCGAGAAGTGAAGCCATGAATCGTGAAGAAATAGATGCCTACTTCAGACTACAGAAGATGAAATACATTTGAAATTATCAGATTCTACACATTCCGAGGGAATAAAATTTGATGAGGATCACTGTGTTGGTTGTGGAGAAGAATACAGCAACACAGCCATAAAGAAAGACAGGATAACATGCATAAGGTGCCTGGAGTACTACCAATAAACGTGTACAAACTATCAAGACCTTTGCCAAAAATGTGGTAAAATTTTACTAAAAGTTAAGAGTTGAAATTATATTTCAAATTTTATTTATAAGAATTTTTTCACTCATTTTCCGTGGTATAAATGCTTCATATTTTAATGCTTTAACTTCATATTTTAATGCTGTTAGTTGGGCTAAAGGCACTGCTTTATAACTAGGGGATGTACCAGACCACCGAGAGTGTTGCCATGGCACATAAACATGTTTAATCGGAGAGGGATGGTCACAACTCCCCCCGGTCACTTATGTACATCTCTATATAAATATTCTTTCAGAGGGATTTTTCAATTGTTCATACTGCTGCTGTATGGTTATTGACTTTTTCTTTTTATTGTTTTTAAATATCAATCTTTAATATATATTATTGTTTGACGCTTAGGAGCTGCATAGTGCTTATTGGTGTCAACATGTTCTTTTATCTTTTATCTTATTTCTTTCTCTCTCTTTTGTAACTATATATATATATATATATATATATATATATATATATATATATATATATACAGGTGGTTATCAAAATAATGGAAACACCTGTCAATATTAGTGGTGTTTATGAATGTTCCTCGTATTCCTTAAAACACAAGTCTAGCCACCGGTATTTTTTATACAATATAGTGTATGTATTATTCTACTGTCAGTTAGCAGTAATGAAGTAAGGGCATCATGCTCTTTTTTGGGGGGGAACAGCGTAAAATGCCTAACCATGCAGACCTTGCGAAAAGGGCAAATTGTTGGAGCGCGTTTAAATTGAGTATCTGCTACTGCAATCCCCAGGCTAATGGGTGTTTTTCGAGCTATAGTATCGAAAGTCATGATAGCATACAGAGTGCACGGAAAAACATCCTTTGCCAAACAGAATAGTGGACGAAAGGGAGAGCTCAGTGAAAGATACGGACTAGGTATTGAAGCGGATTATGACGCGAAGAAAGACAACTGCAAACAAAATGACCGAAGAGCTCAATCGGCATCTCCATGTTCTGGTATCAACCATTAGAGGCAGAAAGGAACTTCACAAACAAAACATTTACGGAAGAGTAGTTATTCCCAAGCCAATTGTTATAGATGCCAATACAAAATATCGTCCACAGTGGTGCCACGAGCGCAAATCCTGGTCGAGTAATATGTCAAAAAAGGGATTTGGTCCGACAAATCATTGTTCACATTGTTCTCCGCAATAGGACGTGCGTATGTCTGGAGAACACCTACACAAGCGTATGATTATGGCTGTCTCATTTCAACTGTCAGTCATGGAGATGGATCTATCAGCATTTCGGATGGCATCTCATGGTTTTCTTTAGTCCCCATTGTAACCTTAAAAGGGAGATCGAATGGGAAGAACTATGTCGAAATTTTAGCTGCACTAGTCCATCCTGCGGTGCAAACATTGCTTCTTTCAGGATATGGCGTTCTCCAGGATGATAACTCCCCTATACATACAGCTAAATCTATCAAGTATTGGTTTGAAGACTATGAAAAAGAAGTCAAATACATTATCTTGACCTGTACAATCCCCCCGATTATATGTCATCTAACCACTGTGAAATGTATAAACGGATAGAGCTAAGTATCGATATCCACCACACTATCTCTACAGGAACTTTCAGGATTTTTCCGTGAAGAATGGTATAATATATTCCTAACCACTATTCATGACTTGTATAATTCAATTCCAAGATGAATCAAGTGGTATTACATGCCAAAGGTGATCCTGAGCCGTATTAATAAAGGTTTTCATGATGTTTCTTAGTGTTTCCATTATTTTGATAACCACTTGTATATAATTATATATATATATATACACTGCTGGCCACTGTAAATGCAACACCCTGAAGGAAACATGCAAATAACATGAAATTTACAACATGCATTAGCGGAGGTGAGATATGCAAATGATTAGAATTTCAGCGCAGACGCACATCACGCGCGCCTGTGGCGCCACTTCAAAGCGCTATTTAACACTTGGAGATTTCGACGATTTCAAGTTCGGCAATTGTGTTTTTCTTGTGGTTTTTTCAAAAAAACGATCAATTATGCCTCGTCGAAAACAGCGATCATCTTTTGATCAAGTATCCGAGTTCGACAGAGGAAGGATAGTGGCCTACCGAGATTGTGGATTATCTTTCAGGGAAATCGGTAGTCGTGTTGGACGAAAGCAAACAACTGTAATGCGGATATGTGATCGTTGGATGCAGGAGGGTACGACGGACCGACGTGTTCGATCGCATCCACCTCAGCGCACCACTTCACGTGAAGACAGGCAAATTGTGCGCATGGCAGTGACGGATCGCTCAGTCACATCACGAACCATAGCACAGCACATGCAGTCTGTAACGCATCATCCAGTGTCTGCGCGTACCATTCGACGCCGTTTACAGCAGAGTGGTCTGTCCGCAAGACGTCCATTGCTTTGTCTACCCTTGACGCAGAATCACAGACGTCTCCGCCGCCAATGGTGCAATGACAGAAGGATGTGGACGGCAGAATGGAATGAAATTGTCTTTACTGACGAGTCACGCTTCTGTCTGCAACACCACGATGGTCGCATTCGAGTCTGGAGACACCCTGAAGAGAGGATGCTGAACAGCTGCGATATGCACCGCCACACTGGTCCTGCACCGGGTATTATGGTATGGGGCGGTATTGGATATCACTCTCGCACACCTCTAGTACGCATTGCCGGTACTTTAAACAGCCAGCGCTACATCTCCGAGGTGTTCGATCCAGTTGTGCTTCCTTACCTTCAGGGCTTGCCCACAGCCATATTTCAACAGTATAATGCGCGACCACACGTGGCACACATTGTCCAACGGTTCTTCGTCAATCGCCATATTGAATTGCTTCCCTGGCCGCCTCGCTCTCCGGATCTTTCGCCGATAGAAAACATGTGGTCCATGTTTGCTCTACGATTGACCCAGGTTCCGTCCCCAGCTGCCACAGCAGATCAACTTTGGCAACGTGTGGAAGCTGCTTGGTCTGCTGTACCCCAAGAACTCATCCAAAGTCTCTTTGAATCAATGCCGAGGCGTGTGGCAGCGGTGATCTCCAACAATGGCGGCTACTCTGGCTACTGATTTTGACAGGAACCACACTTCACAGAAGTCTATAATTTAATCATTTGATACTTGGTCAACATGTTATCTACAAAATAAATTTTGTTGTGATATCTCTTGTCTTTCTTGGTGTTGCAATTTGGGTGGCCAGCAGTGTATATATATATATATATATATATATATGTATATATATATATATATATATATATATATATATATATATATGTATATATATATATATATATATATATATATATATATATATATATATATATATAGCATTACGCTCGCAAATGGGCTAATCACTTGATCGTATTTTTTACTCTCCATTAAAATTTTAAAATCATGAGGATTTGTTTAAATACAATCAAGGGATTCAAATTCGGGCACTTTAATATCAGTCAAAAAATTGCAAGTGAATTGAAAATAAGTTTAATTTTCCGTAAAAAGCTTTAAAAATATAGGACACAAACTTTCAACAAAAAGAAAATAAAAACACAGATTTTAAATTCTAATTTTTGTGAAACACGTTTAATATTCCCATGAATAAAATTGAATCCATTTCACTACACATTTCCACTTATACCGCTTTTCCTAATTTTCCCTTCTACTGCTGTCTTTCAAAGTAATGGATGTAACAAAGTATTAGCAGGGATTCATTTTTATATCATTTAATGATGTATTCATGAAAATAATGTTTTTAAATGCTACTCCCATTTCTAAGTACCTACAGGCTAAAATCAAAGAGATAAAAAAAGTTGTTAGTACGAAAAAATAAAAAAAACTACAAATAAAAATCATTCAGTAAAAATTCTATAAATGCATTAAATCAAATTGTTCACACACTTAAAAAACTGATTTTCGAGAAATTTTCTAAAGGGAAAATGCTGACGCCTCCAGAACGAAGAATTTCCGCAGAGGTTTTTTATTATTTTTAATCATTTTCTTCCAGAATTTTTTCAATTATCATTCCTTTCTCATATAAACTTTTCTAAAAGCATTTTTATCAAGGGAGTTGCACTATTTATAGTAGCGGAAGCGGTGGCGAAATCCGCCGGATCAGATCAATAGCCAAAAACTTTTACTAAAGAATCATCTCATGCGCTTTTCGTATTTTTTGAGGGGTGTTTTTTGGAAGCTAACTTTTAAAAATTTTGTAGATTCTTTGTTTTTTGTCTGTTGGAAGGCAGAATACAAATTAAATCAGTTGTTCCATTAGCTTTTTCTGTGTGAATGTATTGATAAGTGCCATTGTTTGCAGTCCCTCGATATGTGATCGATTTATGCAAAGAACATAACAATATTACTGAGTTCGAAGAAGGAATAATTTCTATTTTCTTTCTTAAAAACCCCTAATCCCAGTTTAAAAAAAATTATGTTCCATTTCTAGATTAACAGTTTTAATAAAAGAACGTGTATATACAAGAAACTGATTTTTCGTGTTAATATCCTAAGTTATTCTGTCTGCCTCTTAGTTAGTTGGTGCCTCTGTTATAAACATGGACCAGGTAATGAAAAATATTTATATAAAATTTATCTATACATCCAAACCATTAAATCTAAATGCCATTGTTTACAGACTCTCGATATGTGATCGATTAATGCAACATAAATAATATTAATGAGTTCGAAAGAAGGAATAATTTCCATTTTCTTTCTTAAATACCCCGTAATCTCAGTTTTAGAAAAATATTATGTTCCATTTCTATATTAACAGTTTTAATAAATGAAAGTTTATATACAAAAGACCAATTTATTTGTTTATAGGTTCCAACTACAGAATCGCCAGGTGATGGACGAATGACTAGTGCACTGGCATTTGGTTCAGATCCTTTGGGTTTGAGTCCTACTGTTGGCATGGATGTTTGTAGCCGTTCGGAATCGGCTTTAAACTGTAGGTCCCGGTCCAATTCGCCCTCGTGTAGCAGAACGTTTACCGTAGCGCTCCAAACCAAACCAACTGCAGAATTACATTTTGGATAAAAGAAGCTTTGATAAAAGAAAAGGAATTTTTTGGAAGATAACTTTTAAAAATTTTGTATATGCTGGTCCAGTTATTGTTGTTTTTTCGAAAGTAGAATACAAATTAAATCAGTTGTTCCATCATATTTTTCTGTACTAATGTAGGGAAGAGTAGTACACAGTGAGACAGGGTACACAGTGAGACAGGGTACACAGTGAAACAGAGAAGCTTTTATAATGAAGTTTACGTTTGTGCCGCTAGATGTCAGGCTGTTCAGTGACGTTTTGTTTGGAGTAATTGCCGCCCACATTTCATAGTCCAGTCAATGAATGCTCAAAAGAGAGGTCTAGATGGAAAGTCATAGAGCGGGTTAACTGACTTCAGAACTTTGTTTGGACTAGTTAGGAGGTAAACATACTAAAAGTCCCAGGTCCTAGGAGGGGAGCAGGGGGGGGGCGCGCTAAGAAGGTTACGCATGCTGTATTGCTGTAAAAGCCAATTATATGTGCAGCTGAATTCAATAAACATTATTTCATGTATCAACTGTGTTTGTATATAATCAAATAGAGTGCCACTTCAAATTATATACACCCAAGTCTGGGTAGAAGTGAGCATAGATTCTCTATACTGGCGCCCGAAAAATATATATACCCTGGTAGTTAGCGTTAATTTGTAACGACAAACATAATTGAAATTAAAACTGTGTACTGTTGTACGTATATTGATTAAATTGTTGCAAGTACTTATATACTATTTAAAAATGAGTGTTGTAGAACAAATCCTGCTGGAAATTTTCCTCGGGTAATTATGGTTCAGCAATTTTGCGCCATTCGAAGCCACCTTCAATGGCGGCCCCTCAAGCCAAGTTCCTAAAGAAAATTGAGCATTACTTTCAGCAACAATGCACCCCAGAGGGGGATAAACTTAAAATGCTCTAGCCGCTTTAAGAGAGTAGTGCATATCAGTGGTACACGTGTATGCAAAGCAGTAATCCTGATTTTTGACTATTCGTCATTCAAGGCAACAGTTTCTTAGGTTTTTCCAAAGACCTTTAATCAAAGTGAAATGAAGCGGAAATTTATTCGCTAAGGCAACGTGAAGGTCAGTCTGCGTAGATTTTGCTATGGAAAGATTTCCAAGTGTGAGGAATATTAGAAGAGTTGACGGAAGCGATAATCTTAAAAATAGTTATCCAACGTTTGAAGCCAAGTGTTCAAGATTTTTTAGATAATCAAACAATTACAAGCAAGGTTACCTCCTTCAAGCTTTAGCTAAATATGACAATAGACATTTCTTCGCTACCCTCACCGTCATTCAGGTACGAGAAGTTTTATACAGCCCCAGCCAAAATTTTTCGCGAGTTTCAAACCAGCAGCGTAAGCAGTTACCGTAGGCAAAATAATAGAAGCGCACGGCGTTATAATGAAATTAGTGCACTTAAAGAAATATGCAAGCACCTTACTTGCACTGGCAAGTTGATTCACATGATATGGTTCAACCTGTTGAAACTGTGTGGTCAAATGTATTATTTGTCCGAGTAGTATCATTATTTTGAGAATAGTGAAAGTCAGGGTATTTTTTGGCTTATAAAGAAAGTGAGTCTAGCTGGAATAATGAGGTAATTCCAGTTACAAATTTCTGAAAATAGTGCCGATAATAATGCTAGTGGTTTAGAAATAAATCATCTGACACTTCTATTAATGCTATACCTGATATTATTAATGCTATACCTGATATATTGATGCTATACCTGATATTTTAGATGATATTCACACATCTGTTAATGAAGGAATATAGTAGATGACGAAGTATGCGTTACGGAAGTTAGTGAATACTTATTAGTTGACGACAATAAAAATTCTTTAACGATAGTAGGAACTTGCTAGGTGATGATATTATTTCAAGTTTCCAGCCGAAATGGGGATTGTGTAGGCCAGGTTGATAATATGGTTTTAAATAAAGTACATGAAAACCATACCTGAGAATCAGGATGAAAAGTTGAACACAGCGTTATACTGTAGGTAGTTTAGCCTGATGCTTCGGAAGTTATAGAGAAAAGTTTGCAATAAACGCACGAGTACGAAAAGCTTAATCTTCTAAACCTGAAGCAGTGTTAAAGTAAATTGTAAATGATACGATTCTGCTATCGCAAGTTTCAAAGAGGACTTTTTCGTCTAAAAGAGGATAAAACTAAGGTAAGGGGGATAAAAAAACGTGAAAAAGCGCCTTCAGGTTCCAGCATTAAAATGCTAATACTGAAGTAATTAAGGCGGTAAACAAGAGGTCGTATAGCACAAAATACGAAAAGCAGAGTCAGGTTGTTGAAAAAAATAAATCTGCATTAAAATTTAAAGTACCGATACAAGCAAAAGTACGAAGAAGGTAAAGTGTGCACTACCAAAACTCCATCAAAGGAGGAATGCGTCGCTGATAAAGTACACAAGGTTTAAAAAGGAAGAATGACAATTTTAAAGCTCCTTTGCATAAGTACAGGGAACGCAAGATATCAGCCGCCCAGCAAGGTTGGCCTCCTCCCAAGAGACCTCCTGTCCATCGTCAAGCCGGACCAGCGCCTCAGGACCAACGACCTGCTGCACGAAGGATGCCCACACGGTCAACGAACCCCTTTACTAGGACTGCGACCATCAAGAGAGGTTCAGCGGATTGGACAACTGGTGCAGTGAAGTTGCTGCATTCATGAGGAACAAGTCTTGTATCAACTTTCTTATTCTAACTCCCACCCTTTAATAAAATCGAACCAAATTGGTTTGAAGTTCCCCATTGTGTATACTGTGTAAACATTTTGAGGGGAAGTGGTGAGGCACTGAAAAAAAACGGTATACTGTTTTATAAATTTTTGAAGGGGACATGTAGTGGAAAAAAATACATACTAACTACAGATAACAAACAACTAACATACTAACTTCGCAATCATAACACATGTACATTATAAATTGGGGGAGAGCAGATACAGTCAAGAAATGTCATGCTGTGCAATTGTGTTGTCACTTTTAATTAAAATAGATATTTTAGGGCGCAGTTGGCCAGCCCAGTATCCGCAACTCTGCAAATCCACTGTGTAATGGTGTCACCTGGACCCCTCGGGGTTAGTTTTGTAAAATGGTAGTGGCGTTTTTCCCCCACACAACGTGTGGAAGGTTTTTTGGCTTTGCCACCCATTATGTAAAAAGTCAGACCAGCACGCGTTTTCAATTAGTTAACTGAAGCCGTTCAGACCTCAGTTACCTAATTTTTTTTTTCGAGGGAGGCCAGTGTAAGGTATACACAAGATTCGATTCACAAGAATCGAACTTTTGAGTGAATTAAAGAAGCTGCTTCAGATATGCTAATTTTGGCATACGCGCTTAGTATAAATACCACGCAGCGTCATTAATGAAAGAGGGAGTTGTTGTTAAGGTTGAAAAGGTGTTATCCTGCACTAGTGCTTTACGGGCCAGAAGTTTACGTGGCAGTACTGCTGGTTTGACTTACTGTTCGTGAGTATAAAAATATATTGTTCTTAAAAAGCTGTATTTACATTCCGTACAAGTAGTACGCATGCTTATTGCTGTAAAAGCCAATTATATGTGCAGCGAATTCAATAAACATTATTTCATGTATAAACTGTGTTTGTATATAATTCAAATAGAGTGCCACTTCAAATTATATACACCCAAGTCTGGGTAGAAGTGAGCATAGATTCTCTATAAAGGTCCCGTTTTTTGGTTTTTCCCTTATAACTCGAAAACGATTGATCCTACAAAACAAAGTCTTCTACAAAAAACATATATAAAGTTTATTCGTATCTTCAATAGTTTCTGAGAAATGAGCCGGAGAAAATCGCTAATTTATGAAAAAATTAATTTTGCCCCCCTTTTTTCGATAAACTTTGCCTATGGAATTCTTTACCGTCGATTTAAGAGACAAACCTTGGGAATGAACTTGTACAGCATTAAATTTCCTTCAAATTGAATATATTATTTAATGTTTTACCTTCATCTGTTCAAAAATTAGAGCAATTTTGCGATTTCTTACAAATTTCGAAAAATAAGCCTCAAAGCTGTAGTTTGCACTTTTTGCCATTTACATGGTTATGCCATCCAAAAAAAGTCTTTGTATGCGGACATGAATTCTCTCGTAATTATGTTTTGTACTTCTATTCTTAAGGTGATTGGAAGGAGGGGGAGGAGGAAGGGGATTAATGCAAATAGTACCTAACATGAATACGTGCTCTTTATAATACACGCAGATTATGTACTTCTATTAAAACATACCTACTGAATTATGCTCTTTGCATATATATGAGCAACATTTTAGCCATGTTTAGTTCGTTTTCCTATTTTGTTTTGTTGTGCAATAAATACATCGTTCTTCTTTGGGTGATAATAGAGCTATTTTGGGGGGGGAGGGTTCACAAGCGCAGGGTATGCCTCCAGGTGCAAATACTTGCTGACTCAGCAGTCGCGCCTTGGTCGAAACAACCGATTTCATCTTTCAAAAGCAATAACTTCCAAGAAATTCGGGAGAGGTTCTTAGTATCTCACGCGTGGGTAGGAATAATACATAAGGTCAGTTACCAGGAATTTTATCTCCTTCAGTTCAGGAATCTACCCTCATTCAGTTTCCAAAGAAGTGTCGAGTCAGTTGTTTAAAATATTTCAATTTTATTTGTTGTCGTGCATCGTCATTCGCCATGACTGAGAAGTGTTTGATTTGTGATGGATACATGGATGAATCGAATGGTGATGTGTCCATATTGGCTGAAAAGGCTATATTTTCACTGATACAAGGCAGCAGAGAAAGAAATGATAGTAATAGTTCTCAGCTACTTGGTGTGAATTCCCTCAAAGTTCACACCTCATGCCGGAAGATGTGCACTAGAGCCAGAACAATCACGGCTGATAAGAAGAAATCTTCTTCAATTTCATCAGAACCTCAAGAAAGGGTAAGTTTGAGTTCAACAAAACCTACATTTGACTTTAAGACTCAATGCTTGTTCTGTACGGTATCTGTAAAAATTGAAGGGAAAAAGTGCTTAAAGAAACGGAAGGTAGTGTACAATGTTCGAGAAAATAGATACCTTCAAAATAAATTGTATGGATGTTGGTTTAGACAGAAATGATGAATGGGGTAAACATGTAGTTCCTCGCCTTTTTTTGTTGATGGAGGATTCCTGTTGCACAAAGTGATTTGGCCAAGATCAGCAACAGTTTTTACAATTTTTCCATCTTACGTGAAATTTATCAAGAGCCACTACCTTATAAAGAGCTGTACCTTCTATTTACATATAGAAGGTACAAGTCAGTCTCAAGTCAATTGTCTTTGGTGGATACTCCAACTCAAACAATAGCACGAAGACAGCAGAACAAGAACGCCGGTATCGTATAAACATTTCCGCTGATATTGTTTTCAGTTTGGATACAATAATTAACGTCAAACAAGACCAATTTCTCTCCAACAAGAACAATGAAGTGAGACTGATCTCCATGCTTAAATATCAACTTGAGACTGATGGAATTAACACGCAAGAAGCACCAAGTGATGCTGACTCCTTGATTGTGAGAACCGCGATTGAGAAATCAAAATATAATTCTTTTGTTGCTGTCGTTGGAGAAGATGTAGACTTAGCAGTTCTCCTAATGGCCATCACCGCACCTGATAAAGATATCATTTTAATAAAACCTGGCCATGGAAAAATTCCAACCACTACTTACTCCACACAAGAGTTGCAGCCGCTGGGGCTGCGAGATATAGTTTCTTCATGCCTTAACTGGCTGTAATACAACTTCTGCTACTTTCAGAAAGAGCAAAGTTGGTTTCTGTAAGCTATATCTGAAACACCTTGTTATTCAAGAAGCCTTTGCAGTATTCTCCAACCCGGAACTGTATGTGTTTTAAGATGGTACGGTGCTAAGTCAAACGAGACCTCTCTTAACCGCTTACGATACGACACATTTATCAAGTCAGTTTCAAATGTCAAACTAGGCATGTCCTCTATTCCGCCAACTGAGGGAGCAGCTACGAAACATTTGTATCGATGTAACTACCAGGTCCAACTGTGGTTAGGAGAAAAGCTTCCTCCTGAAGAGTGGGGGTGCGAGCGGTAAGGAAATCACCTCTATCCAATACCAACAAAGGACCCACCCGCACCAGATGATATCCTGAATATGATATTTTGCCGGTGCACTACAGGTTGTACCAGTAGCAAATGTGGGTGCAGAAGAGCATCGATGAACTGCTCTACTGTTTGCCATAACTGTCATGGGCATTGTACTAACGGTATCCCCGTTTTGGATAGCAAAGTTGAGGACGAGGAAGAAATCGAAACCCTGCCTTTCATTACAGAAATGGAGGAAGATTCGGAGGACGACCCACCACCTGAGGAAATACCTGGACCCTCTCGTCCAAAGCGACGGAAAGTAATTTAATTACATTTTCAACATAATTTTCTTTCTTAAAATTGTTGCGATTAAAGTTGTTTCACAAAATTTACATTACCAATTTTTTGTGTACTGTAATCTAATTTTTTTAATTATCTTAAATTTACATTATATTAATTTAATGTAATTATATACCTGTTTTTATTATACTAAAACTTTCTCCCCGAGGTGTTACGAAGGTATTGCACTTTACACAGCGTTTAAACAAATGGTTTAACCATTTAAATGACAAAAAGTGCAAACTACAACTTTGAGGCTTATTTTTCGAAATTTGTAAGAAATCGCAAAATTGCTCAAATTTTTGAACAGATGAAGTTAAAACATTAAATAATACACTGCTGGCCACTGTAAATGCAACACCCTGAAGGAAACATGCAAATAACATGAAATTTACAACATGCATTAGCGGAGGTGAGATATACAAATGATTAGAATTTCAGCGCAGACGCACATCACGCGCGCCTGTGGCGCCACTTCAAAGCGCTATTTAAGGCTTGGAGATTTCGACGATTTCAAGTTCGGCAATTGTGTTTTTCTTGTGGTTTTTTTCAAAAAAACCGAGTTCGACAGAGGAAGGATAGTGGCCTACCGAGATTGTGGATTATCTTTCAGGGAAATCGGTAGTCGTGTTGGACGAAAGCAAACAACTGTAATGCGGATATGTGATCGTTGGATCCAGGAGGGTACGACGGGCCGGCGTGTTCGATCGCATCCACCTCAGCGCACCACTTCACGTGATGACAGGCAAATTGTGCGCATGGCAGTGACGGATCGCTCAGTCACATCACGAACCATAGCACAGCACATGCAGTCTGTAACGCATCATCCAGTGTCTGCGCGTACCATTCGACGCCGTTTACAGCAGAGTGGTCTGTCCGCAATACGTCCATTGCTTTGTCTACCCTTGACGCAGAACCACAGACGTCTCCGTCGCCAATGGTTTGATGACAGAAGGATGTGGACGGCAGAATGGAATAAAATTGTCTTTACTGACGAGTCACGGTTCTGTCTGCAACACCACGATGGTCGCATTCGAGTCTGGAGACACCGTGAAGAGAGGATGCTGAACAGCTGCGTTATGCACCGCCACACTGGTCCTGCACTGGGTATTATGGTATGGGGCGGTATTGGATATAACTCTCGCACACCTCTAGTACGCATTACCTGTACTTTAAACAGCCAGCGCTACATCTCCGAGGTGTTGGATCCAGTTCTCCTTCCTTACCTTCAGGGCTTGCCCACAACCATATTTCAACAGGATAATGCACGACCACACGTTGCACGCATTGTCCAACGGTTCTTCGTCAATCGCCAGATTGAATTCCTTCTCCGGATCTTTCGCCGATAGAAAACATGTGGTCCATGGTTGCTCTACGATTGACCCAGATTCCATCCCCAGCTGCCACAACAGATCAACTTTGGCAACGTGTGGAAGTTGCTTGGTCTGCTGTACCCCAAGAACTCATCCAAAGTCTCTTTGAATGAATGCCGAGGCGTGTGGCAGCGGTGATCTCCAACAATGGCGGCTCCTACTCTGGTTACTGATTTTGGCAGGAACCACACTTCTCAGAAGTCTATAAATTTAATCATTTGATACTTGGTCAACATGTTATCTACAAAATAAATTTTGTTGTGATATCTCTTGTCTTTCTTGGTGTTACAATTTGGGTGGCCAGCAGTGTATATTCGTTTTGAAGGAAATTTAACACTGTACAAGTCCATTCCCAAGGTTTGTCTCTCATATCGACAGTAAAGAATTCCAGAGGCAAAATTTATCGAAAAAAGAGGGGCAAAATTCATTTTTTCATAAATTAGCGATTTTCTCCGGTTCATTTCTCAGAAACTATTGAAGATACGAATAAACTTTTTTGTGTTTTTTGTAGGAAATTTTATCAGCTTTATTTCTTGTACAAAACTTTTTTTTGTAGAATCAATCGTTTTCGAGTTATAAGTGAAAAACCAAAAAAAGGGATCTTCTTAGGCCCCACCTCCCCCCTTATCCCCCCCTCTAGGACCGGGGACTTTTAGTATGTTTACCTCTTAACTAGTCCAAACAAAGTTCTGAAGTCAGTTCTTCTGCCCTATGACTTTCCACCTAGAATCATTCGTTGAATGGACTATCAAGCGTGGATGTTCGTTCTGTTGAAAGCTATGAAACGAAAGTGATTTTTTGAACCTAAGAGTAAGTTATTTATCTCTGTGATATGTCATATATCTTCATTTTAATTGTATATATTACTTTGGATTGAATATTGTATATATGCTGCACTATTTCTCCACTTAATACCTAGGATTTAACTAAAGAAAAACAATGGAAGGGATATTTAGCCATTTTTTAACAATGTAAAATGGTACATAGTGAGACATGGAACACTGGTACAGAGTGAAACAAGTCTCACTGTGTAAAATGATATCTATATTTATTCCATAATAACAATGTGCATTAAATGTTACTTTAATGTGACGTTAATGTAATGTAATGTATTTAGTACTACGAATTTTCTCAATTTTTGTCAAGTGAATTTTGAATTACTAAGATTTTGCTATTACACTATATAATGAATTTCACGTCTTAACATTGTAACGTGTGATATAACATCTTAGCTTGTATTGCTGTATAGATACGCAGAACCTAGACTATCATTAATAATGTAATTCAAATATTTTCTGGTACTAAATATGGTTTTTTCAGAGTTATGATGGTACGGCCTAAGAATTTGCCAAGGACATTTGGAACAACTGGAGAAGAATAGATGACTGCAGCTGTGAAATTAGTCAAGAAAAGTACTCCATTCGAAAAGCAGCTAAAACGAAAAATGTCTCCTTTCAAACGTTGTACAGCCCTGTTAGCTGAGAATGTTGAAAAGACAGCTCCAGATTTCCCTCTTAATCTGGAGACAGCTCCAGATTAAGAGGGAAAATAAGTTTTCCAAAAGCTGGCTTCGGAAAAAAACCAACATGCCGTAGTATTAAAGATGTTGATAGTTCTTATGATGAAGCTAAAATGGTGCTGGATGACTCTTCAAGTAATGAAGAAATAATTTTAAGTTTCCCAAAGTAGTGCCTGATGTTTATGTTGATGATTATGTTCTTGTGCGACTTCACCTTAAAAATGTTCGGTGACTTTTCCAAGATTAAAAATTGATTGCTTCATGAAAATTTGTGTATAATGACGCATTGTTTGTATTTAGTATTGTGACAATATATTTTTTAAATAAATAAATTAGCAATGTCTGACTGTGTACGAGGTGTGGTACACAGTGAGACGAATGCTGATATTATTTTAACGTTAATTTATTCTGGTTTCTATTTATATGTATTAATTAATTTTGTGTTAAATATTTTGCCAAAAAGACAGATTTAAACATACAAAAGCTAAATTTCTTCAGTCGATTGTATTTAGCTTTTAATTAATATTTTTTTTAAAAATTGTCTCACTGTGTACTACTCTCCCCTATATATAAATGCCATTGTTCACAGACTCTCAATATGTGATCGATTAATGCAAAGAACATAAATAATATTAGTGAGTTCCAAAGAAGGAATAATTTCCATTTTCTTTCTTAAAACCCCTAATTTCAGGTTTAGAAAAAAATTTTGTTCCATTTCTAGATTAACAGTTTTAATAAAAGAAAGTTTATACACAACAAACTGATTTTCAGTGTTAATATCCTAAGTTGCTCTGTCTGCCTCGGAGTAAATTACCTGTTATAAACCAGGACCTGTTATAAACCTGTTATAAATCTGAAATAATTTCAGAAAAGAAATAATTTCAGGTCTAAGCAAAAGACAACCCATTGCAACGAGATCCCCATTTAAACAGATTTAAACATGGACCAGGTAATAAGAAATAATTACATAAAATTTATCTATACATCCAAACCACCAATTTCTTTGTTTATAGGTTCCAACTTCAGAATCACATTTTCGATAAAAGAAGATTTGATAAAAGAAGGGATCTTTTTTGGAAGATAACTTTTAAAAATTTTGTAGATTCTGGTCCAGTTGTTGCTGTTGCTCTTCGAAGGTAGAATACAAATTAAATCAGTTGTTCCATTAGCTTTTCCTGTACTAATGTACATATAAATGCCATTGTTATCAGCCTCTCCATATATGATCGATTAATGAAAAGAAAATAAATAATATTTGTGAGTTCGAAAGAAGGAATAATTCCCATTTTCTTTCTTAAAAAAACCCCTAATCTCAGTTTCAGAAAAAAATTGTGCTAGTATGTTCCATTTCTAGATTAACAGATATAATAAAATAAAGTTTATACACAACAAACTGATTTTTCGTGTTAATATTTTAAGTTGTTCTGTGTGCCTCTTAGTGAACTACCTGTTATAAATATGGACCAGATATAACTAAAAGTATATAGTTCAACAATGCAAGATAATTATTAGCAGGAAGAATGTAGACAAAAATAAACGGAAATCACGTACTTAGGACTCAACGGACCATAATGCAAGATACTTTAGCAGTAAAGGAACTAAACCATACAAGGAGATAACCGACTGGTCTCTTCGTCAGGAGGCCTAACCAAATCAGTTACCTCAAGGAGGAACTTTCTGAATAGGATGCAGGTCTAACCAAAAGATATCACAAGGTCCCGAGATCCCAATTGTAACAGATATAAACATGGACCAGGTAATAAGAAATTATTTTATTAATAGTATGTATGCATCCAAAGTACCAATTTATTTGTTTATAAGTTCCAATTTCAGAATCACATTTTTGATATAGAAGCTTTCATAAAAGAAGGGGTGTTATTTCCACGGTAACTTCTAAAAATTTTGTAGATGTTGGTCTGGTTATTGTTGTTGCTCTTAGAAGTAGAATACATATTAAATCAGTTGTTCCATTAGCTTTTTCTGTATTAATGTATGTATAAATGCTGTTGCTCACAGCCTCTCGGAATGTGATTGATTTATGTAATGGACATAAAAATATCACTGAGTTCGAAAGGAGGAATAACTTTCCATTTTCTTTCATAAAAAAAGCCTTAACTCATTTTTGTCAAATATTTATGTGTTAATAAGTTCCATTTTTAGAAAAAAACAGTTTTGATGGAAGAAAGTTCATTTACAATAAGGACTGAAGTTTCGTGTTAAGGTTATTTTAATTTAATCACAAACGTGAAGAAAGCAAATTGAGGTAGTCTATTTAAACGAAACTATCGCGGGTTATTAACGTAGGATTACTTATCGTTGTTTACCTCTTTTGTATGTATATATGTATCTAAATATGTATGTACGTATGTATATATAAATATATACATATATACGTAATCTTGATACTTTTCTGTTTAACTTGTCCAAGCGATAGACTGGCTTTGGCGCGCTGCCAAAATTATTACTCGCGAGGACGGATGGACGAACGGTTTTAGCGTCTGAAATTTTTCTTTCCGAAGGACTGTTCTGGAGGAACGTAATCCTACATTAAAACTATATATAAAGTGATAATTGCAATTAGCTACATCTTTCTGTCCAAAGCTCTGTATAAGTGTTACTGTGTATAACTTTTTTTCAAATGATTTAATATGCAGTCGATTAATGTAAAATCCCTAATGCCACGTACAAATAACACAAGATTGTGTTGCTTAGCATTTAAGATCCCTTAATATAATAAACATAAATGTTGATGTGTATTAATTAGATAGTAATGAGATAAATAAAGAGAAATCTGAAATTAACATGAATGATACAAAATTGTCCTCAATGTAATAGATTTAGGAAAATCTCTGATAAACACAGAAAAATAGCTTAGGGTTATTAAGCTTAGCATTTAACTTCCATTAATCCAATAAATATCTCAGTGTTTTAAATAGTAATGAGGTCAATAATACATAAAAAAGTTAAATCTGAAATTACCATGAAAAACTTAATACTCTTGAATCAACTTTAATGCAATCGATTAATGTAAAAATCCCTAATGTCACGAACAAATATCACAGGATTGTGTTGCTTAGCATTTAGGATTCATTAATACTATAAACGTAAATGTTGCTGTGTTTTAAATGGTAATGAGGTCAATCATACATAAAGAGACATTTGAAGTTACCATGAACGACACAATACTCTTAAATTTCCCGCAATGTAATCTATCGCTTAGTATGCAATCGACTAAGGAAAATCCCTGATAACACAGCAAAATAGCTTAGTGTTACTAAGCTTAGCATTTACCTTCCATTAATCTAATAAAGTAATCTCAGTGTTTTAAATAGTAATTAGACCAATAATACATAAAAATATTTAAATCTGAAATTACCATGAACAACTCAATACTCTTTAATCAAATTTAATACAATCGATTAATTTAAGAATCCCTAATGCCGCATACAAATAACACAGGATTATTTTACTTGCCATTTAACTTCTATTATTTTATACTCATGAACGTTGCATCTTTTAATTAGTAATGGTGTCAATCATACATAAAAAATGAAATCTGAAATTACAAAGAAAAACTTAATAAACATAAATCTCTTTCAACACGTGCTGTATGCGATGTATATTCTGTTTTTTCGGGTAACAAATCCTAGAACTAATTTATTTTGGTGTAAATATTATTTTCATGTTTTCTTTAAGCACTAGCGTATACTCACTGCAGGCTAATTGAATTTCTGGTACCTCTGTAGACAGTATAAAAAGAAATGTTTTAGTTATGATAAGAGTATATTATATTTCATGGAAATTGGTAGTGAAATTCTGTAGTTTACCGCTTTTACGCTATAGAGGCAGTATTTAAAGAAAGGATTTAAAATTATACATGAATTATGTTTATTTGCCATGGAAATTATTTAGGTGAACGGATAAAAATATTTTACTTTCATAATTGCAGGAAGATTCTGTCTGCATATCTCCTATAACTGATTAAGTGCGATATAATATCAATGTATTCTGTAAACGTTTTAGTTAATATTATTTGGAATGACACAGGGAAATCAATAACACATACTATAATGGTTGATAGAAAATCCCAAAATCAACTCTTATCGTATTTTTGCACTGATCAGTAATATGCTTGTGACTTGAGTGAAGCAACAATTTATTACTCACTGCATAAAAAATTTTAAAATATATATAACCATGTTACAAAAACTAAAAAATTAGAGAAACAACTTTCTAAAGTTTCAAAATTTGAACGGAACGGTAAAATTACGAAAAAAATATGTATGCACCATCGATGATTTAATAAGCAAAACAATTTCACAGAGCATTGCACCTTAAAAATATTATTCACAAAATGAACAAATACTCTAATGCGGCAGGTCATACAGATTTGTATCATAAAATATAGGGATATTTCTTTTCTACAGAACTCTGAAGGGTACAGTGTAGGTATGGTTAACATGTATAAAGGCTATTAAGCATCAGTATACTAAATGTGCTTTTAGACACACAACGTTTCACATGCTTCATATTAAATTTTAACTGCCTACGAATTTTATATTTTATGTTTAAACATATAGGCTACATCTCAATATTCAAAGTTATGTTACAAAAAATCTAATGGAGTTAAAATTTATTAGTATATTCAGGGATTTATTAATTGTCCATTTATGTGGAAGACTCTAAAGATTGTTGTCTAGAAAATTAATTACTTTTATTTTATACTGTATCCTTTTTATTCTACGTTGAACTAGATACAAACTCAGTTTTTTTATAATTCTAGAGACCATATAAACCGTATAGATAGATAACATTCATAGGTATAAAGTGTTCAAGCTAATTTCTACATCATATAAGAATGTTTATTTTGAAATAATATGTTGTTGTTGTTACTAATGCCCTCTGACGTGATAAATCCTAACAACGTCTGTTGATGACTGAAAGGCAAAGAGATACGGCTCCAGTTTAATATAACATTATTGGCCTCCATTTAGCCAAGTAGAACAACAATTTCGAACTAGTGCTACCTCGGCTTTAAGGAGAAGGTCCTGGTCTAAAAAGCCCTCGTATAGCAAAAAATAACAGCAGAGCTCTTAAACAAACAAACTAGTACACCCAGTGGCGACATATGGTAGCCTTGTACCCTCTTACAAACCTGTCCGAGGGATCTCCCGGCCTACAAATTTCACGTTCCCAAACTGGGTAAGACACGAGCATTCAGTTATATATATATATATATATATGAGATGTTCGGATAGACATCTCATGAAATAAGAGCATACATCGTGGCCGGAAAATAATATAATCAGTTTCAGGAACAAACTAATTTATCAAACAGTAAAGCAACACATCTTACTCGCTTCGAGTCAGTCCAGCGTCTCCCGCAAAAAAGCGCCAAAATAGAATTAAGTCAGAGAGGTTGCCAGAATTGGCGGGGGAAGTTAGTATGTGGGAAGGCCCAGTGTTTACGTCAAGACAAGAAGGACGGGTTACCATGGCAGAGATGAAGTACAGAATGGGCGATTATAGGTAGTTAGTAATATTATCACATATATATATATATATATATATATATATTAATTAGAAACAATCCATTGGTTTTTAGACAGTATCGGCACCGCTGATAACAAGATGCCGTATAAAACCTATTTTTCACTTATTTTTTCATGATTTTAGTTCCTGACTCCTATGGTTCTGAGCATACACTGGTTTTTCACTTTCAACTTTGTCTTTTATATATGTATATATATATACAGAGATAGAGAGAGAATTAGTTAGATAGATATATAGATAGAAAGATAGATAGATAGATAAATAGACAGATATAAACTTACTTAAATAAATCATTAGTTTTAAAAATATTAAAGAACAAACATATAGTATGTACGTAAGAAATTTCTTGACATACACATCAGATATCTTATTCTTGTTTTCTTCCAAAATCTAAGTTTCCGCGATTTATGGCCACTTCGGCGAGAAAAAAAAACAAATAATGAATAATACTGACTATTATTATACCATACCCTGAAGTAATTTATCTTCAGCAAAAGAACTTTTCGATGAAAATGTTATTTTTCTGATAGCAAAAATGATGAATGCGAATAATATGATTTTTACTATTAAACCTCTTCAATTCCTCCGTTTTCGTAAAAACAGTAATGTCTTCATAATGATATATTTCTTTTCCGAGTGTGCTTTATTTAAAAAGGCATAATTAAAAAAAAGCGATTAATAATAAATTCCTCCAAAAGCGAAAATAAACGAGAGTCTTCCAAGAATCCGTAAAAAGTTTGATAGTTTCCTGTTCTTAGAAATTAATAATGTAATTGAATGCATTCTTTAAAGGACAGTAGTTACACAATCATCAGTTTAATTATTTTATGATACAATGCAAATGCATGCAAAGTGGAATAAGACAGAGAAGGACAATAATCAAATAGATTTACAAATATTAACCGTCCGGAATTAATAAAGCAAGATGTTATGAGAGTAATAAAACATGAGATATTTTTTTCTCTCAAAGAAGTACTTGGATGCTTACAAAATAAGATTATAATAAAGCGAAGGAGAGAAATATTTTTATGAAATGTTCCTAACACAATTTATACGACAAAGGAACTGCATTTGTAAAGGAAAACAAGCTTGAATATGTAATCCTGTCGATAAAAGATAAAATAACAAAATCTATTTTTTTTATATAAATGCATTTTCCGTTACCTTCCGTAATTTTTATAACTCATGAAGTTGATTAGTTATTTGAGTGCAGTAAAATTCCTGATTTTCAACCCCTGTATTTTGATATAAATTAAACAATTTGTCACAGAGAAGTATAAATTTATAAATTATTTATCCATTAAAGCTGCAAGCATATTTTTACCAAATAAAAAAAAATAAAATAATCGAAAAATATTTCATCTATTATTCTAAGAATATCTGGTTTGCTTCTCCGTTTCAGATAAATTATATATTTATTTTCCTTAAAATTTTTAATTTTACCTTTGACCGCACCAAATAAATAAAAAAATAATTTAATACGGTAAATACATATATTTTAATACAGGGGAAGTACTGAGTTTTAAATGCAATTTAGTCTGAAAAATATGTACTGTGATTGCATAAGGCATGCAAATCGAAAAAGTATTTCAATTGCGAAATATTTATCGTAGTTTCTTTCCTACACACCGCCAGAATATATATATATATATATAGATATAGATATAGATATAGATATAGATATAGATATATATATTAATAAAACCCAGGATAAATTTAACTCGATTGGTCATTTATCGTAACACTACGTTGAATATTGAAATGAAGCTTATATGTTTAAACATAAAGTATTAAATTCTTAAGCAGTTAGAATTTTATCATAAAGTATGTGAAATGTTGTGCTTCTAAAATCACATTGTCTTTACTAGGGATCAAAATCATTACTGTACTCTAACACAGTCTTCAGAGTTACGTAGAAGAGAAAATCTACGATATTTTATGAGACAAAATTGCGCAAATTTCCAGATTACAGTATTTGTTCATTTCCTAAATAATATTTTTACTTTTCTGAGCTGTGAGAAACTGGGTTATTTATGATCTTATCGCAGGTGCATTGATATGTTTTTCGTAATTACACTGTTACTTTCCAATTTTCAAGCTGGAGATAATTATTTTTCTGAAGTTTTACTGATTTATAACACAGTTATCTTTTTTTTAAATCTTTAATCACAAAGTAATATGTTGTTTCTTCAAAATATTGTTTTGCCTATTAATCAATGCGAAAATAGGATAACAGTTGATTTTGGGGATTTTCTATCAACCAGTATCTGGGTTATTGATTCCTTACACTTTTAATTAAAAGTTTTATAGAAAACATTGATTTTCTATTACACTTAACCAGTCAACCTTTTTAGATTGTAAATAGTTGAATAAAGTCATTTTTTATTCAGTGGAGGGATATTGAAGTAAGCAAATCCAGGATTTCGATTATAAGAGAATTATATGGACGTCTCATTCAGACATCTATGAAAAATAAAATGTATTTATTTATTTACTTAAATAACTCACATAATAAAAGTAATTAATTTGCAATTATAAATTATTTCATAAACTAATTTATATCACTTCAAAGTGATAAACAACAAGGTTACAGTACCTGTTTTTATCAAATATATGAAGTGATCATGGCTGAAATATTTCTTTTCGTACAGTCTAGATCAGTGTTTGTCACCCTTTTCAATGGTTTCCATGTATCCTTCGGGCCTCTTTTTCCATCATGCATATTTTTCTAATTTTTTTTTTTTTTAAGTAGAAAGAAAAAACTAAAATGCCTTATCCATATTTTGATACCTGCTTAAGTTTAAATTTTACAATCATGAAAATTTAATGAAACGTCCATCCCTCGCTCAAAAGAATAGGCGTAGCGTCGGGGGGGGGGGGGGGGGCACGGGGGGCACGTGGCTCCCCCCAACTTAACTTGAAATAAATTAAAACGTTATTAGAAGTTCAGTTAAAATCGAAAAATCGTAGAAAACTTTTAAGAAAGTCGGTTTTTTACCACTTTTTCCGCTGTGAAACTGAAGAATCCAATTAGATCTTTAGCCTTAACATAGTTTTTAACAATGATATAAACCATAACAAAAGTTCGATGCTCTAAATCTACTACCTTTATTGGGTAAAAATTTCGTATACGCATACGTATCGTATACGTAATATTTCGTATACGTATACATATATTTTTCTATTTTATTTATATTATATTTTTCTAACTAATTTTTTCTATTCGCTCAAACAAATTCCCATCCCTTCAATATGTCCTACACAAAATTTCATAACTTTCTTAACAATAGATTCGACTGTAGACAACTTTAAAGTAGGGAAGTTTAATTATGGAAACCCTGTAATACATATTTTAAGGACCGTCCGGCAGTCAATGCGCTGAGGAGGTCCCTAACTGAATTCAATTCGTGCCCTTCCCCCAAAAAAAAGTTAGAAGCACGCTACGCTAATGCTCAAAGGTGTGAAAAAATAAGAAGAGAACAGAACAGAATCTCAATAAAATAATGCGCTCATCATATGGATTCAGAATCAAATAACAATAAAGTTTTGACATAAATAAAAATTTTTTATTCCGTTGCGGAAGTCATGAGACAACACAGACTGATGAAAGATAAACTTACGTTTAAAATTTATAAGCCGTACGTAGTGTATATAAATAATTATATATATATATATATATATATATATATATATATATATATATATATATATATATATATATATATATATATATATATATAATATTAAAAACTAGTAATTTCTTAATTCAACACTCTCAGCATTTAAAAACTATTAATTCCTCACTTTACTATTCAAAATTACATACCCTTTTTTAATCCCTTAAGTTATTTAATTCCCTTTGGGCATTCGCGTTAAATTCCTTTATTACAGCCTTAGGCAATATCATTAAAGATGGCTGTCTTTTTTAACTATAGGGACGCGGCGCGGCGTCAGTAGAAGTTTGAATCAGTTCTGCACATCAACAACAACTTTAAACGAATCAACTATTAAGACACACCCTTTAATCACGTGATGGACTGAAGTTTATATAAGAGTTGACATCCGGAAGTAGGACGGATTCCTGTATTTTCTCTTGCTGCATTCATACTGACGGAGCGGTCGGTGTATTGAATAAAAATGTTCCCGTAAAAAGCTCGTATTCGTCGTCTTTAGTCATGAAGTAAATTTATTTTTGAGCATAACTGTATCTCCTCACCGTAGCATGGGAGACTAGATATCTTCTGAGTCTGCGATCTGTCTCCCATGTTACATATATATATATATATATATATATATATATATATATATATATATATATATATATATATATATATATATATATATATATATATATATATATATATATATATATATATATATATATATATATATATATATATATATATTACCGCGATTTTAATTTTCCACCCAATAAAGGTAGTAGAATTCTAAGGAAATAAATTTGCACTTTGAATGAGGCATTTTTCCTTAAAAAACTATCAGGGTTCTACAGCCTAGTGGTAAATAAATCTGGACAAACTGTTTCAGAGAAGTTTGTTAAAAAGTTATTTTAATTGAATAAAACCGTTGTGATCACCGTTGTGACCCCGCCCCCCTCAGAAAGTTCTTCTTGACACCTGACGAGGTTGCTACTCACTGGTTCAGAACCCCTGGTCTAGAAAGCTGAAAGACGTTGAATTAGCTAAGGAGTTAGGGAATAAACAAGAAGTTGAGTGTACGCTAATGCCAAAAAAAAATAATAATAATTCTATGCGAAATAATTCTGTTATAGACAAAATAAATTAATTCTAGAATTTGTTACCTGAGAAAATAGAATATGCATCTCATAAAGTGTGTTACAGGTGATTTAAAAGAATTTTTCAGTTAACGGTAATATCAAATTTTACCTTTTTTATGTATTATTGACCTCATTACTATTTTAAATACTGCAATACTTACGTTTTTTTAAAATTAATGGGAGTTAAATTGTAAGCAAAATAATCATGTGCTATTTCAGTGCGGCATTTGGTGTTGTACATTAATCGATTTCATGTTAAATGATTTGAAAAATGTCTTAAACAATGACATTTATTCAAATCTTTATAGAGAGAAATTTAGTTAGTGGCACAACTGATTTAATATAAAATTTCTTCATATCTGTAATTCAAAAACTATTAAGAGTTGTGCAAAAATTTTAAGCACGCTTTTGAAGAAATTTTTAACTTCTTCAAAAATTATCTATGATTTCTCTTTCAGATGTACAAATTAATTATAAATAGTTATTTCGCATTATCTGGACAATGTGTGTAACAGGTAATTCATTCATCGACAGACAGAACAACTTAGAACTTTAACACGAAAATCCAATCTGTTGTAACTGAAGCTTCTTTTATCGAAAATGCGTTTCTATAATTGGAACCTATAAACATATAAATTGGTGACTTGGAAGTATACATAAATTAAATATAATTATTTTGTAATATCTCATCAATGATTAAAACAGATAATTCATTGATAGGCAGACAGATCTACTTAGGATGTTAACACGAAATATCTATCTGTTGTACATAAACTTTCTTTTATTAAAAATGCTTTTCTATAAATGGAACTTAATAGCGCAAACTTTTTTGTAAAAATGAGAGTAGGGGGGTTTTCGAAAGAAAATGGAAAGTTGTTTCTACTTTCGAACTTGCAGATATTTTTTTATGTTCTTTACATTAATCGATCAGATATCGAGAGGCTGAAAACAATGGCATTTATACATACACTCGTACAGAAAAAGTAAATGGGACAACTGATTTAATTTGTATTCTGCTTTCCATCAGAAAAAAAAAACAGAATCTAAAAAATTTTTAAAGGTTAGCTTCCAAAAAACACCCCTCAAAAAATACTAAAAGCGCATGAGATGATTCTTTAGTAAAAGTTTTTGGCTATTGATCTGATCCGGCGGATTTCGCCACTGCTTCCGTTCCTATAAATAGTGCAACTCTCTTGATAAAAATGCTTTTAGAAAAGTTTATATGAGAAAGGAATGATAATTGAAAAAATTCTGGAAGAGAATGATAAATAATAAAAAAAACCTCTGCGGAAATTCTTCGTTCTGGAGGCGTCAGCATTTTCCCTTTAGAAAATTTCTCGAAAATCAGTTTTTTAAGAGTGTGAACAATTTAATTTAATGCATTTATAGAATTTTTACGGACTGATATATCTTTATTTTTTTATTTTTTCGTATTAACAACTTTTTTTTGTTCTGAATTTAGCTTGCAGGTACATAGAAACGAGAGCGGAATTAAAAAAGATTATTTTCCTGAATACGTCATTAAATCATATAAAAATGAATCCATGCTAATACTTTGTTGCATTCATTCTTTTGAAAGAAAGCGACAGGAAAAAAATTGTTAAAAGCTTTGTAAGAGGAAATGTGTAATGGAATAGATTCTGATTTATTTATTAGAATATTAAACGTGTTTCAGAAAAATAATAATAAAAAGTCTGCGAATTTCTTCCTCTTTCGGTAAAAGTTGGATTCCTGTAATTTCAAAATTGCATGGTTTAAAGAGAAACTAGTTGGTACCCGTGAAAACATGACGTATAATTTGTGTATTAGTGCATTTATTTATTATCTAGTAAATAAATGCACTAATACACAAATTATACTCAACACATCATTGAAAATCATAATAATAAGCAATAACAAATTAATGTGTTTAAGCGGCTTCTTGCTTAGTGAGTATTTAAGGCCAGATTTAAAAAATGCCACTACGCATGCGCTGAAAGCAAATTTTTAATTGTAAATTAACGCTAATTAAACAGCGCTAAATAAACAATTTCCATCGGGTTTCATCATATATTTCACAAACTTAATTATCATAAAAATAAAAGTGACAGAGAGAGAGATCTTGAGAGACTCCTCGGAATAAACGAGTTTATCATTAAAACATGTCACTGAGCATGAGCAGAAAGAGTGAGTTTCTAAAGCCAGATTTAAACATGCTACTCAGCATGCGTAGAAATAAATTTTTAATTGTAAATTATCGCTAATTAATAGAAATTGCGGGACTCCTCGGAATAAACGAGTTTATCATCAAAACATGTCACTGAGCATGCGCAGAAAGAGTGAGTTTCTAAAGCCAGATTTAAACATGCCACTGAGCATACGCAGAAATAAATTTTTAATTCTAAATTATCGCTAATTAATACAAATTGCGGGACTTGTCGGAATAAGCGAGTTTATCATTAAAACATGTCACTGAGCATGTGCAGAAATAAATTTTTAATTCTAAATTATCGATAATTAATAGAAATTGCGGGACTCGTCGGAATAAGCGAGTTTATCATTAAAACATGTCACTGAGCATGCGCGGAAACAGTGAGTTTCTAAACCAGATTTAAACATGCCACTGAGCATGCGCAGAAATAAATTTTTAACTGCAAATTATCGCTAATTAATATAAATTGCGGTTATAAAAACCAAATTTTACAAATCTACAGATTACAATCTTTCGTTTAAGACCAAAATAAAGTAAATTGATGCAGTAGATTTCTCTCACGGACTGACTGCCCAAAAAGTCGGCTTAGCAACTTAAATATATAGATTAAAATGGTTTCATTTCACTTTAATAATTTGACTAGAATTAAATTGCAAGTATAAGTAAAAATGCTTCGGCACTCGGATTTTGTTCGGTACTCGTCACATTTGGTATAAAACCTGCATGAGGCAATCGAGTCTTTATGGAAGAAAAGAAGACCGACGCATTAATCTCGCTTATATTAGGACCCCATATATTTCGTCATGTGCTTTGTTTTTATATCGTATTTTTTGGAGGGGGGGGGGGAGTCGTAAAAGTCATCGTAAGTTCGAAGAAGGTTAGTGATATCACTCAGCAGTAATTAGAGAGAACCACGATGAGGCAAGTATAAGAGCGGTAGCTGCGTATCTGATCTCTGCAGAACAAAGACGGTTCACTCCAGGAGACTTTTAGGCTGTACCAATAGCGGAAGACATCATGCCTGTGGGAAAGTACATGGACCTGGAAGTCCGGTATAAAGACATAGAAGAGTTACTGGAAGAACACAGACGAGAGCTCGGCAATAAAGAGCTGTAGAAACTTCAAGGGTAGTTAGTAACAGATAGTGTTTGAGTAACTTTCTTCCAGTGAGGAGGAGGGTAAGTTGGAGAACCCTACTGCACTGCTACAAGAAATGTGTTCTAATTGGGTTTAATTACAAAATTTTGTTGAAAAATACCCCCTGACAAAGATCAAACAAACCGAAATGAGGATTTCAAAATCATTTAAAAATGTAGGTAGAAAAAAGTTTCTCTTACGTGTATAGTGAAACTATACACGTATCTATGGAAGAACGTCTTCCATAGATAGTGAAACTATACACGTAATAGAAAAATCTGAGTCTATAGCAGGATACAGTGGTAGGCAGAAAAGACAAAAAACCTCTGTTCAAGTGCCTGTTATATTATTGGAACTCCCAATCTAAGGAAAAATATCTCACTACCATAGCATTAGATCATGAAATACTCATATAACAGGATATGTGAGATTAAATTTTATTCTACAAAAGGTCGTTCGCACTGTATGAAAACGATTGTGTAACTTATTTTTCTCGTTTGCATTTTTAGATAAAAATTTGGAAACTTCAGAACAATCGTCTGCTACTGTTTTGTTTTGCTTGGAATTTAAAATAAAATATTTATTTTGAAAATGGCTTCTAAAATGGATAGATGGCTAGAAGGCTACGTAACTGCGCTTCCCAAGAAGAAACATTCGTATCAACAAATTATAAAGCGGTGTAAAAATCGCGGTTATGGAATTTCAAAAACAGGTATTTATAATATATTAAATTTGAAAGTGAAAAAGTCTAACTGAAAGTAAAAATGAAAACATGACCGTGAAACCTCATGGTAAGACTGTTCAAACGTAGATAAATGTCAAGAAAGTGAAATCTCTGATCCTAAAAGAAAATCCGAAGATTCAAATATCCATTGCATCGAAACTGGGAATGTATTCTGGCACTATAAGCAAGATCATTCATAAATATTTGAAATTAAAAAAGATGTTCAAAGCTCAAGTTCATCTACACTTGCCAAAGCATATTCCTGGAAAAAAAAAACTAATTGTAGAAAATTATATCAAAACTCCTAGCTGCTGAAAAATGTAAATTTGTGGTTGCACTTGATGAGGCATGGGTGTATTTCACTGACTGTAATAAAAAGAGCAATTTTCTATTGCTCAAATGACGGAAACGACCGTACGAAATGGCTTCATCAGTCTACAGAAAAAGTTCCCAAAGGAATTCATGATAGTTGCTGGATTTTGTTACGGCGGCAAATTAAAATTAATCAAAGTCTCAAGTAAAGCTAAAATTAATTCTCTCTAGTATGAGTAGAATACTTTAGAACCAATTTTCGAAGAAAAAATTCCAGCCTTATACGGAAAGGACATTGATAAATTTTAGCTTCATATGGACATAGCCTCTAGTCACATGTCTAAATCAACTGCCACTTATTTAGCAAAGAAAGAATCAGAACCCGGAGTTAAGTGTATCTCGTTTAATAAAATACCTGTAAATTCACCTGACGCTTCTCCAATGAACTTTTGCGCTTTCGGTTTATTAAAATGAGCCTTAGGAATAAGGCATCCAAGAACACTGAACGAACTTTGGAAAACGGTCCAAGAGGAATGGGGTAAAATTGACATGACAGTTCTAAGAAGAAGTTTACTTTCATGAAAAATTCAAGCTAGATCTATTGTCAAGAACCATGGCTATGAGACAGAAGTAAATCGCCGAGAAAAATACGGCATTTGTAGATAAAACTTTACTATCAAAATCGTTTCCATAAAGTGCAAATGACTTCATGTATTTTCTCTATCTATTGTTTTTTATATTGTATGTATGTATATATATATATATATATATATATATATATATATGTATATATATATATATATATATATATATATATATATATATATATATATATATATATATATATACTTATGTATTTATTCTCGTAGTCTGTCGGAAAGAAACTATATCAAATATCTTCGTCACTGATAAATTTTTCAATTTGAACAGCTTATGCAATCACAGTAAATATTTCCAGACTAAATTGCTATTTAATCTCCGTATTTCCCCTATATATAAATATATGCAATTTTTGTATTGTATTTGTTACATAATTTCAAATGGCAAAAGTAAAATTTTTAATCGAAAAAAGGTTTTGTAGAGAAAACAGGATAGCAAATCAGCTATTTTATTCTTAAAATAATGGCTGAATTAAATTTTTAATTCCTTTATTACTTTTGGTGGGAAATTTCATTCTAGCTTTGAAGGATAAATATTTTATCAATTTATACATCTATGTGGCAAACTGTTTAATTTATTTCAAAGTACAGCGAAGGAAAATCAGGAATTTTACTGTACTCAAATAAAATCATTTCTTAAAAGAACTGAAATCAATTGAAAATGCATTCACATAAAAAATTACAGGAATAACATATTTTGTTATTTTATCTTCCTTCGACAGGATTACAGATTCAAACACTTTTTTTTTTCAAATGCAGTTCCTTTGTTGTATAAATTGTGTAAAATGCATTTCATAAAAACATTTATCTCGTTCGGTTTATTATAATTTTATTTTCTAAACATCTAAACATTTCTTAAAGAGAAAAAAAAACTCATGTTTTATTACGCTCATAAAACTTTTTGATTTCTTTCTTTCTAATATTTGTAATTGCATTTGATTACTTTTCCCTCTCTCTATTATTCCACTTTGCATGCATTTACATTGTATCGTAAAAAAACTAAAGCATCGATTGTGTTGCTTTTCTTTCAAAAATGTACTCAATTACATTATTAATTTCTAAATACAGGAAACTATCAAACTTTTTGAGAATTCTTGGGAGATTCTCTTTTATTGGGAAATAATTATTTATAAGGAAAAATTATTTTTCGCTTTCGTTTTTAATTATCAATTTTGTAAAATAGAAATGATACATATCATTTTGAAGCCATAACTCTTTTAAATAAAAAAAACCGAAGGGACTAAAGATGTTTAATAGTAAAAATAATTTTTTTCTCATTCATCATTTTTACTATTAAAAAAAATATCATTTCTTATCGAAATGTTGTTTTTGCGAAAGATAAATTACTTTTGGTTATGATATAATAATAGTCAGTAATATTCATTATATCTTTTCTCGTGAAACTGGTCATAAATCGTGGAAACGTCTACTCCGATTTTGGAAGGAATCAAGAATAAGAAATCTGGTTTAGAAATCAAGATTTCTTAGAAAATTGGTATAGATATCTTTTTCTCTTTTAACTTATTCTATTATGATCTGCTTTAAAAAAGTTTTTCGAAAGATTCAATTTTAAGTTCGAATTACTTAGCAACACACACTTTCTCATAAATGAATTCTCTTGCCAACAGTGTATATATAAAGACAGTTGTAGGAGCTTAAAGAGCTGATTGCGCAGTGCGCATCGCAGGAGATCATGATTTAAGCGAATATGATCGAGGTATGGTAGTAGATGCTCGTGAGATGTGTCATATCATTTCTGAGAAAAAGGCAGTGTTTAGAGTTTCCTGTTCGACCATTTCAAGAGTGCACCTCAAATACGTGAAGTCCGGTAAAATATCGAACCTTCTGAAACATTGTGGCCGTCGAAAAAACTCAGATAATCGCGACCGGCTTTGTCTTTAGACCATCATATGAAGCGAAGGAAGTGCAACAATGCCTCAGATATCACCCCAGTTCAATGCTAGGACTTCTATTAACATCAGCGTGAGGTCTAAACGACGCTCACTGCATAATAAGAGTTTTAATAGCCGAAGTTAAGTCCGTTTGTCATTACTTTTTTCGAGCCACAGAACTCTGTGCCTCGTTTGGGTTCGAAAACGCCCCCACTGGACACTGAAAGACTGGATACGAGCTTTCTGGTCAAATTAGTTTCCTTTCGAACAGATTCAAGGAAATGGAATGGCCTGCGTGTGAATAACAGGCAATAAATCAATGAATCTTCCATGTCCCCAAGGAACTATAGAAGCTGGTGTGGTTCAGTAATGGTATGGGGTGTGTGGAGTTGATACGAATTAGGACCCCTAAAACTTCTAAAACTTTTCTGACTGCTGAACGTTTTGTAAACATCCTTTCAGATGCGTTACGGTCATTCATGTCATGCGTTAATTCGGGGTGGGGGGGTTGAAATTTTCCAACAAGACAATGTTCAACTACACACATTCAAAACCTCCAATCTGAGGTTTAAGGAACACTCATGCCAGTTTTTGAACATGAAATTTCCTACTCGTCTACCAGATAAGGACAGTATTTAACATATCTGGGATGCCATGCAACGCTCCGATATGCATAATTGCTCCTCCATGAGTCTCGGTAGGAAATTCAGTAAAGACTCAATTTCAATTTTAATGGGTTTGAGATACTGCGGCTGTCAATTTCCGAAAATTTCTGATCTCGGGGATCTTGTGATTTAGTAGCTACATTCAAGTCATGCTGGGGTGTGGGATAAATCCTCAGCATTACTCTTCACAGAGTATTAGTAGGAATTCATTTAAAAAATTAATTTCAACTTTAATGTGTTTGATGAACTGCGGCCGACAATTTTCGAAATCTTTGGATCTTGGGTGATTTAGAGGCTACATTCAAGTAATTTAGAGAGTGGGATAAACCCATATCATTGCTCCTCATGGAGCCTTGTTAGGAATTCAGTGGAAACTCAATTTCATTTTCAATATTCTTGACCAATTGCGGCCGACAAAATCAGAAATTTTCGGACCATACCTATTTTGTAATTTAGAAGCTACATTCAAGTCATTTTGGGAAGTGGGATAAATGATTGTTCCTCGAGGAGTCTTGGTTTGGAATTCAGTACAAACTCGATTTCAGCATGAATGTGTTAGATCTAATACGGCCGACAATTTGCAAACTATTTGGATCTCAGGTATCTTGTAATTTAGTAGCTAAATTAATGTCACTTTAGACACTGGAATAAATATTCAGCATTGCTCTTCACGTATCTTGGTGCAAAATTCAGTGAAAACTCGCTGTCAAGTAAAATGTATTAGACCTAATGCGGCCAGTAATTTGCAAAATTCTTGGATCTCATGTATCTTGTGTTCTAGTAGCTATATTCAAGTCTCCTTGGGGACTGGAATAAATCATCATAGGTCTTCACGGAATTTTGGTAGGAAAATAAGTGAAAACTCAATTTCAAGTTTAATCAATTCAATTTAGTTTTAGATCTAACGCAGCCGACAATTCCAAAAAATTTCGGATCTCAGATGTCTTGTGATTTATTGCCAACATCCAAGTCATGTTGGGGATTTGGAAAATTCCTTATCATTGCTGTTCACGGAGTCTTAATAGGAATTCTGTAAAAGTTATACAAAACAACAACACAGAAAAAAGAAATGAATTTTTTACCTGAAAGCAAAATAAGGTTGTTTCAGCTTTAAAATCCGAGGTCTTTTTCCTATTTTCTGCGCATACCTGTTAATTTATTTTCAGTTTCAGTTTAAAGAGATAGTGAGATAAATAAACCACTTATTTTAAATTTTAATTACTGTAACTAGTTCTGTAATAAATTATTGTTTAATTTCAATAGTATAAGGTAATTCTACATCCATTATTTCTTTTTGCTTATTTTCTTAAAGTATACAAAAGATTGAACTCCTATTTCTTTCTTTAGCATACATATTTTTCTTTTTCAAAACGTTTCTATTTGATATGTTTATATTGCTGGATTTTTCATCTAATATCTTCTTACTCTAGAAGAAAAATAGTTGCAAATAATTGTGCATTTACTTAAATATTTATTAAGACATTATGTACTTCGTGAATGTGATATTAACAATGTAACTAATATTCTACGAGGAGAAGATATTTCATTAATATTTTTGAAGATTCATTATTTCACACTAAAATGTTTATATTCACATTGCAGTGAATAAATATAGAATAACGCTAATAGCTTCTTTTTTTAGACATCTCATGTATATGCGCGTAATCTACCAATTCGTCTGAATATACGAGTATTATTTCCTCTCATATCTATATACGTATATATGTACACTAGCATTATTGCCCAGCGTTGCCCGGGTAGATATATAGATATAAAATTGTCTGAATATACGAATATTATTTCCTCTCATATCTATATACGTATATATGTACACTAGCATTATTGCCCAGCGTTGCCCGGGTAGATATATAGATATAAAATTTTTCATGTATTCCATCAAAAAAATACTGGACTGCACCCTCCGCTCTTCATGTTCATCTGGCCAGACAGAATGCGCTTAACGTGTTTCTACTGAAATGATATACAAACAATAAGACAGAAAGAAACTTTGAGCCTGCGGACCTTCGTCTGATTTTACGTCTGATTTTATTGAGGATCAATAACACAGTGTTGAGTGATTCGCACGTTTGGAATGAATAAATTTACTGTTTAGTTATATTTGTTAGATACTGTTTAATTAGATTTATTTAGATTTCTTTGATCTACTGTTTAATTAGAAATAAGTTTTATAATTTACGTTTGCCTTTATTATTCATTTTCCCCTTAAAAACGCAGTTTTTTTCCACATCAGCCAAGAGGTAAACTGCAACATGCTTTATCCTCTTTATTTAATCAAAGTAAGGCGGGATTCCACGTGAAGCCTATTTTCCTTACTTTGGTGATTCGGTTTTTTTTTTCGACAGGCCAAAAACCGTATAAAAAGAAAATTGTAAATCGGTATTTAATTTCCCCGATGTCAAAAACCGTTGAAAAAGACAACTGAAAATCGGTTTTTAATTTTCCTAAGGCCAAAAACCGTAGAAAAAGCAAATTGTAAATCGGTTCAAGCGATGAGGAAAACTGCAAATAACAAAGGACATAACGCAGAGCCGGGAAAGTTGTGTTATTGTACCAACACTCTTGTCCCCCGCGCGTAGGAATTTTACTGATAACGCAGCGCCCAGATTTTAGGCTCGGTGCACACGAGCAATCCGGTGCCGGTGTGAATTCGCACCGGTGCCGCAGGCTTCAATTCACACGAGAGGCGATCCCGTTGCGGATTTGGCTGTTCTGTGAAATTCACGTGACAGACAGGTGGTGTACACAAGCGAACAATTAGCCGACGCGAGCTGTAACATTGAGGACACGAGAGTAAAGTAGAGAGTTGGAAGCGTACTCAAGAAAAAGAGTTGTGTGTTCGTACTTTGTTTATAAGTATTTATAATACAGAAAAAGAAATTATTGGGTCCACCCACTGGTGAGTTCGAGGTTGTTAAAAGGGACATTTTCCTTACTATATGAAGACTTGTGTCATGACGAAGCAAAGTTTTTTAATTACTTCCGAATGAGCAAACACTCTTTTGAAGAAGTGGTTCATTATACTTCAACTACAAATATTATTTTTCTGTGGTGTTATTAGCAATTGCTGATTCGCAATATAACTTTTTGTATGTAGATATTGGCTCCTATGGCAAAGATTCGGATAGCTTAATTTTCCAAAATAGCTCTTTCAATAAAAAATTAGAAAGTGGAGGCGTGAAAATACCAACAGGTAAACCCCTGCCTGGGATTGATCACCCAGTCCTGCCCTACTTGTTTGTTGAAGATGAAGCATTTTCCTTGTCAAGAAATGTTTTGAGACCGTACAGCGGTAAATTTTTGTCCCACAAAAAAAGAATTTTTAACTACCGACTATCTCGAGCTCGAAGATATGTCGAATGTTCGTTTGGAATTTTGAGCAACAAATGGCGAATACTACATAGGCCTCTAAACGTGAAACCTGATTTTGCTATAAGCATCATGAAAATGACTGCATTTAACAATAAATGCGAATGGAAAATGCGATATTTAAAAAATTACAATAAATATTTAAAAATTTAATAAAGGGAAATTAATAAAAGTTTAATAAATCAAAAAATATGTTTAATTTCTAGCATATTGTTTATATTTGCTTTTAATTTTTAATTAAGGGGGGCTCACAACCTTTAAAAATTCAAAAAATCAATTTTTGGTTTTTGCTATATTCTAATTTTGGGGACATTTCTAAACAATCTAAAAAAAAAAAGCATAAAAAAATTCGCATTATTTCTCGAGTTATGAGAGTTTATGTAAAATTCACTCTGTTGCCATGGCCATTTAAACAAACAGCTGATGCGATAGTTGAGCCCTTTAAACTATGGCACTCTTTGTTTACATTTTGTTATTGCTCTATACTTCCTACATTCTCAGTTTTTTTTATCTCCCTGGTTTTTATTTTCATTTCACTGCCTGGAAGAAGGAAATAAACCACTCATCTTTACGCTTTTTATCTTATTGGTGGTTTATTTACCTCTTGAAGTGATCTCACACGCGGTTTATCTAAACGCTATTATTCTTCAGTTTTCTGTTGTGATTTTCACTATTTTTTAATTTATAGATTTACTTGAGTGGTAAATATAAGTATGAATAGTGATTCAGTTAAGAGAGCATCTGGTCAAAGACCGAAAAAAAGAAAGAGAGGCCTGTTTAAAGGCAACCAACACACAGTTCAAAAGTGTGAAACTTTGAATGTTTCTGCATCAGCAAAAAAGCTTCGTGGTGATATTCCTACGATTTCTTCGATGAAACCAGAAGATAATTTTGACGGGTATGCCTTTGTAGATAAAAAATTATTATTTTCTTTTTTGCAAGAGTGTTTGTGCTGTAAAAAATGCCACAGTGATGTTAATATTACCTCTGAAGTGTTATACGGGTTATGCATGAAAATTAATGTTTCATGCAGTAAGTGTGGTGTTACGTCTTGGCCCTTTTCGGGGGAAAAGGGGCCACCCAAGCAAAAGTCCATTCCTTTACGAATTCTTCCCGATTCCAAGAAACCATCGTGGATCGCTCCTTCAACGCCCCCCCCCCCTGGCCAGCTGGCTGAGAAGAAAAGTAGAGAGTTTTTGGGAAGCAAGGAGAGAGGTAGCTGATTATTGAGCCTCGCATCTGTCCGTCGACAAGCAGGGCCGATAGGGCGCTGTGCGGACCGAAGGCCTGAAAATTCCTCTCTTGGCTCCCGTTTTACAAGTGGAGAGACGCATCTCTGTTATTGTAAAAGATATTTTGGTTCCTATAGAACCTCTCATGCAGAGGAGCCTAGACTCTCTGTTTTGTACATAGTGTACAGTTTTTTATTTAATACAAGCTCTGTGTAATAAATAGTCTCTCGTGTGTCTTCTTTTTCCACCGAGGACGTTACAGAGTTGTAATTGGAGGCGCCACGTCGAGATACGAGCAAATCACGCAAAGTTCTTCTGTCTACAAGTTTTTAGGACGCTGCCCTGTTTGAGAGTATTACCTCTCTGGAAATCGAGATTTTTTATCTCGGGTGATAGAGCAAATCACGTCAAGCTCTCCTGTCTACAGGTGTTTAGGACGCTGTCCTGTTTGAGAGTATTGCCTCTCTGGAAATCGAGATTTTCATCTCGGGTGAAGGTGTTTTCTATGAACTTTTTCTATGAACTTTTCAAGAACTGTCTCCTGGTTCCGGGGAAGTGATGTGTCCTGCTGATGTGTTCTGCAAAACGGGGTAAGTGCTTAGCTAATCATCAAGGCAGTGACCATTTTTTAAATTTTGGATAGGAAATTTTATGTTTTTTTTGTGTTCTAAACTTATTGCAGTTCAAAATTGAAAGTTATGTTTAAGTGTTTTAGACCATTTGAAAATTTAAAACTTGATAGTTCTTTTTAATTTTTTTATTGTGTGAAATGTTAAGAATAGGATATTTGATTGTGTTTTAGCAGCTAGTTAAAGTTATTTTGAAAGTTATGTTTAAAAGTTATGCTTTAATTTTTAACTGAATTATTCTTATGGTTTTTTTCTAAAATCTGTTTTATCAAATTTCTATTAAGTATATTTTGAGGGTATGTTGTGTAACACATTCCGGTCTTTTAAATTAATTTGTGAATTTTAAAGGCAAATTTTGTTTTGTTTCCGGGTGTTTTTAAATTTAAGATGGCTTTCTTAAATAAAGCACAACCCCACGAATTGGCGCATCTCGCGCAAGAATTAGGGATTGAATCGGAAAATAAAAGATCCATTCAAATAATTGCTCTTATAAAAAAAAAGCCCCGAATTTGACGAAGAAATGATTCAGGGACGTCTGGAAGCTTTTCAGGAGGAATTATCAGAAAAAAAAACGGCAGGAGGACAGAGTTTTTGAATTGGAAAGACTGAGAATAGAAAATGAGGCTAGGTCGATATCGAGAAATAGTAATGAGTCCAGATCGGAAGGAAAAAAATTGCGTTGCGATATGAGTCTTCTGCCGGCTTTTGACTCTAAAGACGGGGACATAGCCAAATATTTGGTATTGTTTGAGAGACAGGCTAAATTATTAAATATCGAGAGAGTTTTTGGGAAGCAAGGAGAGGGGTAGCTGATTATTGAGCCTCTCATCTGTCCGTCGACAAGCAGGGCCGATAGGGCGCTGTGCGGACCGAAGGCCTGAAAATTCCTCTCTTGACTCCCGTTTTTACAAGTGGAGAGACACATCTCTGTTATTGTAAAAGATATTTTGGTTCCTATAGAACCTCTCATGCAGAGGAGCCTAGACTCTCTGTTTTGTACATAGTGTACAGTTTTTTTTATTTAATACAAGCTCTGTGTAATAATTAATAGTCTCTCGTGTGTCTTCTTTTTTCACCGAGGACGTTACAGTGGATTTTGTTCTTCAGTTAACAATTCAAAAATGATTGGTAATAAGCAAAGTGCTTCTGATTTAAATAGAAGATTTATTTTTGCCATGAGGAATATTGGAAAAGGGCTTTCAGATTCCAAAGAATTTTGTGGTGTGATGGATCTTCCACCACCTGTGTCACAACCTGCTTATGACAAAATTGTTTGTCACACACTTGTTGCTACAAATACTGTTGCTGAAAATAGTATGCAAAAAGCAGCTGCTGAAGAAATTAATCTGATTAATTCTACAGATTTGACTGTGAGCGAGGATGGTACCTGGAAGACTAGGGGGCATTCTTTTCGTTTTGGTGCAGTATCACTTATTGGAAGTGAAACCCGTAAAGTTATTGACCGCTATGTTTCAAGTTCTTACTGCAAAGGTTGCGAAACTGGGAAAGATTTTGCAAACAAGGAAACCCATTTAAAGTGGAAGTCTCAACATGAAAAAGTATGTACTAAAAATCATGACGGATCATCTGCACGAATGGAAGTAGTTGGCATGGTTAATATGTTTGAACGGTCAGAATATAAACATGGGGTAAGATACATTAATTATATTGGCGATGGTGACTGCAAAACATTTTTGGCAATTTCGCAAAATAACCCTTACAGTGTTCCAGTGTGTAAGATTGAATGTGTAGGTCAGGTTAAAAAAAAAATGGGTGCACGTTTAAGAAAATTAAAGATTGTCTTTCGTGGAAAGAAACTTTCTGATAAAAAAACTCTTTCTGGCAAAGGACGTTTGACTGATGTGCTTATTGATCAACTCACAACTCATTATGGGAATGCAATAAGAAAACATTCTGACAATTATCGAGAAATGCAGAAAGCAATATGGGCCATATGGTATCACAAACGCTCAAATGATGACAATATAAGCCATGGTTTTTGTCCAGACGGTGCTGACTCTTGGTGTCCATACAAAAAAGCTGTTGCTAATGGTACACAAAATGATTTTAAACACAAAAAATCAGTACCTGCAGCAGTAATGGATGCTGTAAAACCAGTTTTTAAAGACTTGTCTCATCTAGACTTATTAAAAAGATGCATTGGTGGGCATACACAAAATGTCAATGAATCTTTAAATTCATTGATTTGGAAATTCTGTCCCAAAACGACAAAATCTGCAAGGAAAATAGTCGAAACTGCTGTTAATTCAGCTATTGCAAATTTTAACGATGGGAAAGAGGCAACATTATGTATAATGAGAGAGTTGGATCTTGTGCCTGGTGTGTGCTGTAAGGCATTTGCCAAAGAATCCAATTTGACTCGAATAAAGTTTGCAGAAAAGCGAGTATTGACTAATAGTTTAGAGGCTCGAATTGCCAAACGAAGAGAAAAAAAGAAAGTAGATGAAAGAAATCAACAAAAAGAAGGAGTTGTCTATGCTTCTGGAACCTTTTAAGTTATATACTGCTATGCTCTGTTGTTATTATCTAATTACATTTGAGAAAACATCAAAAATTAATACGAGACTGAAATATGACTAATGTAAATTTATCTGAAATATTGTAAACCTGATCGTCGTGATCCGTTAAATAAATATCACCTGGTCACCTCCAGGCATGCGTTTCTTTTTGGCCCACCATTATGTACACTGCTGGCCACTGTAAATGCAACACCCTGAAGGAAACATGCAAATAACATGAAATTTACAACATGCATTAGCGGAGGTGAGATATGCAAATGATTAGAATTTCAGCGCAGACGCACATCACGCGCGCCTGTGGCGTCACTTCAAAACGCTGTTTAAGGCTTGGAGATTTCGACGATTTCAAGTTCGGCAATTGTGTTTGTCTTGTGGTTTTTTCAAAAAAACGATCAATTATGCCTCGTTGAAAACAGCGATCATCTTTTGATCAAGTATCCGAGTTCGACAGAGGAAAGATAGTGGCCTACCGAGATTGTGGATTATCTTTCAGGGAAATCGGTAGTCGTGTTGGACAAAACCAAACAACTGTAATGCGGATATGTGATCGTTGGATGCAGGAGGGTACGACGGACCGACGTGTTCTATCGCATCCACCTCAGCGCACCACTTCACGTGATGACAGGAAAATTGTGCGCATGGCAGTGACGGATCTCTCAGTCACATTACGAACCATAGCACAGCACATGCAGTCTGTAAGGCATCATCCAGTGTCTGCGCGTACCATTCGACGCCGTTTACAGCAGAGTGGTCTGTCCGCAAGACGTCCATTGCTTTGTCTACCCTTGACGCAGAATCACAGACGTCTCCGCCGCCAATAGTGCGATGACAGAGGGATGTGGATGGCAGAATGGAATGAAATTCTCTTTACTGACGAGTCACGCTTCCGTCTGCAACACCACGATGGTCGCATTCGAGTCTGGAGACACCGTGAAGAGAGGATGCTGAACAGCTGCGTTATGCACCGCCACACTGGTCCTGCACCGGGTATTATGGTATGGGGCGGTATTGGATATGACTCTCGCACACCTCTAGTACGCATTGCCGGTACTTTACACAGCCAGCGCTACATCTCCGAGGTGTTGGAGCCAGTTGTCCTTCCTTAACTTCAGCGCTTGCCCACAGCCATATTTCAACAGGATAATGCGCGACCACACGTGGCACGCATTGTCCAACGGTTCTTCGTCAATCGCCAGATTGAATTGCTTCCCTGGCCACCTCGCTCTCCGGATCTTTCTCCGATAGAAAACATGTGGTCGATGGTTGCTCTACGATTGACCCAGATTCCATCCTCAGCTGCCACAGCAGATCAACTTTGGCAACGTGTGGAAGCTGCTTGGTCTGCTGTACCCCAGTAACTCATCCAAAGTCTCTTTGAATCAATGCCGAGGCGTGTGGCAGCGGTGATCTCCAACAATGGCGGCTACTCTGGCTACTGATTTTGGCAGGAACCACACTTCACAGAAGTCTATAAATTTAATCATTTGATACTTGGTCAACATGTTATCTACAAAATAAATTTTGTTGTGATATCTCTTGTCTTTCTTGGTGTTGCAATTTGGGTGGCCAGCAGTGTATTTAACGGTCTGCAAGATTCCTTTAACAAAATGTCACATCTGTACTGAATTTTCCAAAGTTTGGATTGAGTCTGTTTTCAGACTACAGCTCCGATTCAAAAAATTTGAATAATGAAAGAAAATCTGGTCAAGGGAATTGCATATCTAATTTATCAAATAAATAATCAATGATATCAAATATAAATTATCATAATATAAATCTGCATATTTTGTAGATTATAAAAACATGAACATATTTCAATGAAATAGAAAATATATTTAAAACAGCAAGTGAAAAAAAATTCAAAATAGTTCATAACATGGTTCAAAAAATTATAATAATGTAAATGTACTGTACACAATTTAATATATTGTAAATATATTAAATTTACACAATTTAATATATTGTAAATATATTAAATTTACACAATTTAATATATTGTAAATATATTAAATTTACACAATTTAATATATTGTAAATATATTAAATTTACACATTTTAACATATTGTAAATATATTAAATTTTGTAATTAATTTGTGTACAATTTAATATATTTAATATATTGTACTTTTCACATTTAATATCCCACAATTCACAAAACTTTTTAACTTCCTCTATTAAAAGTTCCGTGTCTACACTTTCAGCCATTTTGTTTTTGCGGAAAATGTCGTCCCTTGTGAATTGCGCAGTTGAAATGAAGGTAATGCTAAGCCGTTGTCGTTCATGCGATGAAGCAGTACACGGGGTGAAAAAAACCGGTCGTTGCGAAGTCGCAGCGACGCCTAAATAAAGTGTTGTCGTGAAAGGGCTGTATCCACATTTAAGTGGTACGCGCACCTCTTAAAAATCATTAAAAAATTAATTTTAAAAAACTATTTGAGCCCCAAATTTCGGTTTTGCTGCGTTTCCTTTCTCGGGTCCTAAACATTAACTGTGCTGAATTTGGTCACGGTAGGTGAAACAGTCTAGGATTCTATAGCGGACAAACAAACAATGAGATAATCTCTTATATATATATATATATATATATATATGTGTGTGTGTGTGTGTGTGTGTGTGTGTGTGTGTGTGTGTGAGTGTGTGTGTGTGTGTGTGTGAGTGTGTGTGTGTGTGTGTGTGTGAGTGTGTTTGTGTGTTTGTTTGTGTGTGCGTGTGCGTGTGTGTTGATTGAATTTTTCTAGTAAACTAAAGGTTGCAAACTTCATTATGCATCTCCAACTCCCCATATGCAATGAATGAACAATTACTTATACCGCCCGCGTATTTGCTTCACTACGGAGCCTAACAGTCATCAGGAAGATGGACTAGGATAAATAATTCATTCAGACAGACAGATGCTCGGAATTGAGTAATTATCGAGGCCAATTTGGTAAAATTTGAGTAACTGATGGTACGGTTTCCATGGAAAGTGCAAATTTCGAGCCATTCTGAAATCCGACACAGGAATATTCCGGGCTGGTGAATTAATGGTAATGGTGTCGAATGATAATTTATCAAAAGGCGCTGAAATCTGGGCGTTGTAGATAAAGGTGACGGATGATTTGTTGTTTGACTTATATTAAGTACTATTTAAATTATAAAAGTTTTAGAAACCTTGAATATCAATAAAACTTTTGTCACTGTAATGGCATATGGAATTATTAAAATAAATGATAATGTATATATATATATATATATATATATATATATATATATATATATATATATATATATATATATATATATATATATATGCAGTGAATCTTCTCTAGCCTGCTACACCTATTAGACGGCCACACCTCTAAACAGTCATATTTTGTTCAGAACCAATTAAAGACTTCACAGACTCAATGTTATCAAAGTAACCTCTTTTCGAGGGCTATCAACAGCCACTTTTTCGTGTAGTCGTACAAGATGAAAACTAGCAATCGCTATCAGTCCTTTTTTGCGGTACAAGGCAAAAACACTATATCTTGTGCATTTTTGATGATATAAATTTGAAATTAACTTTTGAAAAATTCTTTCATTTTTTTATTAGTAGCTCATTTTTCAAATATTTTCTTTTTAAACGTATTGAAAAAATACGGTGTCTCTTTGGAGATTGCTACTTTTGATCTTCATTTTGGGAGATTGCGAGTGGTCATCCTAAACCAACTGGAGATTTCCGCTTTTGATCTGACTCGTTCTGCAAACTGTTAAATATTGTTACAGAAATTAGGTATCTCTTAGATTAAGAATACATGCGAATAGCCGAAAGTATTGTAAGTTCATTTTTTTCCATAAAACATCCCAGAAAAGATTATTTTTTAAACTTGAGAAACTTCTAACATAAATAATAAGCAGAACATTTTTTCAATAATAAATATTCTGTATCATTCAAGTTTTCGGTTCTTCAGTTTCCACCAAATATAAATTTTCATCTCCATTTTTATCTTCATTTTGGGCTTCTGGAATTTTAACTGGTATGGTTTTCTTGTACTAACACAATTTATCAAAATGTTAGGATTCATATTATATATTTTGTTTCATATTATATCAACTTTACGTCGCTTCAAAAGTTCGCTTTAAGTAAAAAAGACCCATTCTTGAATTTTACTGATAAATTCATTGAAAAGCATATTCACCGTTTTTTCCAACTACCTTTTGCCCTTTTTCGGAAACTTCGTAATTATATCTTCCCAAACCTTGCATTGCAGAAATTTTTATTTGCGTTTAAGTTGCTTTTTTACCTTTCTTGAAAAAATAAAGCGCAATAAGCCGAAAATGTTGCTAAATTTCTTCCATCTTCAATCCTAAAACGGCCTCACAGCAAATCACCTATTTTGATAAGTTTCTGTTTCAAATGCACCCTGAAATAATGGCTATCACAATACAGTGTAACAAAATTCTTTCGAATGACGTTAAAGACGTCTAAGCACTATTTGAGCCATACATAACTAAAGACAGAGTGAACATTTTGGCCAACCCAATATAACCATTCCCACACAACCACACAGAGCTAATGGTCGTCTATTAGAGCTCGAAATCCATCCATGACATCCAGGACGTACTATAGAACTCTATAAGATGAAAAAATAGATGTCTAATAGTCGTACTTCATTTCGACGTCTATTAGAGATCTAAGACGTATTATATACATCTATAAGTCCTCTAAGTTTCGATCTCTAATAGATGAAGTCTCTATGGTCGACGTCTATAAAAGATACTGATATAGACATCTTATGGAGCTCTTTTAGACCAGCTCTGTCCAAAAGCGCCATGATGAACAAACTACACTGCTGCTGTGTTATTTGTTACCGAGTGCACCTGAATACTTCATTTGGATCTATAATCATAGCGGAATCCTTTCTCAACAAGTTTATATTGACTTCCTTTATTTGTTTTAAGGTAAGTGTTAATTCTTAAATAATTTATGCTTAAGGTATAAGGACACCTTTGAAACGTCAATTTCTGTCAAAATATTGATTTTTTATTTTTGCTATTTTATGAATGATCTTTTACTTTCAAAATCTGTTTGAATTTTGTTTCTAGCTAGTCTAGAACCCAAGTTTTAGATATTTTAATATTGCTTGGCTGTGAAATTTTACAACTAAAAGTACCTTTCTGCAAACCGGAAGTAAGCAAAAATGTTTGTTTACATTGCTGTTTTTCATGATTTTGTTAGGAAAACTGATTATATACGCACATAAAAACACAAAAATAGTTTTTTAAGCATCTTAATAATATTAAGAATTACATCTGCAACGTTATTTAACAAATTTTGTTTTAGAAATTGGCATTAAACTGTGCATTCCAAATCATTGTTTACGCACGAGTTTGCTCTTTGATCTAATCATTTGAAAGTCACTAAATCCATTTATTTTTCTCGATATTTTTAGCTTTTTTTCAACGAAAATGCCATGAAGTACTTCTAGAAAACGCAAACGTAAGTTTTATGGTAATAAATTTACAAATAAATAATTGTCCTGTGAAAATACATAATGCTGCATCTGTTGGTGATAAAAGCTTTTCTGCCAGTTTTTCAAAGCTACAGACGGCTAGTTCTATATCAACAAATTAAAACTGTGGTTCAATGAGTGGTTTTAGAATTTTAGATATTGGAATTCTTTTAAATATAATATCTGAACTCTGCTGTCCAAGCTGTTTTGCAGATATACAAACATTATGTGAGGAATCAAGATATGGGCAGTGCTCACATTTTTATATTCAGTGTAAAAACTGTGACTTCCATAAAGGTTTGGCATCTTCAAAATAAAAATGTAAATTCTTCTGAAATAAATACCAGACTAGTGTATGACATGCACCAGATTGGCAAAGGTTTTGCTGCAGCATATAAATTATGTTCAAAGTTGAATTTACATGCACTGACTAAAACAGCTTACAAAGCTTTGGAAGGGAAACTTTCAAAAGTTGTTGCAGAACATATGATGAAAAAAGGCTGCAAATGTTCTTGAGCAGAAACAAAATCATGAATCTGGAATGCTGGAATGTGGGTTTTCTGTGTTCGCTCAAAGGAAAAATGCAAATTGCAATACACAGGATATTATGGGGACGGTGACTCAAAGGGTTTTTTTAATGTGAAAGATATGTATGGAGACAATAGCATAACTAAAATGGAATGTATTGGACAGGCCCAAAAAGGAGTTGGCTCACGTCTAAGAAAATTAAAAACGAGAACTAAAGGTTTTTCAGGAAAAGGAAAAGTGAGCGATACATTCATTGATCGCCTACAGAATTACTATGGTACGAAGTAATGTAGGAAATTTAAAGGGAATGCAACAAAATGTCATAGCTGCACTTTTTCACTGTGCTTCAAGCACGAATAACCCGAACGAATAGTACGAATAATATAATTTGAAAGGCTATAAAAATTTAGATAATCTTAGAATTCATAACTCAATACTTCAGAGTCAAATGAAATCCAAGACACGCAGGAAATTCCTAGAGCAGCTAGAAAGACAAAATATTACTGTTTTGGAAAGTAAAGAAGGGGAATTTTACAAAACGGGAGCATTTTAATGTGTAATTTGTTGTTTATAATGCAAAAAAGTAAGGTAAAAGTTATTTTTGCAGTTTTCTCAAAATATAAATTCCTCTTATTTTACCATACCCGAAACACAATGTAACAAAATATAATGTTAAATTAAGAAATTGTTAAGAAAAGCTGATAAATCTTTACCACAGCTAGTAAATAGAGTATTTGATCAGTGAAATTGTATATCAGTAATATTATCCTCCTATTAGAATTCATAGAAAAATTTTATGGTATAGAAGTAACATTAATTGTTCATTTTAATAGACAAGTGTTTGAATGTTACAAAATATATTCTAGTAAATATATTGTGTTGTTAGTGGCAGGTCCTTTTTGTATAATTTATATTTTAGTTTACTTATTATCATTATATTTTCAATTATATTAATGCATTATTCATGATTTGTTTGCTTTAATTTAGACTCTACAAACTGTTTTATCTCTGGAAGAAGCTCTAAAAATCGTTCCAAGACTTTTCTCTTACTAAGCCGCCTTATTTCACAATGTAACATTAAAGTATTAATGGAAGCGGAAGATTAAATTTTGTAATATGATTTTTAATAGCTTGGTATATATCGTACCCACGTGTATTCCCTTTTAATGGCAAAACCGACAGTATATCTTCCTTTGCTGAGCAATCTTTGAAAACCATCCTTATAAAAATATTTATTTGTGCTACGGGACAGATATCTGTTGATTCATCACCTGTAAACTTAGAAAAACACATTTTTGTACATCATCTTTTAATTGTTCTCTGATATTCACAGATACTGCTTCTATTCTACGAGTTACTGAATTTCTGGATAATTGAACTTGCTGGATAGCTAACATAATTTCATTCTTATTTTTAAATTATTGAAATAATGTCTCTGATGCAGCAAGCAATTCTTCAATTATGCTACCATCCTTAAAAGGTTGTTTGTGCATTGCAAGTATATGTGCAATCTTAAACGATGCAATAGTAGCAGCTTTTGATTTATTCACGGACCTGGTAAACAAAGATTGTTGGGCAATTAATGAGGTTTTCATTTCTTTCAATTTATATTTTCTTATATTGCTGTTAGGAGGATATTCAGTATCATATTTTTTATGAACTGTTGTGAAATGTCGTTCTATGTTGCCTTTTTTCCCAACAGTAACTGTTGAACCACAAATCAGACAAATACATTTCTTCTTAAAATGTATAAAAAAAATTTGTTCTTAAAATGTATAAAAAAAATTTCTTTTCCCATTCTTCATGAAAATTATAGTTGTATACACGTTTTTTTCTTTGGTTCCTGTGCTGACATGATTAGGGTAACTACAAAGTAATTGCTAATATATAATAATGACTAACATAACTAGAACAATATTTTTTTACCTGGATGAAACCACTTGTTAGTTCATGCACAACTTTTGATAAATAAAAGTTCTCTATATAAACGTATTCCAAAACCAACAAATCTATCTCACTGCCCTCTCCATAGCTTATGACCAACGTCACGCATTAACAAGCTGGCATCGGCACAATACGAAGAGCTCTTCAGGTGATGCCGATATGAAGAGAAAATATTCTTGGTCAGCGGCGTAACAATTAGATAAAACCGAAAACTATACAAATAATCAACCAAATTAATACCTACAGATAATGTATTTTCTGTATATACATATAACTATTAAACTAAAGAAATGTCTGAACAATTTCGGCCATTAACAGTGGTATTGTATTTTATAGATAGAAGAAATATTTTTTTAGACATTTCATGCCCGAGTCCTCACCCAACAGAATACTTCCATAAATTTACTTTTAGTTTTAGAATCTCTGTAGCAATTATTTTTGCATAAAAATGTCCTATTAGAATGCAAATTGTTCGAAATAAATTAAGCTTAATTTATTATTAAGAAATTAAGGTCCAAAATACAATATTTTGGAGGGGAATAATACGTCCTTTAGAGGTCTAAAATATCTAAATCGCGTACCCTCCACATCGAAAGTTTCGCCGTTATAGACGTCCTATAGAGCGCCGCTTAGATATCGTAGACGTCTTATAGATCTCAAAGAGAGCACACCTCGGAGCTCCTATAGAGATCCATTCCACGTGATGTAGATATTTTTCGACGTCTTATAGAGGTACGCGTTTTTATGAGGTGAGGTATTATAGACGTCTAATAGAGATCTGTGTGTTGTGTGGGTTGTCAAAAAAGTTCCAGGACCGATTTTTTAATTCTTTACCTATGTTATTCAAACACAAGGAATGGGTGTTATTCGGTCACATGATATGTGTTCTGAATACACATGGCCTTGGATGTCGTTCTATGTAAACTCACTAGGAGGCATGGCTGTTCTTTGCAACCCACTGCTCGGCTTTTTGGCGCATTTATTTGGAAGTTTCACAAGTGACGTGGTGGACGCGTATTCCAAGCAGATTTAACATTAAGCTATTGAAAACCCTTAGCGTATCCCTGATCTGCCACTACTTCCTTATTCACCCGACCTGTCGTCGTGTGAAAGGGAAGCGTCCTGAAAATATTGCAGGCAATCCAAACAGCTGTGACAGATGAGCTGAGAGGCATCCCGGTTGAAGCTTTCTTTGCTTGCTTCCATGGCAGCTGTACATAGATAGCCGAGGGGAGTACTTTGACAAGACATAGGAGCATTAATTGATAACCCAAATAAATTATTTTTTATGAGCGCAGGACTTTTATCGCAAAGTTTATGTTTTAATATTTACCAAAACATTTCATTGTATAATTTTTTTTCATTTCTTATACGTGGTAAATTTTATAAAAATCATCCCGAAAATTTGCCTTTATGTAAGTGAGTTATATTTATTTAACATACAGCTTAAAAGGACAAAAGAAAAAAATATATACTTTAGAACACAAATGTATTTCAAAGTTATGGCTTTATTTGTAAATTTATGTGTCGGACAACGCCAGCTGAAATACTTAAAACTCTAAGTACATAAAAAAAATTCAAAGTTTTGTTATTGAAATTTATTTTTCTGTCAACTGTTGAATTTATAGGGTGGTAGAGGCAGAAAATTTAAATCTCTCAGGCATAAGCTTTCTGAAAAATAGGAAATGATTTACCGAGCGGAAAATATATAAATGCGAAAAGAAAAATCATTGTTCAGACGCAATACAACATGTAACTAAAAAGTCAATAAATATAAATCACTCGCATCAACGAAAAATTTAAGGCTCTTATGTTCGGAGTAAGTTGTGTCGTGAAAGTAAAAATAGTAAATGTACGAACGCACGAGTGATAGTACATTTTGCTATGGTTGCTTTAGTCCCATGTCTAGTATGTTTTATAGTCATTTCTAACACTATAGTGAAATCTGAATATGCAAAGGTTCAATTAATATTTATTTTATTAAATGAAAGAGCAGTATTTATGAGTTTATTTATAATGAGACTTAACATTGCAGAGACATATTTCCTAACTTGCTTGAAATTTCTAAAATTCAGAAAAAGTTAATCCGATGAATGTCAAAAGGCAATGTTGTTGGAAATTTCAAAGAAATCATAAATAATTATACTGAAATCATGAAGAATGTTTTTCAGAGTATCCGCCAATATATGATAATGGATATGTGATAGTGTAAAGAGAAAATAAAGGCATCAACAATAGTTTATAAAAGTGGCTTAGTAATAATAAAGATCTAAAGACTTAAATCAAAAGTCTTAAAACGCTCTGTTTGAATTTCAATGGGCAGAAGGATATTCTATGCCAGGAACCGAGTGATAAATGAATAAAATATATATATATATATATATAAAATATAATAACACTTTGATATAATCAAATAAGTACTTCATACTCTTCCAAGCAAAAGTATTGTATGAGACAGAACTGCTATCTTTAACTTAACTTTATATATTTAGTGAGATAAAAACTTTTTTCCCTATTTTGCTAACATTTCTGTCTCTTATAGTTAGACCTTAGATAAAAAAAAAGTTAGGTTTTGGTTGACAGAGGTAGGCTCATTCCACTATCATTTATTCCATTCCCTGTTGTTTGAAATCATTTAGTTGATTATCGAGATCGTTGTATCACTTCTTCTTAAAAAGAAATCATTGTTTTAGTTTTTAATTTGCTTTCTTGAATAATCTCCCAGGTCTTGCTCATAGCTCAATGCTCATTGCTTTTAATAAAGGATAGTTTTAAATTCAGTCAATTTGACACTTTAAGACACCTACAATCGATAACTATCTCTTCAGTCAGTTTAAATTTTGAACCCAAGCTTTTCTTCTGGCCAGAAGTCATGTGTTCAACATCTTTATTCTAACCTTAACTGAACCACCATAAAAGCAAACAGGGCTAGTCATACTGCGTATGATAAAAATTCTTATTCAAATAATGTTGAAATATTGCTTGTTGAGGGTTTCGGTTCTAAATTAAAGCCTGATTTTGTGGACTTTCCCCTATTTTTTAACTTAAGCGGAAAATCCTTTATCACTCTTACTGCTGACAATATGATTAATACTTTCAAAATATATTCTACATACTCTCTCAGTTTGGAAATCTATTTAGGAGAAATTCCTTATGGTATCTTTTTTTTTTCCTCAGTAACTTCATTACTCATGGTTTTCCCGTTATTCTTTAGTTTCTCTTCTCATTATCTATTATTCAGGCGGGCAGTTCCAACCTGTTTATTTCAGTTCCGTCGAATGGACACGACGTTTTTCGCAGCTGTGTTTCAGTGCTTTGCGTTTTGTCCCTCGGCTTAGTCTGTAGAATGATCTGTGGCATATTTACGGATTTACAGTTTTTAATAAGCAACCCACATCGTTAACTTTAACGTAGTGGTTGCGCAATTTAATTAAATCCTAACTAACGCTTGGTCATTCCTGAGCTGTCCCTTCATAGCATCGTTTCTCAACCCTTTTCTAACCTTGTACATTTCAGTAAAGTTTTTTGACTGATTCTACACAGAAGTCAAGGGGTTGAATCCCCGTGAAGAGATTTTGCCTCCCATGAGTATGCTTAATTTACATTAAATAAATTTACTCTTTTTAGTTCTACCTGTTGCTGTCGAATTGATGTCTTCAGATATGTCCTGAATTCTTCTCATTTGTCCTGAAACTGTCTCATTTAAAATTGGATGGCGTTAATTTTGTGTACATATTCCTCTTCAAACATGCATAGACCGCTATCTTTAATACAATGAAAAAGCAAGTTCTGGGCAAAGGTGTCTTTATTGACACTTTTAGCAATGCTATATATATACATATATATATATATATATATATACATATATATATATACATACATATGATATATATATATATACATATATATATATATATACATATATATATATACATACATATGATATATATATACATATATATATACAGTTGGTTCTCTGTTTAACGACGCTCTACTTAACGACGATCTCTATTTAAAGACGATATTTCCTGGTCCCGGTCCCTCCGACGTAAAAAAAGTCTGTTTTAAGACGATTTTGTTTCTATTTAACGACGATTTTTTCTTACATGATAAACTTTTTCTTCAACATTTTATCGAGAGGAGGGTTACTTTCTGTGGGGGAGTTTGGTTTCAATAACAGACCCGGAATTTCCTTTATGTTTGTTGCAATCATAGACTTGTTGCAGTGGAGGGGGGGGGATTACTGTTTCTCGGAAGATATAACATTCTTCCCTGGTGGATCGAATTTCTTAGTGCGGGTGTGGAATCACTCTATTGTACCTTCCATGTTGTCATGTGATTTACGAACTGTCCAAAAGCACCCCTCTCTCACTCCTGGGAAGCACGTGTTCATGTTTAGAGAATTCATGGTTGTGTGTAGGAGCTCATTCTTGCACGAATACGAGGTGAGCAGAGCAAAATGGCATCAAAGCGAAAGCATCTTACGCTACACGAAAAAGTGAAAATTATTGAAAACTGGGAAGAAAGTGTTGGAATAACAAAAGTCCAATTCACAAGACAATTTCAGCTACCGGAGTCTACTCTCAAAGGCATTTTAGCAAGCAAAGAGAAAATTCTTGAAGCAGCACAAACATTTGGTTTGGGATCCAAATCCAAACGGCAGAAAATTCAATGTGGCCGATCAGAAGAGTTTGAGAAGGCAGTCCTGCAATGGTTTCATCAAGCAAGAGCATCTAACATTCCAATTTCCGGAGTGATATTTAAAGAAAATGCTATTATTCTGGCAGAAAAGTTTGGATTGCAAAATTTTCAGGCTTCGGCTGGTTGGCTAACAAAGTTCAAAGAAAGATACGGGCTTGTATTTAAAAGCATATCTGGCAAAAGTGGCTCCGTAGATGAAAAAATAATGGATGAATGGAAAATAGTGCTGAAGGGGATATTAGATGGATATGATGAGAAGAACATATTCAATGCAGATGAGACGGGCCTATTCTACAATATGGTGCCTAATAAAACCTTAACGTATATGGGCGAAAAGTGTTTTGGTGGAAAACACAGTAAGGAACGATTGACTGTTTTACTGTGCACTAATTCGGATGGATCTGAGAAATTTCCACCACTAGTTATAGGCAAATCAAAGCAACCAAGGTGTTTTAAGAATATCACCAGGAAATCTTGTGAGTACCGTAATAAAAATAAAGCGTGGATGACATCACACATTTTTATTGACTGGATTAGAAAATTTGATGCAAAAATGCATCGAGAAAAGAGAAAAGTTTTACTTTTAATCGACCGATGCACTGCACATACTCCAAATATCCCTGGACTTACAAATTTGAAAATTCATTTCTTACCAGCTAATTGCACTAGCAAGTTGCAGCCATTAGACCTGGGTATCATTCGCAGTGTGAAAGCATACTACAGAAAGTCTTTAATTAGGAAATTAATAAACAATTTGGCTGACAGTATAAAAATTAGAAAATTTACAATCTTGGAAGCAATGCACATGATAACATCAGCATGGAAAGAAGTTTCTTCATCCACAATAAAAAACTGCTTTCGCGTTGCTGGAATTCACAAAGAACTTGTAGTGGAACTGCAAAGTACGGATGTAGAAATCAACGAAGATGACATTACCCCTGAAGAATGGAGAAGTCTTGTTGAAGATGAGGATGTTTCAATTCAAGATTTTTACAATTGTGATAAATATGTTTTAACAACAGATTTCAGAAATGTAGAACAAATTTATGAAGATATTGTAAAAGAAAACACAGTGTCAGACGAAGAAGGTGAAGTTGAAGACACGGAAAACGAGACACTGCCACCGTCTTACACAGATACAATTTCTGCTCTAGATGTTCTCCGACGCTATATTACATCGAAAATGGAAGGTGACTCATTTAACATTTTAGAAAATCTGGAAAAGAGAATAACGAAATCAAGGCGAATGAAGCAATCAACAATTTTTGAATTTTTTAAAACACAATTTATTGTATTGTTTGTACTCTTTTTTTTCAATGTAATTTAAAATAACTTTTTGTGAATAAAATAATAATGATAATAAAAATAACATTTTTAAACACGCCAATATATTAAGAAATATATTGACAGTCCTAAGCCTGTAAAGTGTAAAGGGAAATGTTATTTTTTCACAAATTCTGTTTAAGGACGATCTCTACTTAAGGACGATTTTTCACGGTCCCTTGAAAGTCGTTAAACAGAGAACCAACTGTATATATATATATATATATATATATATATATATATATTGTTACGAGTTTGTGGATAGCTTGGCGTGTTATCATCAGCATGCGATGTTTTGGAGTCCACGTTAAATAAATACAATGGTTTAGCACGTTCACACGTCTACCATGGAGTAAGTAATAAATCCAGCTCTTGGGTCTATTCTTGGAAAATGGTTTGGTTGAGCGCTGTGGCAACACGGGTTTTCTTTCCTAGTTAAATAAGACTCTGGAATAAAAATTTCAGTTCTAAAGTTCCTTTTGATGCGATCGGTTGACTGTTTTTCGACAGGTGATTCTACGTGTGGAAAGTTTTAGTCTCGGCTGGTTTAAGACGAGGTCCTTAGAAGGAGGAAAACTTAAGGTCGCATGCTACTTGTTAATAATTGTTATATTGTAATTAATTTTCGGTATCTGAATTCCTCCATGTTAAAGAAAAGTTCTTAGGTGCTGCAATTGTTAGCTTCCAGAGAAGATTCAATGTTTTTATCTTATCTACTCTTCTGCAAGTTTCAAGAAAGTTTACTGAATATTTAATGTTATATAAATTTCTATTATTCAATTTGCGGTAACTGGCATATTTATTTCTGTGTTTCAAATTTACTATTTAGAATATATTCCCGTCGCTCGGATTTGGTACATATATATTAATTACATATATAATATATTAGTACATATATAATAACATACATATATAATTCGATATATATATATATATATATATATATATATATATATATACAGAGGCTGTTCACACATTTTTTAGACGATGTATATTGTATTCACAAAACTAAATTACATAAAATTCTTGTTTTTTAAATGTTCTATTCGACATCCCTTATTCTGAAGTATCTTTCGACACCGCAATTTCCAGGATAATAATGCCTTTTGAAGTGTCAGAAGAGGTATTCTATCCCATTCCTCCTGAACAGCTTTCCAGAGTCCTGTAAGGGTTTTGGGACGACGTTTGGATAATGCAGATTTTAAAAGTCCGAAAGCACAAAAATCCATAGGTGATACATCGGGAGATTTAGTAGGGATATCAGTGCAGGGTATGGCCTTGATACCAGTTTTTTGTTCCATTTCTTTTAGGAAATTTACAGTGGATTTTGATGTGTGACTGCTAGCTTTGACCTGATGGAGTCTCACAGACTGATGACACTGTGGGTAAAGCGATGGTATTTCATTCAGAAAAATTGGCAATAAAATATGTTCCTGATAGTATTTGGAGTTAATCTTGACATTTTTTCCACTCTCTTTAGTTTTAAATTGCCATTATAAGAAAAACCAGCAATAATCATGAATCCCTTAGAAAAACTTTCTATCGATTCTTTGAACCATGTACTTAAATTTTTTTCTCCCCTTTTATGATAATAAATGGCTCTTTTTTTGTTACAATCATTTAAATACACCCATGATTCATCTATTGTCACAATTGTTTTCCATTTTTCTTTGGATAAGTGTTTGTCATATAGAATTCTGCAGCGTGTCCTGCGTTCAGCGATATGATTTGGAAGAAGACGATGCACATTACGTTTTTTCGCTTTCTTAAGATTTAAATCTACGTTTATCATTTTGTTTACAGTGGACACCGAGCATTTTAAAATTCTCGGATTTTAAAATGCTCGGATTTAAACTGTCCTTTGATTAAATCCGAGCATGATTTTGCAACTGTCCTTTGACTAGGGGGATTTTCTTTTAACATTAAACAACGTGCCTTTGCAATAGTCGAAGATGTCCGTTTTTTCCTTTGATACTTGTTTGGAATTTTTGTCCCACTTTAGGCTCCAATTTGACGTTTGTATCCTTTCTTGTTGACGATATTACCTATCGACGCTTTAGATATCACAAAACCATGACTCTCACATCGTTTTTGGATAACGGAGTATGCATATTTCTCTTCGGAAAGAGCATAAATGTACCCTTCGAACCACTGCTTTGTTAAAAACGCCATTTTGAATAAAAACAAAACTTTCAAGCCTCAGACGATAATTTTGACTTTTAGAAACATAGTACAATTGCAATTATTTCTTTTGCAGCAAACGATTTATTATTACCGCTTACCAAAATCGTCTAAAAAATGTGCGAACAGCCTCTATGTATATATATATATATACACGGGAGGGGAAAATAGAGGCAAACAATGAAGACTGTGTTTAAAACAACAATTTTGACATATTGGTATATTTACAGGAAATTTACATATCAAAAATTTATTTATTTATTTATATTGAATTTGTTTCTAGTATAAACTGTCCTCCGTTTAATAGATTTAATCAATAATTAGAGTCGTTCTACATGCAATACGAAGTGATTATATTCCTTGTATAAAAGGAAAACGTATTATAGATTTTTTTTCTTCCTAGCTTGCCTATATATTGTGTAGATTAAATATTTCCGATAAAAATTCCATGTTTAAATATAACAAGAGTCGTTTCTGTATAAAATATAATCGATTTATTTCTCTGCAAGCATTTGTATATAGAATGATTTATTTGTCTGATTTATTGTAGAAACTATTAAGAGCTGCAAGCTTTTAAAATTTAAAACTGAAATAAAAACAGTTTAACTTAAATTAAGTAGTACATTTACACACATTTCACTATGCACCATATGTTACGGAAAATCTGCATTTAACGAAAAAAAATCTGCAAAGGCAAATAGTCAATTTGTGTAAGTATAAGGTGCTAAATTAACTATATAGGTTGTTTCTATATAAATATTAGTCTCCTTATTTCAACTTACAAAAATCAGAAATTTTTACATGTCAACAGAAAAAATAAAGTCAAAGAGTCAAAATTTGTTTTACAACCATGCTAGAAATCATCAACACCTGTTTAACGTCTTATGAAAGATTTTTACATTTCCGTATCAGAAGTTAATTATTTTTCCTTAATAATCTTTTTCAAAAAGAAAATTTTTAAACATTTTTATGACTGAAATTCTTAAAAAATGCCAGTATCAAGAAAGATGTTCTTTTTTTCTCGTCTCGTGGTCTGAGATTATCACTTCAAAAGAAAATAACATGTACTTCATTTCCTACACAGCAGTTGCAATGCAATTTTTTGACTTTTAAAACATATCAACAAGTAATGAATCTACTCGATAACTGCGCTGGTAATAAATTTAGATTACTTGCAGATGTTTTGGAGACTTGTAATTTTTTTGACGCGGAATTAAATTATGTTATATTATCACCAGTCTGTATGTCCTTTATTTATGTAATATTAATGCATGGTAAAATATTCATGAAATATTTAAAACAAATTTGGAGATTGAGAAAATGAATTTGGTTATTGCAAGTAATTTTGTTGCTTGTACACATTTCTATACGTTAAACTTTTTTATAAAAACAATATATATATATATATATATATATATATATATATATATATATATTTTTGTGTGTGTGTATGTGTGTAAGTGTGTACCAAATGAAAGTTAGACATTTGATTTTTTCTTATTTATAAGAATATGTGAAAATACAAGAAGCAATAGTGATACATGAGCTAATACCCGCTACACATAATCATCTTGTAGATTCAAGGAAATTTCCCGGGGCTTACTTGATTTTGGATACCCTAGGCGAAGAATGCACATAGTTGTCTTTGGAACTAGTCTTCAACGACGTCCAGGACCTCTGCATCTTTAGCAAACCGTGAACCATCAAAAGCCTTTTAAAGTGTGCCGAAGATGTAGGAATCGTAGGGCGGCAGGGCCGTACTATTGAGGAGAATGGCGAAGGACCTCTTAATCGTAAGCACCACAGCAAATCTTATCCAAGGCAGTCGATTCTATGGTTGATGCCCAAGTGTGTTTCAGAAAGTGTCGGCATGTACCGTGCTCACACGCCTGTTAAGAAGTTCCCTAAAACATCTTAATAAACACGTACTCCTATACACATCCGTCTTATGACGATAAATTTCGGCTTCACTGATACCTTTCTCCATCAAAAATTTAATAACCTCTCGCTTGGTCTGTTCGAACGAAAATATATATATATATATATACAGTGGACGCTCGTTAATTCGAATTCAAAGGTTCTCAGAAAAAAGTTCGAATTACCCGATGTTAAGAGAAAATATATAACTTTAAACGTGTATCACTACTTGAAAAACGAAAAATCTACTTGTACGTATAACCCCAGAAAATATATTATACTATGTTATCTAAAATTAAACATATTAAAAAACAATACAGGCTTACCTGAGTCAAAAAATGAAGCAGAAGATATGCAGTAGAAAGAGAACGTTAAATAAAAATATGAATTACACTTTTGGGAAAAACTGTAAAATGGATGTTTGGTCTTCTCGGATAGTTTTTATTGTGTCATCGTCAGGCAGCTTTCCACATACTTCCACGTCTTCATCTACCCTTACATAATCAGAAACAGTTACTTTAAACAGTTAAATTTTTTGAATTCAGGAAAATCTGTATCAGTATTGTCACATTCTTCGATAGGATTGTTTTCTTCGGCGTGCATTAATTTAGCATGACGAAAGCAATTGCTAATTATGCTTTCTTTAACATCAACTCATGCGGCGTATAGGTCATTTATAGCTGTCAGCAGAGTAATGTCTTAATTTTCACCACAATCTTAAGAAAAATTATTTGTTTTAAGAGCCTCTTTAGATAATTTGTTTTAAGATTCTGGATGATTCCTTGATACATTGTTTGTAGCTTCGCAGTTGTGCTTGGTGGCAAATATTTAACCTGTATGGAACTCAGTTCTGGAAAGTTGTTGTGGCAGATTGCGTTATCCACAAATAAGAGAAGTTTACGCTTTTGCCTCGAAAACTGCTTATCTGTTCCTTTTAACCAGTTACTGAAGATATCTTGTGTCATTCATGCTTTTGTATTGGATATATAATAAACTGGCAGTGTTTTAATTCCTTTAAGACTTCGTAGATTCTTGGACTTTCCAATCACTAATAATTTAAGCTTTTCGCTCCCATCCATATTAGCTCAAACTAAAGCTGTAATCCTCTCTTTACTGCTTTTACCTCCCACTCAAGCATTCCATTTAAAATGTAATGTCTTGTTTGGCAGGAGTTTATAAAAAAATGTAGTTTCTTCCGCATTAAAAATATCTTTCGGCAGGTAAGTAGAGAAAAGTCCTGGAAGTTTCCTACCGAAGTTAGTGCATAGTCTTCGTTTACATCAGAGCTTTGGCCACATACAGTTTGATAAGAAATATTGTGCCTTGACTTAAATCTAGAAAGCCATCCATCACTGCATTTAAAATCTTCAATGCCCATTCGACTTGTAAATTCATCAGCCTTCGTCTGCACTAGGGGTCCATTTATCGGAAAATTTCGAGATCTAACATCCTGGAACCATAGCAGTAGAGCTTTTTCTAGATTTTCTCGGGAAGCATTTCTCATGCGTTTCCTTCGTCTAGCAAATTTTGATTTTTCCCAAGAATCTAAAATTGACTCTTTTATTTCAAATAAGTTGACAAGGTATTTTTTTTATTTCATAGTCAGCTGCAAAGTTTGTTTTACATTCTCCATTCTCTACTTTCTTTAAAATGTCTACCTTTGTCTCCAAAGTTAGGGTTTTGTACTTTCCACTTTTCTCTACATCCTGAATTTTCACACGTTCACACCACACACTAAGGAAGAAAAACTAGATCAAATTAATGTGTGATCTAGTTACAACCTGCACTGCAAGAACAACTGACACAGCTCCCTGGAATCTGTAGTAAAGACTGGTTTTTCTGAAAATTGATACAAATAACGGAAAATCGCTTTGTCCGTTAAGCACTGATAAGTAGGAAATGCAATAGTCTAGGAAGGCAGGCATGTGCCTCTTTATACAGAAAATAAATACAGATCATTTTGACACAAAATAATATATACAGTGTGTGTTTTCTCCGTTAAACAAGGAAAGAGAATTTTTTTTGTCAAATTTTTAGTTCAAATTAACTGAAGTGATAAAATTTTAGTTCGATTTAATGAGATTATTTTTAACATTAATTCCAATATAAGTTTTTAGGGGGACTTTGCATTAGTTCGATTTAACCGAATTCAAATTAACGAGCGTCCACCGTATATATATATATATATTTATTTATTTATTTATCTATCTATATATGCATTTATCAATCTCTATCTATGTATTTTTATAAGGCAAATAAACAATTGATGCAGTTATTGCAAAAAATGCTAAATTAAATATATTAATTGCATAAACTGACAATTTATGAATTTGATGCTAAATTAACTATGTAGACGGTTTCTTATCAAATATTAATCTTCGCATTTCAGTTTTCGAAAATGCGAAATTTTGACATCACAGCATAAAAAACAAAGTCAGATAGTCAAATTTTGTTTTACAACCGAGCTAGAATTCAGTCATCAACACCTGTTTAACGTCATATAAAAGTGAAAGATTTTTTCATTTCCAGATCAGAAGTTAATAGATTTTTCCGTAATAATCTTTTACTGGGAAAGAAATTTTTTTAAATATTTTTATGATTGAAATTCTTGAAAAATAGCCAGTATCAGGAAATACTTTTTTTTTTCTTCTTGTCTCGTGCTTCTGAGCTTATCATTTTTAAAAGAAAATAACGTGTACTTCATTTCGTACACATCAGATATGATGGAATTTTTTGACATTTAAAAGATATCAACAAGTAATGAACCTATTCCAGAACTACGCTTGTAATAAAATCAAATTACTTGCAGATGTTTTGGAAACTTGTAATTTTTTAGTCATGAATTTTAATTATCGTATTTAGAACCGTTATGTATGTCCGTTATTTGTGTCATATTAATGCTGGGAGAAATAGTCGCAAAAAGTTTAAAACAAATATGTGTTTTGATTAAAAACATAGAATTTGGTTATTACGAGTAATTTTCTTACTCGTACACATGTGTATACATGGACATTTTTAATCTAAAGTCCCAGAAGCAAACGCTCAAAATTTAATTTACTAAATATACTGTCAGTCTAACAAGAACAAATAATCTATAAAATATTTCTCTTTTATAGAGGGAACATCGTCACATTATAATGGGAGGAGACTGGCATAAATATTAGCTGTGAATTTTTTCCATTTCTTACTATTGATTTACTCTATTAAACAAAGAGAGTTTAGTTTGGAAACGTTTTCATATAAATAAAGAAATTAACTAATGTAAGGTATTTTTTGTCTAAATCCCAAAATGTCAAAGTTATTCTTTGTGGTATAATCTTATATATATATATATATATATATACATACACACACACACACACATATATATATATATACAAAATAAACACAAGACTGACGGCAACTTGACGGGCCGATTCTGGAGGCGCCGGTAGAACGATAGGCTCGGGGAAAATGATCCGTACCGTTGCCGGGTGATTTACGAATCTCCGACGCGGAATCCCGTAGTGTGTACCCGTTTGAGGGCCGGTGATGGTTGTATAGGAATCGACCCGAAACCGCTTTCCCTGTAATGTCCCGGAATCGATAGTCCGATTCATAACCACAAGTAACAGAAATCTGCATCAGAATTATGGATTTGAAAGGGAAGGCGAAGATTAAATTAAACAGACTTTTCATTAATATTTATTTCACTTTTGTGAAACTTCTTTTGCACGAAAAATTCACATAATTTTCCTTGTATGAAAAGATTGTATTATATCAGAAGTATACGGCTGATATAATATAATCTTTCGGTTATACTATGTGATATATGCATAATATATATCATCTATATATTTAATTTACTAAGCCGACTTTTTGGGCAGTCCGTGAGAGAAAACTACTGAATCAATTTACTTCATTTTGGTCTTAAACGAAAGATTGTAATCTGTAGATTTGTTAAATTTGGTTTTTGTGACAGCAATTTCTATTAATAAGCGATAATTTACAACTTACAATTGATTTTTACGCATGCTCAGTGGCATGTTTAAATCTGTCTTTAGAAACTCACTGTTTCCGCGCACGCTCAGTGACATGTTTTAATGATAAACACGTTTATTCCGAGAAGTCTCTCTAGATCTATCTCTGCCTTATTTATTTTTATGATAATTATATTTGTGAAATACAACAGTAAACCTCATGGAAATTGTTTATTTCATGCTGTTTAATTAGCGATAATTTACAATTTAAAAAAATTGCTTTCTGCACATGCTCAGTGACATTTTTAAATCTGTCTTTAGATACTCACTAAGCGCAAAGCCGCTTAATCACAATTTGTTTCTGCGCATTATTATGATTTTCAACATTTGACAATGATGTGTTGAATATAATTTGTGTATTAGTACATTCATTTACTATCTAGCCGTCGTGTTTTGACAGACATCAACTATTGTTAGATTATATTAATTTATTTTTGGCTTTTATATAGAAATGAAATAAACATCCACTTACAAATGGATAATTTTTTCGATCAAGAGTTTATGCACAAGAGAGCAAAGAGTAGTACCTGCCTAAATTTGTTTTTCATTTTGATTAAGACGGACTTTTCGGCAGACTCTCTTTGATGCCAAAGCGGGTATCTATCTGGCGCTTCATTTCATACTCAGGTTCTCTGCGATATACTTGGCAACCCTACCACCAGTTGCATTGGGCCAATATCAATTTCGTTAGGCGCTACATTTCGTTTTTTGGTAGACCGCTGGGTTACACTTATTTGGACTTCAAATTTTTCGGTGATGGTGTTGATAATTATTTCATGATTTAAATATTTCGTGACGCAGGAATTGGAGCCATTTTTTTTATAGAAACATGACCATTTTAGCTTATTTTCGGCACTTTTTTTTTCGCGGGGGGGGGGGGGGGTAAGTATATTGATTTTGTAATGAATAACATGACCGTTTTTATTTATCAGAAAATATATATATTCATAGCATAAAGTAAAATACTTCGAGTGACAGTTCTCTTTTAAATGAAATTGCGTCCGAATGCATTTCAATGAATGTTTAACAGATTAAACACTAAAAACATATCATACATTTTTAAATCTCTATACAGTCATAATATTGTTATTAAAATATTGAGGTACATTGAATTTTATTCGTCATTTTTACAGTATTTATTCGCATACTTTATACCTAGTGATGTATAGAACAATAAAGAATGAATCTAGGAAATGAAATAAAAATAATTGATGACTGAAAATGAATTTCATATAGCAGACCAACGTATATGTAAATGTAGGTACAAATACTTTATAAGTTTTAACAACCATTGATATGAACTTTATTCATATTTTTCGAATATGCTTCATAAAAACAAACTCCATCTCATCAGAGATAAAATTAGAAAGTGTGTGTTTGTATGTATGTAAATGTTGACAGTAATTTAGTAGCTTTTAATGTGCTAGTAAATATAGGGCAGTTTCTAGGGTAGCTGCCATACGTGTGCGAGAATAATCCCCCCCCCCCCCTCATACCGTATGGATTAATTGAAATTTCTCTGAAATATTTTTACCTTAAATGAAACAACGAATTACAGAAAATATTATAAATTCAGTTTATTTTTTAATTTTATAACCTAACATAATAATTATTAATGTATTGATATAACAACTAAATGAATACGTTATATTAAATACATACAACACATATCTATTAATACATATACTTAATAAGTCAGTCAAAATATAATCTTTCTTTTCCTTGCTTTTTTTAATGCAAATTCTGTTATAATATCTGATCATCTATATCTTCCGAAATGTCCTTTTCGATGCTAATAATAGATAAGTCTGAAAGCCTTTCTTGTCCCATTGTAGATCTCAAATAATTTTTTATTATTTTAAGTTTTGATAAGCTTCTTTCCCCGCTAGCCACAGTCACAGGCAATGTTAATAAAATTCGTATGATAATCACTAAATTTGGAAACAGATAGATGAGGTTGTTTGTAAATAGGTATTGAATCACATTTAACGCGTTCATTTCAAGGGAAATACAGAGGGCAATGTTGTCAGTTTCATCGCATAAATCTTCAGCTATAATATATTTTTCATTTTTAAATGGATCATGTAACATACTTTCCACATATTTACATTTTGTAGACCTATTTGATTCATCTGTTTCAAGGAAATCTGATATTGAAATAAATCCCCCAAAAATGCTCCCTAATTTCTATTTGCTTTGATTTATTATTTAATAGAACAAATCTTACTACAACAGTAAGTCGGTCTTGGTTGCTTAGATCAGGGGTGGAATCTAAAATAGTAGAATAATATTTACAAAATTTTAAGAGTGATATTATTTCATGTCTTATTTTTTGTTCCAAAAGGGAAATAGTTCATTTTGAATATGAACACCTACAGTGGCTCCAAAATGTGTTCGTACACTTACGATTTTCAATGAAATAGGGATATATCCATTAATTAAAATGAATATTTCAGAATGGGCATTTAATAATAAGATTTATAATCTATTCTTAACAAAACTATATGAAATATTTTGAAAACATAGTAAAACTTTATTTTTAAGACACCAATAATCAAAAAGTAACAAAAACTATCTCACAAAAGTCATCGTACACTGAAATATTTTCGGATAAATTCATAAATAAAATTATCGCCTGGCGCTTTATTTTTATTTTTGAATTGTGGTGGCATTTAAAATATCGTTTGGCTTTAATTTTTGCTTGCCTATTCCGCAATATTCTATTCATTATTTAAAAATGGCTTGCAAAGAAACAACAAACAGCATTGATCGAAAATTGATTATTTTTCATCATAGTTGTGATAAATCAGTTCGGAATATTGCTAAATTACTTAATTTATCCCATTATACTGTGCAGTATGTGATAAAACGCTTTAAAGAAGAAAATCGGATCAAAATCAAGATAAGAAAAGGTCGTCCGGCAAAGTTAACAAAACGTGATCAGAGATTTATAATTAGAAAATTTCTGAAAAATCTACGTTTGAGAGCTGTAAAACTTTCTGCAGAATTTAATGAAACATTTTCTACTTCAATTTCACCTCAAACTGTTCGACGAGTTCTCAGAGCAGCTGGATTACATGGGCGTTCTGCCCGTAGAATTTTTTTTTGTGAGTGAGAAAAACAGAAAGCTCGGGCTTTCCTTCGCACTATCAATGATTAATAAGCCCCAAACCTATTGGAATAATGTCTTATTTGCCGATGAAAGCAAGTTTAACAATTTTGGTTCCGATGGGCGTATAATTGTATGGAGAAGAAAAAAATGAGGAACTTAATCCTAAGAACTTAGTAGGAACAGTTAAGCATGGCGGTGGAGGTGTCCTTGTGTGGGAGTGCATGTCAACATCAGGACTAGGTAATTTGGTATTTATTGATGGCATAATGAATCGTGCTGTTTATATAAATATTTTAAGAGACAATTTAAAATTATCAGCCAAAAATTTGGGTATTTGAAATTAAAATTTTTTTTTTTTATCAAGATAACGATCCTAAGCCCACGGCTCTCAACGTTCGCCTCTGGTGTCTCTATAATTGTCCACAAGTTTTGAAAACACCACCTCAATCGCCAGATTTAAACTCAATAGAACATTTTTGGAGAGAACTAGAGGTTCGAGTACGAAAACACGACATTTTTAAAAGAAAAAGCGAACTAAAAACAATAATGATGGAAGAATGGATGAACATTGATGCAGAAATTACAAAAGAACTAGTGCAATCTATTCCCAGACGTTTAAAAGCTGTTGTTGATGCTAAAGGATATCCTACTAAATATTAATTTAACGAAAAATTAGAATATTTACTTATAAGTAGAGATTTTTTTACAAGTGTTCGATGACTGTTGTGGGATAAAGTTTTTGTTACTTTTTGATTACTGGTTTCTTAAAAATAAAGTTTTACTATGTTTTTAAAATATTTCATGTAGTTTTGTTAAGAATAGATTATACATCTTATTGTTAAATACGCATTCTGAAATATTCATTTTAATTAATGGATAGACCCCTATTTCATTGAAAATCGTAAGTGTACGAACACTTTTGGGAGCCACTGTAAATAATGAGGCATATTTGATGGATTTCTGCTGATTCTAGTGAGGTGCTCTGATATTTTAATAAAAAAATATCCTCAAGTTTCCTTACCTGTGAAATATTTTTATTGGTCAGCAATCACAAAATCCAGCACAAAAATTAGAGACAAAAAGCTTTGTTTTTCAGTTGTTGAGGTGGACACGTTCAAAATTAATATAGTGCAAATTATCCGGGGCCGTGTTTTATAGGCTCAGGGCATAAAATAGTATTTTCCTGACAAAAACCGCCCGAACCGACGCTATTTGATGGGTTTAAACGTGTTAAAACAAAAACGAAAAGTGTATTTCCCAACTGGTTGCTACGTGGAGTAGCGTTTTTAAAACCAATGTAGTTTTCTTTATTTCCAGTTATACTAGTAAAATTCATTTTTAACTCTAAGTAGTTATCTAGCATAATGATAATATTTTTATATTCATTATTTTACTAATAAATTAGTTTTAATTTTTTTTAGCGCCGCAGTGGGGGACTTGCCGTCCCCCACCCCCCTCTCTTGACTTTCTCCTCTCTTGGCATTTGGAGGGTAAGATTCTTTTGTCCTCACTCCGTGGCCACTCGTTGCAGGTGCAAGTAGCAGAGTTTTCTGAGAAATAGTGGGGGGGGGGGGGTAATTCTAAAAATAGAGGGGAATGCTCTTTGGGCAGTCGCCAATTGTTACGGGGAAATACGCGTAACATTGCAAATAATGAGGTAGAAAGAGACATGTGCGGACAAACAGAGTTAAGGGGACAAGCGTACGGTGAAGTTACAAATAAGGATTGATGGAGACAAGAGATAAATAGGCGGTGGACTTGAGAGGTTCAAAAGAAAGAAGACGTAAAAAGAGGAACCAGGAGATGAAGAGAAAAACGCCGACAAAGGAAGTCCAGATGGAGAGGTAATTAAGAAGTGAAAAGATATGATACACAGACAGGAAAGCGCATATGGGAAGGCAGGTAGAAAATAAATCGTTAAAATGAGAACAGTTGAACATGAAAGGCGGGGAGAAGATATGAGTTAGCCGAAAACAAGGTAAACGGAAACAGATGAAGTGCTGGGAACACGTGATGAAAAGAGCCATGGGAATATGATATTATGTAAGGGGAGGAGAATGTACGAATGGGCGGAGAGATATAGGTCCCCCCAAGATTATGGAAAGCCAATGAAAAAAAACAGGCGTGGAAAAAGAAAGGAGGGGCAATGAGAAGATGGAAGACATATTAACGAAGGAGTTTTATGCCGAGAGCGCATAGATATTCAGAAGGAGTTTTGCTAAAGAGTAGATGAGAGGGAGTTTTGTAAAGGACCTGAGACGAAGGAGTGTTAAGAACCATATCAGAAGACTATGATGCGGAGAGCCTAAGCCGAAGGAGTTCCTGCTAATAGCCAAGATCTGACGTGATGTTTTATGGCGAAAGCCCATAACAGAAAATAAGTGATGCCGAAAGCGCCCAGCCGAGTAGGGAAACGATAAATGAGCCCAGCGGAGTGACAAGCCTACCTGACCAGTTATTGACCGAGCCTCGACAAAGAAATAGGTGAATGAAAGATTTTCGACGGAGCGAGCGCATTTGATGAACCCCGTCCTAGTTCATTTAAGGAGACCCCCACAGCAATATCGTGCATCAGTGGAGGTATGTTTGTGCTCTTTTATTTGATACCTTGAGATAATGATGTGCCCTCGCATTTTCTCATTCATGCCGAATAAGTTAATAATATAATTGTGATAGATATTTAAGAAGTAGGAGTAATGTGGATAGGTAACTTAACGTAATTCATGAGTGTAGTCAATATTGAAAATAATAAGTGTGAATATATGTGATGATAAGTGAAAGGATTAAGTGTAATATTTGCTGTGTGTATGTATATCATTTTAGATGTTGTTAATTAATAAACGTGTCATTTATTATCTACAATCAGATAGTCTGTAATAATTTGTGAAACACAACGCAATGTGAAGACTTTAGGATGTTTAATTACATGACATTTAATTAATAATAGTTGAAAGGTCTATTATATTTGGTCCCAAGACCGATTCATTACCCCCCCAACAAACAATCCTATTACACCAATCTTTTATACAGGACGTATAAAAATTGGCGATTTTTGTGTTGGCGAAACTGATGGCGCACGCTATTTATGCCAATTATATTCCGACACAGTTAATGTCTTCAGTTCAACATTTGTTACTCTCCGATGCTCGACTTTGTGGGATGTGGGATTTTCTTTATTTCCAACATTTTTTTAATATACCGTCATTGGACAATGACCGAGAGGTATGTTTATATTTTGTACTTGTTATTTTAAGTAAACTTCATAAATTTTCTCAAGATAAGAAAATTATAATATTTTCCATAGAGGAAATTTATTTCATTCTTCTCAAAGTTAAAAGTGAGGTGTAATATATATTTGAAAATAACGAATTACCCGATTATATAATCTTAATTTATATAATTTATTTGAAAATGATTTAAAATTAAAATTGAATGTAGATCAATGTTTTATAAATTTTGTTCAGTCCTTTTTTCAGTCTTATCGTATTCAGCAATATAAGACTGTAGGATGACAGAATATTGTTATTTTTTATCACCAAAGAATAAACTTATCAAGACGTATTTGAAGATGTCTCAAAACAAAATTTTTCTTGAACAGCTAAGCTTTAACGATGAACCATTCTTTGATGTGCTAAACTATGAAATTTTTTCACTTGTCAACTACTAAAAAAGTACTGAACAAAATTTATAAAACATTGAACTACATTCAATTTTAATTTTAAATCATTTTCAAATAAATTATAACAATTAAAGTTATGTAATCCTGTAATTCCTGGTTTTCAAATATATATTACACCTCACTTTGAGAAGAATGAAATAAATTTCCTCTATGGAAAATATTATAATTTTCTTATCTCGATAACATTTACGAACTTTACTTAAAATAACATGTACAAAATATAATTTTAAGGGATTATTCTGAACAAAAATTTTAGGTTTTAGCAGAGATTAATATTTTCTATTACCTGAAAATACACGAGAAAAAGAGAAAAGTTAAAAATATTAATACTAGTTATACATGGAGAGCCAGAATAAAAAAGAAATAAAGTGTAAGGGTAGATATCAGATGTTATATATATCAAGTATTATATATATAACATCTGATATCTACAGATATATATCAGATATATATCATCTGATGTATATCAAATGTTATCATAAACACTGTTATCATAAGTACTGTTATCATAAACAATCTCATTAATAAAAATAAAAAGCATGTGAAAGGAAGGGGTCTAAGAAAAACTTAGAAAATCTATCGGAATTCCAATTATGGCCCAGTACTGGAAAGTAACCCTGATCGACGGCGCTTTGATGGTTTCGAGATGGGTATTTGACGGCCTGTCGACACGAATTATTGCTCCCGTAACCGGCCCGTCACCCTCCGGCAATGGTGCGGCTGTATGTCCACATCGACGGGAACATTGCGGTTCTATCACGGTTCGCAGTCGGATGCACGATAGCTTCATTGTTACCGGAAGCGGCCCAGTACTCGACGGGGAAGTCGCTGGCGAGAGGACAAGCCCGTGACGGATCCGATACTGACCTAATGCGCCGGCCCGGCAGTGGAGAAATCGGCTGGCAGGAATCATCCGGCCCCGGCCCGATGCCTCTGTGTTTGTTGGGTATATATATATATATATATATATATATATATATATATATGTGTGTGTGTGTGTGTGTGTGTGTGTGTGTGTGTGTGTTGGGTGGGTGTGTTAGTTAGTTAGTTATTCAACGCGATATATTGCACAGTAAAAAATGGTATCCAGAAAATGAACAAATTCTGTAATGCGGCAGGTTATACAGTTTTGTCTCATAAAATACAGAAGGTAATTCGCACTTTATGAAAACGATTTTCATAGTTAAGTTTTGTATATAAAAGCCGCCTTTTTTGCGGTGACTTACTTCTATCTGAGAGCTCTTGATTATAGATCTAGCTCGAATTTTCCATGAAAGTAAACATTTTCTTAGTATTGTCATGTCAATTTTATATCACTTCTCTTGGACTGTTTTCCAAAGTCCGTTCAGTGTTCTTAAAATCCTAAGGCTCGTTTTCATAAACCGAAAGTGCAAAAGTCCATTGGAGACATGTCAGGTGATTTTACAGGTATTTCTTTAAATGGGAACATTTTATTCCGGTTCCTGATTCTTTCTTAGCTAAATAAGCGGCAGTTTATTTAGACGTCTGACTAGAGGCTTTGTCCAGATGAAACTCACATTTATCTATGTCCTTTCCATATAAGGATGGAATTTCTTCTTCAAAAATTGGTTCTAAAATATTTTTCTGATAGTAGAGTGAATGAATTTTGGCTTTACTTGAGACTTCTTTGATTTTTAATTTTCTGTTGTAACAAAATCCTGCAACTACCATGAATCCCTATGGGAACTTTTCTGTATACTGACGGAGCCATTTCGTATGGTCGTTCCCGTCAGTTGAGCAACAGAAAATTGATTTTTTTTTTATTACAGCCACTTCAATACACCCATTCCTCATCGAGTGTTATCACAAATTTCCATTTTTCGGCGGACAATGGCCGAATAGCTAGGGCGCTGGCATTCGGAACCAGTGTCTGCGGGTTCGGATCCCACTCTTGCCATGGACTTTTGTAGCCGTTCGGCATCGGCTTTCAGCAGTAGGTACTGGTCTAATTAGTAATATCATGTAGCAGCAATTGACCGTAGCGCTCCAAACCAAACGAAACCATTTTTCAGCAGATAGGTGTTTATCATATAATCTTCTACAATTTGTTTTTTTGCAGAAATATGCTTTGGCAAACGTTGAGGAACTTTAAGTTCAAACATCTTCTTTTACTTCAAATCTTTATGAATGATATAGTATCGATAGATATCGATATAATGGATTTTTGTGTCGACGGATTTTCTTTTAGGATCTGAGTCTTCATTTTCTTGATATTTACCTGCGTTCGAACTCTCTTAAGATGAGGTTTCAGGGTCATATTTTCATTTTTACTTTCAGTTTGAAGTTTTTTTCCATTTCAAATGTAAAATATTATAAATACCCTTTATTTTAAATGCCATAACTGCGATTTTTATATCGCTTTATAATTCATTGATGCAAATATTTCTCCCTTGAAAGTGTAGTTACCTAACCTTCGAACCATCTATCAATTTTAGGAGCTATTTTCAAAAAAAAAGAAATTTACATTCCAATCAAAACAAAACAGTAGAAGGTGATTATTCTGAATTTTCCAAGTTTTTATCTCAAAATGCAATGGAGAAAAATAAATTGCAATATCTCTTCCATAAAAGGCAAACGTCCTGTATAATCTGCACTGAAATTACTTTTCACGCCTTATTGTGCACACTTTTAGAACTAAGAGGTATAAATTAAACCCATTCTGAAATCCTGATGGCACCCCCTATCTCGGAGGTCACATCGTGAATAAATTCCAATCTGTGTAGGAAAGCATTTAAGATTTATAAAACAATGCAAGCAAAAGTAAAACTCAGCTCCTTTGCATAAATCTTCTTCGTCCTGCAAAGTGCTGAATTGTGTAGAGCTGTAAACGGGTGGTATCCATAGGGATGAATTTATTTCGGGTCTCAGGTACTTTCTAGTTTTGACTTTCCATGATACCAGTTTCTCCATTCTTTCTTTAAAACGTATATCGCTGGAAATATGTTTCGAGAAAATCAGGGGCAGATAAAATGGTAACCATATAGGATTCTGTATTTTGAAAACATGACGACCAACAAAGCGATTCAATATAAGGTACTTGTCGAAGAAAGGAACTTTTTCGGCGCTGAAAGATAGCTTGTGATTTGATCCAAGAAATTTCGCACAGCATTTTATTGAGAAATGTTTTTGTGAATGGATATACATTTGCATGTAAAAGAAGTAAAAAGAGATGAAAAAATTGTTAAATTTTAAATTTATTTGAATATAAAACTTAATGTAGTGACTTATTTTTATCGAATTTCTCAAGAATCAAAATATTTATATATCTGAGGGTCAGGTGAATTGTTTGCAAGGAAAAACCGGGAGAATGAACAGAGATTGTTTTATTGTATGTAGGTATAAAATAATTTAGTACAGATGGTATGATATTTTATACCAGTTTGGCGTTTAAGACTTTTCTTTTTTTTAAATATTTCTCAATCGTTTGCTTCATTAAGGGGATCCGATACAGATTTTTTTAAAAAAATTATTTATTGAGTTAAAATTTAGAATTTTTTTGTAGTGGTTAACCATATGATTTGTAAACAAAATCGCATGATAAAACTTCTCATAGAGTTTTTTAAAAATTGTTAAATTTAAAAAATAAAAAAAGTTCGGAAATTTAAAATATTTTTAACTCGGAATATTATTAGTCAAATTTAAATTTTGTTTCATTTCATTAAACATAATTAATTTTTTATTTTGATTCAGCATTTTAAAAATATTTATTTAAAAAAAATTAAAAATATTTAGAGTAAAAATTTCAAAAAAATTATGTAACTTAGTTTTTAAAATCCTATTTCCAGCAGTAAATATTTTTTTCAAATTCGTCGAATCAAAATTAAAGTAAAATAATTGAAAAAGGCATGTTTCGAGTTTGAACCCTTTCTCCTTAACGGTTCTTGACTTATAACAATTTAAAGACGAGAAATTGTGAAAAAAAACCACCATGCAGAAAAACATATTTAAAGGTTTAAACGAATATTGGCTGCTATTAGAATGTTGCAAAACAAAATAAAATCAATATATCCTGTTCTAATTAAGATAGAAACATGATTTAAACATCCTTTTAAGCGGAAAAGAACAGAAACATTGCAATTCCATAATTCTTTTTTTCGAAAATTTGAAGAATTGTGTGTCAAGGACAACCTTAAAACAATTAAGTGAGAACAAGCAGTGCAGATAGATAAAACAGTATAATACTATAAATGCTTGCAGATATTCTCTACAAATTCGATTCCTGTTATTAAATTTCTGGGTACAGTTTAGGTGTCATCCCTTATTCGGTCCTTTTTTATAGACACCACTCTGAGGCAAAGCATTGAAGCTTCATGATCAAATGGACATCTAAATTTCTTCAAATGCAGCAAGACAAAATAAGATATACGAGATAATAGCAACAAGCACACAACTCTCTCTACAAGCCTCTACAATTACATTAAACCGTTTTGTATCCATGGTGGCTACGTGCAATTCACGTGTGTATAATTCTGAATTTCTCATTATTAAAATGAGCTATAGGAATAATTTCTTGGAATTTTTTTTCGCTGAGAGGTAATCACGCTTAAGAGAGAACGAGCCGTCGCCCCCGCAATAATTTTTATAAATATTCAAAACAATTAAATCTTAAATTCCTCCATAGAAGGTAATTTTTTTAAGAAAATAAAACAACCTTTTTGATTCCCAAGGGACAACCCCTTAGTAAACTCAATTAATAACGTACTCCGAACTAAAAGTTTTTATTATTTTCCATTTACTTTCAAAATAAGCTTTTTTTTAAGTCTATTTACGTACATGCTACTTAACCTGATCATGCAAATACTAAATGGAGAAGCACTTTTAATCGCTTTACTGAAATGAAAAGATTAAAAAGAAAATAAATACTGGCTCTATTGAAAGGAAATTTATGTTTTAGGCAAGAAATAAATTCAGGGTTACACATATAAAACCGCTTATGCAGAAGTCTTAAGAAATCTCACAGAGGAGAATAGACAGAACCTTTAAATGTTAGAAATCTGTGGGGAGATGTATTTCAGAGCATTGCATTTGTAAGGCGGGAATCAGATATACTTTCACTTCGAGAATTACTTGCTGGCTTTCAAAAGAAATGCTTTCAAATTACATATTCTTGAATATACATATTTTTTTATTATTATTCAAAACGTTGTAAGAATTTAAAAGGAAGTCAAGTGATTACTAGGGATTTTAGAAAGTTCCAGGTGGAAATGTCGTTGCATTTTCATAAAAATTGCACCGTTTGAGTGCATCTTGATTTTATGATGGAGGATATATGTGATTGACTGTTGTGAAGTGGTTAAGTATTTGTAAGTTGAAATTGAAAAGCTTTACGGAAAAACTTTTGGTATAAACGTTTAGAGATTTGATATTTAGGGTTTAGTTTTAGCAGTATAGCATTTCTTTGCAGCTATGAGGGGTTATATACAAAGCATTTAAGTTTACTTTGCTAAACGAATATATATATATATATATATATATATATATATATATATATATATATATATATATATATATATATATATATATATATATATATATATACGGTGGGATCTCTATCTATCGTTTTTGAAGGGACCGATGGAAATGAACGATAATTGCGGGAAAACGATAGATCCGGAAACATAACAAAGCAATATGATCGTTGGGACTGGATAAAGTGAACGGTACGTACGGAAAAACGATCGATCGATATTCTACTGTATATATATATATATATATATATATATATATATATATATATATATATATATATATATATATATATATAGATATATATATATATATATATATATATATATATATATATATGTATATATATATGTATATATGTATGTATATATATATATATATATATATGTATAGATATATGTATATATATATGTATATATATATATATATATATATATATATATATATATATATATATATATATATATATATATGTATATATCTATCTATCTATATATATATATATATATATATATATATATATATATATATATATATATATATATATATATATTGTTACAAATTTTAGAAGTCTACGGTAATCCCGCCAAGTATGAGAAATATCGCCAAATTGGCGATAGATTTGGTGACTTATTTTCGTCGCCACATTTGGCGATATGGCACCAAATGGTCGCCAACCTTCTAGGCCTTTCTGGAGTGGTCCAGTTATTTCTAGCTGGTGAACGATAGAGGGCGCTTTGGAAGTCTATAAATATATCAGAGATTGGCACTGGAAGTCAATATTATTTTCTACTGCGTTTTTAATGTACTGAAAGTGCGATAGGCGTATATTGTATTGAATACTCTGTTAACCTGACTTCTGTTTTTAGAGTTTTCCGATGTATAGGAGACAGTTGTTACGTGTTTTCTGTTAGTATTTGTGAATGGGCTTGAGGAATTTACTGATTAATAAATTTTATTATGTGTTTACTTAATGAAGAGAATTTATTCGCACCACCCAGGAATATATATATATATATATATATATATATCCGTTACATTCTTTCTTAAATTACAACCTGAAAAGGAAAACTAGCTCATATTTACATGGCTGGAGCTAGACTCAGCTTGAAAGGAATTAAATTTTGGAAGCAGTCGGGTCGAATCGTTTTATTAGAGAGATAAAAAAGAACGTTCATTACAGACGACAGCTCAGAGCGAAGTTTATAATCACCTTTCAACCTTACGCGCGAGAAACGAGGTAAATGTGGCTGTTATTTTTGAAGGGTCATCGAAAATCGAGGCTCGCGATGCGAACCCATGCACTTTATGGGAAGTTCTGTTGCTATGGGATTTAAAACGATAAAGCAATGTTACTGCGGACTGGATTTAGGAAAGAGAATTTAAATGCTAGAATGGAGGGCCTAATATTTAATTTATTACAAATGCCCCCCGAAAATGGGAAAATCGTCACGTTGAAAGGTGATATTTACACAAACAAAATACAAAAGAACTCTTATAATAAAAGTGAGTACAATTTGAATGCAACATTGGTGGAAAGAAGTCACGACTTCTTTCCACCAATAATTTACAGTAAGGTGGGTGAGAATTAGAGCACATCAGGGTTACAGAGTCAAGTGTTTTGTAAATAACCCATCATAAATTAACTTCACCGAAACAAAACCAAAGTTAAATCTTTTGAATCTTAACTATAAAACTAATCTTTACTATAAAACTTCGATTTAGGAAAGGGAATTTAAATGCTAGAATGTAGGGCCTAATATTTAATTTAATTTATTACAAATATATATATATATATATATATATATATATATTAAATAAAAACATTTTTAAACCTGACAACACCAGCACAATTCATCAACCTGAAAGATGAAGAATATAAATGACCGGGGGGAGTTGTGACCCCCAACACTCCGGTTAAACATGTTTTGTACCTAGGTAACACTCCCGGAAGTCATTCTTCATCCGCAACCTGACGTAAAGTCAAAACTAAGCAAGGAGCGATGAAATAAAAAAATAAAGGAAATGGAACTTCGTACATTAAAAACCTGGGTCAAAATTATTTCAAAACCACCTGTCAATTCACTAAAACATTACAGCCATCCCATATATTCACTACACCTATAAACAATGCATCATATAATAATTTTTTTAAAAATATTTAGACTTATGACTAAATTATAACTTTATCCACATATAACCACTTCAAATAAGCACCACCTAAGTATCGAAATATCCACACACAATACTTTAAACATTATCAAATATATACATTTAGAACCATAATTATAACTAAAATAGCAAGGACACATACCTAGTGCAACTCTACATTGTAGACCGTAGAAGACAAACAGGTGCGATACGTAAATTGCCAACTGATCATTTTATTACCTCAATTACTAAAATATCGATTAAGACATTCTTTCCTATCGATCGAATGGAATTCACACATGGTTTTTAACAAAAATCCCAAAGGAAAACCCATTTCTAAAGCATTGTTTGCAAATGATGTTATGCCTGATTGTATTTCCAATTTGCTACAGTTTAGACGTTTAATACGTAGCATGTAGTTAATGATTAGGTTGCGCTTTACATTTCTATGTAAACAAGTATTCCAAGGCATTACGCGTTGTGTAGTAAATGGATAATAGTCCCTTTTATCATGCATTTGGTATTTCACAAGACTACTCTCTTCATCAACACATAAGCTTAAATCCAGAAATACAACACGATCATCCGGTGTTTTATCAGATTCTAACAGGCTAAGATTTTTTGGATAAAACCCCAGATCTATGACCTGCTCATTGTACTTAGTGCAAATTAAAACATCATCCACATATCTGAAATATATTAGCTCACTCAATAAGGCGGTCCCCATTTCATAATGGTGTAGGTAAATGTCTGCCAATATTGAGGAACAACCTCCCCCCATTGGGATACCATGTATTTGGCGGAAGAAATGTGTGCCGTCATATAAATATGTCTCTTTAAGTACCAATTGCACTAGAGTCTCATAACGATGATATGTTATGTACGTTTTTAGGTCATATTTTTCATAAAGATTTTTAGTAATTTCAAATAAATCGTTTATATTAATAGTGTTGAATAAATCTGCGAAGTCAAAACTCTTTATATAATTAATACCACTTTCATTTTTAATTACCTTATATAATGTAAATGTGTTTTAAACTTTAAAAATTTTAATGTTTTTTAAATATTCTTTTAAAAAAACTTTTTTAAAATATAATAAAAATTGATAAAATAGTGATAAAATTACAACCCTTGTTAGTAGTGGGAGTAGCGGTTATACGGCTGTGTATATTGTTTTTTTGATATAGGTTCCCTTGTGCTATATATATAATGTTGGCCTCGATACGAGGCTTTATCTTCCCGTGATATTTATTATGTTCATCTTCATCTTTTACATTACACATTTTGTCACTCATTCATTAATATCTTACTTTAATATTATGGAAAGTCACAACATGAATATTATAGCGACTGGCAATATTGTTACAAATGTACCAATTGCCCGGTCGTCCACGAAAAGGGTAAGTGTTCGACCGTTAACATGTAACCCTAATTTAATTACGAATTATTTCTCCCACACTTATACTAAGGGTATGATAAACAAAAAAATTGTGTCTTTTAAGCAAGGGACAACCCTTCCAATGTGCAACAAAAATAAGAAACATCCTGATAGTGGCGATGAGTACTTTGTAAGTTATTATCCTAATATGTATAGATTTAAATATCAAAAATGCCAGAATAATAGATGCAAGCTATGCCCACAAGCTGATCCACGTCAGATCGTAAATAATAAAAAATTCAAGGAATTTTGCAAGTCTTATAATTGCATATATATTATCGAATGTACGGTTTGTAAATTAAAGTATATTGGACAGACTAAAAATACATTAAATAAACGTCTAAATCTACATAGAAGTCAGGTTTATAATATTAAGGATAAATCTGTATCTCACGAAATTGAACATTTTGGTAAACATGGAGTGGAAAATATGAAGGTATCTATAATAGACATTGTGGGTAGTCTGTCTATGAGACTTTGGTGGGAAAACCACCACATAGCTCAATTCAACACCGTATATCCGTATGGCTTAAATACAAGAATTTATGATCATATTACCAGTTACGATACAATTTCTGATTGCTATACTCCTAGTATTAGGGATACATATGGTACTAACAATAAGGTAACTAAACGTAAACAAAGAGGTGGTCGTAAGAAAAGCTATAATTGGAATAATTATTTAAGCGATTTAATGGATTTCAGCAAAGTAATTAAAGAATGTAATATTATTCCATACAATTGGATAAAAAACTTAATTTATGGTACCAGAAAAAAATGGCTACTGAAACTTTGGCTATATTGCCGTAATAAGGAATTTACGTCATTGTTTGAAAGGGATTCAATTATTCCTCTTACTTTCTTGGATTTGATAAAATCAAGATGTCACTTTTATAATATTGAATTAACTGACAAAGAAACATCTAACGTTGATAAATTAAACTATTGTAATATTACGTATTCAAATAAAGTATTTGACGATATTCCATTTAATAAAATTTTTAATGATAAGGACTTTAATTTTCCAATAAACGGTATAAAAATTAGTGTGAGTTTTAAGTACAATTTACCTGTTGGACGAAATGTTTTTAACTATAATGAAGTTTCTAAGAATTTGTCGTCGGTAGATCATAAAAGGTGCATCTGTTCAGAAAATGATAAGTATTACGATATACATCACAAACATAACATAACAGGAGATCTTGATATCGTTAAGAATATAGCTTTAAAAAATTTACTACTCTGTGGTACTAAATATCGTATTGAAAAGTACTATTTTGTATTGGAAAGCGTAAAAAAGGAACTTGATGAATTTATTTATAAAATGGCTGTTAAATATAGCTGTCCATTAACTGCTTTTGATGAATGGCGTTTCAAAGTTAATAATGCAATATCTCATTGTTATAGGCCTGAATTAAAAAATGCACAAAATTGCGGACTGTTAGGTAAATTAAAAACTGCAATAAGTGAATTAAAAGACCAGTTTGTAATCACATACGTGGACAAGGTTGCGTCAAGTTATGCTTTCGTATGTAAAAAATATTATTGTGAATATCTAGAAAATATATACAAAGACCAATCAATTTATAAAAAGGATCTTTCATCATTGAATGAGAAAAATAATCGTATAAAGGCGTTATATCGTAAAGTTGGATTTAAAATCACGAACATTAAATACCCTTATTTAGTATTAGTTCCTAAATTCCATAAAAATCCGATAAAGTTTAGACCAATAACTGTGGGCTATAAAACGTATTTAACATATGCAAATGATCGCTTATTGGCTATTCTTAAAGTCGTATATAAGGAACTAATTAAGGAGGGAGGTTATATGATCGGGAATAGTTTTGAGGTAATTGACAAGTTAAATAATGAAAGTGGTATTAATTATATAAAGAGTTTTGACTTCGCAGATTTATTCAACACTATTAATATAAACGATTTATTTGAAATTACTAAAAATCTTTATGAAAAATATGACCTAAAAACGTACATAACATATCATCGTTATGAGACTCTAGTGCAATTGGTACTTAAAGAGACATATTTATATGACGGCACACATTTCTTCCGCCAAATACATGGTATCCCAATGGGGGGAGGTTGTTCCTCAATATTGGCAGACATTTACCTACACCATTATGAAATGGGGACCGCCTTATTGAGTGAGCTAATATATTTCAGATATGTGGATGATGTTTTAATTTGCACTAAGTACAATGAGCAGGTCATAGATCTGGGGTTTTATCCAAAAAATCTTAGCCTGTTAGAATCTGATAAAACACCGGATGATCGTGTTGTATTTCTGGATTTAAGCTTATGTGTTGATGAAGAGAGTAGTCTTGTGAAATACCAAATGCATGATAAAAGGGACTATTATCCATTTACTACACAACGCGTAATGCCTTGGAATACTTGTTTACATAGAAATGTAAAGCGCAACCTAATCATTAACTACATGCTACGTATTAAACGTCTAAACTGTAGCAAATTGGAAATACAATCAGGCATAACATCATTTGCAAACAATGCTTTAGAAATGGGTTTTCCTTTGGGATTTTTGTTAAAAACCATGTGTGAATTCCATTCGATCGATAGGAAAGAATGTCTTAATCGATATTTTAGTAATTGAGGTAATAAAATGATCAGTTGGCAATTTACGTATCGCACCTGTTTGTCTTCTACGGTCTACAATGTAGAGTTGCACTAGGTATGTGTCCTTGCTATTTTAGTTATAATTATGGTTCTAAATGTATATATTTGATAATGTTTAAAGTATTGTGTGTGGATATTTCGATACTTAGGTGGTGCTTATTTGAAGTGGTTATATGAGGATAAAGTTATAATTTAGTCATAAGTCTAAATATTTTTAAAAAATTATTATATGATGCATTGTTTATAGGTGTAGTGAATATATGGGATGGCTGTAATGTTTTAGTGAATTGACAGGTGGTTTTGAAATAATTTTGACCCAGGTTTTTAATGTACGAAGTTCCATTTCCTTTATTTTTTTATTTCATCGCTCCTTGCTTAGTTTTGACTTTACGTCAGGTTGCGGATGAAGAATGACTTCCGGGAGTGTTACCTAGGTACAAAACATGTTTAACCGGAGTGTTGGGGGTCACAACTCCCCCCGGTCATTTATATTCTTCATCTTTCAGGTTGATGAATTGTGCTGGTGTTGTCAGGTTTAAAAATGTTTTTATTTAATATATAGCAGCTTACGGTTGAGCAGCGTAGCGCCATAGTAAGATTGCTGTTGTTCATTGGTTTGATTTCTGGTTGTACTTTTGTAGACATATATATATATATATATATATATATAAGAAAAAAATAAAAGAGAAAACCAGTAATAGCTCTAAAGCTATTTGCAGCCAGGAACTAATAACATGAAAAGAAAAGTATGAAATAGGTTTCAGACAGCATGTCTTTATCAGCGGTGTCAATGCTGTCTAAAAACCAATGGATTGTTTCCGATGAGTATGATCTATACAATAAACACACTCAGACACCGTACAATCCTTGAAAAACAGAAGAATTGATTAATAATTGAATAAAGATTGAATAATAGTACTTAACCAAAGAACACCAAGCCTGGCGCTAAGAACGTTAAGAACTTGTAACCGCAAGATGACTGACGTCACAAAACTTGCAACCACGGAGGTAGTGGATTCTCAGTTACAGACTTACTTAGGTTACCGTATTTTAGGACTATTATACCCTTAATTATTTAGTTTTTTATTATTATTACTATTAAGAGTTATTTTTATTATTATTTTTATTTTTAATTATGATTTTTATTTTTATTTTTATTTTTAGTAGTTATTTTTTCTATTTTATCTTATTGTTATGTTTAATATTTTTAATGCAACTGAACAAACTATTCATTAAAACAAAAACAACCAATTATGTTTTTGGAAAGACTTTCAGGGTAATTATTCCATGTTAGCACAGCTTTCAAGTCTAAAATATGCTTAATCCTATTGTCTTTAGAACATAGCCTATTTATACGAACTAACTGATTTACAATAATGTTATTAAAATATATATATATATATATATATATATATATATATATATATATATATATATATATATACAGTATGCCCACTAAAGTCCCTTCCCACCCTCATAACTTCGGAACTATATTCATAAAAGTGGTGTCTAGGTTTAGTAAAGTTTACATGCGCTATAGAATGAAACCACCTACCGAGCCACCTGGTGGAAAACTGCGCAATTAGCATTCCTATCTTGAAAACGGAACGAGATAGGGAAAAAAAATGTGTTACAAAGTTGTAGAAAATCATCGATTTAGTACAAAAGATACCTTGTGGACATTAATGCAAAGAATTGAATGGTTAAAACGCGCATTTGTTTTTTCATGATTTCCTACACTGTGACGTCACGAAACTTGAACGAAAGGAGAAATTATCTTTCGGGAAAAACACGACACCGCAATGTGCACAGTGGTATATCCCTTTGGTTCCCCAATCAAAAGGACCGTGGATGAAACCTCGAGGGTTTCATCCTTGTACTGATTGTCTTTATAAACAGAGTAGACAATATGTAGATGGTGTAAAATAGTGTCGCATCAATTCAACGAAACTTGCACTTGGTGTTCGAAATTTTTGCAGTATGCAAATACGTAAGAAACGTCACGCCTGTTCACCTGAGACAGCTATAAAAGAGACATCTTCTTGGGGTTGTAGTATGTTGATGCTCGTGGTCATGGCTGAGTATTCCAAAGCTGGGATCTCCAGTGAAGCAGTACCTCGTCAAGGAATTCGGGGACCAAATAATTGGGTATCGCCGTTTCGAAGAGTGGCCTCCATGTTCGCCTGATCTGACTCCACTGGACTTTTTCCTGTGGGGATACCTGAAACAGCAGGTGTATGCGACCCCTCCACAAACATTGCAGGACCTTAAACGACGAATTGCGGACGCTTTTGCTAACGTGTCACGCTCTATGCTCCAACGTGTGCAACGAGAGATTCAAACGAGGATCCAAATGTGTATTGCAGCTGACGGTGAGAAGTTTGAACATCTCCAATAAAGGTATATTGTTAAAATTAGTTGTTTTTTTCTTTCTCAGATCCTTTTTTCACGTCACGGGGTAGGAAATCCCGAAAAAACAAATACGCTTTTTAACCATTGTAGTCTTCTCATTAATGTCCACAAGGTATCTTTTCTTACTAAATCGATGATTTTCAACAACTTTGTAAATCACATTTTTTTCCTGTCTCGTTCCGTTTTCGAGATTGAAATGATAACTCCGCAGCTTTTCCACGAGGTGGTGCGGTAGGTGATTTCATTCAGTAGCGCATGGCTACTTTACTATACCTAGACACCACTTTTATGAATATCGCAGCCGCCGTTACGAAGTTAAGAGGGTGGGAAGGGACTTTAGTGGTCATACTGTATATATATATATATATATATATATATATATATATATATATATATATATCTGTGTGTGTGTGTGTGTGTGTGTGTGTGTGCGTGTGTGCGTGCGTGTGTGTGAAACGGTAAACCTTTCCCTTCATTAACTTTGTCCTTCCGCAACAGAACATTATCCCTCAATTTGATTTTGAACTAGTTATACCAAATTAAGCTATTAGTTTTCCCCCTAAAAACATCTTGCGGTCATCCTGACGGCTCGAAATCATATAGCAATGTGGGGTCGTAAAGGCTTTCCTGAAGCGGTAGATGGCGTTGCGGGAAAGTTCCGAGCGTTAGTATCGTGATTTCGCACAAGGACTCAGAGTTAGTAGGATGGCTAATAATACGAATTTTAATTTATGGGGGCACATGAAAACACAGGTTTATGACACCCCCATTGAAAATGGAGAGAAGCTTGTTGCAAGAATCTCTGTAGCTGCCGGTGGAATTCGAGATGAGCCTGGATTACTCCAGAATGTTCGGAATTTCATGCGCCGGAGATGTGTGGTCTGCATTGCAGTCTGTGGAAAAAAACTTCGAACACTTACTTTAACCTGTGTACCTTTTGGTTTTGTACATTTATTATTAAAACGATTATCCACTTACAATGTCTTTCTTTATGGTTTTCTGTGTACATCACCGCTTCAGGAAAGCATTTCCGACCCCACATTGCTATATGATTTCGAGTCGTCAGGATGCCCCCTACCCCTCGTAGAAGTTCTGAAATGTTTAACTGGGACACCCTGTATGCCCTTGAAGAGAAAATAAACTGAGCCTGTTCATTTTCTCAAACACAAAGCTCGCCGGATTCATTAATGAGTTTGCTTTTCAAATGCGATGCGCACTTGTCAGGGGAATCGAAAAAGGCCCTTTTATATAACGCCACTTTCATTCCAGGATTTATAATAGCATGCATTTATAGTCTATCATTTAATATGACTCTTCACAGGAAACCTTACAAATTTCTAGTTACAAAAAAAGTTTGAAATGCTCTTATGCATTAAAAAGACTTCATTTTCTTCTTATACATAGAACATAAATCATTGAATTTTATTTTTCAACCATTCAAATGCTTATGAAATTTTAAAAAAACTAACTTTTTATTAAATTTTACCATCTTGATATTATTATTTCCTTTGGTAATGAAAATAAAATAAAATTTTTCATTTAACATGAACACAAATATCTAGTTAAATCTCTCAGGCAGTTAGTTTTCTTACTTAATCATTAGTTCATTTTAATTCATTCATGATATTTCATCAGTATAACTTTTTTTTTAAAATCAGTGATAAAATTATTATTACCAGCTAAGTTTAAAACAGTTTTTGGATGCGTTGAAAGTGAAATGGGATTTCCTCTTCTTCTTTTTTTTGTTAGGGTTTTAGAAATTTCAACCTTCAAATAGTTTTCTTGCCTGGTATAAAAATAATAAAATGATAAACGATTCTAATGATTTAAATCTTGATAAAGGATTAACTTACAACGTTAGAGGAGCAGTAATAAAACATTTAAATGCTTAATATAAATATATATATATATATATATATATATATATATATATATATATATATATATATATATATATATATATATATATATATATGTATGTATATATATATATATATATATATATATATATATATATATATATATATATATATATATATATATATATATATATATATTCAAAGTGGGATCAAAAAGTTTAAGGACTAATTAATTTAAAATAATAAAACAACATGAGATAAATTTTAAAATCAACACATATTATAAAGCATGATAAAAAATATTAATATTTTCCGCCAGATTGCTTTCTTTATGCGCATTCCCATAACCCAAAATCAATTGATTTGTGCAAGCAAGTAAAATTAAAACATCAGAATTTCATCAGTCATCTATAATAGATTTTTATTAGGAAAGAATGCATCATAGACTGTAGAAACAGTAAATAAAGCTTATGGTCACAAAGCGTTATCAAGAGGAACAATTTTTGAATGGTAAGCGATTTAAAGATGGCCGCGCTTCACTGGAAGATGTTCGAATGATGCAAAATTCGGATAGACAAATCGAAGGTCATGCTGGAATTGTTTTTTTATCACAGAGATGTCATTCATTTTGAGTTTATACTAGACGGACATACGGTAAATAATGAAATGTACAAGGTGAGACTAGAGACTAGAGCCTTGAGCGTCTCAAGGATGCTATCAGAAGGAAGAGACCGGTTTTGTAGAAAGAAAATAACTGGAAAGTACTCCATGATAGTGCCCCAGCATATCGATCTGCAGTTGTGGCTCAATATCTAGATAAATATTCTGTAACTGTCTTGAGACAACTTCCATACTCCCCCGATCTTGCACCTAGTGATTTCCTTTTTTTCGTAACATAAAAATGTCTTGCAAGGGAACCTCTCTTCAGTGCAGCAGAGGTCAAAGCGAATGCGACGATTGCTGTAAAGGACATCTCAAAAAATGCATTAAAAATCGCTTTTTCACAATTATACAGCCTCTTAGCCTCTGGAATAAAAATGTAAATAGTCATAGCCAGTATTTTGAATATTTGATATATAATTATAAGTAAGTGTTATATTTTATAAAATAAAAGATTAGTCCTGGAACTTTTTGATCCTACCTTGTATGTATATATCTACCAATAAGTTTGTACAACCATGCAAATGACGATATCTGCGGTCCTGATATACGTCAAGCCCTCCACCGTTAAATAACGCGTATGAAACAACATTGACCTTAGTCACATGCAAGATGCAACGAAGTGCAGAGTTATCTGATTTCGAAAAAGGTTTAATCGTAGGGTATCACTGAAATGGCCGATCCTTAAGGAACATATCTAGCAAGCGGAATTACCCCAAATTGACAGTGGTCTATGTGATTTAGAAGTGGAAGGTGAGCTGTGATTGTCGAAATGTGACCCGAGTCGGCAGACCCACGAAACTGGGAGACCGACGGGTGCTGTCCAGAGAAATTTGGAAGAACCACACCCAATCGATGGCCCACATACTCCAGGAGTTTCAATAGGCATCCGGGAGTGTTGTTTCGATGAATACCATCCGTAAGGAAGTACATCTGCTTGGTTTTCATGGTCGCGCTGGTTTTCATGCCGCCCATAAGCCTTTGATCACAAAGTCCGAACGCCCTGCTCGGTTAATGGGGTCCAAAGCATGTCGAAAGTGGACCGTAGATCAGTGGAAACGGGTTCTCTGGAACGATGAATAAAGGTTCATCCTCTACTGTTTGGGTGGTAGGGTCTGGATCTGGCGACTGCCTGGAGAACATCTCATGCCAAAATGTATTGTGCTCAGAGTAAAGTTTGGCGGAGATGGAATTATGATCTAGAGGTGTTTCTCCTGGTATGGATTGGGACCATTGGTCCCTATTCATGGTAAACTCAACGCCGACACTATTTTGGATGACAGTGCATTACCTATGTTGTGGCAGATTTACAAGTTTGACCCATATTACTTCCAGGATGACAACGCCAGCTGTCATGTTGCGAGGTCCACCACAGATTGGTATGGTGAGAATGGGGTTAACCAAATGGACTAGCCTGTCCAGAGCTCAGACCTGAACCTTATAGAAATCCTCTGGGACGAGTTGGACCGCCGATTAAACGGGTGCAACATGCGTCCAAAATCGCTGAAAGAACTTACATGCGTTCTCCAAGCCGAGTGGAAGAAAACCACAGGCCGTCATACAAGAACTTGTGGAAAGCATGCTCCGGAGGTTTCAGGCTGTAAATGCTTCTCGTGGAGGGTCTACCAACTATTGAATATGAATAAATTTTGTTTTTCTCATCTATCACAGGTGTCCAAATACTTATTGGTAGATAGTGTATTAAAAGACCAGAAGTAGAGCCTTTAAATGAATTTTCTAGAGAACTAATTTTTCAGTTACTTATGTAAACGAGAAAGCTAATTATTCAAAAGCTTCTCAATATATGTCAATACAATTTTTCAATAGTGTTTTACATATTACTAACTACTTTTTTAATTAAAAGCTAAGCTATATATATTAATTTAATCATTCTACGGGTACATGTACTTAAAAGAAAATATTTTTTTAAATCAGTGTTTTTTCACTTTTTTAGTATATTTCAGTGATATTTGGAAATATTGTAAAATTTTTAGTTCTGAACACAGGAAATTGTCATAGCAGTGTACTGTATAAAAGAAATTACAATACATTTAGTGGAATTGAGTCTAGGGTCTCTGGCGTAAGCACTCAATTGTACTAAACATTTATAAATATTTCCCTATATTTTAAAATGTTATGAAATTTTTAACCAAGATTATATTTGTTTACCTGATTTTACATTAAATTTGAACTAAAAATATATGTGTTTAATCTTTAGTGCTTATTTTTGAAAAAAAAAGTACTCTGAATGTAGGTAGATATCTTACATCACCTGAGTCGTCTCGTAGCTTTAAGGAAAGGACAATGGGACTGTTTAAAGAGTATGTGGGGAGCACTGCAGCAGCGATTCGCAGTTTCTCTTTGCTGAATTCACTTCTCTGATCATCTCATTGGGCAGCCCAGATGACATGCAAATCGGGTACGATGGTGTGCACTGTGTGTTTTACACGCTGTGTTCGCATGCAATGGGAGCATAAAAGCAAGCGACAGACAGCTCCTGATAACCAGCTCCAGTCGGCAGCTACATGAGACACCAGCGCCAGGTACGGCTCCAAGAAGCAGCTACTTGAGATACCAGCAGTCATCTTTATGTATATGTTAAGTATCTTTTATTTTCTTTAACCGATTGTTAAAGCAGTTTAATAAATAATTTAAATGTTTAATGCCTGGTGTAAATCTATCCCGCAACAAGCATCCTGCAGCAAAAGCAAATATTTGTACGAGAGAGGAACTTCATACCCACTCACTACAAGTATGTTAAAGAAAGTAAAAATAAACGATCTAAATGTAGCTAAACATAGAGGCTAGTGGTCCATTACCTGTGCAAATGTGAAAAACATCGCCCGTTCTTTCATAGTAGAAACCCCGTTTAAATGAGATCTATGTCAACCAGGTGCCAGTGTTGAGCCGCTTTTTTTTTTTGGTCGGACATATCACATTGCAGTCATATCCGGAGACAAAACTCAAGCAACTGAGGATAATGCGTTGTTACGTTTCTAGCGTACGCTGAATTCAAATATTTTCCGTTGCTGAGAAAATTTACTTGAAAAATATGTGTTATGTTTGTATTTTCAGCCGAAACGACATGGTTCAACTATAATGATCTATTTTTCAAACTCTCTCTTTCATATTTTCTATTTATTTAGTATAATAGTTTTAATAGTAAATTTGTAGTTTAAGTAATAAAACTTACACAATTCAACCTACTATAATCTTGCATTCTTAATTACTGAGCTCAAGTAATATCCGTTCAGTGAAGGATTTCGCTGGTAATCCGAGGAAAGCCGACGCTGATTTCAACCGCATGCTACAGGATTATATGGAAAATCAGTTGCTTCTAAAATGTTGAAAATATGGAAATTAAAAATGTGAGATGAAACACAATCATTGTACGTAAGTAACCGTAAGTATCTGGAACATCAATACCTCTGCTTGACTTAAATAATCGCAAGTAGCCCGGAAACACCATAGATGCATAAATGTCCATATCTCTAATAAAGGTAGGACAAATAGCAATCATTTATATACTTTACTTGTTGACAGAATAACTGATGCGATATATATATATATATATATATATATATATATATTATATATATATATATATATATATATATATATATATATATATATATATATATATATATTATATATATATATAAATGAATATTTGTTTGTTCGTATTTTATGCGCTGCCGTACCGTTCATCCGATTGCGATGAAACTTGCTCAACTGCTTGAACTTGCGCGAAGGTTATAGACTATTTCCATCCCGCTACGACGTTCCATTCCCAAATTATTTTAGAACAAGTTTGCGCGGTATCACCGGATATTTTCGTTCAAAGCCATTGTAACAATTCATTGTTGCCAATTAAATTAAAACATTTCCGTAAAAATAAATAGACATGAATTAAAAACGTGATTTATTCATATATTGGCGCATGCAAGAATGAATTTGATATATTATTTTCATATACGTGGCAACGCCGGAATATTTCTTTTTAAAAATTAAAATATAAGGATGGAAAGTCATTCATTTTCAATGAATGTGTTATCTATCCGTTTCATAAATTGATACTATCCCACGATACCTGTTCAAACTCAAATATAATGAAGGACACGTTCACTTAACTAGAAACACGTGCGTTTAGCCTTTACGTGATGATTTATATAACTGAAGTGACATTGAAACATAGAAGATGATTTAGTTTTGAGAAAGAATTACAATCATGAAATACGTGTATATTATAGTTAAGAAAGTCTGAAATTGACATTGAAACGTAGCAGACGATTTAGTTTTTAGAAAGAATTACAATCATGAAATACGTGTAAATTATAATTAAGAAAGTCTGAATGTGGTATTGAAACGTAGAAGACGATTTAGTTTTTAGAAAGAATTCCGATCATGAAATACGTGTATATACTTTTTCTATAACAATTATCAGATTTGCTGTGTTTTAATATTGAATGTGATCTCAATCCATTCAAACATTATTGATTATTTTTCTATAATAATAAATCCATTCAAACGTTATCGACTAGCTGAAATTAATGCTTTAAAATGCCAAAAAGAGGAGAGCAACTTTTAATCCTGCAGAAGTAAGGGCCAAATGTCAAAGATTGTTCAGAAATGAGCAATGTGGTGAAAAAAGCAGAAGAGCGCGAAGCCAACAGAATTCGAAATGCAGTTAGACGAGCACAATAATCTGAAAAAAAACATTCCTAAGCACGCGAAGCCAGCAGAATTCAAAATGCAGTTAGACGCTTACAAGAATCTAAAGAAAAAACAATCCCAAGAGCTCGAAGGCAGCAGAATTCGAATTGTAGTGATCCGAAGCAGTGAGACTGATGAAGAAACTTTTAACGCGTCGAACATACGATCGTCTTCGAGCTTCAACATCGATAGGAGAGGAAAGCGACGAACAACGATAGCACCGACAACAAACTAATGCTATTTGCTACCACAATAGAATTTTAGCGAGAACATTTGAACATCATAACATGAGGCTAGTCATTGAAAAAAAAATAATAACAGCAACTGAATTCCGATCTAGTATATATATATATATATATATATATATATATATATATTTATTTATTTATTTATTTATTTATTAATGTTTTCATGCTAAACTACTAAATTGTTTATTACATTCAAATTATGTCCCATTATTTTTTTGTAGAAAAAAAATATTGCATTACATGCCGAAATTCTTAAAACTACATACTAAAATTTGTTTAACAGTAAGAAAGAAATTTTGAAAATTTTGTACTTAGTAATTAATGAGCGATGCAGGGTCAACATATTCCCAATTTCAGTCTTAAGACTTTCTCCTCGACAAAGCCGTGCTCTATCAATTATGTAAGTTTCAATACACAATTCAACCTATCCACCTAATCGCAAATAATTCTGTTTTAATCTCGCATTCTTAATTACCAAGCTCAAGTAATATCAGTTGAATGAAGGACGTGGCAGCTAATCCTGGGATAGGCCGGCGCTGATTTCTACCGCATGCTAAGGGATTATACGGGAAGTCGGGTACTTGTAAAATGTTGAAAATATGGAAATTAAAGCTGTGAAACGAAACTCAATCATTGTATCTAAGTAACCGTAAGTTTCCGTGATATCAGTATCCCTGTTGCTTGATTTAAACAATCACAAGTATTGCGGCAGCACTAGTAATGTATAAATGTTCATCTCTCTAATAATGGTAGGATAAATAAACAATTATTTATATGCTTTACAGCTTTACATTTTACCTGATGTGAAATATTCCTCGAATACCAATATATATATATATATATATATATATATATATATATATGTATGTATGTATGTATACCGTGTTTTCCCGGGAATAAAACCTAATCGGAATATAAGCTCTAATTAGTAGTATCGTTATAGCAGTAATTGAATAACCTCTAATTAGTAGTATCCTGAAAAATCGTGCAAGAGCACGATTTTTCAGGATACTACTAATTATAAGCCCTATCCCAAAAATAAACCCCAGTTAAGATCGTCATTAGGGTTTTGGTTTCGGATTTAACCTAAACCGAAAATCGCGGTTTTGCACCCCAATAAACGAAACCGAAAACCATAGAAAATTGATTGGGTTATTCGATTCTTTCGGATAACATTTTTCAGAGCATATCTCTCGAAGTTTATAAAAAAACATTAAAGGTTAAACTAATGCTCGCGCTTGGCGTTTTGTTTATACAAAATTTTGTTTTTCTGGAAATCCCAAATTTTGCTCGCTTAAGTACACTGCTGGCCACCCAAATTGCAACACCAAGAAAGACAAGAGATATCACAACAAAATTTATTTTGTAGATAACATGTTGACCAAGTATCAAATGATTAAATTTATAGACTTCTGTGAAGTGTGGTTCCTGCCAAAATCAGTAGCCAGAGTAGCCGCCATTGTTGGAGATCACCGCTGCCACACACCTCGGCATTGATTCAAAGACAGTTTGGATGAGTTCTTGGGGTACAGCAGACCAAGCAGCTTCCACACGTTCCCAAAGTTGATCTGCTGTGGCAGCTGGGGATGGAATCTGGGTCAATCGTAGAGCAACCATGGACCACATGTTTTCTATCGGCGAAAGATCCGGAGAGCGAGGCGGCCAGGGAAGCAATTCAATCTGGCGATTGACGAAGAACCGTTGGACAATGCGTGTCACGTGTGGTCGCGCATTATCCTGTTGAAATATGGCTGTGGGCAAGCCCTGAAGGTAAGGAAGGACAACTGGCTCCAACACCTCGGAGATGTAGCGCTGGCTGTTTAAATTACCGGCAATGCGTACTAGAGGTGTGCGAGAGTGATATCCAATACCGCCCCATACCATAATACCCGGTGCAGGACCAGTGTGGCGGTGCATAACGCAGCTGTTCAGCATCCTCTCTTCACGGTGTCTCCAGACTCGAATGCTACCATCGTGGTGTTGCAGACAGAAGCGTGACTCGTCAGTAAAGACAATTTCATTCCATTCTGCCGTCCACATCCTTCTGTCATCGCACTATTGGCGGCGGAGACGTCTGTGGTTCTGCGTCAAGGGTATACAAAGCAATGGACGTCTTGCGGACAGACCACTCTGCTGTAAACGGCGTCGAATGCTACGCGCAGACACTGGATGATGCGTTACAGACTGCATGTGGTGTGATATGGTTCGTGATGTGACTGAGCGATCCGTCACTGCCATGCGCACAATTTGCCTGTCATCACGTAAAGTGGTGCGCTGAGGTGGATGCGATCGAACACGCCGGTCCGTCGTACCCTCCTGCATCCAACGATCACATATCCGCATTACAGTTTTTTGGTTTCGTAAAACACGACTACCGATTTCCCTGAAAGATAATCCACAATATCGGTAGGCCACTATCCTTCCTCTGTCGAACTCGGATACTTGATCAAAAGATGATCGCTGTTTTCGACGAGGCATAATTGATCGTTTTTTTGAAAAACCACAAGAAAAACACAATTGCCGAACTTGAAATCGTCGAAATCTCCAAGCCTTAAATAGCGCTTTGAAGTGGCGCCACAGGCGCGCGTGATGTGCGTCTGCACTGAAATTCTAATCATTTGCATATCTCACCTCCGTTAATGTATGTTGTAAATTTCATGTTATTTGCATGTTTCCTTCAGGGTGTTGCATTTACAGTGGCCAGCAGTGTATATTTGTTATTTCTCTACGCCTTTAATATCAAATTAAAAAATAAAATTCATTTATAAATCAAAGAAGTAAGAAGTCTCGAATGTTCATTTCGCTTGACATCCAGATATATAGACATAACGTATACAAGTATCTCTAAAAATATTTAAGTTATTAAAAATATAGATGCATAGAACTCATGCATTGCGTATATTTCTTAACATATTAATATAAAAAATGCCTTTCAATAACAAATTATTAGAAACAATAGTAATATAAATGAATTTCGTAATTCTACAGTAAAAAAGTAATATTCTTCAATAATATGTCAATGAAGAATACAATAACGAACTTGAATTGATCTTGGACTGTAAAACACGCGGGAATTCGATTGAACCGAAGGCTGAGAGAGCTTTACTATTGAAAAACAGCATTCGTGACAACTTTAAGGAATTATGTTCTTATTGTATGTTGTTGTAAATGCATATTGTTGTAAATGAATAAATGTAAATTGTTGTGAATGAAAAAATAAGGCATCACCTGAAAATAAGTCCTAATGAGTATTTTGGAGAAAAAATTAATATGACCCGGTCTTAATTTCGGGCAAACACGGTGTATATACAGTATGCCCACTAAAGTCCCTTGCCACCCTCTTAACTTCGGAACGGCTGCTGCTATATTCATAAAAGTGGTGTCTAGGTATAGTAAAGTAGCTATGCGCTACTGAATGAAATCGCCTACCGCGCCACCTGGGAGAAAACTGCGGAGTTAACATTCCTATCTCGAAAAAGGAACGAGATAGAGAAAAAAAGGGATTTACAAAGTTGTAGAAAATTATCGATTTAGTAAGAAAATATAGATTGTGGACATTAATGAGAAGAATACAACGGTTAAAACGCGCATTTGTTTTTTCGTGCTTTCCTACACTGTGGCGTGACAAAACGATCTGAGAAAGAAAAAACAACTAGTTATAACAATATACCTTCATTTGAGATGTTCAAAATTCTCACCGTCAGTTGCAATACACATTTGGATCCTCGTTTGAATGTCACGTTACACACGTTGGAGCATAGAGCGTGACACGTTGGCACAAGCGTCCGGAATGCGTCGTTTAAGGTCCTGCAATATGTGTGGAAGAGTTGCATACACCTGCTGTTTCAGGTATCCCCACAGGAAAAAAGTCCAGTGGAGTCAGATCAGGCGAACGTGGAGGCCACTCTTATTGTCGGCCACTCGAAACCGTCATACCCAATTATTTGGTTCCCGAATTCTTTGACGGGGTATTGCTTCAATGGAAATGTCCTATGAGCAGGCGGGTCGTCATGTTGAAACCATACATTCCTAAGATTAAACAACGGCAGGTTCTCCACAAAATCGAGTATTACGTTCTGTATCAATTGTAAATATCGTGCAACCCATTAACTTGTCATTGTAAAATATTGGGCCTTTCATTTTGTTATTGTAAATTGCACACCAAACGTTAATAGCATTCCGCATTTGATGTCGAACGTCGGTAAAAATCTAGGATTTTCCAGCGCCCAGTAATGGGTGCTTTGCTTATTGTACATGCCATACCGTGAAAGGTATGCCTCATCCATCCACACTATATCTGCCAAGACTGTTGGCTGGCCCTGTGTCTGATTCATGACGAAGTTGCACTATGCATACCGTCGCTCGGCATCCCCGTCCACTAAATCCTGTTGAGGCGTTGGTCGGTATGGATGAGCGCCTAATTCACTTAGGATTTTCCAAACCTGACTTTTGGAGAGGCCACAGAGTTGACTGATCTCCCTTGTGCTACATTTCGGATATGCGAGGGCGTATGCTAATACATCATCCGATTGAACTTCCGTCCTATCTTAGCTGATCTGCCAGATCGAGGTCGACTAGCAACGCAGCCAGTCTCCCTTAAATTTTTACAACAGTTAGGATGGTTTGTTGAGAAGGATGCGGGCCTGCAGAGAAACGTTGTCGGTACAACCTTGCTGCTGATCACGCCTTGAGTCCACATTCACAGTACAGTAAAACCATCTCACAATACTCAGCTTTGGAATACACAGCCATGACCATGAGCATCAACATACTACAACCCCAAGAAGATGTCTCTTTTATAGATGTCTCTGGTGAACAGGCATGACGTTTCTTACGTATTTGCATACTGCCAAAAATTTCGAACACCAAGCACAAGTTGCGTTGAGTTGATGTGACACTATTTTTCACGATCTACGTATTATTTACTCTGTTTATAAAGACAATCAGTACAAGGATGCAACTCTCGGGGTTTGAACCGCGGTCCTTTTGATTGGGTATCAGAAGCGATATACCTTTGTGCACATTGCGGTGTCGTGTTATGTCATAAAGATAATCATTTCTCCTTCCGTTCAAGTTTCGTGACTTTACACTGTAGGAAATCACGAAAAAACAAAAGCGCGTTTTAACCATTCTATTCTTCACATTAATGTCCACAAGGTGTTTTTCTTACTAAATCGATGATGCTCTACAACTTTGTAAATCATTTTCTGCCTTATCTCGTTCCGTTTTCAAGATAGGAATGCTAACTCTGCAGTTTTCCACCAGGTGGCGCCGTTGGCAGTTTCATTCAGTAGCGCAAGGCTACTTTACTATACCTAGACACCACTTTTATGAATTTAGCAGCAGCCGTTCCGAAGTTAAGAGGGTGGGAAAGGACTTTAGTGGGCATACTGTATATAATATATATATATATATATATATATATATATATATATATATATATATATATATATATATATATATATATATATTTATAATATATATATATATATATATATATATATATATATTATATATATATATATATATATATATATATATATATATATATATATATATATATATATTTATATATATATATATATATATATATATATATATATATATATATATATATATATAATATATATATATATATATATATATATATATATATATATATAGATATATATAATATATATATACAGAGAGAGAAAGAGGGAGAGAAAACATTCAAGTAAAGTAAGTAAACATCCATAATATTTTGAAGACTGATCAAAGTTTCCCAATACCCTTAGGGGAATTGTGTTTTGGAGGGTTCAAAATGTATTTTACAAACTAATCTTATCAAAATCCACGACATATAAATATCACACAACACCTCACTGTCATGCACTGACATCTGGAGAGAATTGAAAGCTTAAAGGAAAAACTATTTTTGATGTATTTCAAGATTTTGAAATGATGAAGATGCATTTTTGTAAAGAACATCGGTGTATTAGCCGGGGCATTAAACTGTAAAGTCTTTGAACTATATAATTTAATCCCCTAAAAGTGCTTATTTAATTTTTGCAATAAATTAGGTAATTAAATACCTCGATCAACTATTTAAATCCATTTGATAAATGTTTTATTCTCAATATATCATACAATGTTTGCTAGTTCAAAAGGTTTCACTCTCTCTACATTAGGCATCTGCTTTGTTGACAATTCTTTTGACATTAAATATTAGTCGGAAAGTCATCTTCCACGTTCAAAGTACCTTTGTCTCAACTTTAAAATAGGATTTTCATTTTTCAAGAAAACAAAAATATGTCTGTAACACGAAAGAAATTAAAGAATGCAGTAAATATTGAAAATATTTAAAATATTTTAAGTAAACAATAGTTAATTTATTTTTGTCCGTTTAAATTTAAAAATTTTCTGTCAACGGGTGATAAAACTAAATGTTTATTTATTTTCAACATATCTATTTTATGTGAACATAAATGAAACTTTTAAATGGTTGGAGAATCCGTTATAATTTCAGTTTAGTATATAGAGTTCAATGTCTATTAAAATTAAATGACTAAATATTTTCTTATGAACCTATTTAGTGTGAATATAAATGTAAAGCTTCCAAAACGGTTGGAGAATTAATTGTGATTTCACTTGAGTTCTACATCCACTATACATCACGGAGAGTAATGAAAGAAAGTATAATTTTATATAGGTATCTATAACTATTAATTTCGATATCAATAACAGAATTTCTAATAAGAATGAGCAAATATCTCCTACATAGTTTGCTAATAATCTTCTATTCAGAGACTAATTTATCTAATTTTGTTTTTACTGGATATTTGTCTGGAAGCCAGCCAGGCCAGACATCTATCTTTTGTTTGTACCACGGCAATATATTAGGTTTTCGATATATTTTATTTCCGAAACTTGGCCAATTCATCATGGTGAGAAGTACAAAAATTTTCACATCACTAATAGCTGTTTTTTTTAGAATGCATTTAATTTCTTACTAAAAAACTTCACTCAGTTCATATAAACGTTAACTCTCAAAGCTCTCATATAACGTTAGATACAGATTTTATTGATCAGAAATTAGAACTTATTTCAGTTACAAATATTTTCTGTTGATCGTTTATTTTTTATAAAATATAGAAATTAGCATGTATTGATCTATAAGTATGATAATTAATAACCCCAAGCATTTACATTTGAAAAAGAGGACATTAATTCTGCGAAAAAAACAAGGACAATTTTTTAACATTGTATCAAATCACTCAAAAAAAGTAGTTTGGAAACCCAAACAAAGTATTTTTCATGTGTTTCAAACAAAGAAAGGCTTTTTTTCACTATGGATGAATATTACTTACCCGTTTTTCTTACCACAGAAAATTAGTGAATTGTGTTTTTGTTTCTCCATTAAATATAGGATTATTCAATATTAATTGCATTATTTAATATAAAAGAATTTTCAGTTCATGTAAAAGTATTTTAAACACATATAGGTATAAAAAATATATTTTTAAGAGGTAAAATTTATAGATTTGGCTACTTTATGATCGAACGGAATACTTGAAAAGTAAAAGAAATAAAAGGGTATTTTAAACACATATAGGTATAAGAAAATTAAATCTTTTATAACAGGTTGTTATAAAGTTGGATGCCCAAGTTCAATGGATGGAGGCAGATTTCCAAGCTTAATAATAACTTTATTTACAACAGAAGGAATACAAGCTCCTTCATCACCTACCGGTTACAGATCAACGAGAGAAGCGGTCACCTAGCGGTGTCACCTAGCGAAGATCACCTAGCGGTGTCGTGCAACATAAAATGACACTGAATGGTGGTGCCCTCTATTATACAGGAAATGAAATAAATTTGAATTAAATAAAATAGGTTATCACTACAAGGTAAAATTTTTAGATTTTGCTGCTTTACAATCTAATGTGAAACTCGGAAAGTAAAAGCAGGAAAGGAACATAGTCGTTGGTTTATAGGTATAGGTATGAAATCAAATAATACATATGTGGCATATATAAGTTTTAACGTTACACTGAAAAGCAACTTAATTATAAGTGCCTCTTTTTTTTACATTCCAATGCGAAATTAAAATTAATTCCCTCTTTAACTTAAATAGTACACTTAAAGAAGTCAATTTTGGTTATTAATAATTTGGAAATGAACCCTGTTTTTCCTCGTAAGTTGCTTTTCATTGCAGCGTCAAAACTTCTATTCATTTCCTAATTATATTGAGTTATTTATTGAATATTGACTATAGGAGTATTCGCCGATGTGATAACTTTGTTAAGTAGTACACATATAGTAGTCAGTTTTGGTTGGCAATAATTAGGAAATGAATAGAAGTTTTGACGCTGCAATGAAAAGCAACTTACGAGGAAAAACAGGGTTCATTTCCAAATTATTAATAACCAAAATTGACTTCTTTAAGTGTACTATTTAAGTTAAAGAGGGAATTAATTTTAATATTTCTGTTTAGTATCTAAAAAATGAATAGATTAAAGTCTATCCCTCAATAATTTTTCTGTTATGTATGTCACATTTCTTTTAAACCTACTTAACGGGAAAAGTCCGTAATTTGGAGCAATCCATGCATGGGTGGATTATCGCAAATATTCTTGGCATTATTTTAGATAATTTTTCATGGTATGAGTAGCAATTCGCTGGATGTGTCGAGGTTTTTTTCAAGTCATCTGCGATATCATCATTATCTTTAAAAGATATATAAAAACAGACTTAAATCTAGGTCCCAAAATTGATCATCCATGCATATGCTCAAGGTAATTTTGTAATCATATTCATCCATCAAGTAATGAACAATGTGGTGACAGCTTTGATAAACAGATAGAGTCCCAGGAACGTGATGGGAAGAACATAGCCATCTTAAGAAACATTAACACGTCCCGTAATATATCATTTCGGGCAGATGTAATCTAAGATGCTCCAGCGAAAAAATATCTTCAAAATCTACAGCTATATATCATTTTGATACAGCCCCTGAGTCATAATAATATATTATGCACAAACCGAAGGAAAAAGAGGGATTCTTGCTTACTATGTTCGCATTAATGAAGATGGATTACAAAACAATAAAATATTTTCATTAAATGCATGAGTGGGAGGTAAAAATATCCACTGGAGTTTTTTTTTTTGGGGGGGGAGGGGGGGGGGAATGCGAAAAATATCCAAAATGCTCTTACCTAGATTAAAGTTAATAAAATATAACAGAATAACAGAATATCTATGTATTTAAAATTAGCTACTGATGAAACTAACAATTAATATAAATATTTTAATAATCTTAATGCCAATTATTCTGTATTGAGAAGGAAAAAATACGTTGTGAAAGTAAATTTCTCAGATAATTTAATGGAATGAATTTATCTAGCTTATAACTATATGTGTGTATATATACTATATATATATATATATATATATATATATATATATTTGTATGTGTGTTTTGTCCATACATGAGCTCCCCGGTACAACATAACCCATAAATACAATGCAGGGGTGAAAAAGTCAAAAAGATTATTATTACTAAGTATGTCCTGATAACAGTCAAAATGCTGTCAAACAAAATTTTAAATCTCAAATCGTAGATGATGCTCTTTTTTTTTAAATCTGGACTTCATTGTCAAAATTATTTTTTTCAATCATTGTTAAAAACTTGCATTTGGATTTTCACACCTCCAGTGAACTTGTCAGAGCTATGACATGTTGCGGATCCCTTAATAAGGGCGTAACCTCGGCCTATGTGCGACGGCTTCTCTTCAGATGCTTATCTTTGCACAAGTAACCCTTTTTACAAGGGTGTGTTCCTTTCAATTTCCACTTCGCACCCACATATGATTGATGAATGTTAGAGATATACTCGTATGAGAATTGAAACCGTGATTTAAACATTGCGATCACGTGGGTTCGAAACATTCCCTATGAACCTGTACCAAGGGGAGATTTTATGAGAGGAAAAGAGATGAATTTTTGCAGAAGGAATTATTTATAATACTATGCCAAAAGCAGCGACTTATCCTAGGAAGTATGTCTCTGATTAAAGGATGTATTTAAATAATGTCTCCTACCTAAAGCATTTAATACTGCATAGCTCTTCCTCCTAAATAAGAAGGCGTCATTCTCCAACCTAAATAAAGTCAAAATTTCAGTGCAGTAAAATAGATATTAAGCAGACTTTCAAGATGGACACATCTTTCTGTAGCTGCTGGTATGATCTAATAAATACATATACGAGATTCCGATTATAGCGACTTATCCCAGGAAGTATGTCTGAATGAAGGATGTAATGCATAATGTCTCCTACCGAAAACATTTAATACTGCATAGTTCTTCCTCCTAAATAAGAGGACGTCATTCTCTGACCTAAATAAAGTAAAATTGCAGTTCATTATAATAGAAATAATACAGACTTTCAAGACGGACACATATTTCTGTAGCTGCTGGTTTGATCTAATAAATACATAGACGAAATTCATATTATAGCGACTTTTCCCAGTAAATGTGTGTCTGAATAAAGGGAATAATTGCATTATGTCTCCTACCTGACGCTTTTAATTCTGCATAGTTCTTTCTCCTAAATAAGAAGGCGTCATTTTGTCACCTAAATATGGACAAAATTGATGCTCAGTGTAGCATATATAAAAAAAGCAGACTCTCAAGATGGACGTATCGCTCTACAGCCGCTGACGTGATTCCATAAATACGTAGAAAAGTTCCCCAACATACTTTGGCAACCATTCGTTCCCTATCTTTATTTCTGACGCGTCTTCATTATACCTTAAAGCCCGCTTAATTTATTATGCCATTCCGATTATAACCAGCGACACATCCCCGCGTCTCCATTTATTTATCACGGAAAAAACAGTTGTTGAAACCACTTTTCACGGCTATCTGCGAGCGGTGTCATCAGTTCGTTAGTAACGATAACGAAAGCAAACCTATTCCACCCCCAACCACCTTCCATTATGCCCTCCTCCCCTGAAATAACGACACAAAGCAGAGTCGGTGACAGAGAAAAAAGATGTGAAAGGCAACAGGGGGGAGGTGTTCCAAGAAAAAAGATATGATCTTTGTTGACAGGATTGTCCCTCAGTGCGGGGAGCAGCGTATTCAGTACAAGTATTATTTAAGACGTTTTATATTTACATTCTAATAAAATAAAACATTTATAAATATTTATTTTCTTATATATATATATATATATATATATATATATATATATATATATATATATATATATATATATATATATATATATATATATATATATATATATATATTTAATATCTTATATTCTTATAAGATAAGCAAATCTTATATACATTTAATGGTGCATTCACATTCGACAGAGCTCTACCCCGACTCTCCTGTCAACATTAGTTACGGTAACATTAGACACGGTATTTAGAACCACCCCCATTCCAATGAACACGTGTCTTCCATATATTCCCCCATTTAGAACCCCCCCCCATTCAAGCCGCCAAAGACTTCGTGTTGCTTGATCTAGTGTGACCCGCCCCCACTGTCACCATTTGACCCCCGGGACCTCGAGTTCGTCTTTGATGCTCTGCTCACGGACCGCCAGAGCGAGCGATCTACGCAGGGAACAGAGTACAGAAGACATAAATCACTGGAATAGGCAGAGAGCGTTGTACAAGTCTGCACGCGCTATAAGATTAGCTTCAGATTATATGTAAAGGAAAATTATATTTCTAAAATCAGTGCACTTTATAAAATTATTGCTATACAATTAGTATTCAGGTATACATATTCTGATATATGTTAAGGTTTTTTATTACATGTTCAAAACCGTATCTCAAGAGAAAATATTCTGGATGGAAACCAAATAAAAATTTAGGTACTAAAAGAGAAAAAATATAAAGTGAAATTAAAATTTTTGTAAGATACACGGTAAGCTGTTACCCAAATTAACAAATGTTATGTAATAAAAGTACGCAAATATCATATATAGGTGATGAAGAAACCTTCATTTTCAGAGGGATTAATAAATCTGTAATTTATACAATCTTTAGCCCCTTCCTTCACACTCCCGTCAAAATTATGGGGTGAGGTTTCGCCCTCTATTTATCGTGCACGTGATATTTCCGGGCTGGAGTGTTCAAAAGTAACACACCAAAAAGGTTAAAAATCATCCATTTCGTTTACCATGAAACAATTTTATTTCTTATTTTACATATGAGATGGTAGAAGCAGTCTGTTTATAATGTTATTGAGGATGGGTTTTTTAAAACTAGATGTGGCAGATCAAGAAATAAATGGAATCCTCCGAAAAAATAGGCAAATTTTTACTGTTTTCTTGAAAATTATGCGATCGTTAAGGGGTTAAATCGGTAATTTATGCCGATATCGATGAAAGTCGATATGTTTACGTTTCCTGAATCATGCTTTCAGTTGGTCCGGTTGATCTCCAACATTAAATACTGGTTTAAGAATCATTTTTTAAAATCTTTTAGAAACTTAAAGGTTCAATTTCTTTAAAAAATGTCCTAGTGAATACCTGCGGTCTAAGAAGAACCGCCATGCAAAGTTCCAGGTTCCTAGGACTTAAGGTTACGGAAATACAGCGCTCAGTGATTGAGTGTTATGTTGCTTTTGTATAGATACCCATGCTGACGGAATCATGTACGGAAATGTAGTACTACCAACAGTTGGACGGAATGCAGTACTACCAACAGTTGGACGGAATTCAGTACTACCATCAATTATGTAATGTGGATAATTCAATTGAAATTAATTTTAGCAGCAAATTGTTGTCATTCCTCGAAGGAGTTCACCCTATAATTTGACGGCAGTGATCCGACATTAAATATGGGTATTATATTCTTCAATTTGGGAATTTAAGCTCCTGTTTTAACACCCTCATTGAAAATTTAAAAAAAACTACATTCTTTGTTGGGGATCACCTGGGCCACAGGGGCGTAACTAGACTGGGGCAACCGGGACAATGCCTCGGGGGCCCAAGACAGAGGTAAAGGTCGCAATATTTTAAGGGCCCAATTTGCGTCCTTCCCCCAGGGCCCCTAAATGCCTAGCTACGCCCCTGCTGGGTCATTAGAACAACCACAATGCAACAATTCAGCTTCGTAGGCCTTCTTGTTACTGGGATACAGTGATCAGTCTGTCAATGTTTTTTTTTTTTTTTTTTTTTTTTGGGGGGGGGGGTGAGATCCTAGGACCTAAGAGGAACCACCATGCAAAAATTTCAGCTTCATAGGCCTTATGGTCCCAGACATGCAGTTGTCTGTCAGCCAGTGTTTTATTTTGGGGGGTCTCATCCCTTTAAACCTCCTTAAAGTTATCAATTTTCCTATCAATTTTTAAAATATTTCCGTGAGCACGTAATTTATGAGAAACTTCTATGCAAAACTTTAGCTTTCTAGGTCTTAAGGTTCCATAAATACTGTGATAAGTCAGTCAGTTTACTTTCCCTTGGGAAGGACGGGGGGACTCCTTTTAACCAACTTAAAGTTTGTACTTTTCAATAAGATTTTTCATTAGGCAACTAAGACTGAAGCGAAAAATTTATTCCAAATTTCAAATTCCTATGACAAATGGGTTCACGCATACAGTAATCAGCCATTCAGTGTTTTATTTTGGAGAATTACACTCATATTAACCCCATAAAATTGGAACTTTTAGAAATTATTTCTTAGTAAATACCTAGGGCCTCAGTGACACCACCTAAGAAAATTTCAGCTTCCTTGTCTTTATGATCCCAGAAATAGTATGTTTTATGGGGAGATTATGTCTCTTTTAACCCACTGATAATTTGTATTTTTAAAAACATACAAATGGCATATATATATATATATATATATATTGATATTGATTCATTGAAAATTGCTTAGTTCAATATCTGTTTATATAAATATTTTTGAAGGGCTTGTGGCGGCCCAGTGGTACAGCGCGCTGGTTTTCGGTGCTGAGGGTGCTCAGATCGAGTCCCAGCGTTGCGCCACGAAAAATGCCTCCGTTCGTGTCGTCCCTTCATAGGGGGTAATGCTGTCCGCCTATATGGTGCCCCCACAATAAAATGGACAGTAAAAAAACTGCGGCGTAGTAAGGGCCAATGTTTGAATACAAGTGCCTCCGCATTGGTTTAAAAAAAAAAAAAAAAAATATTTTTGAAAATTCAATGCATTTTGGGTTTACACAGCTCCTTGTTTATTTGTTGCAAGAAACAAAGATAAATTCTAGCGGGAAAAAAATTAAAGGTATCACTGTAATGATGCGCCTTCGAATAGGTGAAGATATCATTGTTCCCCATTTAAATCTTATCATTTCGGCCGAGAGATGCGTATTTCCTCAGTTGTCCCACAGGTAATGAACCGCATGATATCATTACATATCCGCAATAAAAGCCCACGCCACTGATTTACACATCCATAACGAGAGATCTGTTATATATATATATATATATATATATGTGTGTGTGTGTGTGTGTGTGTGTGTGTGTGTGTGTGTGTGTGTGTGTAATGAAATAAGATCAGATTACAGAAATATTAGAATAAGAAATTTATTTCCAAGTAGCTAAACAGACATCTTATCTAATGGAAAGCCAACACCCGAGTGATTCCCGGGGTTTGCGTATAGAGGTATCTGCGGTTAAAGAATTTTGCTGAGCAAAGATGTTTTTTGCAAGCTGCATCAGTTGTGCAGGACGATCGCCTCATTTGGGCATAGAAAATGTTTTCGGGTGATTTCAGCTTCCCAGGGATTGCTGACACTATGAAAATATTCCTGGGTTCTTGAAAACAGAATTTGGTAATGTCATCTTAAGCATGGGAAGGAAAGAAAATTTACAGGGGACCAACTTAAATTTTATATCTTTCATATACCCCCAATTTAAAAACGTTGTCTACCCGGGTGGAGGCTCTCATACATAACATACAAAAATAAAATACAAAATATTACAACTATACAGAATATAACATAAGATTACAAAAATATCTGGCAAAGTCCACAATGTTTCCTCCAGATAGCAGGTCCATGCGGTTTCCCTACTATCCTTCATTTTATTTGTTTCGTATGCACTTAACCATAATTACAGTATAAATTCAAAATATAAGACTTTCCTTCAAAATATAAGACGATAACATAAATTCTATGACTACATGACATATTATCTTGATATATTTGATATGAATAAAACACAATATAAATATTTACACTACCTGGAAACTATCTCTTAACATTTTCCACTTATTGTATTAATAGTTCTCATCTTAAATTCTATTCTAATGACATTGTTTATATCACAATCAAAATTCACTCTAGTATATTTTTTAACCTCCTTGGGTACTCTTATATTCATAACAATTATCTATTCATGCAAAATTACAATATTATAAATATTTACATTCATTTCATATCTCTTCTTTTTCTTCAAAGTACTGTTACATTAATAAAACAACTTCATTACATCAAAATTCGTTTCAATAGCAATACACAGTTAATACCTTACATATACCTTACTTCTGAGAAACAAATCACATTTCTCTCAAACAACAGTGTATCCTCACGTTTGCTGAGGAATGCTGACTATGAAGTTGGAAAGGAGGTTAAAACAAATTCCTCCCCCCACTTCAAAAGAAAACTTTGGGGATGAACAAATGTAGGTAAATGGATTCAGTTTCTCAACTGTAGTTGCTCTCAAAGAAAAACCCCAAAACCCCAAAATAAAAATTTTGCCGAATGAAAAAAAAAGTTTCGAGTTGTGTGGTCATCACAACCCGACAATTTTATTTTAAAAAAATTAGAAAAATAAAAACAAAACAAGAACAACTCAACTGAGGAAAAGAATGCATCATGACATTAAATTAAATATTATAAAATTCAAAATTCACCTTAATAATTACAAAATTCAAAATAAACTTCACATAAAAGAAACAGTAATCGTTACAATATCAGTTATTAACATATCAAAAATATAAAAAACACCTATAATAGTCAAATGTAATGTAGAATTCCACATCTGTTCCAGAAATTTTTCTCAAAATAATACTACATCTATACAATTGCTGATGAGATCCACATTAATAAGTACACACAGAAGTAGCTGAAACAGAGAGTTTAAACAAGCTATTTTTTTTTTTTTTTTTTAACAACACACAAAGTTTAACCACATAAGTGGAGTCAAAGGGGTGTTAGGCACCCAACAAAACAAAAAGGAAACGGATCTCTGTCATTCACATTATTATCACCATTATTATTATCACTATTATTATTTTCCTTTAAATCAAAACACATCATAACATATAAGAGAAAAAGTATTTGTTTTTCAATGTATGGAATCAAAATTTATCACCCTTCAAAATTCTTTACAATCTTCCAAACAACTTCCTTTCCTTCTCATTATTATTCATGTACTTTTCATAATCATTCAATAATCAACTAAAAACTCTAACCAATATGTGAATTGAAAGAAACATGTAAAACTGCTCCTGCTTGTTCAAACTTATAAATCTTTCTCTTAATTGATAAAATAAGTAATATTCCTCACACTTTATTCAATATATTCAAACATATCTCTCTTTATACTTTTTTTTCCTAATTAGTTATTCTCTATTCTTTGTATTTTGAGAATTTCAACATTTATTAGCAGGCGGACATTTATTAGCAGGCGGGTGTGAAAAATCAACCCTGGCAAATTATGATACCCTAGCAGCTATTAGAAGGACGCTCCGTTTATATGACAAACTACGCCTTGAATTTCTACTTTTACAACAGAAAATCTCCTACAGTACTTATACTCATGACTAACCTTCAACATAATATATTCACGAGGATTCAAAACCATAATTTAATACTTCAATATGATAAAACAAATTCTTAACTCTTATAATTTCTAAAATATTTTATAAAGATGAGAAAATATTCATGTGGATAATTTAAAAACTCAAATGCAAAACACATTGATTAAAACATGGAAGAGAAACGAAGAAAGAACATACATCATACAAAATGAAAGAAAGCAAATTTAACTTTTACGCGACTTATTTTTACAGAGGCTCTGACAAATTATATTTATTTATCACTCATTATTGAGGCGAGAAAGGACAAAGGATAACATTATAAAGTTGAAAAACAAGTACAATTCCCTAAACACCCGATTCGTCTGAGCGGTGGATGGCTAAATGATATTTATTGCTGTGGAACAGAACCTTCAACTATGTGTATACAATAACGCGCACGCTGGCTCTCGACCCATGTTTACAGTAGGAATGACCTACTTTACTCCATATTTTACTAGAGATTATAACTGCGTGTGAGAAACATATACTTAAAAGAACGATCTGCTCTTGGCTAGTTTAAAAAGAATAAAAATAATGTTAAATTTCTGAACAAAAGTATAATTAAATTTACGTTTGTAATTGATTTAGCTAACCCTTTTTAGTATCAACATATTTCAAAACATTAATTATAATTTCACATACATAACTTACACACTTTCATAAAATTTAATCATTATAACTTTTACTTAAGGATAATCAATTAATCATAAAAAACAGATATGCGAAAAGTTATGCAATTTTATAGACAATTCGTCTTACCTTTAAGAGTCCCAATTTAAATATTTATTTTTTATTTATTTATTTTAATAATATTTTTCTTCGGCATAACATTTAATTTTATGGAAATATGCCACCAATGGTTACATAACTTCAAATCCAAACGTTCGTAGGGGAAGGAGTGGGAAAAAGTCTGATCCGGAACAAGTTGTTGACGCAGGAGCAAACATTTTTCTTCTGGTTGCAGCACAACAAGGAAAATGATGAACACCAATCGTATCGACGAAAAGCACATTGCACAACATAATTTAGTAGCAGAATTTCACGATTGGAGTAATTCAAAACAAACTGAGGCGTTGTGGGCAGGTGAAGAAAGCAGAACAATTTTATGCTGAGATTAGTGACACATAGAAAAAAGGAGAGCCGCGTAAACAGTGACTTGAGCACTCATATTGAAAAAAGGATGATCCGTTGAGGTGAAAACGTAGACATCGCATAAATTTCTTGTACGTAATATTACCATTTGAAGTTTCTAAAAAAGCTTTAGAAATTCTTGTATGGAATTAAACACTTGAAATCCAGCGGGATTAACACAAATAACAACATGAAGAAACTGCACAGATTTTCAGGATTGGAGCACATGACTTTGCACAAATATCCTTTCATTTTTTTATGATAGACACTTAAAATTTTCTTTTATGGAAGATATAATACGTTGTATACGTAAAATTTTCTTCGTAACACAATTATAATTAATCATTCGAAAAATCGTAGGGCACCCCGGACAAGGATAACATCCTGCCGGCTACAATTTCTGTAATGAAATAAGATCAGATTACAGAAATATTAGAATAAGAAATTTATTTCCGAGTGGCTAAACAGACATCTTATCTAATGGAAAGCCAACACCCGAGTGATTCCCGGGGTTTGCGTATAGAGGTGTCTATACTCAAAAAGGTTATATATATATATATATATATATATATATATATATATATATATATATATATATATATATATATATATATATATATATATATATATATATATATATATATATATATATATATATATATATATATATATAGTTAAATGCTTATTATATTCTTTTAATATATTTCAGGTTTGCCCAATTGTTTGTTTTCTTACTTCAAGAAGCAATTGCTCATTCCTAACGGAATAAAAAAAAACAAGAACATATCTATTCATAAATGCGACCGCATCTTTATTTTTTTCTCCCGTTTAGCCTTATCATATTTTCCGAGAGAGGAGATATCTTCGCCGTCTCCCATATGTAATAAAGCGCATCATCCTCATTACCGTTCTGTAAGAAAAGTACACACCACCGATTTACACATTCGTAATGAGGTACCGGCTCTTTTCTGGTAGAGCTGAACGCTGAGAAATACAATATGTGTGACGCGATATTCAGATCGAGGAATCTAAGTGAGATGGCTTAGCGCAAGGTCAGGCGAGATATAAATACATAAAATTTAAATGCTCGTCTTCATTAATATACATACACTCCCCCCACCACACACATATATCTATATATATAAATCTTCTATATATATATATAAAACAGTTCCATAACTGACTCACTGACTGACTCACTGACATACATCACACAGACCAAACCGCTAGACCTAAAGGGCTGAAATTTTGCATGGTGATTCTTCTTATGGTGTAGGGGTGCACTAAGAGAGATTTTTGAAAAATTCTTCTTAGATTTTTTAAAATTAAATTTTTAAGTTGTTTTTGTAATTTTTTTTAAAATTTGCATTTAAAATAATAATTTGAGGGTTATAAAATTTATATCAAGAGAAAGATCCTAAAAATTCCTTTAAAATGAAATATTTTTCGAACCTATACCTTGATTTTCCGATTTTTGGTGAATTTTTAAAGATTAAATTTTAGAATTTAATTTATTAAATGCCGATCACGTGATTTCTTTTTGTGGTACTTTAAATAAATATATCGTCACGTGCATAACAACTAAATAGACAAAAAAAAACTTTTTTCTTTCTAATGCAGCAGACGATTGGATATTATCCAAAAAATATCAATTACGATTTTTTCTAAATATATATACCAGGGTTGGGGTAAAAGTCATGGCAACTATTTTTTTTCTTGAAGATACCAGTCCGGTTGGAAAATGTGACATAAACAGACGAAAGGACAAGTGTGGACAATGAATAGCACTGAAATATCGTAACACACTAATTTATTACGGTAGTATACAGGGCAATATGGCCTTCACCGTGCAAAAGAATGATAACACAGTACACATAAAGTTGACATGACAAACCTGGGCCTAAAGACCCTCAATGTAGTCCCCTGCTAGGGCATTATTCCTAAGGGCTTCTACTAATTCACTGTGACATTCCATCGCATTTCTCCCTCGGAGAACGGCTATTTTGATGTAAGCGTGCTGCTCAACACGGGTTACTTCCATCTCGCACGATACTCACCAACTGACTGATTTCAGAGCCCTCGCTGCTCTACTACCTCGCGCGTTTTTGTGTTCCTGGGACGCCCTGATCCTCCGCCACGGTAGACTTTCCCTTCCGTGATCCATTGTTGCCAACACCGAGAAACTACCATATTGTTCCGGACGAGGTGACGGCCTATACGCCTGTTCGACCAACCTGCATCTCTGATGCCTACTATACGCCCCCTCTCAAAGTCCGAAAATTTTTCATACTGTCGGCGGTTACGTCTCAGAGGCATCTCAAGTCACAATACCGTCCATCCAAGTAGACAGAATTGTTTGAATAACCCTATGGCACGAGGAATCATGCTTTTAAACTCTCCCAGCTGCGCATCTCTTGCGCATAGCGCTTAACCTTGTCTCATTGGCGTCGAAATTTTAATCATTTGCATATCTCTTACCAGACTACATTCCTACCAAGTTTCGTGATAGTAGCTCGATTTCTTCTGTATGTATGTATTTTTATGTGACAGAGTGTATATATGTATATATATATATATGCTGCAAGAAGCAATTGATCACTCCTAAAGGAAAAAAAATCTCCATTTATATACGCACCCAAATTTATTTCTCCTCAGATTACGGCTTATCATTTTTGCTGAGCGAAGGGATATTTCCGTCGGTTCCCCACAGGTAATAAACCGCATCACCTCATTACCTATCTGTAATAAAAGCCCACACTACTGATTTACACATCCATAATGAGGGATCGGCTCTTGTGTGTGTAGCTCCAAATCCTGAAATTTCGATTTGTGTGAGTCAAAATATAATCTTCTAAGTGAGATGGCTTGGCATGTGGTCAAATAGGTTTTTAATATAGAGCGTGTTTATGCTATCAACAGAATTATAATGAAAAAAATTACTTAAAATTCATTCAAAATAGCAATCATGTAGACATTTGAATGTTTACTATGTTTCTAAACGAAATGAAACCCGTTGAAATAAATGCTAAAACTTAATTACTTATGCTTAGGCAAAGCAGTTTTGCTAACTCACAAATGAGATATAATTTAAGTTTAGTACTTCTAAATCTGCCTCCAGTTTCTTTCTTTATATATTTACCAGGATATGTTATGCTTTACAAGTATGTTACAAGTATGCTTTATATATATGTAATTATTTTGTTCGGTATTAAATTAAACCAAGAAACTTTTAAGTTAATAGTTAGAAACTGGGTTGCATTTATATATATATATATATATATATATATATATATATATATATATATATATATATATATATATATATATATATATATATATATATATATATATATATATATATATATATATATATATATATATGTATATATATATATATATATATATGTATATATATATATATATATATATGTGTGTGTGTGTGTGTGTGTGTGTCTGTGTGTGTGTCTGTGTGTGTGTGTGTCTGTGTGTGTGTAGTGGTACGACTTTACACGCACGAGTAACTTTAACGGACTGGTACAGGATATGGATTCACGTAACAACACGTGCTGGAGGAGATGATACACGACAGTCTGGACGAAGCCACAGCGACGAGAAGAACAATATTTCAAGAGAGCCATTGAATCACCACAGTATAGCGAAATCATAAAAGTGTCGAAGTACTTTATTCCATGGAAATATACTTCAAGACATCAACGAAGGTACACAGAAAATAGAGTAAGTATTAAGATATCGAAGAAGGTATAAATCAATACATAGTTGGATGACATGATATTGAAGAGACGAGCACAGAAGACAGGAGAGAAGCAGGACACAGACATGAGGACAAGGCGAAGAAGCGACGAAGAGTGTCAAAATCCCTGCTCGACCATTTTATACTAGGTGTCAACTGATTTTGCCGCTAGGCTTAGAATTCTTTTAATTGGCTAGAAAAGAACCGACGTGGGACATAGAATCAATGTCTCGTGGCTATGAATCAAAGGGAACACGCGCGTTGTAAGACGAAAAGGGCTCAAGATTTTGAGTCATGCTTTTAATGAAAAAGAGTTCATAAATAACTTTAATGGTCAGCTCGTGCATTAAGGGACAAACTAGTTAGTTAATTCATTTATTCCAAGGTCACAATTTGAAAACGAGCTGTGCTTTATTGAAAAGAGGCTAATTTAGAATACGCTTTAAGAAAAAAAGGTGGGGCGAGACAATTAATAATGGTGGGGTGTTATTTATATATATATATATATATATATATATATATATATATATATATATATATATATATATATATATATATATTGATTGGTATATAAATAGATAGATATTTTCATAATTTATTAACCAGATTCCAAAAGCTTAGCCTTTTTTTAAAATTAGGCTTAATGACAGAAAAATGTTGGATAAACATAAAGCAAGTTTATTGTATATTTAATTTAATAAAAACAGAACAAAAAACAAGAATTAAAATTTCAGAACATACCTCTGAAGGAATTTCAGACATTTCTCTTTCCAAATGGAATATTAGAAAGTATTTTTTAAGAGAACATATATACAGGTTTGTACGCTTACACAGTACTGAATAACATTTTAGTAGTTGGTAGTTAATCATTGTAGGAACTCTTAATTTCAGTTATTTTAATGTAAAAGATCTGTAGTATGCATTGAAGTGAGAAATTGAAGCTGGGCTTGAAGAGATTTTTGTGTAACATAAACCTTTACCAATAATAAATTGAATATCTGTGTCGGTTAGAAAAAAAGGCTAGGATGTTGTATACTTTAACAAATTTTTAGCATGTTTAAGTGAAATATATACAATAACATAATCATCTTTGAAACTGCAAACGCCCAAATACTTAGTTCTAATAAAAATTCTGAGAATGAAAACTCCAAATGTATTGTATTACTTAACGTTGTCTCTCAAATATTTAAAATGGTGAATATAAAGAAACAATATTAACTTGCACTGCGGTCACAATTTTGCGACTTAAACACATACTAAGCTTACTGACATCTAGAAAAATACAAACCTACTGGATTTCGAAATATTTCACACGAACTATTCTCTACACAAACAGTTTTTCTGGAGTCCCATGAATTATTCATCACAAATCGTAAAATGTTAGGTCAAGTGTTTATTGTCCAAAAGCAATGTAGTGATAAGAAGCCCAGATAATTGATTCAAAAAAGCCGCTGAGGAGTTTTGAGAAAACCACACCTAACAGATAAAGCTATCTACCTTATCCCTATTCACTACTTAATTATCCAATGTGTTAATTAAAGCTGAAAAAACTATCGCTTCATTTCCTAATTCACCGTAAACAGATGCCTGCCTTCCCGTAAAGTTCTTTTAGTCCGTATAAATAAGGAGTGTTAAATCTAGCATATTTAATTATATACATTTTTTTTCTGCGAAAATATATAAATAAATAAGGTATTCGAAAATAAAACGTGAGCCAAAGATTTTTTAAAATGCAATCCTGATCCTAAAGCAGTCTCTGTGTGTTATAAAAATATTTACACACACACATATATATATATATATATATATATATATATATATATATATATATATATATATATATATATATATATATATATATATATATATATATATATATATATATATACTCACATACACTCTGCCACAAAAAATTTATGCGCCCAGAAGAAATCGAGCTACTCTCACGAAACTTGGCAGGGTAAGACATGTACAAATGATTAAAATTTCGACGCCAAAGAGACAAGGGTAAGCGCGGTATGCGCATATGAGATGCGCAGCTGGGAGAGTTTAAAAGCGTGATTGCTCGTGCCATAGAGATATTCAAACAAATCTGTCGACTTGGATGGACGGTATTGTGACTACAGATGTCTCTGAGACGTAACCGGTTACATTACGAACAATTGTCGGAATTTAAGAGGGGGCGTATAGTAGGCCTCAGAGAAGCAGGATGGTCGAACAGACGTATCGGCCACCACCTCGGTCGAATCGATATAGTAGTTTCTTGGTGTTCGTCACAATGGATCACGGAAGGGATAGTCTACCGTCGCGGAAGGTCAGGACGTCCCAGGAACATAAATGCGAGCGAGGATCGCACAATCATAAGAGGCCACGTTGGAGCGGGCACGTTCGCATCAGCAACGTCGCTCGAATCGGTTCGACATTTATCACCTTCCACACATCCGGTGTCAAGGTAAACCATTCGGAGACGACTGGCCGACGCAGGTATAAGGACCCGACGTCCATTAAGACGCCTACAACTCACCCCGCAACATAGGCAGTGTCGATTTTATTTTTGGCGACCTCGGGCCAGCTTGAGTGTGACCGACAGAAGGCGTGTGATGTTCAGAAATGAATCTCGATTCAGTCGCAAATTTGATGACCAGCGAATACGCGTGTACAGGCGGCCAGCCAACCGCATCGTTCCGATCCGGCATCTGTTGTCGAGAGGCGTACGGCGATTACACAAGGTGTAACAGTGTGGGGAGCGATTTGTTGGGACACACGATCACCCCTAGTTGTCCTTCAATATATAAAATGTTTATATATAAAATGTGTATATATAAAATGTTTCCATGGGAAACTCGGGGCCTTAGGATGTCTTTTGGTCTTACCTGCATCCTATTCAGAAAGTTCCCCTTCAGGTAACTGATTTGGTTAGGCTCCTTGATGACGAAAGCTATATATATACACTGCTGGCCACTGTAAATGCAACACCCTGAAGGAAACATGAAATTTACAACATGCATTAGCGGAGGTGAGATATGCAAATGATTAGAATTTCAGCGCAGACGCACATCACCCGCGCCTGTGACGCCACTTCAAAGAGCTATTTAAGGCTTGGGGATTTCGACGATTTCAAGTTCGGAAATTGTGTTTTTCTTGTGGTTTTTTCAAAAAAAAACGATCAATTATGCCTCGTCGAAAACAGCGATCATCTTTTGATCAAATATTCGAGTTCGACAGAGGAAGGATAGTGGCCTACCGAGATTGTGGATTATCTTTCAGCGAAATCGGTAGTCGTGTTGGACGAAACCAAACAACTATAATGCGGATATGTGATCGTTGGATGCAGGAGGGTACAACGGACCGGCGTGTTCGATCGCATCCACCTCAGCGCACCACTTCACGTGATGACAGGCAAATTGTGCGCATGGCAGTGACGGATCGCTCAGTCACATCACGAACCATAGCACAGCACATGCAGTCTGTAACGCATCATCCAGTGTCTGCGCGTACCATTCGACGCCGTTTTCAGCAGAGTGGTCTGTCCGCAAGACGTCCATTGCTTTGTCTACCCTTGACGCAGAACCACAGACGTCTCCGCCGCCAATGGTGCGATGACAGAAGGATGTGGACGGCAGAATGGAATGAAATTGTCTTTGCTGACGAGTCACGCTTCTGTCTGCAACACCACGATGGTCGCATTCGAGTCTGGAGACACCGTGAAGAGAGGATGCTGAACAGCTGCGTTATGGACCGCCATACTGGTCCTGCACCGGGTATTATGGTATGGGGTGGTATTGGATATCACTCTCGCACACCTTTAGTACGCATTGCCAGTACTTTAAACAGCCAGCGCTACATCTCCGAGGTGTTGGAGCCAGTTGTCTTTCCTTCCCTTCAGGGCTTGCCCACAGCCATATTTCAACAGGATAATGTGCGACCACACGTGGCACGCATTTTCCAACGGTTCTTCGTCAATCGCCAGATTGAATTGCTTCCCTGGCCGCCTCGCTCTCCGGATCTTTCGCCGATAGAAAACATGTGGTCCATGGTTGCTCTACGATTGACCCAGATTCCATCCCCAGCTGCCACAGCAGATCAACTTTGGCAACGTGTGGAAGCTGCTTGGTCTGCTGTACCCCAAGAACTCATCCAGTGTGTTTTTGAATCAATGCCGAGGCGTGTGTCTGCGGTGATCTCCAACAATGGCGGCTACTCTGGCTACTGATTTTGGCAAGAACCACACTTTACAGAAGTCTATGAATTTAATCATTTGATACTTGGTCAACATGTTATCTACAAAAGAAATTTTGTTGTGATATCTCTTGACTTTCTTGGTGTTGCAATTTGGGTGGCCAGCAGTGTATGTATATATATATATATATATATATATATATATATATATAGGTTACCTCTAAGCCTTTATATGGTTCAGTTCCGGCACTAACACAGAATCTTGCCTCTGGTGCGTCCATGCCTTGAGTGCTTGATTTGTGTTTGTTTTTTGTCTATTTTCTTCTTGTATTTATCTAACTCTGTTGGGTTATTTATTTTTAGTTATATTTATATATAAATAAATAAATAAATAAATAAATAAATAAATAAATATATATATATATATATATATATATATATATATATATATATATATATATATATATATATATATATATATATATATATATATATATTTATATTTATGTGTGTGTGTTTTTGTGTTCATAGTGACAGAAAGTTCGAAAAAATTTTACCGCAAAAAAACTGGTTAGTTTGTATAATGCTTGCAAATTTTCCTTTTCATTTAATATTTTCAAAAGTATTTGTTAAACATAATATTGTCATATTTACAATCGTTCTCGAGCAACTGCGTGGCCGATCGCCTAAAGCACTGGGTTCCAATTCAGAAGGTCGTCGGTTCGAACCTCGAGACGGATTGACGAAAGTATTTCCTGTTCTTTTTAGTTAATTTATGTTCGCTTTCTCGAAGCTTCGGGAAAGTACCAAATATGTTAATTCTCTTAATTTAAATAATTCTAGAAAGTTCTTTAGTGTATAAAAAGGCTTCCCTCAAGTTGATGGGAAGTCAGTTAGGTTGCAGCTGGGTGCATGTTAACTCGCTTGCTGTGAATAAAAGTCTCGTTTATCTAAATTGTGCTCTCTATGTTAATCCCTCGATCTGTCTACGTGACAATATAAGTATTTTTGTAGTAAAACTTATTGCAGTAACAATAATATTTGCCCCTGTTGACCCTGCCTAGTTACAGCAGTGTTTATATATATATATATATATATATATATATATATATATATATATATTTTGTTTCCACTCTTGACAGTAGTCGTTACATTGTTATGCAGGGCAAATTTTTTTCATTCTATTTTTAGTTGTCTTACAGAGAAAACATTTTGTGTTTATTTTTTTAACTTTAGGGTAATATCTTACAACACTTATGTAAGTCATTTTTCATAGTAGTTGAATTAAGAAAAAAAATGATTTTTTTTTAATAATAATGTTTTCATCTTTGATATATGCGTCAATGCGTCACTGTAGCACACTGTAGCGTCACTGAAAAAAAAATTGCAGTCACTCTACATCATGGTTTCTTAAGCTGTGGTCCATGACCCCTTGAGTGTTAAAAATAATTCAAGATTTCTAGTCCAGGATTTCACATGCAGCAAAACACAAATTCCAAGACATTTTATTTGAAATGAAAATTGATGAATTTCTTTGATTTAAAAATTAAAAAAAACCACATAGTAGCCTTTGAATATGAATTTAATCGATATACAGTTATGCTGCTGTCATTAGGTAAAGTGTTTAGCAATGTGTAACTGTGACATTTTCTCTCTGCTATTTTTGGTGTCAATTTTTTCTGTTTCTAAATAATCAAAGGGATTGATAAGAGATATATTCACGTATATTGTTTATACTGCAATACCGTGTTCATAAATAACTGTTATAGGTAAGTCGTAAATGTTTTCAGATATATTTTTATAAAAGTTAGAAGTTTAAATTTCGACTCTTATGAATAAAATTGTATCATGCTTGTATAAAATTGAACCAAGTTTTTATCAAATTTATTTTCATTTATTTATTTAATTTTCTTTTGGTTTGTTTCCGATCTTTTTTTTGTTAAATAATTAATTCATTTAATATGCCGAAGAAAAAAAGCCTTCGTGGAAATTAATTAAATGAAATAATAAATTTGATCCTCCATACATAAAAGTATTTTAAGCATGTATATTATTCACATTTAATAAAAAATATAGTTTTTTTGTGCAAGAAAAATCTGCTGAAATTAAAATAAGGGTTTGCATTTCAAATTTAAATTCCGTATAGCAAATTAATTTTTAAATAAATGTTAATTTTTAAAAATAATGTAGAACTATCCTGAACTAAAATATCAAATGAATATGAATTATAAAGAATAATCTACGAGCTATAATCCACAGCAGTCTAGTATTACTGCTGTCTACTGAAAACCAATCACATACATATTTATTCTAAAATAGAGAAAAAGACAAGCGGAAAATTGCATGATCAAGATTCAAAATTTATAACTGCATTTTCACATTTATAATGCAGTCCTTTTAAAGGGAGTAAAGACACTTTTCTTAAAGATTAAGCTCGGATATTAAATTTCTGAGACAAAAATGTCTTATACTCAGGTTGCGTTTCTCACGCGCTATACATAATTCAACTTCTTCCTCATGACACATGGCGGTCGGATGTTTCGATTTTGGGATGACACGTGTGACGTAGAGAGTTATGTATGATCAAAAGCGATTCACTGATATAATTTCTATACGGGCATGATCTGATAGCTGTCATTACCTGCTTGGCATATAATAACAATTTATCTATGTCAGCATCAGACGTTTCTGTGATTGTTGAGTTAAACAATAACTAATTCCCGCTCGCAGGTCAATAGGGGGATAGTTCCAATGTTCTAATCTTTTCATTGTTACATAATTTGAAACGATTACATGTGATTATTAAGTAATTATCGTATGAAGGGCAACTGTGATCTGTGTATTTGTGATTATGGTGAAAACACGCAAATATATCAGAGATAGGGTTTGTTCCTTAACAGCAAAATATTTGCTATATTGCGATTCATTTTGAAACATTACTTATTTTATCGAATATTAAATACATTTGTAAAAATGTATTTGTTGCATAAATTAATTCGAATGAACTTATGATTAAAATTTTGTATCAGTTGATGCATGTTCAACCCCTTTAACGAAAAACATATAAGAAATAACATGATTGCATGTGAAATGCTCTACTGGTGAAATAATTTTCGCAGTTATTTCCGCTGAGAGAAAAAAAATATTACTCTCAAAATGTTTTGGATTAGTTTCATGTAGGTATACCACTTTACATTTTAAATGTTAGGCCTAGGTTAATACCAGTGTAAATAAATAGTTTGAGCGTAAGGGTCAAAAGAAACCAGCAGCCCAGTCAGCGGCTAATAACGACCAGTTCATAATCCCTGCAGCCAGGTTAACGGCCAAAGCGCCAATCAACTTCAGTCATATCCCTCCGCCAACTACTACGTCAAATAAATATAGTGCGCTACCAGAAGCTAATTTAAACGCTCCAAGCACCAGTAATCCTCGGATTACTGTTGCAAATAGTAAAATTAAGCACTTAACTATAGTTAAAACCGAAAATTATAGAGAGATACTAGCCATTCTAGCCGGAGAGGGCGACAAAAGGAAATTCCATGCCAAAATTGGACCTGAATTCATTAGAATTGACCCAGCTATGGCAGAAGATCACAGGCAAATTACGAAATGCCTAAGTGAAAATAACATTAAAGGATTTATTCTCCCTCTGGGAGTTATTAGACCAATTAAAATAGTTATCAGAGGCCTCCCTAAAGAATTCACCCCCGAAGAAATTAAAGAAAAACTTGACGAATTAGAATTCCCTGTAATAAAAGTTGCTCAATTGCAGCGTAAAGATATGTCTAAACTCCCACTCTACCAAGTTCAACTCACCCCCACAGATAAAGCTAAAACAATATTTGAACTAACCTCCCTATTTTATATTAGAATCAGCGTGGAATATTATAAATCTCCTTTTAAATCTAATCAATGTTTTAAGTGCCAACATTTTCACCATCATAGCAAGAACTGTTATATGGATCCTAGGTGCGTGAAATGCGCAGGTGATCATCACACCCACGAATGCCCGGATGGCAAAAAAGCAGTCACAATCAAATGCTGCAATTGCAATGGCGATCACCCGGCCAACTACAGGGGTTGCCCAAAATTTCCCCACAACATCATAGCTAAAAAACAAGCCGAAAAAGAAGCTAAAGTACTTGAACGTCAAGCTACCAAACTAGTTAATCCAAATTTAACTTTTGCTCAAATGGCTAGTGCCAACATCAATAATTCATTAAACCCAAACACCTCAGAAATTAATCAGGAAAATCCCTCAACCAATCAAACCCCCATGAAAAATCCCAACAGTTTTCTTCTCATCAAACAATATCAGGAAGTAACAGCCATAATTAATGAAATACTAGAAGACCTAGGTATTTCGGACTTCTCCGAAATTCTAACAAACCTCAGTGCCACCAGAGCTAATATTAAAAATTCTGTAACCGCTGAAGACAAATCTTTTAGCTTCTTCAACGGTTTGATCAATGCGTTCCCTAAAACTGGTTAATGGCCCCTTCTTCTCTCTCCGTTTTGGCATGGAACTCCAATGGTATCAGCGCTCGTATCCTTGAGTTCAAAGATTTCATACAAGAGCATAGTCCTGACATAATTCTTCTACAAGAGACACATCTCAGACCTGGGGATAACCTCCGCATTTTTAATTATACTACGTATAGAAATGACCACATTAATCCCTTACATTCCATGAGAGGCACTGCCATTCTAATCAAAAATTCCCTTCCGCACCACGAAATAATTCTCCCACCTCTTAAAGCCATTAATGCTACTGCGGTTAATGTTAAATTCCATAACCTCCCCCATTACACCATCATTTCAACTTACATCCCGCCAGGTTTTAAAAATGCTGACATCAAAAATGACCTTAATCTTCTCGATACTCTTAATATAAATACTCTTATCTTCGGAGACCTAAATGCACAACATAAACTCTGGAATTGTACTACACATAATTATTATGGTAACATTATTTATGACTTCACCAGTAAAACTAACTTTGACATTATAGCTCCTCCCCTCCCCACTCACTTTAGTAACAATAGCAGTAGCATCATTGACTTTGCTCTCGTTAAGGGCTTCCCCCACGATCTCACTATCAACACCCTTTGTGAACTCTCTTCTGATCATAACCCTGTTGAAATTAAAATACCACTTGACCGCAACCCCTTAATCATAAATTATACTAAACAAATTAACTGGAAAAAATTTACTAGTGATCTTGATAAAATCCCTTACATCCCTCCCATCGTCAATAATGTTAATGATCTTGAAAACCTTGTCACCAGTATCACCGCGGATATCAATAATTGTATTAAAACCAGCACCAAAATTATCCCTCCTAAAGTTAAAACCAATCAAGATCATCAACTCAAAATCTTAATTAATAATAAAAACAGAGCGCGCAAAAACTGGCAGATTAATAGAACTCCCCAAAATAAAACTAACATGAACAAAGCCCAGGAAGACCTTAAATATTACCTCAGAGACCAATCCAACAAAAACTGGCAAAATTATTTAGAATCTCTTGATACTACGGATAACTCCATTTGGCGAGCTGCAAAACGTTTCAAAAACCAATATCGTACCATTCCCCCTTTAAAAGACCCTGAACTCAACTCGAAAGCCCTTACTGAAGCTGATAAATGTAATCTCATTGGCAAAAACTTCGCTAAAAACTTCACCCCCAATCCTATCATTAACTCAAGCACAGAAAACATTGTTAATAATAGTTTAAACCTCTTCCTTAATACTCCTCATGAAAGCCCTACTCCTTACATTGTCCCAAATGACGTCCGTGAAATCATTAAAAAACTTCCTAAACGTAAATCCCCTGGAGAAGACAATATCAACAACACAGTTCTCAAAAATCTCCCCTATAAATACATTTTCAAAATTACTATCGTCATTATCTCTGTTTTCAAATTTGAACACTTTCCACATAGCTGGAAAAACTCTATCATAGTCCCCATTCTTAAACCGAACAAACCACCCTCTTCCCCCACTAGTTATCGGCCCATTAGTCTTCTTAATTCCATCAGCAAAATTACTGAAAAATTTATTGCTAAATACATTAACGAACACCTCGAAAATAATCGTATCCTCATACCTTACCAATTCGGCTTTAGAAAATCCCTTTCTGCCCCTCATCAAGTCTACCGCCTCACCGAACACTTAACTAAAGCAAAGAAAAATAAACATTCCACTGCTGCCCTGTTCCTTGATGTTGCACTTGCTTTCGATAAAGTTTGGATTGACGGATTAATTCATAAACTTATAAATTATAACTTTCCCCCTCAAATCATCAAAATTTTAATTTCTTATCTCAACAATCGCACCTTCCAAGTCAAAATTAACGGTCAACTTTCTGAAAAATTTCAAATTCATAGTGGCTTACCACAAGGCAGCGTTCTGGCACCAATTCTCTTTAACATTTTCGTTAACGATATTCCCCAACACACTAATGTAAATTTAGCTATCTTCGCTGATGACACAGCCCTGTACTCCACTTGCAAAAATTTTAAATATGCCATTAAAAATGTTAATAAACATATGACCACCATTCAACTCTGGCTCGACAAATGGAGAATTAAAATTAACTCTGAAAAATGTGTAGCTGTACTTTTCACTTCTAAACGTAAAAAGACCTTTCAAAATCACCAAATTCAAATAGGCAATACAAAAATCCCCTGGTCTGACACTGTTAGATACCTCGGCATTATTCTTGACAAAAATATCACTTGGAAACAACATATTACACATATTAGGGACAAGTTTCGAGCAGCTCGCAGGTTAATCTACCCCTTAATTTCTCGAAACAGCAAATTAAGTATTAGTAATAAATTGCTCTTGTATAATTCTTACCTTCGACCTATTATTACGTATGGTGGGCCAGCATGGTCATACTGTGCAAAAACGCACATTAAAAAATTAGCTACCGCTCAAAGCAGCACCATTAGGCAAATCGTTAACGCCCCTTGGTACTTTAGAAATGCTGACATCTATAGGGAGATTGGACTCCCAGCTATTCGAAATTATCTTCAAAAATTAGCTCTTAATTTTCACAAGTCTATTGACAATGATTTATTACTAGAATTTGCAAATTATGATCATGCTGATCCCCAAAACAGGAAAAGGCCTAGAGCCATCCTTTCTCTTTTTTAATTTGTCCCTTGTCTGCTTCTCTTAAAAAATGAAAAATAATACTTAGGTTTGCTAAGGCAAAAAAAAAAAAAAAAAATAATAATAAAAACTTCAAAACAAAATAAATATTATGTGTTGCTATCCTTAAACTTCCTCCTCTTCATATTTTTACTGTAGCTAAGCCATTTTCTCTCCCATTTCCGGGAAGATTTCTACAGTATCATTTTACTTTCCTACTGTCTTGCCCGATGCTGGATCACTTCGGTGATTCCAGCTGAAGGCATTGAACTCGAAGATCCTGAGCGCTCCATTCACTTTTCTTCTCTCTCTACTTTCTGTCCAATCATGGTTCCCAGCTGCTTATTTTCTGAAAGCCTGCACTTGAGGGCGTGGCCCAGGTAGTGCAGTTAGACCATTTTTCCTGTGGTCCTGTGGTGTTGGGAGGGCATTTTTGAAACATTATTCGGAGCAATTGCGTAGCATCCACATAACTTCGAAGGTCTTTAACTTTAAAGGCGTGTCTTTTAATGTACATTCCCACAGTCTCATAGTGCTGCCGTCTGTGGGAATGTACATTAAAAGACACGCCTTTTCCCATGATAGGCAACAAAGTGTGTCTACGGTAGATATAATATCCAGGGATTGTTATAAAGTGATGTTGTTGTTTGTCAATGCGGGTCACTTGATTGACAAGTCACCCGCAAAAGACATTTACAGTTTAAGCATGAGAATCATTGGTTGATTTCAATGGGGGAAGGGGGCTCAGTAAAGGTGTTAATTTATTCTGGTACTCAAATTCCTTGAGTATTCTTTGATCAGGTCCTGGTCTTTATTCTCGGTGAGAAATCATCAATTCGACACACAAAATGAAGCACATTTTAAACACAAAAAAACATTTAATAATCTACGAAGTTTGGATTTCAGAATTCGTCTAAACAGACGCCATTACATTTTAAAGCAATTCCTTTTTCTAATCTATCGGGCGACGCAGCGCCCTCTATAAACAAATCTTTACATACTCCCCCCACAATGAACAACAGGTTCATTCCTAAACGAAAATACCAATTACCATTAATGAGAATAATAATGCTAAACATTTCTTAAGTTACTAAATAAAACATTTTGCAAACATCAAATATCAATGTAATTCAATAATTGAAAAAAAAATAATAACAATAAAAGATGTAATAACTTTATAGCTGTTAAAAGAAAAATGCAATTAGAGTTTTTAGTCAGCTATTTCTAAATTATATAAGAGTTGGATTGGACGTTTAAGTGTTCCATTAGAAGTTTTGATGTTACACGATCTTATTTTTTCGTCTCTGCCAGGAATCGTCTCTATTACACGTCCAATTTTCCAGACAGTTCTTGGAACACGCTCATCATGGATTAAAACCAAGTCGTTTTCTTTAAAGGTTGAGGTACAGCTCTTACGCTTCTCAGAATGAAGAGATCTTAAGTCCAGCATGTACTCCCTTTTCCACCTTCGCCAAAAATGATCCAGGAGTCTTTGTCGATTATAATACTTCTTATTGAGGTGCTCACTGGATGACGATTTATCTAGGATAACAGGAATATTTGGTGGTAGGGAAGTTGCACGTTCTCCAGTCAAAAAATGGGCTGGTGTTAAACATGAAGGTTCATTAGGCTTACTGTACAAGTAGCTGATGGGTCTACAGTTGATTACAGCTTCGATTTCAACTAGAATGGTTTCTAGCTCATCTGACGTCAAACATGATTTTCCGAGGACCTTTCGCAGACATGATTTGACTGTTTTCACCATTCGCTCCCAAAAGCCGCCCCACCAGGCAGCTCTTGGAACAATATATTTCCATTCTATTCTTTTAGAACTGTAGAATGTCTTTACGTCATTATGGCTAATTGTATTCCACAACAATCCAAGTTCTTTCTCAGCTCGCTTGAATGTTTGGGCATTGTCAGTGAATACTACACTACAAAGACCTCTTCTAGCGACGAATCGTCGAAAGGCTAGTAAAAATGACTCAGTACTCAGGTCTTGCACTAGTTCTAGATGCACTGCTCGAGTTACTGCACATGTGCACAGTAGAATATAACACTTTGAAGTCACTGCAGAATTTTTCACCTTAATGTAAAGGGGACCTGCGAAATCTAAACCGCTCACAGCAAAGGGTGGAGACTCAGTTACTCTGTCAGATGGTAGAGGAGCAGTAATTTGTTGACCTGCTTTAGCAGTAAATTTTCGGCATATCATACAGCGGCTTATGAAAGTTTTAACTATTTGTCTACCTCTTGGTATCCAAAAGGTCTCTCTAACTTTAGACAATGTACTTGCTACTCCTAAATGCATTACTTGATTATGTGCTGACATTACTATCAATTCGGTTAGTCTACTGTTGCTAGGGATTAACCATGGATGCCTTTCTCTGAATTCAAATTTAGAATTTTGTAGTCTCCCACCGACTACCATTATTCCTGTGTTATCTAGACACGGATTCAAATCACGAATACTGGAGTTCTTGGGAATGGGATTTCCTTCTTTCAAACATTTAAATTCCACAGGAAAACATTCCGCTTGAATATTTCTAATCCACAGTCTCTCAGCATCCAAAATTTCTTCTGCGGTTAATTCTGAAGTCATTCGCATTTCCTTATCTTTGAATTTTGAATTTTCTGTAAACCTTTTCACCCAAGCAGTTATTCGATATACCCTTTGAATAGAACTATATTTCTTCAAATCCAGGATCCTTTCTGGATTTTCTTTTCCTTCTGAAGTTATACTGTTAAAAATGGCTGATTGTTTTAATCGTTTTTCTTTTTCAACATTATCTTCACAAATAAATTTTTCTCCATTGTTCGGCCACTGTTCCATTGGGAAGATTAGCCATTTTGGCCCTTTCCACCATTTTTCCCCATTCAGCAAGTCTTCCGCTAAACATCCTCTTGAGAGCATATCTGCCGGATTATCCTTTCCGCTGCAGTGTTTCCAGTTTGATGGTTCAGTCAAGCCTTGAATTTCACTAACGCGATTACATACAAAGGGTTTCCATTGTTTAGCATTTCCCTTCACCCAATGTAATGCTATTGTGGAATCAGACCACAAAGTATAATTACTTCTAATGTCAAATACTTCCTTCAGGGAATGCAACAATCTGGCTCCAATTAATGTTGCCATCAATTCAAGTCTAGGGAGGCTTAATTTCTTTACTGGAGCTACTCTAGATTTAGCAGCTACGAAAGTAACCTCAAAGCTACCTCCCTGGTTTCTAAATCGAAGGTATGAAACTGCTCCATACGCAACTTCGCTCGCGTCACAGAAGACGTGCACCTGAAATTCTGGTACATCGCCATCGTCTTCTTTGAGGAAATACCATCTTGGAACAGATAATTTTTCTAGAATGGGGATTTCTAAGCACCATTTGTTCCATTTATTTCTCAATTCTTCTTGTAATTCTTCATCCCAGTCTTGACCTCTCTCCCATATTTCTTGTAGCAAAATTTTTATACGAATAGTAAAAGCAGTTATAAACCCAATAGGATCAAACAATTTGCAAGACAATTTTAACACACTTCTCTTAGTATTTTTTGATTCTTTGAGAGCTTCTAACAATGGTGATAAATCTAATTTAAAATCATCAGTTTCAACATTCCAGAGTATACCTAAAACCTTAATAGGGATCAGATGTTCCTTTTGAAGTTCTTCAAACTTAGTTTCATCCCAAATATTACAAAGCTCTTTAGAATTACTCTTCCATTTTCGAAGATTCATTTTAGCATCGCTTAAAATAAATTTAGCATCCTTCGATAAACTTAGAGCTTCATTTACAGTTCTCGAGCCACATATAAAATCATCGACATACAATGATTCATTTAATGCCTTAAAAGCCGTGGGATAAGAGAATTCATAATTTTTAAGATGATGCTTTATGGTAGCAGCCAAAAGGTAAGTTGATGATTTCACTCCAAATGTTACAGTTTTATAACGAAAACATTTTAGATCTTTGTTTTGTAAATTATCGACCCATAAGAATCTTTGACAGTCCCTGTCTTCAGCCGAAAGAGAAATTTGAAGGAAAGCCTTTTCTATGTCGGCTATTACACCGATTTTATGTTCTCTAAATTTCAAAAGAAGAATTAGTAAATTCGGATTCAAGTTTGGGCCTGCAAGCAAATTATCATTTAAAGATAAACAATTTATATCCTTCGCGGACGCATCAAAAACAATACGAAATTTTGTGGTCTCTTTATCACGTCTAATAACAGGATGATGAGGCATGTAATATACAAGATTGGATGACTGTTCAAAGTTCTCATTTACAGGTTCGATAACATCAGAATTAATTTGATCTGCAAAAACTAATTTGTACTCTTCATATAATGATGGTTCATTGTCCAAACGAGTTAACAATTTTGATAACCTTCTTTTGGAATGCGAAAAATTGTCCGATAAGTCTATTTTGTCTTTGAATGGCAGTTTAACTTCATATTTTCCGTTTACTATGACTTTAATATTTTGCTCAAATCCCTTTAAAGTTTCAACATCAGCTGAAGTATGATTATTGTCATTACCGTTGGAATTAATACCTAACGACTCTAATTCCCAAAATCTTTTTAATTGAGTGTTTAAATCATCACCAAAAGAATCTGGATTGTTTACAACATTACTCAGTGTTTCCCCTTCTGTCAGGCATAAATTCACGAATGATCTGGTTTGTTTACCATTTTCTCGTACACCCGATATAATGAATCCTAATAACGTTTCAATGCAAAACAATCCTTTTGATATTTTCCTTATATGTCCAGTCTGCAATTTCCAGAACACATCGGCGCCAATCAGTATTTCAACTCTCCGCCCTTTTGCTTGTTTAAACTGTTGGAGAGGAATTTTGAACTCTTTTAGCAAATGTTCAACCGCACTGGCTGACGTCACCATAGACACATGAGAAATTGTGTCCGTTACATACACTTCAAGTTTTATTTTTCTTTCAGGATTATTCAAGTGATTCAACTCAATTTCTGTTACGTGGTATGTCTTGTTTATGGGTTCACGAGAACCGAAAGTGTAAACTAATAAATGCTCTACTCTTAAAATAGGGAGCTTTAATTCTCGCGCACATGTCTTCGTTATAAATGATTTTGAAGAAGCGCTGTCAAATAACACTGCGGTTATCTTTGATTTTGATGGGCCTTGAACTTCAACAGCACATGTAGGCAAAATTATGGAATCACTACATTTTCCCTCAGAATTCGCGATACTAGATATTACTGTTTGACATTCCGGCGCTGAATTAGGTATTTCATCATATGGTTTTTGAGTTTTAAAACAAATGATTTCGTGATGATTTTTACCTTTGCAAATCGAGCAATCTTTAATTCTACTTCTACAATGAATACTCAAATGTGACCGTTTAAAACATTTGAAGCATCGTCCTTCTTTTCTTAATTTGTTTCGTTTCTCTTCTGAAGGGACAGTGTTGCAATTGAATGATTCATGATTTTGGTAACAAAATACACAATTTTGTTTCACATTAGAGGCAAACGCAACAGTTGGATTATTTTTAGGATTGAAGTATTTATAATTAGGACCCTTGTCAAATTTACTCGAAATTACTTGTTTTGGTTGTCTTTCGGTTTGGGTTAATAAGATAGACGACTCTCTACACTCAATTTCTCGTTTTAAAAATTGCATTAATTCAAGAACATCAAATTCTGTATTAGATTTCCTTTGTCTGTTGTATTCTAAACTTATATCATCTGGAATCAGTTTGAGCAAAATTGGACATAATAACTGGCCATATGTTCCTGCGGCTACGTTTAAACTTTCAAGTGATCTCACATTTATTTCTAAATCATCAAATAGCCGTCTGAATGCTTTAATATTGGTCGAGCTTTTTACAGGATGTAAATTTAACAAGTTTGTCATGTGACTATTTATAACGATAAAATCGCGACCAAATCGGTCAGTTAGTAAATTGATGCTCTTAATGTAATTTTCTTCTGTAAGCGAAAAACCTTTTATAGCGTTTAACGCAACTCCTTCTAATAACATTTTTAAATATGAGAATTTCTCTGTCTTACTTAAGTTATCATTTTCATGAATCGCATTTTTAAATTGCTGCCAAAATTCAATCCAAGAACTTGGATCTCCATTAAATTTTGGAATTGTAAGTTTAGGTAAACTTATAACTTTTCTTTTTAACTCATTATTATGTGATAATTCTTGGCGAGAATTTGGCGATAAATCGACTGAAACATCTGATACACTTTTTACGTGCTCTTTTATTAGCCTAGTTATTTTACCTTTCCATTTAATTATTTTCTCCGAATATTCTTCAATACCAATTATTTCATTTTCGATTTCATTGGAAACAATTAAATTCTCTATCTGAGCATCTAGAGCTTTTAACTGATCAGACTTTTCTAACAATTGCTCATTTAAATCCTTCAATTCTTCTAGTTTAATATTAGTTTCAATTTTTTCATCATAGAAAACAAGTTCAATTTTTGAAATCAACTTCGTAGTTAAAGCTCTAACTGTACTTCTTTTCTTGCGGATTTTATCTAACTCAGCCATAGTAATGCATGCAGATTAATAATTTCTCACTCACCTTATTTAAATCTTAACTTTCGAATTTACCCGATCGTGGTCCCACGTTGTTGCGCCATGTTAAATTATTCTGGTACTCAAATTCCTTGAGTATTCTTTGATCAGGTCCTGGTCTTTATTCTCGGTGAGAAATCATCAATTCGACACACAAAATGAAGCACATTTTAAACACAAAAAAACAACATTTAATAATCTACGAAGTTTGGATTTCAGAATTCGTCTAAACAGACGCCATTACATTTTAAAGCAATTCCTTTTTCTAATCTATCGGGCGACGCAGCGCCCTCTATAAACAAATCTTTACAAAAGGTGAACCAACACCAACCCCTGGTACTACCTCCATTTTGACCGATCATTTTCGGGTGACATCAACGGAGGCTCTTACCTTCTCACACCCTCTCTGACTTCATAGATGGAATTTCTGGTCTACAGATTTAACGTTTCCATATCCGACCTAGACACGATTACATTGATCGTTTGTCGGGATTCAAGCCGAGTCCATCCCAGCCCCATATCGCAAGCCTAACAAGTGTCACATGTTTACTTCACTTGCTCTAGTGAAACTTTGCAGTTATCTCAGTATCGTTGCAGAAAGAAACAGATAATAAATAAAGGCGATATACTCAGCTATCTCGTTTACTCGGGGCAAGTGCTTCCCTTGTATCTTACCAATTTTTCTGATTTGAATATCTGAAGTTGTTGAATCAAAAGCTTTTAAATTCATCTTTGGAAAAGGACGATTTTCACTTCTAATCTGCAAAAACCTTCACAATTCTAGCCGCTAAAACCAATTTTACACAGTCAATCAAAGCCAAAGTATGTAAGTTTTAGTCTGCTCTTGCCCTAATACACATTATACTGTTTTGAGACAAAAAAAACAACGCATTCCTTTATAGAGTCATCAATGAAGGTATCATTCTTTGTCATCCTGTTGTTCCTGTTGTTGCTAATGCTCTCTGGTTGGAAGTTCCATTCACCAGGTCCAAATAGGCTATTGGGCTGAAAGGGGAGGTTCCTGTTTTGAATTGGCACCACAAGGGTCAGAGTCCGACTTAGCTAAATGGCCGGTCCCGTAATTTTGAACCGAGTCAAGTGACGAGACCGGAACACTTGACCCCGCACCTCCAGAGGTAAATTTCAGAACTTGGAGGACATTGCAGCCATGAGAATTAGTGAACGCGGCGGTGGATTTGCAGTGACGAGCATCGAACCAGGGACTTTCAGATCACTGGCCCGCAGCTCTTACCAACTGGACTTTTTAAATGACATTTACAAGAACATGAACTACATGTAGGAGAATTAAATATCTTACGTTTTTTGTAAAATGAGTGACACATGTTACCTTAATATTAAAAGCATATATTGCGCTAGTTCAGTTCTTTGACTAGAGATATTTCATTATTTCAGGTAACTTGAGAATTAATGGTGTAAATTTCTGCCCTATAAAATAGATTTCGAACTGATCAACCTGTCTCATAAGAGAGCCTTGATGTGAAATGATTGATTACCAAAACATGGTTAATTTCTTTATAACGACAGATTAGTTAGCAGGAGAAATTTAATTTATTATTCGCTTATATAGGACAATAAATTCTTAATTCCAAAATCCTTCTTAGGTGTCAACCGTAAATTCTGATAGCATAATATTTATGTAGGAAAAGGCTGTAACACTCCTTAAGCTCATTATAGCTAGATTAAATACTTTGCCTTTTGAAACTACAAATTATGAAATGTTAATATCATATTATGTTTTTACAGGTTCTAATTAATTTTTTAGCATGCAAATAATAGTGATTTCTGCTGAGATTGCATTATTTTTTCCGGAGACCCTCTTTTAAGATTTTTTTTAATTAAGCTGAGATTATTACCGCATCGTCAAGTTTAAATCTTTTATTTTATCATCATTTGTAGCAATAAACTGTACGGTACCTCTTTTCCGAATGCTTCAGTCTCGTACAATATTTTAAATTTATTTCTATTACTCTCTTTATATCTGTAGGCGACACATGAACATGGGCTTTTAAAATCTATCGTCAGGGTTAAATCTCGGTTTTGCTTAGCATAGATTGTCATAGGTTTATACAAAAAGCTTTATTTCTGAGAAAACACGTGTTTAAAAGAAATTACAATAACTTTCGCAGCTCATTCCTGTCATTTACTTTAATACGAGGGATGGAACTTTAAAATTGGCACCACTGTTGTACAGCCTCAACGCAGCAGAACCCAGGAAAGCAGCTTACACCGCATGTACGTCACATACCTGCCTTACCTCAAAGTGAATGCGTTTTTTCCCAAAAACATCACACGCCTGCACAGTGACAGGATGAACACAGCCATGTTTTAATTACCGGTCTATCGTATGAAATAATTTGTTGCATCGTACTGATGGAAGGGAAATACATGTGCTCACACTGATGTGTTTGTTCTCTGGGGCTGGGAAGTGTTCTACCATCCCCCATATTCTCACGACTTAAGATCAAAGTCACTCCCTATGACTTTGATCTCATCACAAAGATGAAGGAATCTCTCGGTGGATTCCATCAGAAATTCTGCAGGCTGTACACCGCTCCATTCGAAGGATCGATAGATCAGGTGATGCCAACGGTATCCTTCAGCTTCCAGAATGTTAGCAACGGGTGCTAAACAATACTGTTTACTATGTTGAAGGACTTTAAAAGTTTCACACCTGTATCTCTTCTGTTACTTTGTACATACCTAGTTGCCACTATTATAGTTCCATCCTTTGTAAATAAAACTATATTCTTATATTTATTAGCTCCTAATACAATCCTTGAGTGCTTCACCCTTATTATCGCTTGCCACTATTAAGTAAATAATAAAAAAATTAGAGAACTCATGATCAAAAGCTAAGAATCTGGTACTAAAAGAGTAGGACTTGTAGTACCAATATTGCGTCTGACAGCGACTTCAAAGTAGAAGTCGCAGTTAAAGAAGAAGTAAAAAGAACTAATTATCTTTCCGTCTTTTATACTTGGACTGACCAATAACAGATATTATTTAAACACGGGATTTCTGGCTTTATTCAAATTAAGTGGTAGATACGTCATCTTGACATAATGATGTCAAACAAAAAGAATTGAGAAATAAAACTAGAAAGAAAATTTGTAGGAGAGGAAAACGAAATAACCCAAGAGAACACAAAATGAAATCATTATTGCGTCTGACAAGTAAACTCATGAAAAATAAGCACAATTCTCACTAAATAGGTATATTTGAATATTTCTTTTACTACTAGATAAACGTTTGAAGAAAAAAATTAAAGCCTTTTTTTGCCAAAATTTTTTATTAAGGGAACTTAAAATGCAGTACCATTGTTTCTAATGATGCTCAGAGAAACATTGACTACACAGGTAAAATATTACAATAAACAGCCAGAAATGCTCCAGGTTTATGGTGTAATTATAATGATTATTATTTCAAAACAACATGTGAATTAAATTATAACATGTAATAAAAGTTATATGAAATTGGCGAAAAATGCCGACGAAGAAAATATTAAAATTACCATGTCTTCACATTCTAAAATTTTCATTCTATTTCATTCAAGAAAGTAATAGAAAATATTTTATATTTTACGTTTTCCTAATCTTTTGTGCTATCACATTTGCTTAACTATATAAAAACATTTTTTCCTTTTCCCATATAATATTTAAATGAAGTGTATAAAATAGTTTATTCTACTATACGGAAAATTTAACACAATAAAATCCCTTAATTAACTAGTTTTATTACATTAAATAAACAAATATGTAACAAGCAAGCAACTAATATCGTATTTACATGAAATTATAGTAAAAAACTATTTTCTTTTCTGTTGTTAGTCGACGAAATTTTTAAAATTTGCTATTTAAGTGAACTTAGAATGTAGTATCATTGTTTATTATCATGTGTAGAGAAACATGACCCATAATGGTAATTGTTTTAAAAATACGGCCAGAAAGGCTTTAGATTTAAGATGCAGTTACAATGCTAATTATCGGAAAACAACGTACGACATAAATCATAGAATGTAAAGAAAGTTATAAAAATATCCACAAAGAAAATATTAAAATTACTGTGTCTTCACCTTTCAAAAATTTTCATTCCATTGGATCCAAAAAATAATCGGAAGTTTTTATATTTATATAGAACACGAACACGAACTCGAACGAACGAACGAACACACACACACATATGTATATATATACATTGTTACCAATCCATCGCTAAATTGGCGATGGATTTGGTGACTTATTTAAGTCGCCAAATTTGCCGATATGGCACAAAATGGTCGCCAACTTGCCATCTAGACCTTTCTGGAAGCTTCTCGAAATATCTAGCTGACTGACCGATAGGGGGAGCTTTGGAAGTCTATAAATATACCTGACATTGGTATTGGGACTCAGTGTTCTTTTCTTTTGAGGATTGAATGTATTGAAAGTGCGTTAGGTTTGTATGGTATTGAAGACTCTGTTATCCTGACTTGCATTTGTAGAGTTTTCTGCTGTATAGAAGGCTTGTTACGTGTTTTCTGTTTGAATTTGTGCATGCGCCTGAAGAATTTACAGAATTATAAATTTATTTTGTGTGCACGTTCTGAAGAGATTATATATATATATATATATATATATATATATATATATATATATATATATATATATATATATATATATATATCCCCGATATGTTGCTTTTTCCCGATGTATTGCTTTTTCGATTAAAAATGAAATAGTTTCATTTCTTAATGATTAAAAACCGTTTAATCACTTTGTATATTAGAACATCACATATTAGAATTTTTAAAAAAGGAAATAATAATTTAAAATTTCCTTTCTCAAATTTCGGTTTTTGGCTTTTGAAATAATTCTTTACAATTTCCGTTTTCAAATTTTGCTTTTCAGACAAAAAAGAAATTTATTCAATTAGAAAAAAGGTCTAAAGGTTTTATTTTCTCACTTCCTAAAACTAAAATTATTTCTGGTACTTTAAAATTATATCTGGATTTCAATTATTAAATGACTCGTTCTCAACTAATAATTTTTCCGTTTGGCAACTGAGCAGAATTTCTTTTGAAGAATAGAGTTCCTGGGTCTATTGACTTTAACTCCTGTTGCAAGATGCTTATTATCAATGTATATGTGCTCAATAGAAAAAATTATTAAATTAAATTAAGTTTAAAGTTACCAGTTACATTAATATAAAAATTAAGTTTAAAACCTTCAAAAAGTAGAAGGGTAAGATAAATTTAAAAATTAGAAATATATTAAGATTAAATAAATTAAGATTAAAATGAAGAATTAAAAAATTTAAAGAAAATACGTTGAAATTAATTATAAAGTTAAGGTAAAAATGGCAAAGAATATGGAAAGTTCGCATAATAAAAGAAAAAGAAGCCCCTGTGCAGGGTCAAAGAATTGGTAATCAGATGATTGCCGAGTTCCGCGGGGGAAAACAAAATAAAATTCGAGATAGGGAAAATTGGAAAATGCGTCACCACCTTGGGCCGAACCCACAACATAGGGTTTAGCAGGTCAGCGCGATAGTTCTACGCCACAACCGCACACAGGCAAGTGAGCAAGATGAGACATATATTGCGGCAAGTCCGAATGTAAATATTAATCTCGGGTGGTAAAAGTGCTTAAAAATAGAAAGACAGTTCTGACGAATTTTATATTGGTGGTGGAAGAATCCTATCAGTTGCTCATTAATTAGAAACAAATTTCACGAACTTGCTGAAATTATTAGTGAGTAAAATAATAAGTTGAAAAACTACGAACTCGATGTGAAGGGGAAAAACTATGATATCGTGGGGAATGTATCTGTCTCTTTTTGTGGTAATAGTTCTTATGACACTTTCTGTAGAAATAAGTTGTTGGAGGTTGCTTCCAGTCAATTTAAAATTTGCAAAGTCTCAGTTAAGAACATAGACCAGTCTATTTTGAAGAAATGAAGTCGAAGCTGAAGTCGTCTATATAGTAGAATAATGGAGGCTATGAACGGCACCTGTCTCTATGGAGAGGCCCACGGAAGGAGTAGACCGACAGCTCGGAAGGCTGGAAAGTGGTGTTCAGCACAACGTATTCAGGAGCGGGACAGAAGAAATGCTAATCGTCTTTCAGTAAAAAATCTAAAGTGCTGGAAGATGATCCCTCTGTACATCGGTTGAAATACAACACTCACTTTACTTACGGCCAAATCGATACATGGAGATAGTGGAATGCGTTTCTGACAATAACCCTAGGAGCATCACCGTCATCATCTTAAAATAAAGCTGAAAGCAGCTGGAAAGTAAAATAATCTGCCAAGGTCACTTTTTTTAAATAAGAAGTAATTTATTCTGTATCAGTAAACATGGAGCCTGTCTTGAATAATATGAAAAAAATATTTACAGAGCTGCAGCGAAATACAAAAATGACCGCATTGGTCTAAAGAATGAAGCTTATATGTAACATGGCATTATTAACATATAAAAAAATAGCCCCTCGATGCAGAACTGGCAGAGCCAAAACTGATGGGGTGCTTAAACCTAAATATATAAGAGACAATTCTCTCTCAAAAAATGGCTCCCTACTATCACTTCTCATCGCTGGACAGCGGTGCAGACACGGAAAACGAGGGTTACAATAGCAAGAAATACGCCAAAGTGAACAAAGAAAGACCACCCGTGCCACGCGTACGGAAGCTTACCTCAGCCCGGAGGAAAAAATTAGTACAAACTACGCAAGCGCTTGATGGTTAAAAACAAGAACCAGGCCATGTCGAAACCTCGCCAAGAGGAGAGCACCGAGCGCGCCACCGAAATGGAGACCCGTGAATGGTTTGGCCCTGATACTACGAAATTCGCGCCTCTGCATGATTGGTCGAACGAGGGGAGAAAGAACTACTCGGAGAGTGCTTTCACGCCAAGCTGACGCCAAGTTCACACGTGGGAAAAAACTCTTTCGGACAAAGGGATCGGATAAGACACACATTTATCTCTAACTTAAAACTGATTTTATGGTCCAATTTAGTGAGCAAACTTAACACGGCATGCGTGGACAAAATCTAGTTGGATATTCACATGACACACCCTGCAATTACCAGCCATAAAAAGTACATTTTAGTGAAACTTAACAAGGGAATCCTGAGACTAACACCTGGCTAAGCAAATTATGGTTGAAACTTTAACGGTTTAAGAGAAATGGGCAACGGCTAAATTCTCAAGAACACACACGTCGAGGGAACGGTATAGAAATTACACTATTTTATTTTAAATGACAACTATTTAGAATTAGAGATTTTACATTCATTTAACGTGCGTTAGGAGCCCAACCAAAATGAATTATTTCTGGAACGAATTCCTCGTTACACTCGGCATTCAGTTAAAAGTGAGTTTAGCAAGTACGCTCTTTTAGAATGAAAACTTTTTTTATTGAACGTATTTGGTATATTTTGGAAGGTGAACATCTAGCAAATGCCGATAAATCATAAAATTGGCATTAATAAATGAAGAAAACCGAAATATTTGTCCATTAAAATTGTCGATTTCCTGAAATTCGGAAAACTTCTTTGGGGAAAAAGCTTTGTTTGCAATGAAAAACATTTTTAAATTTATAAAAATGTGTGTATCCTTAAAGGTGAAGAATTGTAAAACACATGGAAATGAAAAAAATGTCGATTGCAGGACGGAAAAGTTGAATTTTGCATGCATAAAAATAGTGGAAATTTGCGAAACGGAAAGGAGCTGGCCCACCCAGAATGTCAGCTGTTTCAGCTCTCCTCTTCCATTGAGTTCGGCGGTTTTAAATGAATAATTAAAAAAGTTTAAAGTTTTGAAAGTTGAGGATAGAATCAGTGTACGCGTCTCGGCCGTCCGCGTACATCGGTATCAGTCGCGATATCCTGCTATGCTATATTTGAACAGTCTCCTTGATTTTTTCCCAGATAATTTGGGTGATGTCAGTGAGGAGCAAGGTGAGCGGTTTCATTAAGATATTAAATTGATGGAAAGACGGTATCAGGGCCGCTGGAATCCAATATGATGGGAGACTACTGTTGGTCACTTCACCGAGAAGTTGAGCAAGCGATTCACAGGTGAAAAAGCAATATCAGGAGCTTTAAGGAGAAGAGGGTCAGGAAATATAAGCCAAAGCACACATAAAATCTTTGTCATAAAAAGGTATTTTCATGTTTATACTTGAATTAAAGTTTGTTCATATTGTAACATTTATTTATTTTTATATTCTATGGTATGTTCGGCTAATTTAATAGATAATTATCTAAATCCTCAAAAAATGTCTTCTAACTCTGTTAATTCAGTCATCAGTCAAACAGCAAAAGTGTCTGATAAGTGTCTGGTAAACAAACTCTACACACTTTTTCTTTTCTTTTGCACCCAAAATCTCATCAACAAATTTTCTGACTTTTACTTTCCAATTATATGCCAATGCTGCGCCAAAAAAAAGAAAGAATCTTCTGGGAGAAGTTAATTGGTGGAAATAGGGTTCAAATGAAAAAATACTGAAGGATCAAAATTCGATTAAAACTTAATTTTTGGAAGAGTCAGCTTTTTACATGCTCAAATAATTTCCTGCAAGCATTTTATTTTTTCCCCTTTTGCTGAAACGCACGATAGAAATTAAGTTCTGGGTTTTTCAATTCGTGGCTAATATCTTAATATTTCTTCAAAAACATTTCTTTAAAAAAAAAAGTTTGGGATTTTCTGAAAAACAAAGCGGAATTTCCGAGTACCTTTAAATACTTTTATGAGATAAAACAAAAGATCTTTGAAAAATGACAAAAGCATTTTCGATGCATGAAAAGCCATTTTTCTGGAATATTTTGATATTTTTAGGTAACCATTGAATTGCTTTATTACTACTTTCATTTCTTGTTCTTGTGTACTTTAGATATTAAATATTCATTTCAACTCAATTTGCATGTTTGCGCTAGCCAGTCTTGCATAATTATCTTCTGCCCGCAATTTTTTTTTTACTTTTAATGTAATAAAAGTATCTTTGGAAGATGTCAACCAGAAATAATGAAAGATTTCCCAAATCGACATAAATGCGGAAGAAAATTATCATGATAGTTTTACCATCGTTTAACCGTATATAATTAATCTAGAACATTCGTTCTTAAGCCTGTTGAGAACTAATTCTATTGGATTCGCTCATCACAATGTTAACTTATGGAGAAAATTTGATTACTATTTAGAGCTAAATAAAGGCTGATAATCAAATAAAAAGTGTGTTTTCAGATATCGTAAGCTTTTCTGCACCATGCAACAGGATTCATTTTATAAATTTTGTCCACCAAAGGTCTTAATGTGCGTTTAAAACACACTATACCAGATTTTGCCCCCGAATAATTTAAATTTTAAAATATTATTTGCATTTTTTTTAAAATGAAAAATTCCCAAAGTGGGAAATTTCTTTCTCACATTGGGCAATCTTTGGACAAATTTTCTCCATAGGTTAATACTCAATGTAAGGGGGTGCGGGACACATTTAAAAAAAATAATTTGTTTATTGAGTAAAAATTAAGAATACTTTTGTGATGGTTAACCATATAATTTGTAAACAAAATCACATAATAAAACTTCTCAAAAAGTTTTTAAAAATTTTTAATATTTAAATTTTTTTTAAAAAGCGGGGTAATTTAAAATCGTTATAACTCGAAATATTATTTGTCGAATTTCAAAATTTTTTCATTTATTTAAACAGAAATATATAAGTTTTAATTTTAACTCAGTATTTTTTTAAATATTAATTTTTAAAAAAATTAAAAATATTTAGATTAAAAATTACAAAAAAAAATTTTGTAACTTATTTTTAAAAAATCATATATTCAAAAGTATATATATTTTTCAAATTTTCTGAATCAAAATTAAAGTAAAATAGTTTTAAAAGACCGAGTTTCAACCATTTGTACCAAGTTTCAACCATTTATCTTAAACGGTTCTAGACTTATAACAATTTAAAGACGAGAAATGAGGAAATAACCCATCATGCGGAAAAACGCACTTACAGGTTTGAAGAACGATTGGCTGCTATTAGAATGTTGCAAAAAAAATAATAATTTCTCGTGTTATAATTAAGATAGAAACATAATTCAAACGTTACTTTAAGCGTAAAAGGACACAGAAATTTTTTAATGCAATAAATTTTTTTTCGAAAATTTGAACAATTTTTTGTCCTGGCACCCCGTTAAAATAAAATGTTAGTTAGACTGCTTTCATGGAATATAAATACGAATCTAACTGGTCCAGTCTGCGGATTAGAACACTGCAGCCTTAACGATAGACATCGTTGATAATCTGGTGAAAGCTAGGGAATCCTTCTTTTGTTAACAATATCATGTTGTACATATTTTTGTTCAACAATAAAGCAAACAAAATTACCTATTTTTGTTAAAAAATACGCGCTATTTTTGGCTTTATTCAGATTAAGTGTTTTATACGTCATCTTGACAGAGTGACTTCAAACAAAAAGAAATGAGAAAGAAATCTGTAGAGAAAACTTGTAGGAGGGAAAAATTATAAAAGCCTAGCATAATTAACTAGCAACATTAACTTGTATAAATAAAAATATGTTAAACAAGTTGCTTATGTAGCATTTATAAGAAAATGTAGTAAAACATTATAAGATTTCCTATTATTATGCGACAAGTATTTTTCTATAGTTCTTTTAAAATGATGCTCTTGAAGTATATAATTACAATACAGATAAATTACTCAGAAATTCACTCTCCAGTTTCTCAAAAAAATTACCACTGTTAATTTAGTCATCAGTCAAACAGCAAAAGTGTCTGGCAAGAGTCTGTTAAACAAACTCTACACACTTCTTTTTTTTTCTCTTTTGCACCCAAAATCACATCAACAAATTTTCTGACTTTTACTTTCCAATTATATGCCAAAGCTTCGCCAAAAAAAGAAAGAAAGAATCTGCTGGGGAAAGTTAATTGGTGGAAATAGGGTTCAAGTTAAAAAATACTGAAGGATCAAAATTCGATTAAAACTTCATTTTTGGAAGAGTCAGCTTTTTACATGCTCAAATAATTTCCTGCAAGCATTTTATATTTTTTTCCTACTCTCTCTTTTGACGAAGCGTACGATAGAAATTAACTTCTGCGTTTTTGAATTCCCGGCAAATATCTTAATATTTCCTCAAAAAATATTTCTTCGTCGGTGTTTCGAAATGTTTAGGATTTTTGCTAAAACAAAGGGGAATTTTCGAGTACCTCTGTACACACTTTTATGCTATAAAAGAAAAGATCTTTGAAAAGCGACAAAGGCGTATTCGATTCATAAAAAGCCATTTTTTTGGAACGTTTTGATATTTTTTAGGCAACTATGGATTAACTTTATTTTTACTTTCATTTCCTGCTCTTGTACGTTTTAGATATTAAATATTCATTTAAACTCAATTTGCATGTTTGCGCTAAAAAACACTTGTAGAATTAGCTTGTTCCTGCAATTTCTTAAAAATTTTAATGCAATAAAGGCATTTTTGGAAGATATCTACTTGAAGTATTAAGAGATTTACTATATATATATATATATATATATATATATATATATATATATATATATATATATATATATATATATATATATTCTTCTAGTGCAAATTATAGTATCAGAATTTATGCTTCACAAGTTAGAAGGAATTTAGGATGTAGAATTTAGGTCCCATACATGCGGATAAAAAATTAAATACTACTTGCGAATTAGTCTATTGCGATAAAGAAATTTAACCATGTAGAAATTTAACCATTCTAGTAACCATTGATTCTCACATTAAAGCTCTTTAAACGTTCTCTTTGGCATGAATAATCAGTTCAATATCTATTATACAGTGAAGAAATTTACATCGTTGATTCTCAATTTACCTGAAATAATCAAATATCTCTAGTCAAAGAACTGAACAAACAAAATATATGTTTTGATATTAAGTTAGCAGGTGTTATTAATCCCACAGAAAATAATTACTAAAAGAATAAATTTGACAATAACTTTCATGAATGTTTTTTTTTTACATTCAATCTATATGTAATGTTTTAATACAAATCATAATGTCTCAATTATTTTACATATTGGTTAAAATTCAGCTAATACTATCTCTGATGCATTTCAGTCCTTTCATAATAATCACAAATAAACAGATCACAACTGATAACATTTCATAACAGTTCAGAGACATCATAACAATCGAATAACGTTTCAAAGGTGTACCACCCCCAATAGATAATCCGAAACTGATTGTTTCTACCGGTATTAACCTAGGCCCAATATTTAAAAGGAAAGTGCTATACCTTCATGAAACTATACTGCTGTCCCTTAAAATTTCAACATTATGATGAAGGGATGATACAAACGTCAAATTCGCATGAAAAAAATAAGATACTGGGATATGCAAATGATTAGCATCTAAGCGCCATCGAACGATGCAGGAGGGAGAAACGGCATAAAAGGAAAGTTGCACATCAGGTTTCTCATTCGAAAATCGTATTTGAATGTTCGTTGTTTGTGGGAAGATCGTGTTATGCCTCGTATAAGAAGGAGAAACGGCTACCAGCACGTGTCGGAATTCGATAACGACACGATCGTGGCCTATCGAGAGTGCGGTTTATCGTTCCGCGATAGTGCTACTCGCATTGGTCGCGATCCAATGACTGTTATATGAATATGGAATCAATTGGTTTCGGAGGGTCATACTGAACGCCATGCAGGATCTAAACGTCCTACCGCCATTAACGCTGAGAGGACAGACATGTTGTCAGGTCGGCCTTGCAGGATCGTACAGCCACATCACAGACCTTGAGTTCGGAAATGGGCTTGTTTGCAGCCCAACAAGTATCCGCACGGACACTGCGATGACGTCTGGAGCAGCACGGACTGTCTGCACGGCGACCGTTATTGAGGCTTCCTTTGACACTACAGCATAGGGACGAGCGGTGACAGTGGTGCACCCAACGACAAAACTAGATACAGAAGTGGCTTCACGTCGTCTTTTCAGACAAGTCCCGGTGTAGAAAATTGTATCGAGAGGGCGCTGAAACGCCCGTAGAGAGGGAGAAGTTTTCGCTTCGCAGTTCGCTCCTCGCCCTCTTTAAAAAGGTTCATGTAACCCACCTTTGGAATCCCTATCAAGAGAAACATTTTTCTATTTATGTTACATCTGTTTTGTTTACCGTTACAATAAACCAAAAAGACAAATCAACGTTGTCGTCCATCAGTAGTTCGTCATAAATTCGATAGTGGTGCATCGGCCGGGAAATTCGTAGTCAACTATAGAGGTCGCCTTCTACTACTAAATAGTGTCAAGAACATTTGTTGTCGTTCCACCTTAAAAATTCGTTTCGTTAAAGTGGACATTGAGCCTTTGTGTAGGATCGGGACTGTCGTAATTGGACTTTTTTGTGCTCATCGGTTCGTTTTCGAAGTGTGTTCAAGTCGTCGTTTTCGGTGAGAAATTTAAAGTTTTTGTTGAATTGGTTTATTGTGACATTTGTTTTGATTGTCGTTAGTTATTTTGTTGACTTTGCCATTCTGATTTCGTTAGTTTGATTTAGTTTAATTGTTAGAAACTTTTGTAGTAATTGTGTTAGAAATTGTTGTAGTTGAGGTTTTGATTTTGCAATATTTGTTGTTTTGTGTTAGCGATTGTCAAAATGTCGAAATTGATAAAGCTCAAAACCAAACGGGACGTTCATAGAGAACAATTAACAAAGATAATTGACAAAATTGATAATTACACTGAAGTGCCACTGAATTAGGGATAGCAAAGCCTATGCAAATTGTGTAGCGCTGCCCATCATGTATGCGCATGTGAGGGCGCTGTGGTAACTGCATATATAGCGCGTACTGTGGTTGTTCTGAATTAGTTGTTTGAATTGCCAGTATGGGTAAACTGCCTGATTTAGACGCCTTCGATCGCGGACAAATCGTAGGTGCGCGACGCATGGGCCATTCAATTTCCGAAATCGTCAAACAGCTAGGATTTTCAAGGTCGACAGTGTCAAGAGTATACCAAGAATAAATGGATGGTAGAAAAAAACTAGCGATTTAGGAAAATTGCAAAGGACAATTAGCCTTGACAGTGCGTGGTGAGAGACGGCTCAGGCGTATTGTACGTAGCCAGCGAAGCCAAACATTAGCTCAAATTACCACCCAGTTTAATGACGGTGCCAGTCGTACAGTCAGTATACGGACTGTGCAACGCTCGCTTCAACGTATGGGTTTCGGGAGCCGTCGACCTACGAGAGTACCATTGCTCTATACTCGCCATCGGGCTGCACGTCTTGCCTGGGCAAGAGAGCACAGAGACTAGAGTGTAGAGGACTGGAAACGAGTAGCATGGAGTTATGAGTCTCGATTCCGACTACTTAACGCCGACGGGAGGCTGAGAATATGGCGTCAGGCTCATGAAGCCATGGATCCTGCATGCCTGGCTGGAACTGTACAAGGGCATGGTGGCTCAATCATGGTCTGGGGTGTTTTTTCGTGGCACAGTTTGGTATTCTATGGCGATTTCGTGGCAAAATTGTATGGAGAGCCGTCCAAATTTGGAATCAATTTGAAAATTCAATCCACAATAACCCAAATTTAAATGAAGTTGATAAATTTTGCTATTTAAAGTCCATGCTAGGCGGGAAGGCTCTCTGCAGCATAAAGGGGTTTTCAATTAATAAAGAAATTTACGCGCAAGCAATCAAGTTGATTTCTGAAACTTTTGACCAAAGGGATATTTTAATAAACTCGCACATCTCAAATTTCCTTAATATTAAACCAGTCAAAATTTCTTCTAACGTTCAGGCTTTGCGTAACTTGTATTTCGATTGTCAAACACAGATTCGGGGTTTGCAAAGTCTGGGAATAGATTCCGAAACATACACTACTCTTTTGACAAACATAATCTTGAAAAATCTCCCACATGATATAACGTTAGAATTTGCTAAAGTCAGTGCAGAGAAATGTCATGATCTGCAAGAGTTAATGAGCTTCTTGTACAAAACGGTTCTCGCTAGGGAGAAGGCTCAGCGAATCCAAGGTCATTCCACCTTTCAATTCTCCCCATTGCTACTCAGAGGGGGGGGGGGCTAACTCTCATCCGAATCGCACAAATAAGTCAGCTTTGGAACTTAACACCAATGTATCGACGAGCGCGATTTCTACCAGGTGTCTTTTTTGTAATGACTCACAGCATGGGAGCTCAGAGTGTGATATATTGACACTCCAGGAAAGGAGCTATAAGCTAGTCCGTGAAAAACGTTGTCTGATGTGTTGTAATATTAACTGTTTCGTAAAAATATGCAAGGGGACAACATGTAGCTTTTGTAAGGGTCGCCACGCCAAAGCCATTTGCTTTAAACTCGAGAATGACAAGAAGCTGAGAGTGGAGGTTGAGAATGACGTGTCATTAAACCATGTGGTAAATGATTTGAGTTGGGTTTTGTTGCAGTGCGTTAAAGCAGAAATAGTGGGTCGGAAAAAATCGGGATTAGCCTTAGTTTTGTTTGATAACGGTGCACAATGTAGTTTTATTCAAAAAAGTCTGTCGGAGAGATTAGGTTTAAAGGTTTTGGGTTCCGAAAATTTGAAAATTTATTCGTTTGGTGCTAAGGCTCCTAGTACCGAAATTTGTCGCAGAGTAGAGATAGTTTTAAAAAATGTGTTGAACGGACAGGAATTTATCGTTGAAGCGCTAGAGGTCGAGGAAATATCAAACGCTGTGGTGAAACTTCCCAGTAAAGAGGTGTCGGAAGAAATGAAGTCTAAGGGATTTGTGTTGACATATTCAGATGAGTCATCAGACAAGTCTATTTCGCTATTGATAGGATCGGACTACTACTGGAATTTAACTAGAGGTGTCGAAAGGTTGAATTCTTCGTTAGTGGCAATTGAAACTTGTCTAGGGTGGTCGCTTCATGGGAGATGTGGTGAGGCTGACGAACTTACATCTGTCAATCTGGTCCTCAATCAAGAAGAGTCAATTTCGTCAGAATTGAGAAGGTTTTGGGAGTTGGAGAGTTTAGAGGTGCAGGATTGTGTCTCAGGTGTTGATATTAGGGATCAAGAGATGATTAGAGAGTTCAATGAGTCGATTCGTTTTGTTGATGGGCGCTATCGAGTAAAATTACAGTGGAGGTCGCGTGTGAAGTATGGTTTAGAGGATAATATAGGAGTTGCTCGTAAACGTTTTGAAGGATTGACTCGCAAGTTTAAGATGGATAACAGGTTTTAAGATGAGTACAAAGGTGTTGTTGATGAATATTTGATAGAAGGTATCGTTAAAAAAACTTCTCTAAAAAATCCGGAAGAAAGATCATTTTACTTGCCCCATCAAGCTGTCATACGGAAAGACAAAACAACTAGTCGAGTACGCATAGTATTCGATGGATCTGCACATGACAAAGAGAAAATATCTCTCAATGACTGTTTGAACGCAGGTCCGAACTTGCATCCCAACATATTCCAATTACTTTTGAAATTTCGCCAGAATGCTGTTGCGTTCACAGCTGATGTAAAGTCGGCTTTTCTCCAAATAGAATTGGATGAATCAGATCGTCAATTCACTCGTTTCTTCTGGGTTGATGATCCTAATGAACAACCATTTGTGCTCAACTTCACGCGGGATCTCTTTGGGCTAACATCGAGTCCATACCTTCTTGCAGCCACTCTGAAGTACCATTTTCAGAAATACACAGATAGAAATACACAAATAAACAGATCACAACTGATAACATTTCATAACAGTTCAGAGACATCATAACAATCGAATAACGTTTCAAAGGTGTACCACCCCCAATAGATAATCCGAAACTGATTGTTTCTACCGGTATTAACCTAGGCCCAATATTTAAAAGGAAAGTGCTATACCTTCATGAAACTATACTGCTGTCCCTTAAAATTTCAACATTATGATGAAGGGATGATACAAACGTCAAATTCGCATGAAAAAAATAAGATACTGGGATATGCAAATGATTAGCATCTAAGCGCCATCGAACGATGCAGGAGGGAGAAACGGCATAAAAGGAAAGTTGCACATCAGGTTTCTCATTCGAAAATCGTATTTGAATGTTCGTTGTTTGTGGGAAGATCGTGTTATGCCTCGTATAAGAAGGAGAAACGGCTACCAGCACGTGTCGGAATTCGATAACGGCACGATCGTGGCCTATCGAGAGTGCGGTTTATCGTTCCGCGATAGTGCTACTCGCATTGGTCGCGATCCAATGACTGTTATATGAATATGGAATCAATTGGTTTCGGAGGGTCATACTGAACGCCATGCAGGATCTAAACGTCCTACCGCCATTAACGCTGAGAGGACAGACATGTTGTCAGGTCGGCCTTGCAGGATCGTACAGCCACATCACAGACCTTGAGTTCGGAAATGGGCTTGTTTGCAGCCCAACAAGTATCCGCACGGACACTGCGATGACGTCTGGAGCAGCACGGACTGTCTGCACGGCGACCGTTATTGAGGCTTCCTTTGACACTACAGCATAGGGACGAGCGGTGACAGTGGTGCACCCAACGACAAAACTAGATACAGAAGTGGCTTCACGTCGTCTTTTCAGACAAGTCCCGGTGTAGAAAATTGTATCGAGAGGGCGCTGAAACGCCCGTAGAGAGGGAGAAGTTTTCGCTTCGCAGTTCGCTCCTCGCCCTCTTTAAAAAGGTTCATGTAACCCACCTTTGGAATCCCTATCAAGAGAAACATTTTTCTATTTATGTTACATCTGTTTTGTTTACCGTTACAATAAACCAAAAAGACAAATCAACGTTGTCGTCCATCAGTAGTTCGTCATAAATTCGATAGTGGTGCATCGGCCGGGAAATTCGTAGTCAACTATAGAGGTCGCCTTCTACTACTAAATAGTGTCAAGAACATTTGTTGTCGTTCCACCTTAAAAATTCGTTTCGTTAAAGTGGACATTGAGCCTTTGTGTAGGATCGGGACTGTCGTAATTGGACTTTTTTGTGCTCATCGGTTCGTTTTCGAAGTGTGTTCAAGTCGTCGTTTTCGGTGAGAAATTTAAAGTTTTTGTTGAATTGGTTTATTGTGACATTTGTTTTGATTGTCGTTAGTTATTTTGTTGACTTTGCCATTCTGATTTCGTTAGTTTGATTTAGTTTAATTGTTAGAAACTTTTGTAGTAATTGTGTTAGAAATTGTTGTAGTTGAGGTTTTGATTTTGCAATATTTGTTGTTTTGTGTTAGCGATTGTCAAAATGTCGAAATTGATAAAGCTCAAAACCAAACGGGACGTTCATAGAGAACAATTAACAAAGATAATTGACAAAATTGATAATTACACTGAAGTGCCACTGAATTAGGGATAGCAAAGCCTATGCAAATTGTGTAGCGCTGCCCATCATGTATGCGCATGTGAGGGCGCTGTGGTAACTGCATATATAGCGCGTACTGTGGTTGTTCTGAATTAGTTGTTTGAATTGCCAGTATGGGTAAACTGCCTGATTTAGACGCCTTCGATCGCGGACAAATCGTAGGTGCGCGACGCATGGGCCATTCAATTTCCGAAATCGTCAAACAGCTAGGATTTTCAAGGTCGACAGTGTCAAGAGTATACCAAGAATAAATGGATGGTAGAAAAAAACTAGCGATTTAGGAAAATTGCAAAGGACAATTAGCCTTGACAGTGCGTGGTGAGAGACGGCTCAGGCGTATTGTACGTAGCCAGCGAAGCCAAACATTAGCTCAAATTACCACCCAGTTTAATGACGGTGCCAGTCGTACAGTCAGTATACGGACTGTGCAACGCTCGCTTCAACGTATGGGTTTCGGGAGCCGTCGACCTACGAGAGTACCATTGCTCTATACTCGCCATCGGGCTGCACGTCTTGCCTGGGCAAGAGAGCACAGAGACTAGAGTGTAGAGGACTGGAAACGAGTAGCATGGAGTTATGAGTCTCGATTCCGACTACTTAACGCCGACGGGAGGCTGAGAATATGGCGTCAGGCTCATGAAGCCATGGATCCTGCATGCCTGGCTGGAACTGTACAAGGGCATGGTGGCTCAATCATGGTCTGGGGTGTTTTTTCGTGGCACAGTTTGGTATTCTATGGCGATTTCGTGGCAAAATTGTATGGAGAGCCGTCCAAATTTGGAATCAATTTGAAAATTCAATCCACAATAACCCAAATTTAAATGAAGTTGATAAATTTTGCTATTTAAAGTCCATGCTAGGCGGGAAGGCTCTCTGCAGCATAAAGGGGTTTTCAATTAATAAAGAAATTTACGCGCAAGCAATCAAGTTGATTTCTGAAACTTTTGACCAAAGGGATATTTTAATAAACTCGCACATCTCAAATTTCCTTAATATTAAACCAGTCAAAATTTCTTCTAACGTTCAGGCTTTGCGTAACTTGTATTTCGATTGTCAAACACAGATTCGGGGTTTGCAAAGTCTGGGAATAGATTCCGAAACATACACTACTCTTTTGACAAACATAATCTTGAAAAATCTCCCACATGATATAACGTTAGAATTTGCTAAAGTCAGTGCAGAGAAATGTCATGATCTGCAAGAGTTAATGAGCTTCTTGTACAAAACGGTTCTCGCTAGGGAGAAGGCTCAGCGAATCCAAGGTCATTCCACCTTTCAATTCTCCCCATTGCTACTCAGAGGGGGGGGGGGGCTAACTCTCATCCGAATCGCACAAATAAGTCAGCTTTGGAACTTAACACCAATGTATCGACGAGCGCGATTTCTACCAGGTGTCTTTTTTGTAATGACTCACAGCATGGGAGCTCAGAGTGTGATATATTGACACTCCAGGAAAGGAGCTATAAGCTAGTCCGTGAAAAACGTTGTCTGATGTGTTGTAATATTAACTGTTTCGTAAAAATATGCAAGGGGACAACATGTAGCTTTTGTAAGGGTCGCCACGCCAAAGCCATTTGCTTTAAACTCGAGAATGACAAGAAGCTGAGAGTGGAGGTTGAGAATGACGTGTCATTAAACCATGTGGTAAATGATTTGAGTTGGGTTTTGTTGCAGTGCGTTAAAGCAGAAATAGTGGGTCGGAAAAAATCGGGATTAGCCTTAGTTTTGTTTGATAACGGTGCACAATGTAGTTTTATTCAAAAAAGTCTGTCGGAGAGATTAGGTTTAAAGGTTTTGGGTTCCGAAAATTTGAAAATTTATTCGTTTGGTGCTAAGGCTCCTAGTACCGAAATTTGTCGCAGAGTAGAGATAGTTTTAAAAAATGTGTTGAACGGACAGGAATTTATCGTTGAAGCGCTAGAGGTCGAGGAAATATCAAACGCTGTGGTGAAACTTCCCAGTAAAGAGGTGTCGGAAGAAATGAAGTCTAAGGGATTTGTGTTGACATATTCAGATGAGTCATCAGACAAGTCTATTTCGCTATTGATAGGATCGGACTACTACTGGAATTTAACTAGAGGTGTCGAAAGGTTGAATTCTTCGTTAGTGGCAATTGAAACTTGTCTAGGGTGGTCGCTTCATGGGAGATGTGGTGAGGCTGACGAACTTACATCTGTCAATCTGGTCCTCAATCAAGAAGAGTCAATTTCGTCAGAATTGAGAAGGTTTTGGGAGTTGGAGAGTTTAGAGGTGCAGGATTGTGTCTCAGGTGTTGATATTAGGGATCAAGAGATGATTAGAGAGTTCAATGAGTCGATTCGTTTTGTTGATGGGCGCTATCGAGTAAAATTACAGTGGAGGTCGCGTGTGAAGTATGGTTTAGAGGATAATATAGGAGTTGCTCGTAAACGTTTTGAAGGATTGACTCGCAAGTTTAAGATGGATAACAGGTTTTAAGATGAGTACAAAGGTGTTGTTGATGAATATTTGATAGAAGGTATCGTTAAAAAAACTTCTCTAAAAAATCCGGAAGAAAGATCATTTTACTTGCCCCATCAAGCTGTCATACGGAAAGACAAAACAACTAGTCGAGTACGCATAGTATTCGATGGATCTGCACATGACAAAGAGAAAATATCTCTCAATGACTGTTTGAACGCAGGTCCGAACTTGCATCCCAACATATTCCAATTACTTTTGAAATTTCGCCAGAATGCTGTTGCGTTCACAGCTGATGTAAAGTCGGCTTTTCTCCAAATAGAATTGGATGAATCAGATCGTCAATTCACTCGTTTCTTCTGGGTTGATGATCCTAATGAACAACCATTTGTGCTCAACTTCACGCGGGATCTCTTTGGGCTAACATCGAGTCCATACCTTCTTGCAGCCACTCTGAAGTACCATTTTCAGAAATACCAAGAACAACTGCCAGCTACATCGAATCTACTTTTGAATTGTATCTACGTCGAAGATCTAATAGGAGGAAGAGAAGAGGTTTCAGATGCTCTGAAAACCTAATTAAAAAGTAAAAAAATATTCAGCGATGCTGGAATGGTACTCATAAAGTGGACAACTAATTTATCCGAACTTCGTGAATTGTGGAGAGCCAACAACATTGAAATCGAACAGCCGGACACTCTTGTTCGTTCTGGCTTATCGTCCGAGGTCTTAGGTTTGGCCTGGGATCCAGATAGTGATACGATATACTTTTCCACCACAGAACTTGTGAAATTTATATCTCGCAGAATAGACACTAAATGTTTTATTCTACAAATTGTCGGTAGACTCTTTGACCCGATTGGTTTTCTCGGACCGTTCATTGTAAGGGTGAAGTGTCTACTTCAAGAACTGTGGACATTGGGTTTGGACTGGGACCAAGAATTGCCAGACAAACTGACTCATAAGTGGCACTTGTGGTGCAAGGATGTAGAACAATTGATCAATGTCAAGATTCCAAGATATTACCTTTCCGAGTTTAATTGTGAATTTGTTTCATTTGAACTTCATTGTTTTTCAGATGCATCGTTAGCAGCTTATCGAACTGTGATGTACTTGAGAAGTGTTTCTGCTGACGGTAAGGTAATCACAAGTTTCATATGCTCAAAGAGAAGGGTAGCATTATTAAAAACTATAACCTTGCCGAGGCTGGAATTAATGGGAGCATTGTTATCTGCTAGGTTAGTTAAAGAAGTGAAAGAATGCTTGAAATTTGATGCTAAATGTTTTTATTGGAGTGATTCTCAGATAACACTTTTTTGGATTAAGGATAAATCTAGCAAATACAAACCCTTTGTAAAAAATAGGGTTGAAGAAATTCAATCTTTTGGCATTTTTGCCCTGGTAAACAGAACCCAGCTGATGTGCTATCTAGGGGTATGTCCGCCACAGACTTGGCTGAAAGTTCATTGTGGTAGCATGGACCGCCGTGGTTGAGACAACCACTGGAATTTTGGCCCCTTTGAGAAAAATTTGATTCTGAATATTTTGAACCTAATTGTGATCTTGAATTGAGAAAAAACTGTGAAGTAATTGTGCAAAATAATTGTATTTCAGAGAACGAAGGGTTTATTTTTAATTTGAATAATTTTTCTAATTTAATGAAAGTTTTGAATAATTAATGCATTGGTTAATCGTTTCATCGCGAAATTGAAACATTTAGAATATGAAAATGGTCCACTTACTGCAACTGAATTAGAAATTGCAGAAAATACTTGGAAAAAATTCGAACAATCTCTAGCCCATCCTTCGGAATTGCATTGTTTAAAAACTGGCAAGCCAGTTTCCACTGAATCGAAAATCTTTAGCTTAGCCCCATTCTTAGACAATAATGGAATACTTCGTTTAAAGGGGAGGATTGGGCAGGGTGAATTATCTGAGAATGAAATTCATCCTATTATTTTGCCTAAATCAAAATTTGTAGAATTATTCATTATTAGAGAACATAGCAAAATTTTACACGGTGGGGTGTCAGCTACTTTGGCAAAAATTCGTACAAAATTTTGGATTGTGAAGGGTAGGCAAGAGGTAAGGAAAATTTTGAACAAATGTTTGATTTGTCGGAAGTATACTTTGAAACCTGCGAGACAGGTAACTGCTCAGCTGCCAAAGGACAGGATTTTGGAAAGGCCGCCATTTTCAGTTACAGGGGTCGATTTCACAGGACCTGTTTATCTGAAATCAGGTAAGGACATTCGTAAGGCCTACATTGCTTTGTTTACCTGTGGAGTGACACGAGCAGTTCATATTGAACTCATTTCCGACATGTCAACTAGAAGTTTTATTTTGTCTTTAAGGCAATTTCTGGCTCGAAGGGGAAATTGTGAAGTCATCATTTCGGATAATGCTAAAACTTTCAAAAACACAAATGACATTTTAGGACAATTTTCAAAAATCATTCTAGACAAAAATTTGAAGGATTTTGTTGCTATTAACGGCGTAACATGGAAATTTTTAACGGCGTAACATGGAAATTGTGCCTAGTGCCCCATAGTGGGGTGGATTTTATGAGAGGCTCATGAAAAGTGTTAAGGATCCTTTGAAAAAGATCCTAGGCAAGGCTTTATTATCTTTTGAAGAAATGACGACTATCCTCACAGAAATCGAATGTGTTTTAAATAATCGGCCACTTACCTACGTAAGTAATGATTTAAATGAGCCACAGCCTCTTACTCCGGCTCAATTTTTATTTCCTGGTCAAAATTATAGTTATCCTGTGCATTTTGCTGATCTTTTCAACAATGAGTTATCCACAAAGGAAAATTTAAATCGCATAAAATTGTACCAATCTAGACTTTTGAAGCAAATTTCCACTTATGCCTTTGCGTAAGTGGAAGGAAAATTATCTGCTTCAATTAAGAAATGCCCATAATTTTATAGTTCCTTCTCCTAAAGATAATTTAAAAGAAGGTGATGTGGTCTTGTTGGAAGGGTCAGCGAAATATAAATTACTTTGGCCTTTAGGTATCATTGATGAAGTATTCGTAGGTCGTGATGGACACGTAAGATCTTGTCTTGTTCGTACTTCAAGTGGCCAATATAAACGTCCCATACAACTTATATATCCTCTTGAATTAAATGATTAATGTTTTGTATATACTTTAATACCTTTTCTTAGATTATGAAAATTTTAAATTTATTTTGAAGAACTGTGTACTTAAATTTAGGTCTCTTTTTGTTAGCAAGTTTAAAATAATATTTGTTCTTGTATTGATGTAAATTTGATTATTTGTATTGTATCTTGAGTGTTAGTGACATTTATTTAGTAGTTTATATACCCTACATATTATGTAATTAGAGGTGAACATTTTGTTCACAATGGGGTGTGTAGAAAATTGTATCGAGGGGGCGCTGCGATGCCCGTAGAGAGGGAGAAGTTTTCGCTTCTCAGTTCGCTCCTCGCCCTCGTAAAAAAGGGTCATGAAACCCACCGTTGGAATCCCTATCTGGGGAAACATTTTTCTATTTATGTTACATCTGTTTTGTTTCCCATTACAGTAAACCAAAAATACAAATCTTCGTTGTCGTCCATCAGTAGTTCGTCATAAATTCGATACCCGGTTCTGCGTACAGCATCATGATGGACGTAATCATGATGGACGTAATGTCTGGAGTCACCGAGAAAAACGTATGTATACTGCTTGCATTCGATATCGTCATACTGACCCTGCACCTAATGTGATGGCATGGGTAGCCTATGGGTACATGACACGGACACCTCTTGTTCGCGTCGTCGGTAATCTGAACAGTCAGCGTTGCATTTCTCAGATCGTAAGGCCGGTGGCTGTGCCCTATCTTCGAGGCCTCGGAGACGTCATTTTTCAACAGGATAACGCAAGACCGTATGTTGCCCGTCGTGTCCTGGCCTACGTCGACACAGAGAGTGTTCGACTGTTGCCCTGACCAGCACGATCTCCAGATTTCTCAACCCACTGAAAACATCTGGCAGAAGCAGAATGGAATGACTTGCCCTTATCTGTCATCCAAGCCCAGTTCGACTCGATGCCTAACCGGATAAGAGCCGTTTTAGCTGCCAGAGGCGGCAGCTGTGTGTACTAATTTCAGACCCTGTATACCCCCAAATTGCCTAAAAATTTAGTCATGTTTTCTTCCTACTATGCTGTATACGTACAATAAGTAAAGTTATGTTATTTGCCTTTTCAAAGTGTTGCAATTTTAATTGCCAGCAGTGTAATACAAATCTTTTATAAAGTATTATATTTGTCCTCTTAGGTGCAATAACTTGCGAAAATTATTCCATCCATCAACCATTTCAAATGCAAGCATTTTATTTCTTATATAATTTCAGATAAAGGGGATTGTTAAAGGGGTAATTTAGTTAAACTCAATTTTTGTATCAGTTGAAGTAGTATAATCAACTGATATAAAAATTTAATTTTCTGTACATTCAAAATAATGCATACTACAAAAAGTGTCATAAATGCTTTAATGTTTAATAAATGAGTAATTTATTAGAATAAATTCTAATATTTCTATTATTTTGCACATTAGTTACAACTCTTTTATTGCTATCTCTTATACATTTCAGTCCTTTCATTATAATCACAAATGAACAGATCATAACTCCCTTCATATGACAATTACAGAAGCATCACATGTAATAGTTTCAAAATTATATAACAATGAAAACATTAGTGCTTTTAAACTATCACCTATTGACCTACGAGCTTGAATTACAACTCAACAATCACAGAAACTTTTGACGCTGACATAGATAAATTGTTATTATATACCAGGCAAGTAAATGACAGTCATCAGATCATGCCCGTACAGAAATTATATTAGAGCATCGGTTTTGATCATACATTTTACAAGCAAGCATTTTATCTCTTATGTGTTTAGAAAAAGGGATTCTTTAGAGCGGTAATTTAGCTCAGGAATTTTTCATTGAAAAGATACTTTAATTAAAGTTCAATTTTTGTATAACTTGACAGTTAGTTAACTGATACAATAAATGAATTTTATTGTGCATTGAACATAATGTATACTACAAACAGCTTTCATATTTTTCTTTTAATATTCATTAAATTATTTACGTATTTTTTAAAATGTAGCAGTTCAGCAATTTTTCAGTTTATTTACACCTCACTGAATGCTATGTCTGATATATTTGAGTTCATCATAATCACGAATAAACATATCACAATTGCCTCCATACGATAATTACTTAATACTCACATGTAATTGTCCCAAATTATATGACAATCAAAAGATTATGTGCACTGAAATTATCCCCTTTTGACCTGCGAAAGGGAATAAGTTATTGTTTAACCCAACAATGACTAATACGTCTGATGCTGACATAAATAAATTGTTACCATATGCCAGGCAGGTAATGACAGCTATCAGATTATACGCATAGATGAATTACATTAGAGAATCGCTTTTAATCATATATTACTTTCTACGTCATACGGGTCATCCAAAAACCAAAACCTGCAACCACCATTTGTCATGAGGAAATTTTGGATCTTGATCATACTGTCGCGTAGATGGTAGTCGTATGGATTGAACACACACGTAGAGGGAATACAACGCTGTTTATTAGCACACAACACTTAGCTGATAGAACTCAGAACTGAACTCACAGGTTGAGCTACTTGCTCTTTTATCCATCAACAGAATATTCTGGAACGCCGTTCCAGGAAATTAAAGAATGTTCTAGCAACTTCTAGAACTAACAGAAATAGAATTAGAATTAAATTAAATTAAAATAATGTAGAGCTTCGAACCGGGGACCTCTTGCTCAGCAGTCCGGTGCGTTGACCATTCAGCAACAGAGTCTTTGACGGGAAAGGCTTTAAGCGGCAATACTATTTTCCGCTTACCTCTATTTCCAATTTTAAATAAGTAACATATGATTGGTTTTATTTCACAGGGTTGATCCTGAAGTCATACAAAAATTTGTTTTAACTGCGCAATCAAACTGATTTATACTATAGGCAACTTTTCTGAAAAATTTTAATATTTAACATGTAAGTAATTTATTAAAATAAAGTGTAATATTTCCATCATTTTGCATTTTAGTCACAACTCGGGCAAATGCTATCACTGATGTATTTCAATACTTTCATTATAATCATAAATATACATATCATAGTTGCTTTAATGCAATAATTACTCAGTCACCACATGTAATTGTTTCAAATTATGTATCAATGAAAATATTAGTGCATTGAAACTACAGAGGCTGTTCGCACATTTTTTAGACGATTTTGGTAAGCGGTAATAACAAATCGTTTGCTGCAAAAGAAATAATTGCAATTGTACTATGTTTTAAAAAGTCAAACTTATCGTCTGCGGCTTGAAAATTTTGTTTTTATTCAAAATGGCGTTTTTAACAAAGCAGTGGTTCGAAGGCTACATTTATGCTCTTTCCGAAGAGAAATATGCATACTCCGTTATCCAAAAACGATGTGAGAGTCATGGTTTTGTGATATCTAAAGCGTCGATAGGTAATATCGTCAACAAGAAAGGAAAAAAGCGTCAAATTGGAGCCTCAAGTGGGACAAAAATTCCAAACAAGTATCCAAGGAAAAAACGGACATCTTCGACTATTGCAAAGGTACGTTCTTTAATGTTAAAAGAAAATCCCCCTATTCAAAGGACAGTTGCAAAATCATTAAAATGCTCGGTGTCCACTGTAAACAAAATGATAAACGTTGATTTAAATCTTAAGAAAGCGAAAAAACGCAATGTGCTTGGTCTTCTTCCAAATCATATCGCTGAACGCAGGACACGCTGCAGAATTCTATATGAGAAACACTTATCCAAAGAAAAATGGAAAACAATTGTCACAATAGATGAATCATGGGTGTATTTAAATGATTGCAACAACAAAAGAGCCATTTATTTTCATAAAAGGGGAAAAAAAATTTAAGTACATGGTTCAAAGAATCGAAAGAAAGTTTTTCTAAGGGATTCATGATTGTTGCTGGTTTTTCTTATAATGGCAAGTTAAAAATAAAGAGAGTGGAAAAAAATGTCAAGATTTACTCCAAATACTATCAGGAACATATTTTATCGCCAATTTTTCTGAATGAAATACCATCGCTTTACCCACAGTGCCATCAATCTGTGAGACTCCATCAGGACAAAGCTAGCAGTCACACATCAAAATCCACTGTAAATTTTCCTAAAAGAAATGGAGCAAAAAAATGGTATCAAGGCCATACCCTTCACTGATATCCCTACTAAACCTCCCGATGTATCACCTATGGATTTTTGTGCTTTCGGACTTTTAAAATCTGCATTATCCAAACGTCGTCCCAAAACCCTTACAAGACTCTGGAAAGCTGTTCAAGAGGAATGGGATAGAATACCTCTTCTGACACTTCAAAAGGCATTATTATCCTGGAAATTGCGGTGTCGAAAGATAGTTCAGAATAAGGGATGTCAAATAGAACATTTAAAACACAAGAATTTTATGTAATTTAGTTTTGTGAATACAATATACATCGTCTAAAAAATGTGTGAACAGCCTCTGTATTCCCTATTGACCTGCGAGCGGGAATTAGTTACTGTTTAATTCAACAATCACAGAAACGTCTGATGCTGGCATAGATAAATTGTTCTTATATGCCAGGTAATAACAGCTATCACATCATGCCCGTACAGAAATTATATCAACTTTTGATCGTGTATTACTCACGACGTCATACGTGTCATCCCAAAATCGAAACATCCAACGACCATGTGTCATGAGGAATAAGTTGAATTATGTATAGCGCGTGATAAGAGCAACGTGAATGCAAAACACTTTTGTCTCGGAAATTTAAGATCAGAGCTGAATGTTTATGAAATATGCCTTTGTATCTTTAAAAGGATTTAATAAATACCATAATGCAGTTATAAATTTTGGATAGCATGATGGTGCAATTTCATACATGCCTTTTTTTCTTATGTTAAAATAAGTATGTAGTGATTGGTTTTCAGTAGGCACCAGAGAAAACTGTGGTATGGCTTGTGGAATGTTCAATATAATTCATATTCAGTTGAATCTGATCAACATATTTTAGTTTAGCAAAATTCTAATTTTTTTCCAAAAATTAGCTTTAATTAAAAAATAAATCTGCTATAAGGAATGAATTATTTTCATAAAAATCTTTATTCTGTCTTCTGCCATTTTTTCATTTCGCAAATCGATTATATTTCCTATTAACAATGCATGATTTATAAGCTTAACAAACTATTAATGTATAGAAAATTTAATTTATTATTTCATTTAATTAATTATCATGAAAGTTTTTAATTCTTCTTGAGCGTATTACCGAATTAAATATTTAATAAAACAATCATCGAAGACTACGAAAAAATTGGTTCGATTTTTAAATACGCACCTAGGTGTTATTCATAAAATTCATCCCTCTTCTTCATTAAACGTCACTAAAGCATTGATTGCTCTATTTTTTTGTTTATTTTTCTTCTTATGTTCTTGCTCTATCATTTTCATACGTACATTATTCAATCGCTCTCTTTTTATCGCCTCTGAGGAGATGCTTCAGACATTGAAATTTCATTCCCTGTTTTTCTAACTATTTAAATTTCGACTTAAGAATAATTTTCTTGGGTTTTCAAGCGGTTTTCAAGTATTAAGTACAGTAAGAAAGCACGAATTAATTAAACGGTGCAATAAAATCAAAAAATAAAATTACTTTGAGAGACTGCATACATAACAATAAAAGTTTTTTTTTTCAAATTTCCAATCGCAAGCAATAAATTAGAACAATAAGACAAAAAGTACAAGAAAACAAACAACAACAAGGAAAAAAAGGAAAACTAAGTAGGAAACAGAAAGAATTAATTGCTCAAAGATCTTGCCTCCCATATTGGCTACATAGATCCTGGGCCGACAGTGTTTCGTAGGTCAGGAGGTGGGAAATCGTCCATAACTTGTGGTTTATCAGAAAGAGTGAAGAAAGAACTCTATAGAGTTTTGAAGCGGCTCAGATGTTTAGCCATGCAGTCGGGACCAGTTAAAAGCCGCATTAAAGCTACTGAATCCTTCCTTGGAAAATCCGGAATGAATGCACTATCAACAGTTCAAAAGTAATACTAATTTCTATCTATTAATTCTTGATAAAAAGGTTTTTCAGTTCTATAAGGGTAAATGCCCTTACAGAATTGTAAGGGAACGGTCTTCAAGGGCTCTGGACAACTGTAGCACATATCTTTGCCAATCCGTTAAAATCTCATTTCCTGCGGTTCCACAGTGTGCAAGAGTCCACTGTAAAATGACTTTGATCTTTTGTAATGACAGTATATGAATAAGGGACTGACACTCGAAAATTTCATAGCTTTTGTAGCATTCCATAGAGCCTGTGGCTTAAATGGTAGCTCGAGAATCAGAAAGTATCACACATTTTTGGAACGTGATTGAGTGGCAAGTTGACTAGGTGAAAGCTGTGTTTGTAGCCTCTACCTCTCAATCAAATTCAGAGGCATAGTATCTTGCAGGAGTGTAAAAACCTCACTGAAGACACCTGCAGCTGCGTTTGCATAGTATCTCACTTTCTATCGATCAGTCTAAACATGAAACCACTCGTTTTCTGGATACCTGTAATGGGTGGTCTCCAATGCCAAAGGTCTAAGAATAGTTTGATCAGTTTCATAATTCAAAATTGGTTGCAGTAAGTTTAAATGATATTGCACAGAAGCGACCTCACATCAATTTAGATGCAGAAATTGGATAGTAAAAATAACAAGAAATATCTTTAAATTCAGGCTATGCTTGTTTGTTCTCTTTCATTATGACACTTATGCAGTTTTTCTCTTTTATATCGTCATAGAGAAAAATCTAGAATATATTGAAAGTTTGTGCACTGTTTTTCTAACTGTAAAATTTTAACGTTAGGAATAATTTCTTGGATTTTTCAGCATTTTTCTAGTATTAAATACTATGAGAAATCGTGAAATAATTAAACAATGCAATGATAAAAATCAAAAGTAAAATTATTGTTAGAAACTGAATAAACAAGAAACTAAGATACATAAAAAAATTCCTATTAAAGTATATTCGAAAAGAATACATATTTTTATTCAACAATAAAAAATAAAATTCGCGACAGAAATAAAAATGAAAACTTGCTTCTAACCAATTATTGTAATTTTTTAATAGACCGAGAAGCATAGATCTGATTGCCTCTTTCAATTTTCTCTGACAATAATCGAAATCAGAAATAGTCCCCAAATGTCCAGCATTACTCTCACTATTTATTTTTCAACCTATCTCCATTATTTTAGCAGCATCCTATAGGTTTAATATAGACCCTTAATTTGAAGTAATATTTGGAAGGAAAGGTAATTGAAATATATCTTATCACCACTAATGATAGGCAACCGTTTGGGTAAGTTGAATCAGCATGTCCTCCTTAAAACATCCACACTTGAAATATACATAAAGTGTACTAAAAATTAAGCATTGAACACTTCCGAATCGAAATCCTCCATTTTCCCCCTATAACCATATTAAAATACATACCCAAAGAACTACTTACTTTTCATGAAAAAAACCAAACTTGCGACGATTCCGGGGAGATTATTTTCTCTGGCAGTAATCCAAGGCAAGAATCATCAGTTCGATAAAATTTCCAGTAAAATATACTTACACTGTTATTCCTTTTTCCATAAGAAACAGGCCTTTCTCTTTTCACCATTGAGATGAAAGCGGTAAAAGTAAATGAAGCAATTTTCTTAAAGATTATTTAACTTGATAACCAGTAAAAACCTATCTTAGTATCAATTAAGATATCAAATTAAGAGAGCGAATACTTTATTAAAACTTTCTTTGCGTCTTTTTTACTGACTGGAGCCCGGGAACAAAAGCTGCCAGTGTAAATAAGAGTTGCCGTAGGGTTCTCGTAACAAAAGAAGTTCCTCTCTGAGATCTAGAATAGTAATTATTGAAAAATCTTCATTAAAAATTTCATTTGTGTTCCAGAAGTCAATTTAAATGCTGGAAATTTCTCTGAAAATACCTGGAAGGTTATTTGATTGCCACGGTTTTGAGTTATCGATCTTTATTAAATTAATTTTTTGATGTTTTCGTACGCGGATCTGGCCGAAATTCTTAAATATTGAAAGAGCTTTTTCTGTCAGTTTTAGAGATATTTACTTTACCACTTAATATCCATGTTTACATTTATTTAGAAAAAAAATGGAGGATAGTTTTCTGCCATTAGTTTAATGAATATCACACTCTTATGGCAAAACCCTCACGTTTTTTAGTAAATATTAATTAAATTTAACATATATTTGAATAACACCTAATTTCACTGTTATAGATACACGTATTTTATTTTGTGTTAGAATTTTAATTTATACTTTTCCATTTTACGATAAGCGCATTTTACTTTTGAATCTAAAATAAATAAAGTTACGCTGTTTATTGGTCATGAACTAAAGGAAAAGAAATATAGAGCGTGAAAAAAATGCATTTTTGATGCAAGGGGCAATATTCATAAATGTTCGAACTCTGCCTTAAGGAAATTGTTTTATTTAATTCTGCAATAAATATTTTTTTCTGTAACTGTATTTAATTTATTATATTTTCTGAAAAACTTCAGCCCGAAATTTAATCACTATTTTTATAATTTATTAACTTTAAATTAATTAAATTAAGAACAGAAAAGAACAGCAAATAGACTGATAGATTTCTATTTATTATGTGGTAAATAATGAGACGAAATTTACAAAATGTTTGGTATAATATCGCAAATTATTGCTATTTCATAATTTGTTAGTGAAGTCTAAAAGGAAGAAAATGGATTCACATGTGCTGCTAGCATCGTTTATGCTAGCACAAATATTTAATTTCTTTTTGTCTGTTTACAAGTTCCGTTAACATGAACTCCATATTCCAATAAAATGCAGCGCAGTCGGTTTAAGTTCAAGTTCCTTTTCTGCCAATAATTGATCACAAATAATAAAAGAATTGAATGAAAATTAATATATAGAATTATTTTTTTATTCGAACGCGGAGGCACTTGTCGCTAGACATTCGCCTGTATGTACACCGCGAGACTGATGGCCATTCATTTAAGGGGGCACCGTATAGGTGGCCAGCAATACCCCTTACAAGCGGGTCCCGTAATTTAGAACCGAGTCAAATACGACACCGGTACACTTGACCCTGCACCCCTAGAGGTAAATTTTAGAACTTGTAGGACACTGCAACCACGACAGATTTTTCATGCATCAGCCTCCATTAATGTACACGGCGATGGATTTGTCAGCGACGGGGATCGAACCAGTGACGTTTAGATCAGTGGCTCGCTACGTTTGTCAATTGGGTTACCCCACCCGCTTATAAAATTATAATAAAAGCCTTTTTTCTGCAATCTACAATAATTATGAATGTTTGAATTCTGTTATTAGGAGTTGTTGCTGTTGTGTGTTTTTCCAAAGTGGCAGACACTTTGTCCTTCAACTTTCGCCTAGTCTCCGGGAGATTTGGTGGTGTCTGTGTACATAGAGGCGAGTCACCATAACAAGCAATAACGCCCCCTATCGCATGGTAAGGGATACTACACAGAACGCTGGGGGTGATTGTAGACTCCAGACGTGTCTGATACGTTCTTACGGAAAACGACGGAGGTGATTGTGGACTCCGGTCGTGTCTGATATATTCTTAGAGAGACAGTGATTGTAGACTCTGAACGTGCCTGGTGTGTTCTCCGGAACTTTAAGATAATTTCATTCTATTTGTTCATGGGAATAATATTCTCCTACTTGTAAATGGTCTTCTGTGCGTGTCCGTGCTGTGCTCTATCTTATAATAAACTATATGTGTTTAAAAGAACTGGTTCTAGATTGAAAAAACAGTACTTTCAACTCCGTATTCCGCACAGTCTGGTAATGCATACACCGTACAAATGAACCAACATAGATTTTAGTACCCCCACACTTTGATCGATCAACCCCAAAGGTGACATCTGTTGGGTTCATACCCTCCTCCTACCCAGATACAAGATATAGACTTCAAGGCCTATGGACTTATTGTGCCAATGCGTGGCGCAGACACAATGTCATTAGTGACTCTTGGCATTGATCCGATTGAAGCAACGTCAGTACTAAATTCAGGAATGATAACCAATCGTCTGCCTCTGGACCTATTATTGAGTTAATTAGGTCTTCTTTTACTTTAAAAGAAGGTCTTTAAAAGAAGGTTTCCTGTAAAAGAAAAATTTTCAATTAATACTATTCAATTCATAATATTTTATGAAAAATTCCAATTAAAAACTACTCTCGTTGTAATTGTCTTTTCCAAACATGGTTTCTTAAATAAAATCTCCAATTATTAGGGATACGTAATTTTCGTATTTACGAAATAGAAGCGAATAAATGCGAAATTTATCGATATGAGCGAATAAATGCGAAAATTAATGTTTTACTACTTTTTGGCGAAAACTCGGTGATAAACGGCTTTTTAAGTGAAATTACGTAATAATAGTAAAATAACTGTTTATCTAAGACCATCCACGGTCTTTAACTGAGAGATCTCACTCTCGAAATTTGCTTATTTCTAATCTTAAGGAACAGAATGTGGAGAATACTACAATGTTAGATTTTAACTAAGAATTTTGTTACTTACTTAACAAAGTAAGTAAATTGTGATTTTTTAAGAAAAATAAACAGCGAAATATTTGAATTTATATATATATATATATATAATCTTTTTGGGAATAAATGCGAAATTTTATGTATTGTAATTATTTTTTTTGCGAAATTTCGATATTTTTTATGCGAAATTTACGTATCCCTAACAATGATATATAAAATAAACAAGCCTTGAATGAATATACTCAGTTTATATTTTTACAACACAGAAATACATAGGAATGCACAGTTTTGAAGAAAAAGCTTTGTTAAGGACATTCAATTTTTTATGGAGCTCTTAATTACATAAAACTCTGAAATATGTTTTGTGTCACATATTTCTAACTTAGTACCTACTTGCAAAAGCATGTCTGCTGTACTATTCTAATGAAAAAAAAGGAGAAAAAACTCTTAAATCTTTTGTTCTTTTTTATTCTTTTGAAGAATGCTGTAAGTACATTCAAGTCACGGAAGACGCGCAAATACGTTTTTCAAACAAGTGAAAAGAGATGAAGAGAAAAAAAAAAACGAACTAAGCAGTGATCTCGTGGGATGTGGAGGGCACAAGTAGAAGCTTCGGCACATTGTTGCAAGTTTCCGTGGGCTTTCTCGAATCAATAGCCTTGTAGCATATCGAAAAAGGATAATATATTCATTAATGTTTTTGTTCGGTCTTATCAATGCTGATTTATTTTTACAAAGATTAATAATCTTCTAATTGTAATTCAGAGTTTAAATTACAAAGGAACAGTGTCAGTATAAAATGTGTCAGTATATGTGCCGTAGTCCTCAGTAAATAACACGTCACTAACGCATAAATACGTTATTGCGTTATTATTTGCAAGTTTCCGTGGGCTTTTTTGAATCAATAGCCTTGTAGCATATCGAAAAAGGATAATATATTCATTAATGTTTTTCTTCGGTCTTATCAATGCTTATATGCTATTTATGTCTTATCTTATAAAATTATAATAAAAGCCTTTTTTCTGCAATCTACAATAATTATGAATGTTTGAATTCTGTTATTAGGAGTTGTTGCTGTTGTGTGTTTGAATCAATAGCCTCAAATGTAGAAATGTAAACTCTGTCATGGAGAAATGTAAACTCGGGAAAATTTTTAAGCTGCCTTATTCTTATAATGTTTAATCATGTTAAACACAGATTTCTTTCCTACATTATCATTACGTTTTACAGCATTGGATCTCAAACTTAAAAGTGTCCTGGACCCCTTTGGCAAATGGGTAAAAGCTATGGAACCTTCCTTCTGATAGTAAATACTCATATAACGAACCGTTTCGAATTAAAAATTCGGGAATGTAATGAAAAAAGAAATAGTTTTAAAAAATCTCGTTATATTTGATTTTATTCGTGATCTAGAGAGGGAAGGACATGCATACAGTAAAATACCTAGGATTGCAAACGATATCCATTACAAAAACAAAATTGTTATTTAATGACGTATTTATGCGTTAGTGACGTGTTATTTACTGAGGACTACGGCACAGTTGTGCATTTAATTGAATTCAAATTTCAAAGGCTAACACGTGGTTTTCTTTTAATTTTCAAATCGAAATATGTGTTTTACCGCGTAACCAAGTTCATGGACTAGAACTTTTCCTTCACTTTGGTGGACCTCCTGAAATTTTTCGTGGATCTCCTAGGTGCCAATGGGCCACAGGTTAAGAAGCCATGGTCTACATAGCTTTGTTTTAATTTCATCATCCGATTTTTTCAATTGTTTATAGATTATGTAAAATAATAAATTACACACATTTTTTTTTAAATTTGGTTAACAAGTGAATAGCGTCATATAAACTCAATAATGTATGTGTCATTTTAAAAACTTCAATATCCTATGATTCTCTTGCAGGAAGTGGTAACTATAAAATTTCTTTCTAATACACAAATTTCTAAAAATATTATCTGGAGCAAATATTCATTTGAACATCAGTTAAATATTATTTAAGTCTTCTTGCATGTATAACAAGCAATTATCAAAATTTACTTATATTCCAATGGGAAAATTTAGGTGGCCACAAAATACCCAAATTTAAAAAAAAATATTTGACACTCGTTTCATTTCCTAAACACAATTTTAATACATGCGTTACGCATAAAAAAAACTCTATGAATAACTATTCAAGTCCACTTCATCTCCTAAAAAAATTAAGGCTCTTCAAAAAGTTTAACACCATACATTTAAAAATAACATATCAAGTGCACCTCTTGCCTCGAAATATCGTTGACAGATTTTTTTCAGGCTTAAAATCCTTTAATTTGTTTAACAATGCTAACTTTTTTTTCTTGTAGTATATACTTTCAAATACCCCATAACATTTGTCATTCAATGTTATTTTAATCTGATTATCTTTTATATTCGTATTCTTCCTGAAAAAATTTTGAAAGAGAAAAAGAACTAGAAATTTCAGAAACCAGAGTTAAATCTTACTACGCCAGTAAAACAAAAAAGCTTAAATTGAAATTCTAATGTTAATGAGCTTTTCTGTTATATTTCCTTTCTTTTCGTCACTGGGATTTATTTTTCAGTTTGAAAATTTTGTTTAAATCCGGGATTGAATTAATTGATTTAAAAAAAAGGAGTTTTAAATCTGCATTATCACTACAAAGAATAGGTTCCGTTTATTTCGCATTCAATGTACAAAGGACACTTGTAATAAGTTAAAAACTTTTATTTTTCAGCCTTTCATAACTAACTAAATTAACTAGCAATAAAAAAACATTTTACTAAAAGATATTTGAACATAAAAATTAACAATAAAACTGAATGAAGCATCTATTTTATTGTTTTGATCTTCAAAATTCCTTTTCTATTTCGCAGAGACTGAGATTATTGTTTGACACTTTTTGGGAGGTCATTTTACTTAATTAAGAGCAAACATAGTGAATTGTAAATTGTTGCTTACATTGTTGCGAATTACATGTGCTTTAGTTTGCTAACCTGATGGAAAGTTTGGAATAGTAACCAGTTATAGTACCAAGTATAACTACATACATTTCTTTGGTAGAAATGTAAACTCGGGAAAATTTTTAAGCTGCCTTATTCTTATAATGTTTAATCATGTTAAACACAGATTTCTTTCCTACATTTTGAATAGAAACATCCATATTAACCAAAATAGGATTTTACCGAAATCTAAGATTTGTAGTTGGATTTTATAAATCTAAATCTCAACCAACTAGTTAATTTACATAGGGCACACATATTGACTTTTAATAAAATCCCACGCTCATAGTTTTTGGGATATTCAATGCTCATTCCCCGTTTGTCACCAAAGGCTGCGATAGAGCTAAGCCGCCGCCAAAGTTGGCGCACTTATGTCTGCACTTCGCCTCTTGTCTCTTTGGCGTGCGGATGCGTTTACACGAGGGGTCAGTAATTAGGCGTTCCTCGTTTTAAACCTTTTATTAAATGTGTATAGTTGCTGCTGTAAATAAAGCTTGATGTTACAACTCTGCTAGTCATCTTTCCTAATAACCTAGCAATGGTTTTAAGATAAAGTTGAAATTCCCTGTTGAGTCTCACAAACTACAAAGAAACCATATAAAATGATACTGTGTAGGTAGATGAGTATATTTCTTTAGATTGTACAGACATAATACGCAATTATCAAAGTTTACCAGTATTCCGTTGGGAAAATTTGGGTGTCTAGAAAATTCGTAAGTACCCACATTTTCAAAAGTATTTTAAACTACTTTCAATTCCGGATCACATTTTAATGCATCCGTGACTCAAAATAATACTTCACGAAAGCCTATCCACGTCCACTTCATCTTCTAAAATCCCAACGAAAAAAAAATTAAGTATGTATAAAAAGTTTAACACCATGCATTTTAAAATTTCACATCACGTGCACCTCGCACCTCAAGATATCATTGACAGATTTTTTAACGGAGGATTACGTTCCTCAATAACGGTCCCTCGAAGAGAAAAAAATTGTCCTGCGTCGCGAGTTATAATTTTGGCAGCGCACCAAACCCAGTAGCAGTAAACAGTTAAACAGAAAAGCACAAAAAAGAGGTAAGCAACTATAAGTAATCCTAATTTAATAACCAGTGGTAGTTTTGTTAGAAGGGACTACCTGTATTATTTTTTTTAGGCTTAAAATCCTTTAATTTATTTAACAGTGCTAACCTCCTTTTTTTATGCTTTAAGATATGCTTTCAAATACGACATAAGATTTGTTATTCAGTTTTATTTTATTCTAATTATTTTTTATCTTCACACGTATTCAGAAAAAAATATGACAGAGGAAATAAAAAAAAGAGAAAAAATCAGAAACCAGATTTAAATCTATCTGCGTCAGTAAAAAAATCAGAAATTGAAATTATAATGCTAATGAGCCTTTCGATTATATTTCCTTTTTCGTCACTGGGATTTATTTCCCAGTTTAAAAGTTTTGTTTAAATCCAAGATTCAATTAATTGATTTAAAAACGGAAAATCTTGATTACCAAGAAATGGTTCTGTTTCGTTTGCATTCAATATACAAAGGAAACGTGTCATAAATTAGAAACATTTATTTGTCAGTCTTTCAAAACTAACTAAATTAACTAGCAATTAAAAAAAACTCCATTTTAGTAAAAGATATATGCATATAAAAATTAACAATAAAATTGAATGAAGCGTGTATTTTATTGTTTTGAATTTCAAAACTACTTTTATTTTTCACACTAACTGAAATTAGTTTTAAAAACGTTTTTGTGGTCATTTAAATTAAGGTGACTGCCTACGTTGAAAATGTCATTTTTTGACTATTTTGGTCAATTTCATTTTTTGCAAGAATCGTGTAATTCAATCTTTTCTCTTTTCAAAACGGTTTTGATTTTCATTCTACATCAATTAGAAGCAGAGTTATAGCTATTTAAAAAAGCATCATCTTCTACAAAATTGAAGTGACAAAAACTTAAAATGTGCTTTTCTCAGAATTCCGTTTTTTAACACAAATCTCTACGGTTATCATGATATCTCACATATTAATGTGTATAATTTGATAAAATTTTCAGGAAATGTTTTAGATGCTATTGTTAATGAAATGACGCACAATAATTGGGGTATAAAAAATAGTTTTTTCTTTGGGGGTGTTTTTATAAGGAAAGGAATGACAAATCGGGGAAACTTTTCATATTGGAACATAAAATTGCTTGTATCATTTTTGCATTTTAAAATTTTTCTTAGTTTATAGGTCATTTTGAAGATAACTATCATATGTACCATGTGTGAGAAGGAAATTAAAATAGTAGCATTAGAATTTTGTGCAGAGTGATAGGCGTTTTAGCTAAATTTCATTAAAAATTACTTCAAATTGACCAATTTATTAAAAAGTATGCTATTTGCAGGTAAGTTTTTGTTCCTTTTTTAATTTTTAAGTGATATTTTACCATAAAAGATAAACAAATCCTTTGAAAAATAATTTTTTTTAAATTGACTCCGAACGTAGGCGTACCTTAAATAAGAGCAAACATGGTGAATTGTAAAGTATAGCTTATATTGCTCGAATTTCATGTCCTTTAGTTTGGTCACCCGATGGAGAGAAGTTTGGAACAATACCTAGAATAACTATGTACACTTCTTTGGTAGAAAAATAAACACGGGAAAATATTAAATTTGTTTTTTTCAAATGATATTTGATCATGTTTAACACAGCTACATTTTGAACAGAAAAGGATGTGGTGGCCCAGTTGGCAAAGGCAGAGAGCCAGTGAACTAAACGTCTCTGGTTCGATGCTGGCCGCTGGCAAATCCCTCGCCGTGTACGTTAATGGCGGCTGGTGCACGTGAAATCGGTCGTGGCTTCAAAATCCTCCAAGTTCTCAAATTTACCTCTGGGGTTGCGGGGTCAAGTGCATCGATCTCGGCACTTGTCTCGGTTCTAAATTACGGGAATGGCATGTAGGGGGTAATGCTGGACGCCTATACGTTGTCCCCTTCAATGAATGGCCAGAATTCTAGCGGTGTGAATTAAGGCGTCCGTCCGCATTCGATATTGTCCACAACTGGTCCGGTATCCGCGAGACGTTGTATGTCCGGTAATTCATATTCAGGGAGAATGTTTAATCTACAATAGCCTCCACATTATCAACAACATTTTGAACAGAGTCATCCATACTTGTCAAAATAGGTTTTTCAACAAATTCTTAGGTTTGTAGTTAGAATACTATACGAGTATAATAGTAAATCTCATCTCATCCGACTAGTTAATTCACATAGGGCCCGGATATGTCTCTTTAATATAATCACACTAACTTTATTATCAGATCAAATCAAAACTCACTGTAGTGTCTTACAAACTACAAAGAAACTGGTTAAATACACACCATGGGGGTAGGGGAGTATAGTTGATTGGATTATAAACACCCGACATACAATTATCAAAATTGCCTTACATTCCATTGGGAAAATTTGGGTGGTTTTAAAATTCATAAGTACCCAAATTTTCAAAAATATTTGACACTCGTTTTAGTTCCTAAACGCATTTTAATGCATACACGACGCATAAAAATCTGCACGAAAACCTATCTAAATCTACTTCATCTCTTAGAATACCGACGAAAAAATTTAGGCCTCTCCAAAAATTTTAACACCATATATTTTAAAATTATACTTCAAGCGAATCTCTTACCTCGAAATATCATTGACAGATATTTTTAAGCTTAAAATCTTTTAATTTGTTTAACAATTCTATAAAACACCTTTTTTCTTGTAGGATATGCTTTCAGATACCACATAATATTTGTCATTCAGCGTAATTTTAATCTGATTATATTTTGTCTCCACTTAAAAAAAAATTTAAAGAGGAGAAACTAAAAAAAAAAATTGAAAGAGTTAAATCTTTCTACGTCAGTAAAAAAAAAAAAAAAAAAAACTTAAGTTGAAATTCTAATGTTAATGAGACTTTCGATTATATTTCTTTTCTTTCTCCACCATGATTTATTTTTCAGTTTCAAAATTTTGTTTAAATCCAGGATTGAATGAATTGATTTAAAAAAAAGGATTTAAAATCTGCATTACCATTGCAAAGAATGGTTCCGTTTCGTTCGCATTCAATGTGCAAAGGAAACTTGTAATAAGTTAGAAACTTTTATTTAACACCCTTTCAAAACTAACTAAATTAACTAGCAGTTAAAAAAAGGTCATTTTAGTAAAAGATATTTCACTATAAAAATTAACAGTAAAACCGAATAAAGAGTTTATTTTATTGTTTTGATCTTTAAAATCCATTCTTTTCAGAGATTGAAATTAGTGTTAAAACTTTTTTGGGTCATTTTAATTAATTAAGAACAAACATGGTGAATTGTAAAGCACTGCTTACATTGATGAGTGCTTTAGTTTGCTAACCTGATGGAAAGCAGTTTGAAACAATACCAAGTAAAACTATGTCAACTTTTTTGGGAGAAAGATAAAACTTGGGAAATTTTTTAAATTGATTTACACCTACGTTGTTTAATCATGTGATCACGAATTCAGCCATCTTTCCTACGTTTTGGAATACGAAAACAGGATGTTTACCAAAATCTTAGGTTTGTAGTTGAATTTTAGAAAGGTAAATCTCAACCGACTAGTTAATTGACACGAGGCACACATATTTTCTTCAATAAAATCACACAAACGCAGTGTTATGAGTTATTCTCCATGGCCGGAGCATTCGATACCAGATCCATATAGGCTGCGGGCAGAGGCTACCATTGCTAATGGTACAATAAGGATCGGAGTCCGATTTTCCCGGGTGCCACCGAAAATTTGACTGATCCCCCTCCCCGATGGTGACATTGGGGGGAGTTAACCTTCTCCCACCGATATCATACAAGAAATTTCCAGTCTACGGATTTTCCTACCGATTTATCTTAAATACCTTCGTGTCTAGACATATATCTGGCCTAGACACGAAGTTATGAGAGTTGCCCAAATGAAAAGTGCGCAAGTTGAATGAGAAGAATACCTTTATTGTAAATCAAAAGAAATCACCAAGGGCGTTGTAATACAGGTCCCATCGTATCACCAACAGGTCTATGCCTATGCTGTAGAGATATCGTGATTGATTCTTGGGGAAGTCCTGCACAGCTTCCTTCACTTCGTCGTCACAATGGAAACGTTTCCCCCGTAATGCTCTCTTAAGTGGCCCAAAGATGTGGAAGTCACAGGGTGACAAATCCGGACTGCACGGCGGTTATTCCCAACACTTCCCTACGGAATTTGTTTAAGGTCATCTAGGTTTCACGGGAGACGTGTGGGCGGGCATTGTCATGCAGAAGAATCACTTGTTGTGTGAGAAGGCTTGGCCATTTGCTTCTGATTGCTTTCCATAGATTCTTCAGAGTACTGCAGTATTGAGCCGCCGATGGATGACCGCATTACGCTCACTTTCCGCGATCAGAAACTGTACTACCGCGCGTTGTTCCGATCTGGAAGCATTCATGTATAGCACGACTTTACTTTCGATCAATTTCCTCTACCGCGAACAGGTTTCACTGTTGTACGCCGTATGTGGTGTACACCTCCTACTGCCCTTTATATCCCTATTCGGTGGCGCTGCTATAGCTGCAGTCATTCTGACGTAATCGCACGTGTCCACTTTTCCTTTGGTCAACCCTTATATTTACTGGAGTTCGTCAGGATTCGAAATGGGTAGACCCAAGCCCAACGTACTACCACTAGGCTACCTCGGACCCTACACGAGTATCGATATAATACAAAGTTGAAATTCATTGCAAAGTCTGAAAAACAACAAAGAATCCTTGTAAAAACACACTGTGTTGGTAGATGGGCATAGTCCGTCGGATTATACAGACATATCACTAGTTCTATCATTTGATAAAAGCAGTTGCTTCTTAATTGTCTTAACAAAGAATTTTCTTTTAATCAAGGTGCAATAAACATTTAAATTATTATATTTTAAGTTAGGACTTCTTTTTTTTACAAGGGGATGTTTAACTACTTATTAAAATTCACACTTATCTTCTCTCTTATAATAGTATATTAAATCTCCTTCCCAACTGAAAGCAATTTTGTATGTTGTGAAGGAGAGTGTGTTGTGTTAGGGGAGGAAGGCACATTGTAGAAATTTTGAGTCCCCCGTACATACAATTTTAACTAAATTTAGCATAATTTTCTCCCTCAGTTTAAAATGGATTCCTATATACCCGAAAATTGTTTTTTATTAAGATCTTATTTTGAGGATGCGACTATAAAGAAATTAATAGGTTCAAAAATATATAGCCCCTGCACAAAATGTAGCTATCTTAAATTTTCTCTGAACCAATAAGAAAACAAACAGTTTCTTTTTAATGCAGTAGAGTCCCGATAATCAGAACTTCGGTAATCCGAAAGTCCGCTTAATCCGAAACCAAAAGTCAAAAAGAACAAAGGTTTCAATAAGACCACAGTGATACTAAGTAATATAATGTATAATTCTGAAAATCACAAGAAAATTGAAAGTTAGACAATGTACTGAACTTATTATTACTGAACTACATTGGTTTGAAAAAATCTGCTAAATTTTTTTTTTGTCGAAGAGAAGAATAACTCTCCCTTGAAGCCAAATTAAGCCAATGTGTCAGAAAAATGGTGTCCGCTCTGGTCGCGGCTGAGTGTTGCTCTTCGTAGCCTAGCACTACATCCAATGCAACAGCGACGTCTGAGTGGGAAACCCTCTGCTCACCTTCTGCTTCACCTTCACTCTCGTCTGAGATGTTGACAGGTTCTTTCAAAACCATTTCAAAAATCTACTGATCGTCTAAAATATTACACTCTACTAAACGAACAACTTACACTGTACAACAACTTACTGTACTGTACAAGGCAGCGTTCCGCTCTCTTATCACCCATTTCGTCCGGAGATTTGGTAATGTTTAGACAGACCTTATAAAATAAACTGTATAATCACACGTAATATGTAATATTTTTGTAATCACGTTTCATTACGTAATTTAAATATATTTTAAGAATGATTTCGCTTAATCCGAAAAATTCGTTAATCCGAAAAGGGTCTGGTCCCAATAAATTATCGGGACTCCACTGTAGCTAAACTGTATTAAATCCATCTTGCTTCCCTCTCCTAATTTGTCTATCCTTATCCACAACAATCTTGTTAGTACCTCATTTGCACATTCCTGTTTATAGATTTCCTAGCCTCGACATAAAACATTTTATTGATATACAGAGATAAACATCATAAAAACGGCTTAAATGATTTTCTCTTAAAACTGCCCGTATTTTATCCCGGATTTCACTTGAATTTGACTGCAGAAATTAAAATTATTTTTCTTTCCAACAACTGAAGGTAGAATGTGAACTCATTCTTTCAAAACGCCATAATTTGAGCGTCGAGTAACTAATAAATGGAGGAAGGAAACTATTTTTTTGTTTCAAGACAGTGACATAGAGCGTCTCTAGATATTCCGATTTTACCAATATCTGGGCAGAATTTATAAAAGAGGAAAGTACAAAGTTTCGAAAGGTATGTAAACATAATTCGAATTAGTATAGTTTTATTTAATGGGACAAGTTTTTCGGGATTTCTTTGTTGTTAGTGAGTATATACACATTAAAAATTACATAAATCTCCAAAGAGGCCTCGTCAATGTCGTAAGTAGGTAGAGCCTATCATGGTGGTAGTTAGGGGCTTGGATTTGTTTTGATATGGATGCCTTTCGATAGGAGTTAGCTACGGTAGGTCCAGATTTGGTCTGGGTGACCCAGACATTTCATAGTCCCACAAAACCAAACATGTCCAGATGCCTCTATTTTGTGTCCCTTTCAAGGAAACCGTCGGAGTAAAGAAATCGTTTACCATGTAAGGGCTTAGTTTTACTTTATCTCCGTTTTGTTAAGTCTAAAAGAGTTAGTTATGGTAGGTTACGATTTGATCTGAGTGACTCAGACAACTTCCTGTCCCACAAACCCAAATGTCTCCAAATGCTTCTCTTTTGCGTCCATTTCATAAACACATTTTGAGTTTAGAAAGCATTTAACGCGTACGAGTTTATCTTTACCTTATTTTCGGCTTAGCTTTGATATGACTGCATTTCGAAAGGTGTTAGCTACAGAAGATCACAACTTGAGCTGCTTAACGAAGACATTTCCCAATTCCGCAAATCTAAAAGTGTCCATATACATATATTTGGTGTTCATTTCATAAAACAAATCTGGGTAAAGAAAATATTTAACACCTACGAGTTCACAGGTACACCTGTAACACCTATTACAGTGAAATCACGCGCTGGCGCAGTTTCGGATTAACAAGGATTCTTTCAAGAGGCTATAGCTTGTAAACTGCTAGGGCTTAACTGGCACTTCTTCTGATATGTAAAAGAACAGAGGAAGGTGCATAACCCCTTCAAGTATGGGAAAGAGGATGGTTAAAAGTATAAAAATTTTTACAGGATGAACTGTCGACCAGGCGACTGTTTGCTCAACGAGGAAAACGGAAGATAGCTCCAAAAATTTTTGTTCCTTTTTTTCAAAAATTTCCTGTGGTTAGGCGATAGACAGCGAAAATATTTGACAGAGAAATCGTAGGGATGGCTGGCACAGTTAATCTTACAAACGTTATGTCATACTGTACGCATGTTCATTAAACATACACCGAAATGCATTCACAAAACTTATTCAACTTTCCATTGCTATATACTAAACTATTTTTACATTGTAATGCCGTAAAAGTGCCCCCGGAATTAACTCAAGCGAAATTTGTTATATATATATACACTCACTTCCAAAAGTTAAGCAGAGAAGAAAATGTTAATTTCCGTAAGCCAATCCGAATTAAAGAAGCTGAAATTTGCTGCAAAGGTAGAAGGAAGTATGCAAATATGTTAGGTAACAGCCAATCACGGTTTCGCGTCGAGAAATATGCAAAACAGGAAGTCGTATAAGAAGCCGGCATTGTGAAGGGTTAAGGAGTTGCATGTAAGTGCTGATGAAAGGTGTTTAGAACATTCGTACGATTTGTTTTCAATCTATACGTGTTTCTATGGGTTCCAGAAGACGAATGGAAGATACTGAACGCTGGCGGGCTGTCGGACGCATTGAAGCAGGACAGTCTATCACAGATGTTGCTCTTTTCTTCGGCGTTCATCATTCCGTCATTACACGATTATGGAAACAATTCCAAACCAGCCAAACAGTTGTCCCAAGACCTGTAGCCGGTCGTCCAAGGGTTACCCTAGGAAGATCGGTATATTACTGTTGTAGCCAAGTAGAATCGAAGATCGACCTCCACACGTGTGACATCTGTGGTTGTAGCGGCCATTGGCAAGACGATATCTGCCACTACTGTTCGTCGAAGGCTACACATGAATGATCGGTACGCCCGGGTACCATTAGTTTGTGTTTCTTTATCCGTCCAATGCAGAGGGGCACGATTAAAGTGGTGCCAACAGCATGTGAATGGGACTGTGTCTGATTGGGGTAACGTTATGTTCACATATGAGTCCAGATTTACCCTGCAACCCGATGATAAGCGTGTAAGGGTCTGGAGGGAACAGGACAGACGCAATCGGCCCGAGAACATCACCGAACATCAACCATTCCGCGTTGGGAGCATTCTGGTCTGGGCAAGGATTTCATTGGGGTATCGCACCGACCTGCACATCTACAGGCGAGGTTCTGTGACGGCTGTGCGGTATCGAGATGAAGTCCTAGACCCCACTGTGAAACTGTACGCTGATGCAGTTGGTTCTTCTTTCATTTTAATGGACAATAATGCCCGTCCCTATAGAGCTGCCATCGTTGACGACTTTCTGGAGAGTGAGGGGATTGGGCGTATGGAGTGGCCGGCTTACTCGCCGGACCTTAATCCAATTGAAAATCTTTGGGGTACCCTCGGCCGTGCTGTATGTAGACGTTTCCCACCTCCAGCCATTATCAGAGACCTAGAAGCTGCCCTACAGGAGGAATGGCGATTACTGGACTCTGCGGTAGTTGACCACCTCGTAACAAGCATGATCATACTCTGTATACTTTGTATGAAGGTGAGGAGTGCTCGCATACCCTATTAATGTCGGTTTTTGTTGTTTGTTTTGCATTTAAACATCATTTTGTTAATGACGCAAATATGACGTCATCTTATAATTTATGTAAATTCAATATTTTTTTTTCTCTCTCTCTATGTAATTCTTTGTTTTGTTTCATTAATAAACAAAGAACTACTTACTTGCAGCATTTCATGTCAATGAAAGCAGTACTTGTCCATTTTTTCGCATTTTACCGCTCCGTGCTTAACTTTTGGAATTGAGTGTATATATATATATATATATATATATATATATATATATATATATATATATATATATACCCAACAAACACAGAGGCATCGGGCCGGGGTCGGAAGGTTCCGGCCAGCCGATTTCACCACTGCCGGGCCGGCGCATTAGGTCAGTATCGTTTCCGTCACGGCTGTGTCCTCTCGCCCGCGACTACCCCGTCGACTGCCGGGCCGCTTCCGGTAGGATTCGAGCCATCGTTCATCCGACTGCGAACCGTTAGGCAGCCACGATTAAGCCATCGATGCTGACAGATAGCCGGAGCGTAACCGGAGGTTGACGGGCCGGTTACGGGAGCAATAATTGGTGTCGACATACCGTCATCTACCCATCTCGTAAACAGCAATGTGCCGTAGGTCCGGGCATCATGCCAGCATTCTACCAGAATCGGACCGCCGGCAGTTTTTCAAAGTTTTGCGTAGGACCCTTTCGTTTATATGCTTATTTATTTCATTGACGATTAACCTCTGATATCAACCCTTTCACTTTTATTATTATTTTTTTTGCCTTCATATTTCTAGCATTTTTTCCAGTTTTGCCTTATGTATTTTTAGGTATTACCAAATACTGATCTTTGTTATTACCTAAAAATTTGCATATGAATCACAAGTTTACTTGTTAGAACAAAACCTCATTTTGCATTAAGATACATTTACCCAAATTTGAAAGTTAAGATAACATTAATACCAACCAGTAAAGCTAAATCATCTTTCCACTCGATCTAAGGTTACAGTTTGTTTTTTTTTAATTTAGAATGAGATTATAGTATGTAAAACAGTACTACTTTAATAATTAACCCAAAAAATTTGTACTTCCCCAGTATAAAATTTATTAACATAATTTGATAAATTTATAAACATAAATTTGATACATTCTTCAAACCTGAGTAATGTGCAGTGTGTATGATGAAGCCCATCTTTGTGAGCTTCTGAAAACTTGCTCAGAAGAATTTATTTAAATTATTTTTTGGTGTAGAGTTAATAAATGCTCTACATATAAGAAAATTATTTTTTGCATAGTTTTGTGAATTAAAGAGTAATTCATTAAATTCTTATAAGTCATTTTAAAAAAAATATTTTCTTTTATATTATATTGGACTTAATATCCAACACTTGATAGTACTATTTTTGAGAAATAGTACTATGATAGTAATATCTTCTATTGTAATTTTGAGAAATAATTATAGACACACATGTTTTTAAATACAGAAAAGAGCTGGTTTAAAGTAAAAATAGTTTATTTAGAAAGTACATAGCACATTTACACAATTTTTTTCTATATTTTCTACAAAACAGGATCCTTTCGCTGTACCTCTGGCTCCATCTTTACAGCATCTAGGGAAAAAAAAGAAAGAGAAAATCAGTTCATAAATTTATGTGAAAGGAAAATGACTCCCATCCCCAGATAAAATTTATGAATCAAAAGAATTTATTTAAATTATTTTTCTATGTAGAGTTAGTAAATGCTCTGCAGATAAGAAAATTATTTTTTGCATAGTTTTGTACATTAAAGGGTAATTTATTGTTGTAAAAATAGTTGATTGTTGAAAGTAGTTGAAAAATTCATTGTTGATAAAGTAGAATTAAATAAATCCAATTAGGAAATATAAATTCTGAGACAGGGGTTTAAAAAAACTTGATACAAAACAGCACCCAACACATGAGTGCAGTTTTAAATCTGTTGTCATTTTATTGATAACTACTTCCAAGAAGTAAATTCCTACCACATTTTTTTTGTAAAACCAATTACATACTGTGAAAACTACATCATGTAAAAAATATTTACTTGATTAAATAAATATACTAATAGAAAATAGTTATAAAATATTTGTTAAAGAGTATTCCACTTTTCACTAAATTTCTCTCTGTGCAGTAGAAAATCCAATCATGTCGATTAATTTGTTATTATAGATATAAATAAAATAGGGTAGATTGCCTTGATAAGAGTACAATAATAAGTTTTTAATGTTGAGCATAATTTCAGCTCAACATTGAAAGCTGAATCAGAGACTTGTCTAGAATGACACCAAAATTTCCTCTTCACTATTGACAATAATGCTGTTGAAAGTAGAGAAACACAAGAATAAAGATTGAATGCTAAGTAAAACATTAGCATACAAAATCTTAAATTTCTAAATTTGATTACAACATGCCATAGAGAGCATTCATACAGATGCTGGGTCAGATTTAGAAATTTAAGATTTTATATAGTATTCAATCTTCATTCTTGTGTTTCTTTACTTTCAATGTGAGAGTGATTCTCGATAGTGAAGAGAAAATTTTGTTGTCATTCTAAACAAGTCTCTCAGTCAGCTTTCAATTATTGTACTCTATCAAGGCATTCTAATCTATTTTATTTATATCTGTAATAACTAATCATTTAATTGACAGGATTGAATGTCTTACTGTACTGAGAAATTTAGTGAAAAGGGTGAATACTCTTTAACAACTAATCTATTACTATAATAATGAATAAAGTAAAACTTTATTATATGATGTAGCTTTCACAGTAATTGGTTTTACAAAAATTGTGGTAGAAAGTAATTTGGGATACTAACTTCTGCATAGTATTTTAATAGAGCATATCTTTTGTTACTTAATTGTCAAATTATGGTAGGGATCTGTGTATAAAATATTTTTTATTTGTGAGCAGCTGTTATTAGGGATAACCACAGTAAAAAATTATTCAAAATATACTATTTAGATTCAGTAATTACTAAACAATTGTTATGATATATTGTTTGATTAGTCTAGGTTAATTTGAAAAATGAGGTGGGTAATATTGACTAGCTGTCAATGTTGAGTGAAATGGCATAGATTATATTATAAAGCGTGAAAAAACACTTAGACTTTTTGAACCAAGCTTCTAACCCAAATTTAAGTTTTTAAAAAAATATTTTGCTAATGAGAGTATTTTCACAGATCTTAACAATGGAATAGAAAACCCGTATAGTCAACAAATTCATGGATAAACGATTCAGTTCTAAAAGCAAAAAGCCTGGTTTATGTATACTGTTGTAACATGATTATTATAAAAGTATACAGAAACCAGGCCTTTTGCTTTTAGGGCTGCATCTTTTATCCATGACTTAGTTGAAAATACAGGTGTTATGTTCCATTCTTTAGATCCATGAAAATATTTTCAATTTTAAAAGTTTCATTAAATTTTTTTTTAAATTTTGGTTAGAAGTTCGGTTTGAAAAGTTAAAAGTATTTTATTGCACTTTGTAAAATAATCTATGCTACTGCACTCAACATTGACAGCCAGTCAATCTTTGTATGCTTGCATCATTTTTCAACTTAACTTAGATAAACCAAATAATACACCATAAAAAAACCTACACACTTGCAAACATAACCTTATTATAGTCAACAATTATTTAATAATTAACTGAACCTAAATAATATATTTTGGAATATTTTTTTACTGCCCTTATCCTTACACTTTATAATAACAGCTGCTCACAAAAATATATTTTATGTGACAGATCTCCACCAAAATTTGACAATGAAATAATAAAATTAAATACTAGGCAGAAGTTAGTATTCCAAATGACATTCAACTACCTATTAGCTCATCAACGAATAATCTAATACATCTAAAAGCAATATTATTATTATTATTACTTCTGTAAGGAATTATGAATGAACATCTAACTACTTCTCATGAAATTCTGATAATTAAATTAAAAAATTTTTAACATTAACTATCAAGAGTAAAATAACCCTTGGCATTTTATATCTTTATAATATAAAAATATAAAATTTTTTTTGGTAAGCAGTTATGATAAAAGACTTTCACAAGAGTCACGGTTAACTGAAGTCCCTGAACTGCACTTTCAGACATACCTAATACTTTAATAACAGGCTTGCCAGTTAAAAATATAATGAATAAAGGAAATCAATATCAATCCACAAATTACTGCAACCAAAGTTTATGAAAATGTTCGGATTAGCGTATAAAATATACAAAGAGAAATTTGAAAATTTGAGTTGTTTATTAATTAAGAATTATGTAATAAAAATATTTTTTATGGTTTTTTATAGAAAAATTCAAATTTAAGTACAAAAAATAAATTTTAAAAAAATATATTAACAACTTTGTGATTTTGCCCACAAGTTCACTGCTGAAAAAAATAAAGGATATCTAGAGAATAAAAAAAAATGGGTTCAGTGAGGTTAAAATGAACTTACAGATTATGAATCGAGCACACTGCCAAGTGAGTTGTGGAATCTTTTCATGGAAATCACAATGAGGTGAAGATGGATTCCAGTTTCAGAATTCTGTAAAGAAACCAATATTTTCTTACAATGCCATAATAAAAATTAGAGTGCTTTGTGACACCAAGAAGCATTGAAAAGCAGAGTTCATTATTTATTTATTTATTTTACAAATGCCACACACTTCCAAAAATAGCACCTATGCAATCAGTGCACGTGCTCTCCAATACTTTTCAACAAGATCAGTAAAACGTTTTAGTGCAGAGCACTCGTCTATTTGCTTATCAGTGAAATAAAAAAGGTAGTATGACCCCCTTACATGTATACTTTGGACCATAGGCGTAGCGTGCTTCTAACATTTGGGACGGATGCAAATTGAATTCAGCTAGGGCCCTTCTCAGCGCATTGACTACCGATCGATCCTTAAAATTTGAAATATGATTTTTTGAAATTGAGTAACAATAGAATTGATGTTTGAGTAGTATTCAAAAAGTTATACAATGAGAAAAATAAATGTAATATAAATAAAAGAAGAAAAAAAAATGTAGCATCGAATTTTTGTTATGGATCATATCATTGTTAAAAACTATGTTAGGGCTAAAGACATAATCGGTATTTTCAGTGTCACAGTTTGAAAAAAAATGGGAAAAAACCAACTTTTTAAAAAGTTTTCTACAATTTTCTGATTTAACTGAACCAAAAATTTCTCCTCACATGAATTTTCAAATCAGATTAAGTGAAAATTACACATAATGGAATATGCACTGAGCATATAATTTAATACCAAAAATTGCCTGGTGATTAAAAGTTGAGAAGTAATCAGACTTTCAATGTGCTGAATATGTTTAGCACAATATTTAAATAAGACTTTAATATACATGAACTAGATTACTACCTCACAAAACTTCCAAGAAACAATTTCAACTAACTATTGTATAACTTTCCATATAATTTGGCTTTCCATAAAACTCCAACTGATGTTCAGAATCAGTTGAGTTATTTTTCAGGCACAACTTTATCAACATGTTTAATTATGAAACTTTGAGAAAGTAAAGACAATTTACAATGCATTTCCCCCCATTTTTTAAACAGCTAAACAAGATGCTCAGTGGAATTTTAAAAAATTTAGTACAAATTTAGTACAAATTTAGTACAGGATCAAAAATATAAAATAATGGTCTATTAGGATTTGAAGGATGATTATATACTTAAACAAGGGGGGTAGCAAAATAGGATATTGTTTAATAATAAAGTCAGTTGTTCAGTCAAGAAGTCAATTATTGTATTTTGATGATCAGAAATTTTATGTCTTAGAACATCAAGCAATTCAATTACCACATTTAATACATTTTCACCATCACTCATTACTGTTTTCATTTAATCCAAATTCTTTATATAAGTATTAAGACTTAAAATGGAATAAACATGTTTAACAGAGAGAAAAATTTATGGCATGCATAAAATTAAATTTTACCAAAATTTAAAATTACTTAGCCCATTAACTAATGATCTAATACATCCAAAAGCAATTTCCTTTTTACTACTTCTGTAATGAATTATCAACGAACCTCTAACAACTTATCAGGAAATTCTAAAAATATTTTTAAAATTTTAATGTTAACCATTAACAATAAATAAAGCTTGGCACTTCACATTTTCATAATATAAATATCATTTTTCTGTTATTATAAAAGACTCTGTAAACCAGGCGTTTTGCTTTTTGGGACTGTATCTTGTATCCGTGAATTCATTGATTATACAGGAGTTCTATTCCATTATTAAGAAAGGGTTATTTCATTTACTTATCAAACACACATTTTGATACAATAAACCACAACTCACAATGGATGTCTTATCTACAATTTTATAAACAAGCTTTGTCTATGAACACATTTTATATTTTCTAAATAAACCTTGGCATTTTATAATTTTATAATATAAATCTCTTTTTTTGGCAAGAGTTAAAGTCTTTCACAAGAGTCGTGTTAACTGAAATCCCCGGACTGCACTTTCTCACTCACCTAAAACCTTAACAACAAGCTTCACAGTTAAAAAAGAATAAATAAAGAAAATCAATATTCTATCCACAAATTATTGAGACCAAAGTTTATGAGAAAGTTCAGATTAGCGTCTAAGTTAAAAAAACTAATTTGAAATTTTTAGTTGTTTAATAAATATTTTTAGTTTTTTTCATAGAAAAAATTTAATTAGTTAAAAATAAATCTAAAAAAATATTAAAAACAGTGAATTTGGCCACAAGTCCACTGCTGAAAATAAAAGTATATCTCGAGAATAAAAAAAGGTAGGCTCAGTGACGTTAAACAAAAACTTACGCAGGTTATGAGATCCAAGTGGTATTTGTCTTTCAAGTCCAAAGCTCTTAAGTTAGATTCCAGTTTCAAAATTCTGTAAAGAAACCAATATTTTCTTATAATGCCATAATAAAAATTTAATGGTTTATCAAACCAAGAAGTATTGAAAAGTAGAGTTCTTTATAAACTTGCTTATCACTAATATAAAAAGGGGAAAAGAAACTAATTTTACCCTTTATATATATACTTTAAGCCAATAAGTTCACATTTATTTTGCACAGCATGACAACAAAATAATTTCCAAAAGACCTTTAGAGATGAACAGCTTATAGATAGTTATTGAGAACATTCTCAGATTTATAAAAACTCTTATCGTACAATATCTATTACAATAAAGCAATTTTTTGTATGTACACATTATGATAATCTACAAATCTATATACTTATAAATATATAATTTAAAAACATGGAATGCAAATTAATAAGTTAAGAAACAATTTATGTATCTAAATAGTCTATTTTGGAATAATTTTCACTGCCATCATCTCTAATAACACTGATAAAAGTGATTTCAAACACGATACAAATTAGAAAATTAAATGCACGTGGCATCTATATTGACACAAATTTAAAACTCTAAACTTCTCATTACTCCAGAGGTTCTTTGAATGAATTCAGGAATACAATGGAGTTCACATACATACAAAAATTAATAATTCTTGAAAATATATATACACTCAATTGCAAGAATATATACACTCAGTTGCAAAAAGTATGCACCATTATGTTATTCCTAAAGAGTGAAATTGTTTTATTTTATATCTTCAGAGAGAGTAGAAATATAATCTAAATATCAAAGCCAGTTCAAAATATTGATTAATAGCAATTGAAATTCAAAATGTTCCTTAATAAGCTTTTTGTTTAATGAGATATTCAAAATAAAAAATGCTCCAATATTTGCTATTGTTTCAATATTTACTTGACATGTGGATACTGATTAAACAATATTTTGATCTGATTTTGAAATTTTGAATATATCTTTACTCTCGATAGACATAAAGAAATTTCACCCAGTAGGAATAACATATACATATATAGCAATTGAGTGTACACATAGAACATTATAAATAGAATTTAAAAAAAATTATATTTTAAGGCTATTAAGATTATACATGAAAAATACCTATTAGTGTTTAGTATTTAAATTAAAATATATAATTATACTAAATACATTCTTTTAAATTATGAACACAAAAATTTTAAGAATATTTGTTCTTTATTTCTTTATAATGTATAAAATGCACAGTATTTTATAAAGATTACTCAAAACACAATTTGATAAGGAATTCAATAGATCCTTTTGTATGATTTACAAGTTCATTTTTAGAATCTTTCATAATGTGGAACGTTTTTGAATCCATCTTTTAATATTTAGACATGGATAATTTGTTGCCTATTGATACCTGGCAATAAGAACATTGTAAAATATATTTAATAGGAAAATGGACAATTTTTCCACCATTGAATACTATGCAGGAATACTATGCATTGAATACTATGCATGAATTTACTATGGAGGAATCATGTGCAACTGATTTATCAATCCAGTAGTAAAAAAATGTTTAATTTGGATTAACATATTAAAAAAAATTTCATTATAATTTTCTTTCAAATTTCTTTAAAGAAATAAAATGGAAAATATTATACTGGAAATGAAAATACATTTTTATTTTTCAACTTTGTAGATTTGGAATTGATATTTGTGTCATGTATTTTATACTTTCTAAAGGATATAAAAATCTAAATAGTGCGTACAAATTACAATTCTAAATATTAATTTAATTAGAAAATACTTAAGACTTTCACAAGAGTCTTCTTCACAAGAGTCCATTTACTTCCTTTGTCCATCTAAAATATTAACTGAAACACGAATCTTAAATTATTCCGAAACAAAATGTTTTTATTTATACATACGAAAGTGCTCGTAAGTGCCATAAGTATTGCTAATTCAATACACTCAGTTCAGTAGAGTTTGATCTGAAATATGGTCAATTCATATTATAACTTGGATTAAAACACTATCTTATAACAGAAATAGAATAATGTTCACTATGTAAGGGTGTTAAATAAAATCTAAAGGCAATAATTTAAGACTAACGAATGAAACTTACTTGTGGATTAATTTCAGCGAACTTGTAATCAATCTTTAATGGCGCCTTTTCAATCACGTGCAACTGAATGTCCAATCAGATGACACTAGTGCATGTTTTGAAATTTCATTATGCTATAGCTTTCAAAAGCTGCCTTTTGGTATTGAATATAAAATTTTATTGCTCTACTGAAATATTTTTCAGGTGCTTCAAAATAGATATTTTTGTGAAAAGAGATAAAATTCTTTTTTTCTGTTTATTTTATGGTATATTAAATTAATAATATATATTTTTTGTAAATAAAATATTCAAAATATTTTACAGGAAACTTAGGTATTTCTAAGTATTTCTAATTTTTAGATGTCATTACAGAACAACTGATTTTGTAGAATTTCGCAATTTTCATCATCTTAATTTTACAGTAGTATATTCTTATAATACACATTGGAATGAAAAAAACAATTTTTAATTAACGGACCTTAGTTAAAATAAACAAATCACATTTATTTAGAAAAATATTAATGTAATGTCTTTAAAGGCAAAGTGTTATTTTGAAATAAACATTCATATTTTTCAAAAGTCCATAGTAATCATACATGGTTTGCTTTACTTATTTCACTGACACATTGAATTGCTTTCTGTTTGTCATCAGAAATATGCCTCTTCATAGGAAGTCCTGTTACTTTAACATCATTCCATTCAATCATATCAATATAATCCTTGGCATCAAAGTTTATACGTTGAAATAAAAACTTTTTGATGCCACCTTCATTTTCAGCCCTTGCTTTTAGATTCCGGGGTAATCTAAGCTCTCTCTTACATGACTGCGATCATCTGATATCATACAAAGGACGAGATTTTCAGAAGCAGATTTCTGGCACTGGAAAATGTATATAAGATAGCATAATAGCATTTTTCAATGACAACAACCAGAATTTAAACATTACTGTAATTGGAATGGGTGGAACTGCCGTGAACACTGGATTGAATAATGGTGTGGTTCGTTTATTTGAAAAGGAATTAAGAAGGCCACTGCAGTGGTTGATTTGTCTATTTCATGGAAATGAACTGCGCCTACGTCCTAATTTGGAGGAGAAATAGGTAAACAACTAGAAAACTGCTATGAACTTCCAGTAATTGAATTATCACCTATTGAAAATGGCATTCCATTACTAGAAATTAAGGATAATTTAAGTGTGGACCCAAAATATTTGTTAGAAATGTCTAATGCAATCTCTGTTGGAAGGTGCTCTTCTGATTTGTCTATGAGAAAACCAGGAAAACTTTGTTATTCATGATAGCTTACATCAGCAAACCGAATACTTCACTTGTATGTGGGAACAGAATATACTGCAAAAAAAATCTCCGAATACTGACTGAGTACATTTTGTAAGTATATGCATCTGTTTCGTTTCACATAAAGCGGAAACTATCTTATATCCATGGATCGAAGCACTTGTGGAAACTTGTAAGCTATTCACGTTACCTCCATCAGACTCTTAAAAATGTAATTGACCCAGTCATTCAAAGAAATTCGTACTTTGCTGCTTCTGAAAATCTCCTCCTATGTATGATATCAGTTGATCGCAGCCACGTAAGACAGCTTGGATTACGCCGGATTCTAAAAGCAAGGACTGAAAAATGAAGGGGGCATTAGAAAGTTTTAAATTCAACGTATAAACTTTGATGCCAAGGATTATATTGATATGATTGTACGTAAAGATGTTAAAGTAACAGAACGAGGCATATTTCTGATTACAAACTAAAGCAGTTTCTAAAGGAAGCAAAATATTCTGATCAGGAGAGTCAACGTACTGACTTCAGCAATTTTTCATGTCACACACAAGCAGTAGAAAGGATTGTTAAATTCGTTACCGAGTCACCCTTACCCGTCCGTGGCACTTCTGCAAGAGTTGCATTGATAAAAACGAAAATACATTCTCAAAAGATAATGCCAAAATTTAATAATAAAAAACAAAACAAAACACAATTCAATGTGTCAGTGAAATAAGTAATGGAAACCATGTGTGATTACTATGGACTTTTAAAAAACATGAATTTTTTTTTTTCAAAATAACGTTTAACATCCCCAATCTCAAAGAACTTTTTAATCTTATGCACAGTAAGTGTGCGTTTAAATTTTCTTCTACACCCACTTTTGATTATATTCCTAAATCTGAAAAAGTAAACCTCTATATCAGGCTGATGAGCTTAAAGCAGGGTGTTTAACCTTTTGCAGCATCTGGGCCACATGGTAAATTTTTTCAAGGCAGGCGGGCCGCATAAAAAAGTCAACTACATTCAAAAGTTTAGTTTTATTATGAAAATGAAAAATACATTGTATATGTAATGTATAAAATATTATAATCTTGGTATGCAATGTGATGTGGTAATTTTGAACGAAATCGAACATAATGTGATTTTTTTAACTTGTGTTGGTCTAAAGCGAATTGCTCTCGACTCTAACTTAACTAGCATTAATGATCGAATCAATCTCTCAAACCAATTTTCTATCTTAGGAAACTGTCGTAATCCGGAGGAAAGAAATTCCCGCTGCTAATGATGAATTTCCTGTTAGGCGGGAAACCAAACCTGAGCCATGTTTTTTTTTTAATGGCGGAAGGGTACAAAGATACCCTCAACAAAATGTACAACCTAGTCAAAATTCAATATCCCAAATCAATTTCATGAAACTTTGTCAAAATCTTATCTGAAAACATTACTGCAATTGGATTAATATCGGACCTTTCAAAATTACTTAATTTACTTACGCATTGAATTTTTTTGGAAAAAAAATCCCAAAACCGAACGGCCACTTTAAAATTAAAAATTTATGTTCCGATCTTAATATTTCAAATCTTACCCAGTCCATTAATTGTTCACAGGTTAATTCTGATAGTGTTATTCTGATAGTGTGGTTTCTGATAGTGTTTAACATTTTTCCATTATTTTTCTGTTCCATGCGAGGCAGTTTCCTCTTATTGAAGTACCACACTTGATATCCTATCAGGGAATGCTGGTGTGGGGCGTTCGTTTTTGCTTCCCATGCTTCCGTCCTGGGTTCGAACCTGCAAAGTGCAGTTCTGTTTTCTGTACTCGCGGATGTTCAAACCTGCCAATTTAATTTATTAAATATAACTTACTTATTATTTTAAAATTAATTGCCTTATTTTTTATTTCTAACATTTATTTAAACTAATTTTTTGGCCTTTTTTTTCTTATTGTAAATATTATTTCTCGTATCCTGATTCAATTACAAAAAAAAAAAACAATGTAATATATATTCTTCAATGTACGTACTGAGGATAAAGGGTCTTATTTTTTGATATTTTTTGGTGTCTCATGACATCTACTGTCTATGTCTCTGACATTACATTACATTAATATTTTTCTAAATATGTGTGATTTGTTTATTTTAACTAAGGTCTGTAAATTTAAAATTCTTTTTCTTTCATTCAAATGTGTATTATAAGAATATGTTACTGTAAAATTAATACGATGTAATTCGAGAAAAAATTCTACAAAATCAGTTGTTTTATAATGGCATCTAACAATTAGAAATACTTAGAATATGTAAATTTCCTGAAAAATATATTTTGAATATTTTATCTACAAAAATATATATTATTATTTTAATATACTATAAAAGAAATTTAAAAAAATACAAATTTTATCACTATTTCCTCTCTTATAAATAAAGAGTGGTGAAACAAGGACCCATTTTTAAGTAGATATTTAATTTCTCCAGTAATATATAAAAATAAACAATGAAACTAATTTTCATCTGTTTTTATAAGCTTCTAGGGAGTTAAAAACATACACACAGAATACAATCTTTACATACAAGGAAAATTATGTGAATTTTCACATAATACAATTATACAATTTCACATAATACTTTTCACATAATACAATCTTTACATACAAGGAAAATTATGTGACTTTTCACATAATACAATTATACAATTTCACATAATACTTTTCACATAATACAATCTTTACATACAAGGAAAATTATGGGAATTTTCCGCGTAAAAGAAGTTTCACAACAATGAAATAAATATTTTTGAAAAGTCTGTTAAATTTAATCTTCGCCTTCCCCTTCAAATCCATAATTCTGATGCAGATATCTGTTACTTGTGGTTACGAATCGGAGGTGCAGTTCCGGGACGATACAGGGAAAACGGTTTCGGTGCGATTCATATCAACCCATAACAGGCCCTGAAACACGTAAACGGAAAGCGTTTCCCCTTCGGAGGTTCGTAAACAACCCGCCAGCGGCCCGACAAAATTCTCCCGTACTTGTCGTTCAACCGGCGCCTCCAGCACTGGCCCGATAAGCTGCCGTCAGTCCTGTGTTTGTTGGGTATATATATATATATATATATATATATATATATATATATATATATATATATATATATATTTATATATATATACATATAATATATAATATATATATATATATATATATATATATATATATATAATTATGTGTGTGTTTGCATATAACAAATTTCGGTTGAGTTAATTATGCGTTCAAGTTCCAATTATATAAAAGAAATAAATAATAAAATTTATTTTAAGTTCACTCATAGTATATGAGTTTTTAGTAGGATCCCTCAATTTTACTCTATATATTTTTCTCTTACATGTACTCACGCAATACATGCAATCATAAATTCCTTAATATACATTCATATACGTACGCAATAGAGTTTATGAATATCAATTTATATGTACTGGCTCTATCTTCTGTAAAAATTGTATAACTTATTTTTTCGATTGATATAAGAACCCTTTTAATTCCTTCATTCAATTAAAGCACTTCTTACGTGACACATAACGACTCTGAATTATGAGCTAAATTTAGAACATATGGAGAATTTATGACCCTCCAACAACATATTAAATATTGACTTATAACTCTTTGAACAGTAACGAGGAAAAACTATGATTCATCAACTTGCTTATTTAAAGGCATGACACCAGCTGTCATGCTTAAGTGATGACGAGAAGAACGGTAAAAAGCTCATCTTTCAACAACTTGGCGTTATTTAGAGCCCTGAATGCAAAATTAGCATTCCCTATTGACACATCCCTATTCTGAAATCTCTATAAAAACCTCTCCCGTCGCCTTTTAAAAATGTATGCTCCCTGAATATGTCGTAATGTAATCTAGTTTTAAGTTATTGACAAGTATTCTCCGAGGTAGTATTGGAGTCAAGAGTGATATATAAAAAAACTTCTGAATTTTCAAATATATGGACTCCAGCTTTTATTACTCCGACGCCTGAATATAAAATATATTTTATCACAATTTTTTCAGATTTTCTGTTTTATTATTCTACCGAAATGCAGAAAAAAATATTGTTTTCTTTTATAACAGAATCTAAAATTTTATTCATCAAAGAAATAAAAATTTATAGTCTGAGAATTTTATTCATTAAAGTTTTAAGAATTGTTTTATCCAGAATAAATTATAAGAACCTTTATTCCTATTTTCTTTTGGTTCATAAGTGGCAATATTAATTATTACTTTACTAGAATCGAAAAAAAAAATTTACATACTTATAAATAATCTTAATAACAATCTTATAAGCAATTATTTAGTCTTATTAAAGCATGCATGTAAACATAAGAAAATATATTCTTCTTTCAGGATAATTTAATCATTGTTATATTAAACTAATTACGTAAATAATGCGTTCTCGTAAATCTTTTTCAATACCAAATTTTTCATCTTGAAAAACATAAAATATATACAGGGTCATTTTTTTTAAAACTGACACTACTCAGAGCCATCTGTGACGCGTTCTATCTGTCGGAATTCCACCAAAATTGATAGAGGGACTAAGGACGACATGGAAAAGAGTTTCCATGAAAAAAAAAAAAAAAGTTCCAAAAGTCAACGATAGGGGAAAATATGGCGCTGTTGTCGGCGCACCCGAGAATTTGCATAAAAGACAAGTAAAACATCAAAATACAAATTCACGACCACTTAGTCGACAGCAGCACCAGTATTTCGTGCTATAAAAATAAGGGATGAATACCGAAAAAGTTGTAAGCAGACAAATGAATAACAAAGAAATTTCACTGCAACACCACTTTATGCAGCAAATTCACTTTTCCCTCCTTCAATGTGACCACAGTCCTGGTGGGTGACACATTGCATCCTGAACACTACGTTCTCAACGGCCAAGCGTATCATGTCACCATGAATGCTCATCAAAGTCCGGGATATGTTGTACTTTAAGGCCTCCAACTGCGAGACTCCACCAAGATACATCTTAGACTTTTAATAACCCCACAGAAAAATGTCCCATGGGTTAGGTTCGGGGAGCGAGGTCGCCATGCAAGTGGAAAAAAGCGACTGATGACCCTTTTTTTCGTAAAGTGAAGGTGCAAGAGATTGAACCCTTTATAGCCCAAAATACTGGCGCTGCTGTCGACTACGTAGTCATAATTTGCATTTTAATGTTTTACTTGCATTTTATGCAAATTCTCTCGTGCTCCGACAATAACAGTGCCATATCTTCCCCTATCGGCGACTTTTGCAACTATTTTTTTTTTTTTCACGGAAACTCTTTCCCATGTCGTCCTTAGTCCCTCTATCAATTTTGGTGGTATTCCGGCTGATACGTCGCGCTACAGATGGCTCTGAGTAGTGTGAGTTTTAAAAAAATCACCTTGTATATATATATATATATATATATATAATTATACCTTTATAACAAAAAAAAACACTGGAACTATTTTATCAAATCGCATATCACTGATGCCATAAAAACTATCCCTATCATAACTAAACATAGATTCTATCAGTGTGAACTATCTTTAGCAACTTTTCGATGAATGTCTAATTACAGAGATTAGTGTCTAATTACACGATTCCATTTTTAAAGCCAACAGTTAGCTCATTTAATTAGTAATTGCTGACCACTGTATATGCATAACGTTCAGAAAATAAAATTTTGCACTTGCACATATCATATTAAAACCCTTATTTACTTAAATTTCAAGCGCAAAGATAATGAATCATATTTAATTATATTTGAGGAATAGGGTTACTGTATAAAACACTTACATTACATTCGACAATTCAAATAAGGAATTTTACGATAGTATCAAGGAGTGTGATTGTTCCTCAAAATATATACACCATTTTTATTATCCTAATAAAATAAAAATTTACTTTTAAAAATTTCCAATTTTTTTAATGACTGTAAAGTGTTAATTGAAAATAACATATCTATACACTTTTAACAGGGCATTAGAATTAATTTACAAAATAGGCATTTATTTGAACAGTAGGATTTTTAAAGCTGCTTTCAGAGAATTGTTAAAAATTCAGAATCCTTTGCAATAATAGGTCATTCACTTATTGTCCAGTAATAAATTTTAATAGATCCCTTTACATTGATATTTTAATATCTATCGTTACTTACAGTGTTTTATGTACTGTGCAATAGTTTTTTCTCAGTTACTTAAGCATGTTCGTATTTCCACACAATAAGAGAAAAATATAATTTTTTTTAAATGCAATCGACTGCTGTTTGAAGTTGGTAAGTGTAACGAGGAATTCGTTACAGGTTCCTTTATTTTAATTTAATTTAATTTAATTTGTGTAGTTCTCTTAAACTTTAAATTATAACTTTAATTTTAATCTTAAATCTGCTAGTTATGTTTCCTTTCCTTATCTGATAGTAATTTATTTTTTTCCCAGGCTCTTAGTCATGGGAGGTCTCTGTAACCTTTAAGTCCGTTCGGTCGGTAATTGAGAATAGCCTATCTTCTAACATCTGGCAGTGCAATTTGCCGTCTTATATTCTTTAAGTCTTTGTCAGCTAGATCCCCTAATTGCTACCCTCGTGTCCACGAAATAAGATGTCTTTTCTTCCCTGTTTCCGTGTTTTTGTTAACAGCATTGATGGGTCTTTTTAATGCTAAAGGCTCCAGTTTCCCTTTTCCGCGCCTGCGGCGAACGTAATTTATTACGAGTATCTTGCATGGGAAACAGTTTTTCTCTGAACAGGCGTTTGGGCTTCGCGCTGCTTGACCAGCTCCTCTGATTGGTTAAGCTCAGCCAGTCTCGGCCAATGAAACTCCTTAAAAGGGTTCTTCTGGCATTTTCTTCTGGCAAGAGGAATGTGGTACTTAAGGTATCCAGTTTTGGCGATGCTTCGCGTATTTTATTTTATGGACACAAGGTGTTGGCAATGTGTTGAGGCGCTGTTAAGGTTGTCTTTCTCCTCTCCCTTCTGCACGCCTTGGCGAGATTGGTTGTACGGCAACCTTTCTCTCCTTGCGTTGTCCAGGGCTGAAAAAAAAAGAGATGCGATGCAGAGATTTAGAATTGCTTGGTAGATAAAACTTGCTCTAAGAGACCCTGAGCCGGGCTTTCGGTCCTTTTTTGGTTTGGCCGTGGCTTGGTGAGGGGGATGTATTTTTTATTGTCGAATAGTGAGTACGAGTGTATTCTATTGATCTGATATTTGTGTATATATACTTTAAAAAGGAAATTCCTTCAATACTATTATTTTTTTTGATGATCTTCTAATAAGTGGTCGTGTAGACCTGAAGCTCTTTTCTAGTATGTAGTATTACGTTTATTTGTTCCTGTTATAATTCAGTAGTCAAGATATACATTGCATCTTTTTATCAAGAAGAATAAAACTTATTTTTTCTACCAACAAGTCGTTTTTGAAGAAGTTTTCTTCCTCAGTATTTATTTTTTATAAAGAGTAGTTGTGAGCAGCTTCCAAACCTGTGATAATTCAATCCTGCGGCACAATGATCTTCAACGTTTGTTTCCCCAGCAAATCTTGTACTTCCACTATGCAAAATCTTCCGGTTGAACTTGCGTCTTAAATGCTCCGGCCTGCCTTGACGAACTGTCATTTCTACATCTTAAACGATAGACAAATCTTCATTCTTTTATAGAACTTTCGTGCTGTGAACATTTCTGGTGTACTTCATCTTTCACTCAACAGAACAAAGGTCCTTCGAGGTAAAAACATTTGACTCTACCAAAATAGTGACCATACACAATAGTGACCGTATACAATTAGTGATTGTACCAAAAAAAAAGTACAACTGTACAGAAATTCACTTCAATAGTACAGAAATGGTACCGTCGTCAAAAAATTCCATTTGTACAGAAATGGTTCCTCCTCCTTCAATTTCATATTACAGAAATGGTGCGCAATGACCAGTGCTGCTCTCAACTTCATCAATTGGTATGCTTCATTTTAATTCATTATTTATCATTTGTTAAATATTCTTCACAATTTTTTTGAAATGTTTAATTGAAATTTTATACGTACAATATTGGTATTATAAATACAATCCAACTGTTGCAGTATATATGAATTTTTAGTGTATATTCAGTATATTTTTCATAATAATCTAGTTTTTGCAAATTTACTTTTACTTGAATGGTAGTATTTATAAAATTGTGATTTATATTTTTTTCTCATTTTGTGTAATACTTTAAAGTGCACTTTTAACTCTTTTCACATTTTGTGATTATAAATTTTTTTTTCTCTTTATATGAGAAATACTTAAAAGCATGGCTACAAAAAATTCATTTCCATGCAGCCTGACACCATTTGAGGGTGATGTAGAGTTATTGGAGTTCTTTTTCGAACAAGTAATCGACATAAAGGAATTTAATAAGTGGTCTGAGCAACAAGCTTTGACTTTTTTAAAATCCAAACTTACAGGCAATGCTCTTAAATTTTTTGTCAGTTCGGCTGATGCTAAAGGTTGTACATCTATTTTACAACTGAAACAGATTTTCGTTGATTTTTTTAAACCTGCAACCACACATTCTTTGCGTGTAGCAGTAGATAATATTAAATTGTTGCCTGATGAAACAATCAGAAATTTAGCACACAGGCTTGATAATCTTGTAAGGAAAGTGCACCCATCTATCACTGAGAAAACTCAGCTAGACTCTATAAAATTTTCACATTTGCTAAATGCTTTGCCTGCCAGCCATAAATTAAAAATTTTGGAGTCTGGTTTGGATAATTTTGATGAGGCGGTTGCTAAAGCTCAACTTTTGCAGGATATCCATATTCAATCTGAGATTTTGGTTCCATCTACCTCTTCTCAGCCTTCATATGATCAATTATTAGCTGAAGTTAATTATTTAAAAACTCAGATAGTTGAAATTAAAAATCCTACCAATAATACTTCTTCTCCTGCCAAAAATGAAAATGCTAGAAATCAGAATTTTAGAGCACACAGACAAAATTTCAGGCCATACTCCAAAAGTTTTAGGCCAAGTCCAGTTAATAGAGTGCAAATCAAATGTAATTACTGTGGCCGCTTGAACCACTTAATGAAGAATTGTTATCAGTTTAAGAGAGTATTAGCTAATAGAGCAAACCATAACCAATATAATCGTGGTAGAGGTCAGGTTAGACCTAATTCTCATAATAATAGCCATGGGAATAATAATATGAACCCTAGAGCAAATGTTTTTGTGCCATCAAATAATCCTAGTAATAATTTAAACTAGAGATGGAGTGTCATAACACTGGGATTATGAACTCCTATAAAAATTCTGCTAATGAGTATTCTCAGTACTTTAATGACAATGTTACTAATATTAACTGCCCGAATGATGATATTTCTGTTTATTCCTTACCTCTGGTGTATGTATATTTAAAAGATAATGTTCTAATTTCACTGTTAGATTCTGGCTCGAGTTTGTCATTGTTTGATTTAAATACATTTAATTCAATGAAATCACAACTTAAATACAGAATAATCTCTAGAGCTGTAACCATTAAAACCCTTAACTCTACTCTACAATATTCTGCTTGTGTTGAATTGCCTATCAAATTCTCCAGGAAGTCATTTAAACACACCTTTTTCTTAACAGATCTGTCAACATCTAAATTCAATATCTTAATTGGGTATGACTTTCTCAACAAATACAATGTAATACTAGATCATAAACTAAATGCAATTAAAATTAACTCTGAAACCATACCTTTTATTCAAAATTCCTTTGATAATTCTGTTCATTTCAATTCAACCATCACTGACTCACCTAATCTTAATACTAAGAGTAATCATAATATTGAACCTAATAATAATAATCTGAGAGATAATTCTACTAATTTTTGTGATACTGCACCAGAGAACTGTTCTTCCAACTTCAATGACAAAATAAGTATGCATAATGATTTTGCTGATAATGTTGATATCTCTTCTACTGCACAATGTTTTAATTTATATGCTGATAATGTACTTGTGAATGATAATTTATGTGTGAAAAATGATAAAGGTAATGAAGTTGCATCTAATGTAGTTATGGTATGTGAAAAAGTTATATTAGAATGTGACGATAGTCAATATGTTAAGGTGAAAACCCTTACTAATTTCAATGAAGCTCTTTTTCTACCAAATTCTAAACAATTTATTTGTCATCCTTCATTACATAAATTTGAAAATACTTGTCAGGAACCTATTTTAAATCACTTTTATATATTTATTGAAAATAGGGATGCTAAACAACTTCATTTGAGTAAAAATTCCATTATAGGAAATATGTGTGATTTTGACCTAATTGACAAACCTCCTATAAATTCTAATGTTGAGAATAATACTCCTTCTGACTTTGATTTTTCTTGTAATTCTTTGGAACATGTTGTCAACTTTATTTCTACTACTCCTGAGATTCTGAGTAAGCGAAAAGAAATGCTTTCTTCATCTGACTTCAAATTAGACCATTTGTCGTGTGACCACAAACAACAGTTATTAAATATTTTGTTAACTAATTATGCTGCCTTTTCTAAGGATTTGTCAACCTTAGGGCACACTGATAGAGTTAAACCTCACATTTCCTTAACTCAAAATTTTCCTATTAGGACTCTTCCTTTCCCTATTCCTCAAACCTTACAGCAAACTGCTTTGGACCAACTAAACGAAATGCAGAGTGCAGGTATTATTGAACGAGGTAATTGTGAATGGGCATGTCCAATGCTCATGGTTAAGAAAAAATCTCTTGATTCTTCTGCCCCACCCACCTTTAGGCTTGCATTAGATCTTCGTTTGTTAAATTCAGTCATAAAATCTTCCTCCTATCCCCTCCCTAAAATTTCAACCATAATCTCTAATTTGTCAAAATTTAAATACTTCTCCACCCTTGATTTCGGAAACGCCTATTGGCAAATAGATCTTCCTAAAGATCTCCAAAAAATTGTAGCATTCACTACTCCGTTTGCGTCATATTTTTCTAAACGTATTCCTTTTGGTCTTAAAACAGCGGCAAGTACCTTTCAAAATTTAATAGATAATGTTTTAGAACAAGTAAACCTGCCAGGTCTCTTTGCATATCAAGACGATTTAGTTATTGGTGCTAATTCATTTGAGGAATCTCTGTCCAAAATTGCTAAATTGCTTGAAGTAATTTCAAAATTTAATCTGACTTTATCTCCGCACAAGTGCTCATTTCATAAGACAACGATTGATTTTCTTGGTTTCCATATTAAAGATAATGCTATATTTCCTATTGATAATAACATCACTAAAATAACTGCTTTTCCTGTGCCTACGTCTAAACGACAAGTAAAACGCTTTTTAGGAGTTTGTGGTTTCTATCGTTCACTTATTCCAAATTTTGCTGCGCTTACTCAACCGTTAATTGACGTCACTTCACCTAAGGTTAAATTCATTTGGTCTCCTTATCTGCAAGAATGTTTCAATAACCTTCAGTCCATTTTCTTTTCCAAACCCTTTGTCAAACTACCCATGTGGGATCAGAATTTTTATTTGAACACTGATGCATCAAATTTGGCAATTTCTGGTATTTTGATGCAGAAGTTTGATGATAAGTTATTACCTATTTCATATTTTAGTAAATCTCTTACAAAAGGTCAGAAAAATTATTCCACTCTCAAGAAAGAATTATTTGCACTTTATATGTCCATCATTGCATTTAAGTATTACTTATACAACAGAACTTTTACAGTGTTAACTGATAGCAAACCTCTCATCAACTATAAGCATACTTCTTCTCCTACTGATATTGTTACTAGATGGTTACTCGAAATGAGTGAATATTCCATCATTTATGAACATATCCCTGGTAAACTTAATGTTTTGGCAGACTATTTTTCTCGCCTCACTTGTGACCCTCCTTCTCAAAATTTAGCCACTAATCCTGAAATTATTAATAGTGAGGATGTTCTTCCTATAACTACTGTTAATGCTTTAACTACTGACCCTATTCAAAATCATCCAGCAATTCCCATCACTAATGACCCTCCTATGGATATCTCCATATCCACGTTTTTGGCAGAACAGAGTCGGGATTCAAAATTGATCAAAATTATTAATTATCTAAATCAACCCAACTCTGCTAAGTCTTCTAAATTCACCGATTATTATATTCATGATGATTCTAAATTATTATGCTGGGATAAAACTAATATCAATACTAATTCTCATATTATTGTTGTTCCTCACTCTTTAAAATTTAAAGTTCTTAAAATTTGTCATGTGTCTCATTTTGGCATAGAAAAGACATATGATTTTGTAAAAGCTCGTTACTTTTGGCAAGGTATGTATGTTGATACAGTGAATTTTGTAAAATCTTGTCACCTTTGTTCTCTTAATAAGCCTCACACCATTGTATCAGCACCTTTTCAGGCTAATCCCATTCCCACTTTACCTAACGAGGCTGTGTCTATGGATATTCTTGGCCCTTTTAAAAATAATGCTTATGTTTTGACCATAATTGATCTTTTCTCGAGGCATTTAGAGCTTTTTCCTCTTGTCAAAATTACAACGGAGGCAGTCACTGAGTGTTTATTAAGTTATGTTTGTAAATTTGGTAGACCTTCTTTAATCTTAACAGATCTTGGTACTCAATTTACATCTGAAATTTTCTCTTCCTTTACTAAAACTATTGGGATTAAATTAAACCATACCACTGTGGGTAACCCTAAGGCGAATGCTATTTGTGAAAGAACTAATCTTTCTGCAAAATCTACAATTAATTGTCTTCTACAGCAAGGTGTTCCTTTTAAACATGCTGTACTTCTTCATCAACATTTGTACAATGGTTCACACCATTCTTCGACTAATTATTCTCCGTTTTTGTTGCATTTTGGTCGAGAAGTTGCACTGATCTTTGATAATTTCTGTTACAAAAAATCTGTCGAACAGCTCGACAAACCTCAATATTTAAACAATTTGTTCAAAAATATGCTTCAGGTACAACAAACGGTTTATCAAAATTTAACTGATAAACGTGTAATTCAAAATAACAAACAACTTCAACATGCTAAGTTACGTGTACTTTCTCCAGGAAATATTGTGTATGTGAAATCTAAAGACAGGTTCAATAAGAAATTCACTGGTCCATATGAAGTTATTAAACGCCACTCTGTAGTTACTTATTCGATAAGACTACTCTCAAATCCTTTGGCTCCTCTTACTAAAATTCATATTGATCGTCTCCATTTTGCTCCTGCTAGAAAAGCTCACTTAAATGAATCTTCTTCTGCTCCTTTAATGTTTAAAGTTTCTCCTCCTCAGCAAAATAGGTATTTCTTGAGGTCTACAGTTTTACAGTGATTTTTTTTTGGTTGTGTGTTAGGAGAGCTCCCTAATATCACTTCTTTCTTTCCTTCCAATGCTGGCGTTGTGTAGGATATTTTTTTTTCCCCACTGTAATTTTGTTTCTTTGAGTATATTCCTTTTTGCCAACATTATTCAAAATTCTAAAATTGTACTGCTCTCTGAATGTTTACAATTCTTAATAATGTAAGCTTCTATTAACTAGTTCCAACACTTAATGTTGAGTTACTTGATATGGAAAACCTTAATATGGTCAACTAATGTTAAATTAAGTTTAATGCTTCAATTGTTCTAAAGAAAGATTAATTTTCCTTCTGTTCCTTTCATACCTGTCAAATTCTTGCTTCATCAACATATGATTTCAAGGTTATAAGTTGTAACTTAGGTATAATTTTGTTATGAAATACTTCAACAGAGATAATTCTCTAATGTAATCAACTTCATAGTGATATTATCACTTATTAGTGTAATATGTTGCACATTTTGCTTCATCCATTGGTTTACTTTTATCAATGTTATAATTTTTGTTTTGCTTAGATATTTTGTTTGATTTGATGTTTGTATTTGGTTGTTATAATGCAACGATGGCTGAAAATATTGGTATAAGGCATTAGCATTAGCATTAGCAAATAACAACTGTATTAGTATAATTTAGCAAATAACATCTGTATTACTATGGTATTGACATATTTTTTTATTACTCTTCACTGAAAAATATTTTTTTTGCCTTGACACAAATTTCTTTTGGTATTACCTGAGAATGTTATCAGTCACTCATTCAATTGGTAAGATTATGCTTGTACATATTACATGGTGTATATTAATGGTATTGAAAAGTCAGTATCTTCTATTTAAGCTTGTTGAAAAAACAAGGTATCAATGTAAACAAATGATAGGAACCAAATGTTTCCATATCAACTCTATGGACATTCATGTATTTTAATATATCCTATCAAGATCTTTCTTTCCTATATTTTGTTGTGTTTAAATATTACAAGCAAACTTTATTGTGTATTTATGTGTAAAATCCCTAATACTTAACTGAACTATATTTTATGTGTTATATTTTTTTTGTTATGTTTTATACCTCACTTTGTCAATTTTTGACAAGTTATCTTATACCGACTATGACTATCCTATACTTCATGTTCACTACTACCTTCCCTCTTTTTTTTTTTTGAGTGCAGTTAGTTCCATAGCCCTAAATTTTTTTGCAATGTAGTGAGATGTACGCTAGTTCTGCAAACCACTTTCATTTTTATTTTTCTATTATTTTTACTTTTCAGTTTTCCCCTAGTGTAATATTACTACTTTGTTGTTTTCTATTTTTTTTGTAAAATTAAATTTCCATGCGCAAGATAGAAGTCACCAACCTTATTGGGACAGTATCATATACTTTCTTTTGGCCAAGGAATTTTATGTGATTCAAGCTCTGTCTTGGTGTAGGATGATCTTTTGATCAAGTTTAATTTTATTTTTAACCCTTCACTTGAAGTTAGGAATTTACTTAAGGCTAGGTGTCCTAGTCATTCTTCCTTTTGCACAGCTTTCCCCCTTGAGTGGAGTCTGTCTTGGTGCATATATTTTGTTAGGTTTCAGGTGTCATAATCCTTCGCGGAAACATTACTGATCCTAATTTACCTAATTTTGACTTTTTTTATTGTTTGTACCCAACTGGTCACTTATAAACTTTGACAGTTTGTGGTTACATTCTTATGCATTCACTTTTCATTTTTTAGCTCACACTTAAAGCATGTACATGTGCATAAACAAGATAAGGTTTATGTTTTTTATTATATTATTAGCTATGAGCATTTTGGCCATATAGCATACTTTGTTGAGTGACATATTTTTTTTCCTTCCCCTTGTGGATTTTTTTATATATTACTAATTAAGTAACTGTCAAGATTCGAATTCCCATACCTCTGGTAGGTTAAGTTGCCGCAACAGACTTCTTAGAATCATCGTCTATGTTTCGTGGGAATTCTTGTTAGTATTGTTACGACAATTATGTTTGTTTAGTTCACTCTGTGTGTAGCAATTTTGATGCATATTAATAGATATGACATCTTATATATTTTTTTTGAATGCAAATGGATATTACTTCCAATTTTTTAGTATGAATATATGATATTCTACATTGAATATTAATAAAATAACATCCAATATTTTGATTATTAGTGGATATGAGATCCAATCTTCTTCAATTAGATATATTGAACTCATCATTCTTTGGTAAGACCAAATTAACTTACCTTCTTGAAATGATATGAAATTTCAAGTGTTTAATTTATTTTGTTGACTATGATATGCAACTATAAGTTTAATTAGTACAAATGTACATAAAAATTTTAAGGTACTGTGTTACGCCATTTTTTTTTTTGTCAAGCATTAATCACTACTATTTTTGTAAAATTCACCATGCTTGTATGAATTACTATCTTTGTATTGATACTACATTTATAATATCCTTATATATTACTTTTTCCCTTTGTATTCACTATATGTATTTTATATGAAATTTTGTTTTGAGATCAAATGTGTCTCACGTATTATGTATGCTATTGGTTTTTCCACACATTAATATGTGGTGATTTGTAAATTTTTTTTCATCTCTGGACAGGGGAGAGTTCTGTAACGAGGAATTCGTTACAGGTTCCTTTATTTTAATTTAATTTAATTTAATTTGTGTAGTTCTCTTAAACTTTAAATTATAACTTTAATTTTAATCTTAAATCTGCTAGTTATGTTTCCTTTCCTTATCTGATAGTAATTTATTTTTTTCCCAGGCTCTTAGTCATGGGAGGTCTCTGTAACCTTTAAGTCCGTTCGGTCGGTAATTGAGAATAGCCTATCTTCTAACATCTGGCAGTGCAATTTGCCGTCTTATATTCTTTAAGTCTTTGTCAGCTAGATCCCCTAATTGCTACCCTCGTGTCCACGAAATAAGATGTCTTTTCTTCCCTGTTTCCGTGTTTTTGTTAACAGCATTGATGGGTCTTTTAATGCTAAAGGCTCCAGTTTCCCTTTTCCGCGCCTGCGGCGAACGTAATTTATTACGAGTATCTTGCATGGGAAACAGTTTTTCTCTGAACAGGCGTTTGGGCTTCGCGCTGCTTGACCAGCTCCTCTGATTGGTTAAGCTCAGCCAGTCTCGGCCAATGAAACTCCTTAAAAGGGTTCTTCTGGCATTTTCTTCTGGCAAGAGGAATGTGGTACTTAAGGTATCCAGTTTTGGCGATGCTTCGCGTATTTTATTTTATGGACACAAGGTGTTGGCAATGTGTTGAGGCGCTGTTAAGGTTGTCTTTCTCCTCTCCCTTCTGCACGCCTTGGCGAGATTGGTTGTACGGCAACCTTTCTCTCCTTGCGTTGTCCAGGGCTGAAAAAAAAAGAGATGCGATGCAGAGATTTAGAATTGCTTGGTAGATAAAAACTTGCTCTAAGAGACCCTGAGCCGGGCTTTCGGTCCTTTTTTGGTTTGGCCGTGGCTTGGTGAGGGGGATGTATTTTTTATTGTCGAATAGTGAGTACGAGTGTATTCTATTGATCTGATATTTGTGTATATATACTTTAAAAAGGAAATTCCTTCAATACTATTATTTTTTTGATGATCTTCTAATAAGTGGTCGTGTAGACCTGAAGCTCTTTTCTAGTATGTAGTATTACGTTTATTTGTTCCTGTTATAATTCAGTAGTCAAGATATACATTGCATCTTTTTATCAAGAAGAATAAAAACTTATTTTTTCTACCAACAAGTCGTTTTTGAAGAAGTTTTCTTCCTCAGTATTTATTTTTTATAAAGAGTAGTTGTGAGCAGCTTCCAAACCTGTGATAATTCAATCCTGCGGCACAATGATCTTCAACGTTTGTTTCCCCAGCAAATCTTGTACTTCCACTATGCAAAATCTTCCGGTTGAACTTGCGTCTTAAATGCTCCGGCCTGCCTTGACGAACTGTCATTTCTACATCTTAAACGATAGACAAATCTTCATTCTTTTATAGAACTTTCGTGCTGTGAACATTTCTGGTGTACTTCATCTTTCACTCAACAGAACAAAGGTCCTTCGAGGTAAAAACATTTGACTCTACCAAAATAGTGACCATACACAATAGTGACCGTATACAATTAGTGATTGTACCAAAAAAAAAGTACAACTGTACAGAAATTCACTTCAATAGTACAGAAATGGTACCGTCGTCAAAAAATTCCATTTGTACAGAAATGGTTCCTCCTCCTTCAATTTCATATTACAGTAAGCAAACGCTTTTTGCTATACTATGCAACTGATTACAAATTTTAAAAAATAATGATTAACTGCAGTTGCCTTTATTAAGCACAAAAGAGACGTTACTCGCCTAATGTAAGTGGCACTTCCATCTTCCCTGATGCAAATAAACCCAGAAAAAGCAACCTGCAGGATTTCTATATAAGTCTCGACCGTGAAAAGTACAAAATTATTATACAAGTTGCACTAAAATCTTTCTGCATATTTGGAATCACATATACATGTGAAGAGACATTCTCGCACATGAACATTAATGAAAACAAGCACCGCTAGCGTTTGAGTGACTATCATTTTGAAGATTATTTGAGAACGGCTACTTCAAATATGTCCCCTGAATATGACAAACTTGTTAAGGGAACACGATGCCATTTCTCTCATTAAATTTATTTTATAATAAATGAAATAATTCTTTTATTATTAATATTTTCTATAATAGCTCACCCTTCCCGATTTTCTTGCAATCCGTAGCAGCTTTCCATAAAGTAATGTATACCCTCATCCCCTTTTGAGTTGTGCCGGCCAGCTATAAAGAAATGCAGAGCATGAGTGTTCGAGGTTCTGACTGATTTCGCGTACAAGCGATGGATAAATCCCGATTTCCTCTCATAGCAAATGAAAACTTCATTCGCGCGGAGACCATACAAAAGCAGAGAAAAAACGTAAGCTGTAATGCTCTAAACATTTTTCGTTTGGTCTATAGAAACTCTGAATCTCTCCCAAATGTAGATTCTATTGGAGGAAAAACTTATGAATGAGTATGGATTTAACTTAATTGTATAAATTATGATAAAACAACATATTTTAAATGTATTTCCATATTTTAAAATTTTCCATTGCATATCCTATAAAAATATTTGTAATGAAACCTCTTTACAAGAGTAATAATTAGAAAGTTTTTTTTTTCAAAACTTTTAATACGAAAGTTTTCCCTCGTATCTTTGTATATGCAATGAAAGCCCATCCAAATTTTTGAACCTAAGTTCGTATATGAATTCAAAATAATTCAGCAAGTGATAATGTTTGCCAGGCATTAAATTACCGTTATTTTTTCTGTAAGTAAAACTTAGAAACTCGGAGATAATTTACAGAGTTTCATATCGGTAATACACGTCTATACTTGTTATTAGGAAAATACGAGAGAAATTAATTATGCCGTGTAGAATAATTTTTTCAAATATATTGCAATTGCTACAAAATTATAAACCTCGGTTTATACGGTTAAAAGCGTATATATATTAGCTGCAAAAGCATGTTTTTTGTTTTTTTTTTGCTTCAGTAGGAGCTGCATTAACCGTCAGACAAGTCAAAAATTTTCTACGAGACACTGAGATCATACATCGAAATTTATAAATCATTCATCTAAGATTTCTTTTCTGATGCATGCGGCGGGGGAAATTTCTCTTTTACAAATCCTTTTTTTATCCGTAAATGTCATCTTCCAGACGTGTTTGTGGCCTTGTTATCTTTATTTATTCAAACGGAATGAAGGAGTGTATCAGTATATTCTAGTCACTTCAAAAGGAAAGATAACAATTGAGTGTAAGTACTGTTTGATATGCGGAAGCAGGATGCTACATTCCATGACAGGTTTAGTTCTTTATATTTACAAGAGAGAAAATTTTGATCTTTTGTTGAAATTCTTCAAAAATTGGGTTTATAATTTATTGTTATTATTATTATTTCTATTTTGTTGAAAATAATTCATCCGCCTTCTCGTTTAAGCATTCGGCGATAAACATTTGAAAACCAGTGTAAGATTTTTCTATTTTATCAAAATATGGCTGTTTAAATATCAGTGGCTCTATGAAGTCGTTAATCAGTTCTAATCAAAATTCGGCAGTTTAGTGGGGTAGCCAGCTAGAGAAGTTTCATTATATATATATATATATATATATACACACACATATTTGCATATCTCCACAGAATTCGCTCGTACCAGCGCCATCCCTCGGCTGTTTTTTTTAGTTATTTTTTTCCTTTCTTAAAAAAACTCCCGAGACCTAGCAATGCTAACCCTGCAAACCTTTATTTATTTTGGTTATTTTTCCGGTTTTTATGAATTTTTAAAGTTTCTACGGGCTTTTTGCCCTCCCGGTATATATATATATATATATATATATATATATATATATATATATATATATATATATATATAGGACGCCCGGTGGCGTAGTGGTTCCGCGGCACTCTGACCACCTGCAGAGAAATATGCTGTACGGCACCCTAAGCCCACGGTCAGGACAGCGGAGATGGTTACCACAGGATTTGGTCCACATTAGGCCATTGCAAAATTGGTTAGTTTATATATATATATATATATATATATATATATATATATATATATATATATATATATATATATATATATATATATATATATATATATATATATATATATATATATATATATATAGTGCAAAAGTCAGAAAATAATTCACTGTAAACATATACTAAACAAAATCCACCCATAGCATTCGAATAATGGTGCAGTTTGGTTATGAGAGATTTTAAGATCTTGTATAACCTTGAGATAAAAGAGGAATTGCTAGACTATAGGACATTTAAAGATGTGGGGATGAAATGTTCCATTAAAAAATTACAAGATCAGTTTGCTATAAGTTATCTAGACAAAGTGGTATCAAACTATGGGTTCACTTGTCGTGAGTTATATATCAAAACACTAAAAAGTACTTACAATGACATTAACCTATTTAGGACCGCTCCATGTTTCGTTTATTGGAAATGCACCAAACTGTTTTTCAACACTTCTTAGAACATTAATTACACAAATAAGTTGTTTCCATAAAATTAAATTAATTTTTACGAGAGTTACAAAATGTTGCGTTTTCGCAACATTAGTCCAAAGGGGTATAAAAATTTTTAAAAATATAAAAAGTTAAAATTATAAAAATTAAAAATTTTTTTTTAAATCTTTGAAACATTTCGCATGAAGAGGTATATTGCACTTATTACATACAGTAATTGTTTGACTTTTGCAGTGTTTACATTTTTTTGTTTATTTTCACATTTTTTAGTAATAATATGGCCCATACGGTCTTTCCGAGTTTCGTTGAGAGCTAGATTTTGAACTGAAGATGGTCTTCCAGTATGTGAAGTTTCAGGTAAAACATAATTCATCTGCATTTCTTCAAGCCTTTTTATCAAAGATATGGCTCTCTCAAAGATACAGATATCTGAAACTCTAATAAACTTATTTTAGAATTCATTACATCCATGTAGTGTATCCATTTTTCCTATACAATATGCTCCTTTTTCTTACTATATTGCTTACTTTTACATTTATTAGAAAAAAATGTCGATTTCACCTGCAATGTCTTTAGGTGATTCGACATTTTCACATAAAATATTATCATCAATATTTTCTTCATCCGTCAAATCATCCGGATCTGATGGGATAATGACGAATTATTGTTAATCATTAGCTTCTGTTGAGGACGATTCTGAAATATCATCATCATCTAGCCCATGAAAATACTCCAATGTATCTTCCAATGTCAAAAATCGCTTTTTTCTAGAGAAAAACTTACCTGAAATGAAAAAAATACCAATCTACTGCATAAAAACTAGGCAGCACTAATAATTCACATTGGAATTAAGTAATACAAATTGGACTGATGTTGCGTTTTCGCAACATTTTTTAAAATATGAATTGAGAAACATAAAAACAAACTGTATGCCTTACCTGTTGAAGCCATTTTGTTCTTTAGTCTCTAGTAAACTTGGAACAAGCATCAAATAGGAAATTTAACATGTGCTGCTATCTAAGGTTATTATTTGAAATAAGTCATTTTTTTCGTTTTCAAAACACCAGAAAAAAACAATTTTTTGCAAGTGCTAAAAGCGGGCAAATGTGGAAACAAAAAATTTATTATGATTAACTAAAGTATAGAGAATAAAATAAAAATGTTACTTCAGACGTACAAAACTTAGAACATGCCTTTAAAAAATACAGAAATTAATGTTGCGTTTTCGCAACGCCAGTCTTAAGTGGGTTAACCAGTATGAATTAATTAATATTCAAACGGATGTTATAGAGAAACGTATAAAAGGTATTTATATGAGATTGGTATATTTTGTTACTAATTTTAAATTTCCTTATTTGATACTTATACCGAAACTACACAAAGATCCTGTTAAATTTAGACCTGTAACAGTGGGATGTGGTTCATACCTGGAATATGCTAACAACAGGTTATTAAATGTACTAAAACATATATACATAAAAATAAAGAAAGATGGTACTTTCATGATAGAAACTAGCCGTCAATTAGTTAAATATTTTAAGGGAATAGATGATGTGGTGGATATCTGTACATATGATTTTGAGGATTTGTTTCATTCCATAGATTTGGCTGATTTAATGCAGGTCATGATGGTAGCATATAAGCGTTATGAATTGCAAGAATTTATAGGTATAGCTCAATATAGGAATCTATTAAATCTGGTACTGAATGAGACATATGTATATAACGGCAATAGTCTTTACAGACAGCGAAAAGGTATTCCAATGGGTGGATCATGCTCTACAATACTATCTAATATATATCTATACCATTATGAAAAAATATATAATATTCAAAGGGACACGATGTTGTTTAGATACGTGGATGATTTAATTTGGATATAACGGAATAAAATTCATAGTATTGACTTCAGTTTTTATCATAGTGGACTATCTTTAATTAAAAATCAGACACGTAATGATGGAAGCATTGACTTCCTTGATTTAAATCTTAAGTTAGTTAATGGAGGCATTGTACACTATTTACACGACAAACGCGATGATTTTGGTTTCCAAACGCACAAGATGACGAATTGGAACTCATGTGTACACGTTTCTATATTTCGAAATATAATAATAAATCAATTTAATCGATTTATATACCTTTGCTCAAGGGAAGTAGATTTAAGGGAACAGTTGTCTAGATTTATAACACTGGCTAATTCCTACGGATACCCAATGAATTTTATAAAACGGATAACTCGAGGGTACTTCGATATGACATCAATCGAATTTAACAGACTTAGAGTTACTGCGATTTAACATCTATCGAATATTACTAACATCAGGTAGGATGATGTATCGTTTTTGGTAATGTGATTGGTGTCTATTGTGGATTGTAAAAGAGGTTTGTAATAGTGTATGTTTTAGTTGTGTTGATTAATATTTTCAAAAACTAGCTGTATTATATTATATTTCCAGTGTTCTTTTTCTATTTTGTTTCATTTGTGTTCCAACTGAGTAATATGTATGGTTGTGCAATGTCCTGGCTACCGGGAGTGTTTGCCTGGCATTTGAAACTAGTTCAACCGGGGTAAGATAGGTCGCAACCCCTGTCTGGCCATTTTTGGACATTGCTCCAAATTTATATATATATATAAATACGAGCTCGTCTGTTTGTTTGTGCGCTATAGAATCATAGACTGTTTCACCCACCAGGACCAAATTCGGCACAGTTAATGTTTAGGACCTGAGAAACTTAACGCAGCAAATACGAAATTTGGGGCTCAATTAGTTTTTTTAATTAATTTTATAATAATTTTTGTGCCCCTAAGAGGTACGCGTACCACTTAAAGGTGGATACAGACCCTTCACCACAACTAGCTGCGGTATCAGTCAAATTCGATGCGCGGGGTAGAAGAGGGTTGCGCTAAGGGTGACGGGGGGGGGCGAAGTGTTCATTTTATTTTTCTTACATTTAGTGGAGTCGGGGGTCTAAAAATGTTGAGAACCGCTGATTTAGATAATTTTAGACAATGGCGTTCAAACTAATAGAACTTAATAAAGTTTGGAAAAAAAGGAAGAAAAAAAAGAAAAATTAAGTTCTGTACCATGGCCAGTTTTTGGAAGCCTTCTTTTGATCTAAGTATATTAATCGTTTGAGGACCATAAAATGGGAATATTTTAAGAGTTCTACATTTTTTTCTCGTAAGTTCGCGAAACAGAGTTAACATACGATATGATTTCAATTACTTATTCCGTGAAATCATATATGATAAATCTTTTAGAGTTTTGGGTTTTTTAAGCAGTGGGAGGAAAAGCTCTTTAAACAGAAAAACATAACGACACGTAACTTTCATTCCGAACTATTAGTACATTAGTTATATTAAGGCATAAGAAAATTAATGAAATTATTTTTAAAGAATGATTGCCCGGCGTTGCCCGGGTAGATATATAGATATAAAATTTTTCATGCATTCCATCAAAAAAATACTGGTCTGCAGCCCCCGCTATTCATGTTCATCTGGCCAGACGCTTAGAATGCGCTTAGCGCGTTTCTACTGAAATTATATACAAACAATAAGAAAGAAAGAAACTTTGAGCCTAGGTTTCATGCGGAATCCCGCCTTACTTTGATTAAATAAAGGGTATAACGCATCTTGCATGTTACCTCCTGAGAGATGTGAAAAAAAAAGTGCGTCTCTTGGGTGATGTAAGAAAAAATTGCGTTTTTAAGGGAAAAATAAAAAATAAAGGCATAGGTAAATTATAAAACTTATTTCTAATTAAACAGTGGATAAACAAATCTAATTAAATCTAATTAAACAGTATCTAACAAATATATTTATACAGTAAACTCATTCAATCCTAACGTGCGAATCACGGAACACTGTGTTATTAATTCTCAATAAAATCAGACGTATAATCAGACGAAGGTCCGCAGGCTCAAAGTTTCGTTCTTTCTTATCGTTTGTAAATCATTTTAGTAGAAACACGCTAAACGCATTCTGTCTGGCCAGGTGAACATGAAGAGCGGGGGATGGGGGGTGCAGACCAGTATTTTTTTGATGAAATGCATGAAAATTTTTTTACCTATATATCTAACCGGGCAATAATGCTAGTATATATATATATGTGTGTGATAATATTATTAATAACCTTTAATCATTTTTTCTGTAACACCTTTTCCGACGCGTTGGCGAGACGCTTCGCATTTCCACATACTAACCTCCTCCACCTATTCTGGCAACCTCTCTGACCTAATTCTTTATTCGCGCTTTTAAAAAGAGACGCGAGCTGGCTCTGAAGTGATTAAGATGTGTTGCTCTTAACGTCAAATAAACTTCAATTATTCGATATGATTTGGAATCCTTTTCTGACGGTCTCGATTGCAGTATTTTCAGGAGATGACCATTCGGGACATCTCATATATATATTTAATTTGTACCAAAAAGTAATATTTGATTTTCTTCAAAAATTGGGCTTATAGTTAATTGCTAACGTTACTATTTTGTTGAAAATAATTTATCTGCCTATTTGTTTAGGTACTGAGAGATAAAAACGATGATGCTATCACACTAGTTTTTAATTTTAATCAATTTGTGCTCATCAAATATGTTCAGTTAAATTTTATCACATAAAATTCTATGTTTTACATGATAAAAAACTTGGTATTTCAAAAGTTTACTTAAATGCATTTTTTAAGTTCTTACTTTAATACACTAATGACTAAATTACCTTTACAGAAATATATATATATATATATATATATATATGCACATACCCAAGTTTATGTATATGTTTAAGACTAAAATATATTCTTTTCTATTCTAGTGAACTAATAATTACTAGTTACAATTTACAAAAGAAAGGAATTGGTAATTTCTTCTGGATGAAATCATTCTTAAAACTTTAATAAATAAAGTTTTAAGAATGAAGTTTTAACAAATTTTCTATTTCTTTTATCAATTCAGTTTTCAAAGAGTTCGACAAAATGATCATGACGGAAAAATATAATTGCCTATGTTTACCTGTATGATAAAATCAGTCTAAAATTTATTCTTTTATAATCTAGAACACTGCTAATTAATATTTATAGTTTACGTACCACAGAATAAGTTTCATCTAATTTATTCTAGGTGAAACAGTTCTTATAACTTAAATTAATAAAATTTTTAGACAATCAATTTTATTTTTACTATCGATAAATTTTATAGATCTATTCTATCGATAGATTTATTCTATCGATAAATTTTATAGAATTAATAAATAAGATAATGCTTAATTATTATTGAGATCTACTTCTTCAATTCTTGAAATTTAATAGTTAAAATTTAAAATTTACGAACCAAAGAAATTGATTTCTATAATTTACTCTTGATAAAAACATTCCTAATACTGAAATGAATAAAATATTTAGACTACAGATTTTTTTTGTTTCATAAATAAATATTAGAGAATCCGAAAAAACATATGATCCTGGAGTATATATGGCAATGTTTAGAGAAAAGTATGATCTATTTTTTTCAATGCTAGAATAGTAATATTTAACATTTTCCATTTACAAACCAAAGAATTTGTTTCATATAATATATTCTGGATGAGACAAATCTTAAATCTTAAATGAATAAAATGTTTCGAATATAAATTTTCATTTCTTCGATCAATAAATTTTAGAGAGTTCTAAAGAAATCGATCCTGCAATTCTCAATACAATATTTTTTCTGCATTTCGGTGGAGTAATAAAACAGAAAATCCCCTAGAAAACAGTTTATATTCAGGCGACGGAGTACCCATGTTTATATGTATGCTTTAATAAGACTGCATAACTGCTATAAAACTATTTATAAGACTGTAATAAGACTTTTTTTAGTTCTAGTAAAGCAAAAATTTATATTTATCATTTACAAACCAAAAGGGAATATGAATAAATGTTCATATAATTTATTTTTAAATTATATGAACATTTTTTAACAATTCTTAAAACTTTTATGAATACAATTTTCGGGCTATATATTTTCATTTCTTTGATCAATAAATTTTTAGATTCTGTAATGAAAAAGACACTATTTTCTCTACGTTTCGGTAGAATAACAAAACAGAAAATCACAAAAAATTGACATAAAAATATTTTATATTCAGGCGAAGGAATAATAAAGGCTGGAGTCTGTATATTTGAAAATTCTGAAGTTTTATATATATATATATATATATATATATATATATATCACTCTTGACTCCCAAACTACCTCGGAGAATACTTGTCAATAACTTCAAACTAGATTATATTACGACATATTCCGGGAGCATAAATTTATAAAACGCGATGGGAGAGGTTTTTATAGGAGATTTCAGAATGGGAATGTGTCAATAGGGAATGCTAATTTTTTATTCAGGGCTCTAAATAACGGGAGTTGATGAGAGATGAGCCTTTTTTTCCATCATTCTTTCCGCCATCACTTTAAGCGTGACAGATGGTGTCATGCCTTTAAATAAGGAAGTTGACGAATCGCAGTTTTTTTTATTTCTCGTAACTGTCTAAAGGGTCTTAAGTGAATATTTAATATGCTGTTAGATGGTTGTAAAATTTTATATATTCTAAATTTAACTCGCAATTAAGGATCGTTAAGTGTCACTTGAGAAGTGCTTTAATTGAATGAAGCATTTAAAAGTGTTATTATGTCGCTCGCGAAGGAAAATACGTTATAAAATATCAACCAGAGATGGAGCTAGCAGCTTTAAATTAATATGCATAAATTCAATTACATACGGATGTAAGAAGTACATGTGCGAATTTGTGAATGTATAAGAAGCGTATCTACGTACACACACACACACACACACACATATATATATATATATATATATATATATATATATATATATATATATATATATATATGTAAGGAATTAACTGGGGAAAGAATAATTAATTGAAATTTAAAGGGGGCTTCGGGATTTATTTATTTTCGTGACAAAAAAGCCGCTAGTTGCATATGACAAAACGCATCGAAAAGTAGGTTATTTTCCCCGTTTTGAGATTGACCATCGATTCGCGGTATAAGGGAGTCTAGTAGGGAGAATTTATTTTTAGACCGTGTACAGGATTGTTCAAGATATATATATAAGGAAAAGAAATTCAAGAAAATTCTAATCTGAGCTCTGCGCATGTGCAGCGAGAGAAGACGCGCTGTTTTGACCGTAGAATTAGTTAGAGCGCGGGATAGACTTCAATGCTGTCGGATGTGTGTTTCACCGCGTCTCTAAATACAAAATGGCGAATAGTAAGCATGCTGCTTTGGAGCTTTGGTTCGATGAAGATAAATAAACTAAATTAGTTTCAAGGATGGACTTATGTATTTCATTTCTACCACTCGCCACCAGTATTAAGATTATGACTGCTTAAAGGAATTATAACAGGGAACCAACAACAACCCTGTCATATATATATATATATATATATATATATGTTAAATATTATGCCCTTCATTCTAGCACTTACACTGACTTTCATAAATCCAATCCCTAGTGATATTAATTTATCTTCTTAAAACCCTTAGCCACAAAACTTGCCATGAATCGCATACATTTGTATTTCTACACGTTTATATGTCCGAACTCAGAAGTGGGTTAGCTTCGCGAGACCCCAAAATCTGCTGACCTTACAAATAATAGCGACATTTTTTCTTCATAGTTTTATTTAATAACACATTTGAAATAGTTGCTACTATTTTATTACATTTGTGGGCTTGAAGTAAAAACACTCTACGGCAGTAGAACACAATTGAAATGATAATGAATAAGCACGCACATAAAGTTAGCTATGAAGGCGGTTAATTCATAACTAATTTATAAATGAATCATAACGCTGAGTTAAATGGAAATGAGATTGAGCTGTACCCTTGTAGAAAGAGAGCCGCACGACGAAAGAACTTCACTCGGTTCAATAAGACCATTCTTAAGGCTGCTATGTACTAACCCCATTAGATTCTCTCACCTCAATGTTAACCTATGGAGAAAATTTGTCCACGGATTGCCGACTAGGTTTCAAAGATTTTTTTTTAAAATTGTACTCCGTCATAGAGATAGAAATTTTACATTTGTGTACATTTATCGTTTTTTTTAAATGCAATTCATATTTTAAAATTTAAATTATTTCGGGAAATTCTGCTATAGTGTGTTTTAAACGCTCATAAATTCCTTCGGTGGACGAAATTTATAAAATGAATCCTGTAGCGCTTTGCAGAAAAGTTCAGGCTATCTGACAATACTAATTTTATTTGATTATCAGCATTTATGTACCTGTAAATAGTTGACAAAAATTTATTTTAAATGAAAAATTTGGGATCAGCGCTTAACACCCCTATAGAGAGAGAGCCATTACAATCCCTAAAAACGTCAATCCTAATGGGGGTGGAATTCTCGAACTATCAACTGGACTCCTCCCACCAGAAGAGTCTAAAAGGGAAATCCGATTTTTTTTCTTAGTACATAGTAGCCTTAAAATAACTCGCCCAGCGTCTTTAGTCGCTGCTGACTTATTGTAGAAGTAAAGCGGAAATCTACATCATCTCTTCTTCGGTAGCCGCGAGTAACAGAAAGTTCATCGCCACACTTTCGAAAAAAATTGTTCTTGTAAATAACGGAATATCAGTCATTAATATTATATATATATATATATATATATATATATGTATGTATAATATTAAAAAACTAGAAATTTCTTAATTCAACACTCTTAACATTTAAAAACTATTAATTCCTCACTTTACTATTTAAAATTACATACCCCTTTTTAATCTTAGTAAGTACTTAATTTTCCCTTGGGCATTCGTGTTAAATTCCATTGTTACGGTCTTTGGCAATTTCATTAATGATGGCTGACTTTTTAACGAAATTAAGCTCGACGCGGCGTGGCTACCGAATTAGATCAAATCAGAGCATCAACAAATAACTTTTATCCAATCAAAAAGTAAGTCACACCTCTGTGTCACATGATGGGATGACTTTATAAAACTATCTGATGTCTAAACTTAGACGCACTCTGTAATATTTTGCCTGCTACGAAACACCCGGCAGAAGCGCCAGCGATTTAATAAACATGAAGTTCCCGTAGGCTGGTGTCGTCTTCATTTCGGCCATGATGTCTTTTTATTTCCACGTCTAACTAAAGTTTCTTCACCGTAGCATGGGAGATTAGACGTTTTCTGAGCAACAACCTGCGGTCTTTCTCCCATGTTACAAACAGTTGGCAGGACTCGAAATCCTGTGCGCGGTCACCCAGCGGATTCCCAACCTATTTCCGAAGATGCATATTTTTTTTCCCGTTCGTGCAGTCGCTACTCAGCAATTTTTCGTTCTTCGAGATTCCGCAGATGACGTCAATTTCTCTCCGCCGAGCCAAGGTTACGGCGATGTGCTTCCGATTTTCCGTGTGACATTAACCTTTTTCCAATTCAGCGAGTTTCCAAGATCAACGCTTTCCATGAGTCTCTTCAGTAGAAAAATTGCGACTAATCACGTGCGATATCAGTTCTTCGTTCAAGTGTTTATTTTGAAAATGTTAGTTCTTTTTTGAAAATGTTAGGTCATCGATATTGCGTGCAAAACAGAAAAATGTGTTCGCGATACAAGTTTATTCCAGCAGTTCAACACAATATGTCATTTCTAAAATGTTACCAAAAGAAAAAATTCTACAGCTTCCGAAAAAGAAAAAAAAAATTTGCTAAAAAATTCTTTAAGTGCTCATTCATAGTGTTCCAATTGGGATACTGTGTTCCGGAATTAGCTAAGCCAAGAACTTCACCAAGATAAATTCAGAACAGAGCTGCAAATGTTAAAATTATGAGGATATGTAATGGGGAAAATTAATAAGTATAATGGTAAAGAGTGTGGATAACCACTGCAATTGGTAAGCTAAATTTTACGAATTGTTATTGAGGGTGAAAAATTTTATTATTAATAGATACTGATAAAAATTTATTATAAACGTGTGTCAGTGAAAGTATTTTCAAATTATTGATTTAGCTAAGTAACAATGATACAATTAGAAACGAAAGATATCAATGACTTATAATGTATATTGTGGGTTTTCATTTTACAAAATGAATGTTTTGTTTCTATTTTGGATTGCACTAAAGAAGTTTTTGAGACTTATATTTGATAAAATGATTATAAGTGTGTATTTTCTGTGTAATTTTTATAATATTTCTGTGTTCTTTTTCTGGTAATGAATATTTTAGTGTTTTGAGAAAATTAATAATCTTGGTTACGTTAAATTGAAATGTTAAACGAGTGTAGTAACTCTATACGTACTTGTTTTCAAAGTTCAAAATCGTCTCGGAGAAGGAAGAAAAAAAAATTAAAATTAACTTTCTTCCGTGTTCGGACGCTTTGGTGTAAACAGAGGAGCGTTTGGACGCCAATTCGACTATAAATTTGTTTTGTCAGCGGTAATCTGATAAACAATCACGAAAGAGTCAAACTTGTTTTGATTCAGCTAACCTAGAATGTTTGCAGTTTTCAAATTAAGCTTTCTAAATCTAAGCCGTTAATTTGAGTTTTGTAATTTTGATTTTGAGTATATCAGTAAGAATAACTTTGTAATTATTTCAGACATCAAGAAAATTTTAGAATTTAGATATTTTGATTATTATTGATATATTACATTTGATCTTGGACTTCGAGTATTTTTACCAATTTAAGTAAAGGAGATTTCCGGAGGTTAAAGTCGACAATTAAAGGCATAATTGCAGTTTTCATATAAACGGAACGTCCTTATGACAGGACTTAGAGGTGCCAAAAAACCACAATTGGAGAAGTAAAAACAGTTGTATGTTATATTTAGTTCATCCGCCCCAGAAAATTCTCGAGATAGAGATATGTTTGTGAAGATATTAAAAGAAATGATGAGTATTCGAAAAATATAGCGAGGATTCATACTAAAATGTGATATAAGAAAAGAAAAAATTAATTTTGGCTTATCGATTTCATGGTTAACTTAAGAAAACTGAGATGGGTATTCGTAAAAGAATTTTGGTAATTTGTATCAATTGATAGAATAATATTTTGAAAATTGAATTTTGAACATTAACATTAAATTATGGCAATTGATAGATAATATTGAGGTATTATTATTATTATTGGTATTAGGAGTATTTTATTATTGTGTGTTTAATACTTTCATATGTTGTGTATTTTGGATTCTATTGAATATAAAATTGATAAACCAAATTTTCACACTAAACGAGATTCTGAAATTGTCCATGCTTGCAGATTAAGATATTATAATGCACCAGATAAATTAAAACTCTATCACTAATAATGACATTATAGATTAGGGTGGTTCGAAAAAAACTTTTTTTTAAATTTCAGATCGCTAGTGTGCGCAAAAGTTGTCATTGGTATAGACGTGAAAAAAGCACTAATTATTATTTTTTTATTAATTTGCCTTCCGGTCGCGCAATGCCATCGAAGTTAGCAAAAAATTGTGAAAAACCTTAATTTTTCATAATTTTTTTAAGCACGCCAGATGGTTTTAATTGCGTTCCTATATCATTAATTAACTACTAAAAGTATGTAAAATCAATATATATGCACTTATTATACATTTGTTTCATATCTTCCGGTCGCGCAACATAGTACAAAATGAGTAAAATTAGTAGTTTTTGCAAAATTTCAAAGTTTGACTGTTTAGTACATTTTAATCATACGACTTTTAGAGATGCTATAATTTAATTCTATTACACTAAAATATTTAAAATCCAAACATATCAGATAATCGGTCGCGCAGCTTCGTCAAAAACAGCAAAGTAGCCTACTACCGAGAGGCGAGGCGTACGTGACGAATGCCGCGCCGTGACGAGTGACCGATGCGTGACGAGTGACCGATATAGCGTATCGGATCGCGCTACGGCTGCTATTGCTTCAAGTGTACTGAAAGATATTTGGTTGATTAATGAATCAGATACTTCTTATGTTGTAGACAAGAGTAAGTCCGAAGAGAAAAAACTTGTGTGATAGCTAGTTTGCAAAGTGATATAATTTTAGAAATTTATGGTCTTTACTTTGATGGACGAAAAGACAATACATTGCCAATTGAAAAAACTGGCAGAAGACACTTTCGCAGAATCTATAAGGAGGAGCATTACTCTTTAATTCAGGATCCAGGCTCCACTGACATAGAACACACTTGTCCTTCTTCAAGCTCAGCAACCGACATAGCCAAAAGCACCACGTCTTATTTATCAGTAAATGGCTTTTTACTTGACAAATTGGAAGTTGTTGGATGTGACGGTACTGTTATTAATACGGGCTTAAGAAATGGTATAATTCGGCAATTAGAGATACATGTGGGAAGACCTCTACAATGGAGTATTTGTCTTCTCCATTACAACGAACTGCCATTCCGCCACCTTTTCCAACACTTAGATGGAAATACAACAGGCCCAATAGGATCTTCCGGACCGATTGGAAAGGCCCTACCTGATTGTGAAAGACTACCAGTTGTTGATTTTAATCCTATTGATTGTGAGATTCCAAAGTTGACAAGCGTATTCTTAGCAAGGACCAATTGTACTTGAGATATCAGAAGTCATCAAGTCAGGACAATGTTCAGAAGACTTTGTAGTACGTGATCCTGGCCCAATGTCACATTCAAGATGGCTTACTATTGCAAACCGAGTTTTGCGCCTCTACATCAGTGTGTCAAGAGTGTGTCAAGCCTTTCTGAAAATCGGAGAGAAATTGTCACATTCATTCTCAAATGTTATATGCCTATGTGGTTTGCCATAAAAATAAACCGCAAATTCACAGATGAGCCTACATATGTTTACAAAACTATTGAATCTACATGGTACTTACCAGAAGAGCTGCTTCAAGTTGTTGATCCCGTTTTACAACGGAATGCTTACTTTGACCATCCAGATAATTTACTTTAGGCTATGGTAACTGATGAAAGAAACCATATCCGAGAGCTGGGCTTTAGGCGTATCATGAAGGCAAAGCAAGCAATATCTGAAAGTGACTTTATCAGAATCTTTAAACCATCAAACCTAAACTTTGAAGCTAAAGACTATACCGAAATTATCAAATGGAACACCAGTACACTCACTCTTCCTCCACTGTAAGAACATTGACTAATGAAGAGATAAAACAGTATGTGAGCAATGACTTCAAGCCTTTTATAATTATAGATGCTTTTCCATGCCATACACAGGCAGTTGAAAGATGCGTTAAGCTAGTGACCGAAGCTTCAAGTAAAGTGTGTGGACACAGTTCCAGGGACGACTATATTAGAACTACATTACTGTCACGCTCAGCGATGCCAACTTTTTCACACAAATCCGAAATTCGATGTTTATCGATAGATAAAGACTAGAAAGGAAACATAAAGAGAGAGAAAGCGAAATAAATTTGTACATATTGTAAATAACACACCCTACATTGGATGGTTGGTTGGGTAGGTTGCGGGTGGAACTCGAAGTGCAGCCACCTCCCCGTGGTGAGTTCTGGGTCGTTTTGTAAACAAAATGAGCGAAGACCTGCACCAACAATTGAATATTGAAACAAAAAATTACCAAATATTTACTATTAGAAAATTTCTAAATTACCTGAAAGGAAACATTGTCAAACAACAAAATTGTCAGACAACGATAATGGCTGCTACCGGCTGCGAGCGCATCGCTGGCATTCGTCACGTACGCCTCGCCTCTCTGTCCAGGTAGGCTACTCTGATGTTTTGACGAAGCTGCGCAACCAAATTCCTTTTGAATATCAAAGTTTATCTTATATTCTTGGATTTTTAATATAATATTCTAATAGAATTAAACTATAGCATCTTTAAAAGTCGTATGATTAAAATGTACTAAGCAGTCAAACTTTGAAATTTTGCAAAAACTACTAATTTTACTCATTTTGTACCATGTTGCGCGACCGGAAGATATGAAGCAAATGTATAATAAGTGCAAATATATTAATTTTACATACTTTTAGTAGTTAATTCATGGTATAGGAACGCAATTAAAACCATTTGGAGTGCTTAAAAAAATTATGAAAAATTAAGGTTTTTCACAATTTTTTAGCTAACTTTGATGGCATTGCGCGACCGGAAGACAAATTAATAAAAAAATAATAATTAGTGCTTTTTTAACGTCTATACCAATGGCAACTTTTCTGCACTCTAGCGATCTGAAATTTAAAAAAAAAGTTTTTTTCGAACCACCCTATTATAGTTCCATTTTCCAATTTTTTGTTTATTTTATATGCTTAACATCCTTAAATTTTTATATAAATAATTGTGTATTGTCCTACTAAAGATACAAAACTAGTATATATAGAAAAAAACTGTCTTACCTAAACTTTCTTCTCGCAAATACTATTATATGTGATTTTTTTTAGATCTAAAATCAAACCCCGACTATGACATTTCTAGTTCTTTTACCTTTCGGTAAATTTTCTCTTCCTTGAATAATCGTTCCTGTCAACCCCTCTACAAGCGCGTTGGATGTCATCCCAGCTGTTTTAAGATCGTTTCTGATATTTTTTGTTATTTGTTTTTAATTCACCAATTCAGACACTTAAAGTGCTGAAGACTATATGCTTAAGTAATGACTAAAACAGGCTTTGGGATGGCCACTCCTTTGTCCTCCCATTTCTATATTACACTCCCACAGGTATGACATATGCACATTTTTCCTTTTTCTCCATCTTTGTACTATGCAAGATGCTGTTTTTCTAGGCGGTCATATCCCGTCGGGACAGTAACGGTTGGTCCACTGTACGGCCATTCTTTCCTTCTTATTAGTTGCTGTACAATAGGGAGAAAGAAAACCCACTTTTTACATAAACATAAACACAAACATCGACCACACACTTACTCCTTAGAGGTAGAATTAAGAAAGAATTTGAAACTAAGAGTTTGGGTGACATACATACAACAAGGATCCTTCAACACAAAAACTTGGATATCCACATAAACTTATCATAAGTGTACACAAATGAATAGTAAATAAATATTTTGAAAATAAAGTGAAAAGTATTGAGAATAAGTAAATAAAGTTAGAATAAAAATGAAGAGAATAACTAAAGAATATGGAATAAAGATTTTTTTATGAGTAAATAATTTTAAAACAATGAATATAATTAATATCGAGATGAGAATACGAAGAGAAATAAAGATATACAGCTAAATAAAATTATTGAGAAATTGAGATATTGAAAACTTTTAAGGTGATTGAGTTTTTTTTTAATAATGTAAAAAAAGATTCTGTAATTTTTATGTACAATTTATATATTAGAAATGTGATTTTTATTGAAAGTATGATTTTTATTATAAACTGTGATTTTTATTATATAACTAAAGAACTATTTTTCTTGATATATAAACAAGCCAAAATAAGGTGATGTTTAATGTATTCTACGCTTGTGAAGCAGAAATAGCACAGCACTAAAAATACTGTGATTTTTAAATGGTGTAATTTCCTCAACAAGGTCATGACTGTGAAAGGACTAAAAATATTGCACAGCAAAATCATGGCAAAGAAAAAGAAAAAGAAATAAAAAAATTTTGGACTCACTCCATAGTAGTGAAAGTTGAGGAAAACTTTTTGAGTTCTCAACTTGTTATCAAAGTCAACTTCATTTACTTAATTGTTGTTTGTTTTTGATATTTGTATTGTTATGTTCTGTTATTTTGTATTAATCAACTCAAGATGATGGTAGATATTGTATTCAATGTATGTTTCCAGTGAACTTTTTTTGGTAGTTTACAATTTTTTTGGTTATGTTAATTGATTTTTTGTCTGAGATTTTGTTGTGTGGGGAGACGTCCCTATTCAACAGGTTTCAAAAACATGCTTATGTAGAAGTTTCAACGTTAGTATTATGTGTATTTTTTTATGCGAAATTTAAATAGTTGTTACAAATTGCTCATAATGTCATGTCATTTCATCATGTGATTTTTAATTTTCAATTTTTTTTTTTTTTTTGCTATCGCTAACTTTTGCTGACGACACTTAAAGAAACTATTACAAATTTTTGTTAATGCCCATTCTTCTCACTCATTTGAGTGAGTCTATATGCTGTCCTCCAATGCAGGCATTGTAGGTCAGCCTCTTCTCGGACGGGGGGGATATTCTATAATACTGAAAAACTAGTAATTTCTTAATTCAACACTCTTAACATTTAAAAACTATTAATTCCTCCATTTACTATTCAAAATTACATACCCCTTTTTAATTTTAGTAAGTACTTAATTTTCCCTTGGGCATTCGTGTTAAATTCCATTGTTACAGTCTTTGGAAATTTCATTAATGATGGCTGACTTTTTAACGAAATTAAGCTCGACGTGGCGTGGCTACCGAATTAGATCATATCAGAGCATCAACAAATAACTTTTATACAATTAAAAAGTAAGTCACACCTCTGTGTCACGTGATGGGATGACTTTATAAAACTATCTGATGTCTAAATTTAGACGCACTCTGTAATATTTTGCCTGCTACGAAACATCCGGCAGAAGCGCCAGCAATTTAATAAACATGAAGTTCCCGTAGGCTGGTGTCGTTTTCATTTCGGCCATGATGTCTTTTTATTTCCACGTCTAACTAAAGTTTTTTTCACCGTAGCATGGGAGATTAGACGTCTTCTGACCAACAACCTGCGGTCTTTCTCCCATGTTACATATATATATATATATATATATATATATATATATATATATATATATATATATATATATATATATATATATATATATATATATATATATATATATATATATATATATATATATATATATATATATATATATATATATATATATATATTTATACTTTAATGACTATTAAAAGAATAAGTCAAAATTTTGAATTTATATAGCTAGACCTGCTATCTAATCAAGTGGCATCTCTGTTAAATATGTTCAAACATTTTCAGTAATTTTACAAATAAAGATCGACACAATATCTATTAAAAATTCATTTATGTGGTAATTAGGGTCAAGAGACATAATATTCTTCATGCCAGCACTTTTAAATACCAATTTTCTCCCAATGAGTATCAAAAGAAGTAAAAAAATTGGAAGAAGGGATTTTTTTTAATTTTATTTATCTAGATTTGTAATCTCATTTAAGTAGCATCTCAATTGAAAATGTTACAAAATTTCGGGAATTTTACACATAAATATAAAAAAAATATTTGTTCGAAAGTAATTTTTTCTGTCATTAGACTCAAGAGAAATAAAGTTCATACCAGCACTTCTATATACTAATATTCACCTACCGACTGTAAAACGAAGTTAAAAAGAGAGAAAAAATCAAAATTGTGAATTTTTTTATTTTGAAATATTTTTATATCGTGACAATTTTATATAAAGCAATCTTATTAAGTAGCGTCTCAATTAAAAATCTTGAAGCATTTCTGAGAATTTTGAAAACTAAAATCGAAACAATATGTATTCTAAAGTCATTTTTATGGTAATTAGGGTTAAGATACATACAATTCTTCCTATCAGCACTTTTATATGCCAAATTTCCCCTACTGATTGTAAAAAGAAGTAAAAAAAATGAGAAAAATTCTAAATTTAAAATTTTTATATCTAGATTTGCAATATTATTAAGTAGCATGTCAATTAAAAATTTCAAATATTTCCACGAATTTTCTAAATAAATATCGAAACAATATATGTTACAATGTAACATTTGCGGTAATTAGGGTCAAAAGACATACGATTCTCGGAAGAAATCCGTCTGAAGTAAAGTAATAAAATATTTCCATCAGCAAAAGAAGACATTATAATCCAGGCTTTTAAAGTATATTAGCGTTCGTTTAAAAGTCAAAGACCAAATAAATAAAGCCTATAAATTTCCTTTGATTTTCGTCATTGTTAATGAATAATTCAAAATTTGATAAAAACAATAACTAAAATACTCTTTGAAAACAGAATTTTTCCTACAAAACGAATTAGTTCAATTTTATATTAAAGCCCCAAAATCATGCATTTGATTGTCTGTATTATTATTTTAGACAATATAATAACTTACACCTTTTAGAATTCCTTTTATTAGATTACTTTTTGGTAATGGTTTCAAATATCTATTATTTTACAATCATTGATATCATCAGAATTTAAACATAACTTATGTAACAGATCATTTCGAATTCAAACATCAAGCGTCTTTCATCAAATCTATGCTGACTCAGTCGAACTCAAAACCCTTTGATCAATATTTGTCTGCATTTACAGTCACAATTTCTTATGATCATATAGTGACGAATAAATTTTATTTAGCAGGTATTGAACATGTTATTTAAACGAAGAATGTTCTAAACTACTTACATGATTCAAATTGATTAAGAGTCATTAATTTTTGTTAAATTTTTCATTTATATATATATTATTATATATATATATATATAGAGAGAGAGAGATAATCTATTCAAAATAAAATCAAAGTTATAATGAAATTAAACTTAAATATTAAAAATGAAAAGTTTTACAAAATATTAATGACTCTCAATCAGTTTGAATCATGAAATAGTTATACATACATATATATATATATATATATATATATATATATAATATATATATATATATATATATATATATATATATATATATATATATATATATATATATACAGTGAAATCTCGATCGATCGTTTTCGGTCCCATCGTTTTTCCGTATGTGTCGTTCATTTTATCCAGTCCCAACTATCATACTGCTTTGTTATGTTTCCGCATCTATCGTTTTCCCGCATTTATCGTTCATTTCAATCGGTCCCTTGAAAAACGATAGATCGAGATTCCGCTGTATATATATATATATATGTGTGTGTGTGTGTGTGTGTGTGTGTGTGTGTGTGTGTAGAAATTGGTGTCTAGGGTTTCAAGTCTTATAGAAACTACTTCTCGGGCGGACGCCCACTTTTATAAAACCTTTCCGCGTATTGCACGGCGTAACTAGACTCTCATATGCTCAGACAGTACTCAATAAAGGACAGAGCCACGTCTTTTCACCGAACACAATATATTGACATTTAGGACTATTTACAGATGTAGAAGTACGTTACATATATGTTACACGTCAGGCCGCACCAGGCCTCCACAATCTGAATGGGTTACAGTATCCGGCCGTCTGCCGCTTATCAGGAGCAAACGTTATTTCCCCGTCGAGACTGTCTCTCTCGTCGCAGCCCGTCTGCTGCTTTTCGGCGCCTCTTGCCAGGTCGGGACCCAATCTCAGTCTCTCCTCAAACACTTTCTCCCAGTTCATCTATCGGAATCCTAGTAGCGCTGTCGTCGCATAGCGTACATTGCTCCGAAACACCCGGCAGAGGGAGTTAATGACTACTAGAAGGCGGAGCTCGTGATTACCGTGAGAACCGCAACGTTAGAGTCTCCTGTGTGGCAACCACAAAAGGAGAAATGGTTATTTTTAGATGTAAAGGGAGAATAAAAGTAGCTCGCATATAGAACATATAGCTATGTTTTATTTTTCGATGTGTTCATCTCTCGCCGTATGGACTGAAGATTTTAGGAAGTAGGGATAAGTTGAATTATTCGTATTCATATGTCTATTATTCGGTTTCCATATACCCATAGATCTCTCCAGTATCTGTATTCAAAATTCTATTCGTAGTGTCGCCATTTCTGCGACATGTTTTTAAGTCTATTCGTAGTGTCGCCATTGCTGCGACATGTTTTGGTCCGTCGAGCCGGAGCGATCTATGGATTTGAAAATTCTAAATCTTAAATCTTGTTATTTGTTATTCGTAATTTTCCTAATTTCTTTTATATTCTAAACATTCACAACTTTTAAGCCGTAACTATGGCACTAAAATATACAAAAAATCTTGCATGTTTCGAACGATTGTGTAAAGAAATTGATCATTTTTGGGAGCAGGTTAAAGGTATGTGAGATGATGATCAATCTCGAATTTCGGTTTTGAAAGCGAAACTAAAATCTCTTGAAGAACGGTTGATTAGCGCATTCTCGGACTTATCTAAATGTGAGAGTGATGATAATTTTGATTCTTATATGAACTATCAGGATATTTTATTAAATTTGTCGGTGGAACTCGAAAGTAAAATTGTAAATAACAAAACCGTAATACTCTCTGATTCTAAACCTGCATTAGTTAAGTTACCTAAATTCGAATTGCCTCATTTTTATGGTGATTCGGAAACATGGATATCGTTCAAAGAGCTATTTGAATCTTCTTTTTTGAAAAATACACAGTTATCAGATATTCAAAGGTTACAGTATTTGCAATCTGCTCTTTGGGGCAATGCATCAAAATCAATGAGGGGTTTTTCGTTACGAAAGGAAAATTTGTTGGGACATTGTTGGGAAACATTGTTGGGAAACATTGCAAAATAAATTCGAGAACAAACGACAGTTGGCATTAAGCCACATAAATAAAATCTTTTCAGTTAAAATTTCTAAAGCAAACAATTCAAAATCGTTGCTTGAATTATTAGATACTAGTAATGAATCGGTTCGTAATTTGAAAACAGTAGGTTTAGAATCTAATTCGTTGAGTGACTTAATATTAATAAATATTAATAAATTTCATGTTATCTAAACTTGATGAGCCCATTAAACAACGTTGGGAGCTTTCTTTGGATGGTGATTCGGTTCCTACACTTGATACATTCAAGGCATTCATCGAAAAGGAAGCTAAGTGAAACCAGACATAGTAAATTTGAAAATAAATGTAACTTGTATACAAAACCAGCGGATAAGACTGGATCAATTCGAAAACCAATCATAAACAATGAACTTGTTGAAAAATCGAAGAATGCTTGTATTAACTGTAGTCAGAAACATCAGTTATTTAAATGTCCAACTTTTAATCTAATGCAAGTCGGAGACAGGTGGAAACTTGTCGAAACTAAAAAACTATGCGCAAACCGATTGAGAGAGAATCATAAAACCGACTCGTGTCAAATCAGTATCAGTTACAAAGTTTGCTCATCAGGTCATCATACTCTTTTGCATATTTACAGTGTTGATAGTAAAACAAAAAATGAAGGCAATTGCGTCGAATCGGTGTGAAACAGCGTTCAGTTTGAGTGAAATACTGAAATCAGTAGTGTATTACTTTCCACCGCACACTAACGTGAAATCGAAAACGGGAAAGATTTTTGAATGCAGAGCATTAATCGATAATGCTAGCCAAAATTCGATTATTTCAAAAGAGTGCGCTAATTGCTTACAGGTACCGCTACACAGTACAACTCACCGTTTAATTAGCATTAATGGCGTTGTAGCTGAAACATAGCTACAGGTAACAGAATTTCAATTTTCCCCGTACTTTTAACCGGAGTTCTTTTGTTGAGGCTCTCGTTGTTAACAAGATTAATTCCCCTCTTCCAAACTTCAATCTGGCAGAGCATGACTGGCCACATATAAAAAATCCTGTGTTATCTGACCCTGAATTCGACGTGAAAAAGCCAGGGACATTTTATTGGGAGCGGACTTATTCCCAGCACTCACTAATAGATCTCCAATTCTTGGAGGGCGCGGCTCACCGGCAGCCATTCCAACCAAACTTGTTCCTATAAAGTTGTTCCTATAATGTTCCTATAAAGTGCCATTCTTCTTTAGTGCGCCACACAAACACAAGTCTTGATAATATTCTTCAAAATTTCTGGCAGCTTGAATCGATTCTAAAGCAAGAACCTGATAACGTAAAAGAAGAGCAATGTAATAAACTCTTCCGCGAAAATGTGTCCAGAGACTTAACCGGCAGATATACAGTCAAGTTTCCTTTAAAGGAAAATCATGATTTAGGAGAGAGAAAATTTAAAACGTTGAAACGATTCTCGTCGTTAGAGAAAAAACTGAATAGGGACACTCACTTGAAAGCACAGTATGTAGAATTCATGAACGAATACGAAATTTTTGGAATATGACGCCTATCGCTCCTGAAGAAGATAATTTGGTCCCGAATTTCTACTTGCCGCATCATGCCGTTAACAATGAAGGCAGCACCACGACAAAGCTGCGGGTGGTACTCGATGTCTCAGCAAAAACCTCTAATGGAAGGTCCTTAAATGATATCTTGATGAAAGGGCCTAAATTACAAACAGACATCTTCGCAAATTTAATCAATTTCCGATCCTACCCAGTCGCTTTTTCAGCCGATATAGCTAAGATGTATCGTCAAATTTTAGTCGCAAATGACACTTGCGGTATGAACGAATTTTGTGGAGAAAAAATCCATCTGATCCTCTTTTAACCTACGAGTATAAACTTAATACAGTGACATATAGCACAGCTTGTGCACCATTTCTTACTCTTCGTACACTACAACAATTATGTTAAGACGAACATATGAACTTTCCCCGTGCATCCGAAATTGCACTTAAACATTTCTACTTTGACGATCTCCTGGCTGGAGCAGTTTCAGTCGATTCAGAGAAAGCTCTTATCAAGGAAATGCAAGAACTATTGAATGCAGGCGGTTTTACACTTAAAAAGTGTTCTAATAATCCTGAAGTTATTTCGGATTTGGCAGATGCGTTACATGCCAGCACTTTAATGCATTCGTTCGATGGAGAGTCATCCCAAAAGATATTGGGACTATATTGGAATCTTTAAGCTGACTCTCTTGCAGTCAAATCTGTTGACAAAGATAAAATATCAACTAAACGACAGTTATTATCAGTTATTGCACGAACATTTGATCCTCTAGGCCCGGTATCACCTGCTACAGTTCTACTTAAAATTATCTTGCAGGACTTATGGAAATGAAAACTTTTGTGGGATGATCCAGTTCCCACATACATTCTAAATGTCTGGAATAAATTCAATTCGGAAATGAAACATTTCCAAGAGATGCAAGTTACTACACACATCTTCCTCTACAGTGTGAATGAAATAGAATTACATGGATTTTGTGACGCATCCTCTAAAGCAATGGTCCCCAACCCTATGCCCGCGGGCACCACGGTGCCCGCCGATCGTATTACGTGTGCCCGTCGCTGTGCGACCACGATAAAGATATTTCAGTTTTCAATAAGATGCCATGTAAAAGTTCTCATTTTTAATTATTAACTACACAAATGTAGAAATGGCGTCCAACACAGATAAAAACACAAAGCGTAATGCGACCGATCTCTTTCCCCCCTCTTGCCAAATCTTTGCCAACCTAATTTCCCATACCTAAAATGAAATGAAACGGTCCGTTTCTATGGTTGCGTCACAACACAGACATTTGTGTGGAGCTCATCTCGTGAGAGCCAATAGTGTGGTTTGTGCTGTGAGATAAACGGTCATTCAACGTATCTACTTCATTATTTATTCATAAATATATGCTCATATTTTTTTACTGTGTTTCCTCCATCGTTGTTTTTAAATGCTTCCTTATTTCTACCCCAAAATGAGTAGATCAAGTAAACGACAACGGACCTATGATTTCAATACTGAATGTGAGGATTCATATTGTTTCGTCAATTTAAAAGACAAATGTATTTGTCTGTTGTGTGGAAATAGTGTGCCGGTGCTGAAAAAACATAATGTTGAATGTCAGTTCCTGACGGTTCATGCTACTTTTAACACAAATTTCCACTTAAATCTGAAATAAGAAAATAGATCAGCTACAATTGAATCTGTCCGCTCAACAGTAAAATTTCACTAGACCTCTGTTAAGATTTAAAAATGCCACTATTGCTCCTTTAAAAATTTCTCACATACTCGCAAAGAAGAAAAAGCTTTTCCAGTAATGTGAATTGTTAAAAGAAGCATTTCTTACAGGCGCCGATTGTTTATTTGAGGGGTTTTCCAGCAAACGTGAGATCATGTCAGCAATACAAGACTTACAGTTGTCAGATAACACCATTACAAGAAGAATACAAGCCATTTCAAAGGACATGCAAACACAGTTAAAGAGTGACTTGGAAATATGTTATTCTCACTACAATTTGACGAGTCTACAGATAAGACACAGCACTGTTAGCAGTCATGGTGAGAATGGTATTTAATGACTTTAATGTAAAAGATCTACTAAATATACTACCCATAAAAGGACGATCAACAGGTGAGGATATCTATAAAATATTTATAACATATGCAAAGTCGATAGATATACCTCTCCAGAAGCTGTATGCAATAACCACTGATAGGGCGCTAGCAGTGGTTGGTAATGTCAATGAATTTATTGCCCTCTGCATAAAAGAGGAATCATTTCCAAACTTTATGTCGTATCACTGTATTATCCATCAGAAAGTTTTATTTGGTAGAATACTACCCTTCGAATACGTCATGAAAATAATTACAAAAATAGTCAACTTAATTCCCGTAGCTCCTTTGCAACACCGCCTTTTTAAGGTCCTATTAGAAAATCCTGAAGATCCTGATCTCATTCTGCATACTGAAGTACGTGGGCTCAGTAAAGGCAAAGTTCTTGCTAGATTTGTAGATTGATAACAATGATAAGGTCTATAAACTCATTTAAAGCTAAACAGTCTTTGTGAACATCACATTTGAAGATGATGCCCCTTGTGAATTTTCCAAACATGAAAAAAATGATAGGCGACCGGGAAATTGACTTATCAACATTTATCAACCTTCAATTACTTCAAGGCCTGTTTGAAAAGCGCTTTCAACAGTTTAATATCATCGAGGCAATGGTCACCTTTTTTGTTAATATTTTTATTTACCAAGTAATTGTAACCCAACTAGCTACATACATTGAGCTTGTTCAAGTACGGACAGAAGAACTGGAGACAGAAAGTTTGGATCTTCAGAACGACATTGTCTTAAATTCATTGTATCAGATGAAATTTCTGGAATATAGTTGACAGAAACAAATTTCCATTCTTGTAAAGAGCAACATATAAAATAAAATCGTTTTTCGGTTCCACATACTTGTGTGAATCATTATTTTCGACAGTGAATATCATAAAATCAAAGTACAGAACACAACTTACAGATGAACACCTTGACGATTGCTTACGCACTCGCGCAAGCAGGAATATCATCATACTCTCCTAATTAAGAAGCAATGGCTAATGAAATGCAATGCCAAAAATCACATTGACTTTGAGATTAATATTTTTTATAAAGATTTTTTTAATTTGTAGATTTTATATGCATTATTTAGTAATAATTTTTTTTTACACAACAATATTAACAATAATTTTTATATGTTAAATTATATTTTTGGAATTAAATGTTTTTTGTACATTATGTTTATGTATTATTAACTATGTCCAACTGTAAATTCAGAGGTGCGTTGTGAGCGTTGAAATTGAAAAGTACGTTATCAAGATGATCCAAGGATCAGAATTCGCTGATGAAATCAAAATTCTCATTCAACATAAAGATATAGCCACATCGAGTAAACTTAGATCTTTGAATGTTTTCCTAGATAAAGAAGGGATCCTCCGAGTTGGAGGGCGTCTAAATAAGCATCAGACTCTAGCCTTTGATCATAAATTCCCTATCATCATTCCCAAAAACTATCCTGTAACGACAGCCATCATCAGACATTTTCACCAAAATAGTCTTCATGCATAATCGAGTTAGTTTTATCCTTAATTAGCCAAAGGTATTGGATTCCTTATGGACGATCGACTGTGAAGAAAGAATTGAGAGAGTGCATAAGGTGCTTTCGGTCATCAGCACAACCCAAATACCAGAAGATGGGCGAATTGCCACTTTCGAGAATCCCCCCTCTCCATACCATTCGAGAAGGTCAGTGTGGAATTCGCTGGTCCAGTTAACACTAAGTGCCAATAACAGAGGAAAGCAAGCACCTTCAAATCGTATATTTGCATGTTTGTGAGCATGACTACCAAGGCGGTGCACATAGAGCTAGTATCCAGCCTCACTATCTCAGCTTTTTTGGCATCACTGCGTAGGTTCATTGCCCGTCGTGGTTTCCCCGCTGAAATCTATTTGGACAATGACAAGAACTTCGTTTGAGCAGCTAAGTACCTTAAGGCTTTAATGGAACTCACCCGAGAATCTACAATTCAAGATTTCTGTGCACAAGCGAATATTATTTGGCACTTCATCTCCCCATACATTCCGATCTTTGGCGGTTTGTGGGAAGCGTCAATCAAGCTTGCCAAAAGGCATTTAACCAAATCATGTCAGGGTACGTTGTTAACCTTTGAGGAACTGGCAACATTACTCTGTCAAATAGATGAATGTATCAATTCGCGACCTCTTACCCCTCTTTCAACCGAGGCCACGGATTTAAGAGACTTAATACCGGGGCACTTTCTTATTGGAGTCCCCTGAGTTGGAGTTACCTGAACATAAAAATCATTCTGTCACTAATAATGTTCTGAGTCTTTCTTCCAGGTGGAAACTCCTCCTAAAGGCAAAATCCAATTTTTGGAGAAGGTGGACTCGAGATTACCTTCATCTTCTTCAGTCACGACAGAAGTGGCGTCAGGGAAATAAAGGCATCAAGGTTGGCGACCTCGTCATCTTAAAAGAAAGTCGTCTCACTCCCTTTGATTGGCCACTTGGACGAGTCATAAGTCTACCTGGTGCAGATCAAATTTGCAGGGTGGCCACAGTAAAGACTCAGTCTGAAGAGGTTCTTCGTCCAGTCAACCGGTTTATGACTCTTCCTGTTTCCCAGGGTTGCCCCCCCCCAGGAGGCTATGTTCCGAAAAATTCGGTAGAGGGAGCTAATAACTGCTAGAAGGCGGAGCTCGCGATTACCGTGAGAACCGCAACGTTACATTCTCCTGTGTGGCAACAGCAAAAAGAGATATGGTTATTTTTAGATGTAAAAGGATAATAAAAGGAGCTCGCATATAGAACATATGGCTATGTATTATTTTTTTATGTGTTCCTCTCTCGCCATATGGATTGCAGATTTTTGGAAGTAGGGATAAGTACCCCCTTACATTATTCGTATTCATATCTCTATTATTCGGTTTCCATATACCCATAGATCTCTCCAATATTCGTATTCAAAATTATATTCGTAGTGTCGCCATCAGTGCGACACACACACACACACACACACACACACACACATATATATATATATATATATATATATATATATATATATATATATATATATATATATATATATATATATATGTATATATATAAACTCTTTCATTTTAAGGCAAATTTAGGTTTATAATATGATCAGGTTTGAATTTTCAACACCATAAACAAAAATGTATATGTAATATATTCTTCATTGTTTCAACCTTCAAAGATTAGAAGAAACTTATTGAGTACAAACGACCTAAAACTTTAAGGAGAAACCTTAATCTTCTTTTCACTTGAATAAATTCGTGTCTCAAATAATTTTTCCGACTGAGTGTTTCATTTCAGCGGAATCAAATCAGTATCCGTAAACCAATTTACTGTACTGATATAAATAAATTTTAATTCCCGTTTGAATTACATTATTACAGAAGTTGATAAAATTATTGCAATGAAATTAACAGCCTACACAAGGGGCTTTTATAAGGTTTGTCTTTGATGGTCCTTTAAAGTTTTATTCTCTCTAATATGGTAGTAAAATTGAAATGTCAACTAAAGCATTTACTATCCAAGTCTGAATAACTTATTTATCGTTTTTCCTAAATATTCTTTAGAAAACTCACATTTTGTTTCGCGATGAAAGATAAAATCAAATATTCAGACATTCGCTGACTTTACTTACAGAGGTAATCATATTCGATAAAAAGTTTAAAGTTTCACTTTAGTTTGTTCTTTTTAAATAGTTTAGCATATTCTTCAAAACATGTCAAATTTCAGATATGTATATATATATATATATATATATATATATGAAACGATAACTTTTTCTAAACACCTTTATTAAAGGAAAAACCTATTCAAAATTCTTTTATATTTTCGCAATATAATAACTCTCCTCAACCTGAATTCAACCTGGAAATAACAAAAATTAACTATTAGATTTCCCCCTAAAGCCACGCGCCAACACTGTTATATAACGAAGAATGTTCCACAGGCTTCTCGAAGGTCTGACTTTGAGGTCAGGAGACGTGAACTGCCGAATCAGGAGTTCAGTTTCACTCCCACTCGCTGGAGAAAGTTACTGTCTTTTTGGCTCTTTGTGCGGAAGCATTGGTATTGGAAAGCCGCAGTTTTCGCGCTGTGGGGTTTTTCTCGTATACCTGGCGTTCTCTGGAGAATGACACGGAAAAATGTTGATCTACTGTATAAGTGTTTATCCCAAGTGAGAGATGTCAAGCTGACTCTCCAGCAATAAAAGTTTGTATTTTGGATAACAAAACCGCTTCTTCCTTCTGACGTTCGTTTGAATCGATTCTTCATTTCGCCTGTCCCAGGACCACGACTGACACTCCCCACGCCTACAAATTTTGAATTGAGGTTTTCTACCTGATACTTGGAAAAGTTTGAGTTCACCAACCTGTTGAGCATCGCCCCATCAAAGATATTACAGATATATATATATATATATATATATATATATATATATACATACATACATGCATATATATATATATATATATATATACATACATACATACATGCATATATATATATATATATATATATATACACACACACATATATATAACAGTTCCGTAACTGACTGACTGACATAGAACGCACAGACCAAACCGCTGGACCTAAATGGCTGAAATTTTGCATGACAATTCTTCTTATAGTGTAGGGATGTACTAAGAAAGATTTTTGAAAAATTCTTCTTAGATTTTTTTAAATAAAATTTTTAAGCTGTTTTTGCAACTTTTTTTAAGTTTCCATTTAAATTAATAATTTGAGGGTTATAAAATGTACATCACGAGAAAGATCATGAGAATTCCTTTAAAATGAAATCTTTTTCGAATCTTCACCTCCATTTTCTCATTTTTGGTGAATTTTTAAAGATACATTTTTAGAATTTAATTTATGAAAATGCTGATCACATGATTTCTTTTTCTGGTACTTTAAATTAATTTATCGTCACGTACATAACAACTAAATAGACAAAAAAAATGTTCTTGCTAATGCGGCAGACGATTGGACATTATCCAAAAAAATATTAAAATACAGTAAAAGATATGTCACTCAAACTGTACTATATTCTTTAGTATGTTCTATTAGATTTAATTTGAGTATTTTCTTCTACATTATTTTATGTATAAAAATATCCATTACGATATTTTTATAAATATATTTTTTCGTTTTTTTTTTGTTTGTTTTTTTACATTAATTGCATACATTGACCGATGTATTTAATTTGAATGTACTCCGTAGCGAAGTACGGATTTTCAGCTAGTATATATATATATATGTGTGTGTGTGTGTGTGTGTGTGGTTCATATGGTATATAAATTTCCACTTAAAAAGAACAGCAAAATTAATAATAACTATTTTAACGAGAACACAACGACAGATGGTGAAAGGGACAAGTACTTAAAATGCGTTGTGTTGTACACTTTTAATTTCAATCCTTTAATTTATATCCATTCATCTATACGCTGGAGAAATTAGGGTGCTGATTATCTTCAAAGCGAGTTTTGCATAACGCATGCAAATAAATAAATAAATAAATAAATATATATATATATATATATAAATATATTCAATTGTAATTGTATTGTAATTCTAAACCACAAGCATTGGTTGACAATCCATAAATACATGATATTTAATGAAAAAAAAATCAATTTTATTTACAATTGTTTTCTGTGCTTTCCTTTCGTTACACATGCAATTTCAAAGCGAGAATGTCAGCAGGTGCTTGCCAGAAAAGCTTACTAATATCTGTGGTTACTCTCCGAAGCGGCAGAAAAGCGTTGTGTGAGGCAGGGATGATGGGAGTGTGAGCAGTGATGGCACGAAGACGCGATCTTTCACATATCCCCAACGGGAAAAGAAATCGCATGGGGCAAGTTAGGTCCGGAGACCTAATGTTCAAGCTGTGGAACACAAAGTAATCGTCTCCGCTGTGACCAATCGAACGCCACTGCAGCTCTTCGCTAAGAAAATGAGAAATCTTCGCATACCAGTGAGGTGGTTCTCCGTCTTGAAAAATGAAGTCGCGGGAATTTTCTCCAACTGGAGAAAGAGCCACACTAGTAACATATATAAATAGAAGAATCCAGTCACCATTTAAGCAACCAAAAAAGAACGAACCGTAAAGCTTGTCTAGTGAAATGGCCCCAAAAATGCTCACTTTCCTTAAGCCTAACTCGCGTGTGAATAGATGCACGTGGGTTATTCCCATCTACCTCTCCACTTAACTGAAAGGTAGTCTCGTCAGTGAAGACGAGATTCGAGTCTCAAAATCGTCCACCTTTATATAGTCGTGGAAGCTCATCGCGAGGCTCTAGTGCTTGCAATTTCTACATTTTGTAGAGTTTGAAATACAATAATTGTATTTCTCAATCTCATGCCAAACGACAGACTTAGGAATTCCAATTTTCCGACTAGCGTGACGAATTGATTTTATCGGACTGCGTAAAAGCCTTTCAACATCCTTGGCAGATATATACGGACGGCTCAGAGTTAAAGTGGACCAACCTTTTTTACCATTTCATACTATCATTGTCACAATGCAGCAAAAATTGCTATTTTTAGAGCAACATTCATCCAAGACTGTAGCATAAATTTTAGTATATTAAAGCAGAAAAAGTAAATAGAAGTCAATAGTAGATCAATACAGTTTTTCAACTTTAAAATCAGTTTTATTTGAACTTTTACTTTAAAATCAGTTTTATTTGAACTTTTACTTTAAAATCAGTTTTATTTGATGATTAATAATAAATCACCAGAAATACTTAAAGTACAGTAAACGTAATTTATAGTGCCTTGCTGCTAACAAACTAGTTACTAAATAAGCGATATCAAAGTCTAAACTAAACAGCAAAAAGACAAGACCATAACTACACAGATTTTAAAAAGTTGGAAGGTAATACTTAACAGATATGGAAGTATTGTAGTTGATAACCAGGGGGAGTTGTGACCCCCCCCCCCCACTCGGGTTAAACACTGTTTTGAGCCAAGGCAACACTCCCGGATTGGGATAATGGACTTAAAAATAAATAAATAAATTTTAAGACAAATGGGCTTAAAACTACATAAATTCTTGCAAGATACTAGTGATAAGGGTTTTCCCTTTTAATTTTTAAAATATATTTTAACCCGCTTTTTTGACCTGGATGACTGCAACCGTAGAAGTCGTTTGCTATATGATTGAGTGGGGGGTGATGTGAATAGAGCTATAGCCGGTGATGCGGGTAGGGGTTGAGTTGGTGTCTTGGTGTTGTGGTGATAGTTTGGTGTTAAATGTTTGAAATTTAAATGTTCTAGTAAATTTTCTGTTCATTCCTCTTCTTTCTATAAGGTTTTAGTTTTGTAGCAGACCTCCGGGAGTATTGCCTTCGCATAAAACAGTGTTTAACCGGAGTGGGGGTCACAACTCCTCCATTCATCAACAAGAATTCCATATCTGATAAGTTTTACCTTCCAATTTTCTTAAATCTGTGTAGTTATGGTCTTGTACTTTTACTTCTTTAGTTTAGACTTTGATATCGTTTATATATATATATATATATATATATATATATATATATATATATATATATATATATATATATATATAGAGAGAGAGAGAGAGAGAGAGAGAGAGAGAGAGAGATAGAGAGAGAGAGAAATATAACTACAATGTACAAAAATAGAATCTTCTATTAAGACTTGTAGAATATAATAATTATGTCTGTAAGATTATCTGTTCGATGAATAGTTAATATAAATAAAACACAGACAAGAAGTGTGTTTGTTGTTACAAATAATAAAAATATGGCTGGATTCAAGCAAGAAGCAAACAAACAAACAAACGAAAGAATAATAAAACCCCAACAGTATTCAGTATCACTGCGGTATCTATGTTGTAAATTCCTCGGGAACTCCCCAGTTTGACGTAAATAGTCAACGCACTGGAGGCAGAATGAGGACACGAGGAATTATTTTTCCTTTGTTTTAATGACGTAGAAATAAATTATAACGCAACAAAAAAAGGTAAATCGTTTATTAAGTGTTAGAGAGAAAATAGATGAGGTGACAAAGACCTAGAGTTATAGTAATTTTTCCCCCGATAGCCAAACATGTGGCAGAACCACCTAGTTATTTTACTGGTCTTTTGAAGTACCACGGATTAGTTCCTTGTTGAAATTGTTAATTATTAAAATGTTTCAATGAGTCTTATAACTAAAAGAAAACTCGTATATATATATATATATATATATATATATATATATATATATATATATATATATATATATATATATATAAATATATATATATATATATATAAATATATATATATATATATATATATATAAATATATATATATATATATATATATATATATATATATATATATATATATATATATATATATATATATATATATATATATATATATATATATATATATATATATATTAACTACAAAAGAATACTCATACAATAGATTTTAAAATTAATGTTTTGTACATATTATATATTTATATTAAAATTTTATATATAATATATGTTTATATTAATATTCAATTTTTATATTAATACTTCATTTCATTGATAATAATTTACAAATTTATCTTCTAAGGAGGAAGAACAAATCATGATGGTCTTTCCATGCTTTCATTTGATCCTTTAGTTAATATTTTCGAGCAACGCTTAAGTATATTTTTGTTTAAAAATAAATTAAATGCTCTTTTTATTTCTGTTTTTGTGAAAAGTGAAAAAAAAAAAAGAGTTACATTCTTACTATTACATTATATATATATTACTTACTTATATATACATATCTTACTTACATTATATATATATATATATATATAAATATCCCGATTCAGTGTAAATAATTATGTTATAATGCTTATATGTATTCTCATGGTGTGTTAAATATACTCGTACTTCTTTTGTTTATTTACACATTGAATATATCATTAAAACTTGTCTATACTTTTAATAGGATAAAAGTTGTTCTCGCATTATTCTGCTATATATGTGTCCAAGTCTATACACAAAAATTGCAGTCTTTTTAGAGTAAACATCACTATATTGTCTAATATGATAATTAAACATAATCAAACGATAGAAAATTTCCATCGAAATTGAATGTTTTCTTACTTCCGTAAACTAAACCGTAGGGCGCTAATAAAAGCGAATGATGAAAAAACTTCATCTGACGTTCTTAAACACATTGAACGGATATAGTAACAAAATGCATGAAAGAAAAAAACAATCACAGCAATAAATTCAAAGCTTCTACTAAGGAGATTAAATACTCTCTGTATTCAAATGAAAGCATAAGTTTAGAGACAAAAAGGTAGGCAAGGTAGAGACAAAGGTAGAGACAAAAAGTAGAGGCAAGTTGGTTTAGAGACAAAAATCTAACACAGTATCCTTACAAGCATTTTGAAGTTCCTTATTTACGTAAGCATTTTTATCGGGAAATATGTCCCGGGCCGTGCATTAAATATTTAAATTCTCTCACAGATGGATGAAAACCAATGGCATGATTCTGTTTTATTTAAGTATTTGTAAGGAATTTTGTATCTGTTTATTCTCGAAGTTTACCCGATCTTTTAAATATTTGTTCCTACATCAACGTATTATGTAAATTTTTAACCTGGAGCGGGACGCTCCTTCTTATCCGGGCTTAATTCCGGACTCAATTCCGGGCTTAATTCCGGACTCAATTCCGGGCTTAATTCCGGGCTTAAATCCGGGCTTAATTCCGGAGTAAATAGTTTATTTTAATTTTAAATAGGGGTATCTTTCTAAAGAGTTTTCTAAAAAAAGGAAGGGCGGAGGGGGATTCAAGTTTAAACAGCTTTGGAAATTCAGGTTTAAACAGATTTGTCTGACATATACTAGCTCCATTCACCTTTATGAATTTCAGTATGACTGTATTAAAGGGGCGCGTATGCCTGTTAATTTTATCAATAAATGTTTTGGATATTTTTGTTGAACCTACATTTTATAAAGGATTTATTTTTGAAATTAGTCATTTCTTCCTTGAATGTGTCAGTAAAGTTTAGTGAAGAACTTTTCATAAAAAATATCTGTGACAAATTATCTGTCAGTCTTATCAGTCAGTCATTATCATGTTTGAATTTTTTTAGGAAACATCATCAAACTCTTGTTGAGATATATATATATATATATATATATTATCTATAAAATAGCTATTAATTATTCTATACCTACAGAAGCCTTGAATCAATGGAAAATTAATTTACTTAAGCTAGTACATTCTAAACTACCTAATTATAGTAATTTCTTTAATAATTCCTATAAACACTTAAAATAAGCAATAAAAAATTACAAGAATATTTTATAATCACTTATGTAGATAAAGCAGCCAACAATTATGCAATTATTTGTAAAAAATATTTTGCCATTTGTTTAAATAAACAGCTAGAAAATAGTGATCTTTTTTAGCCTTTAAATGAAACTGCATGTATTATTATTAAGAAAATTATTGCAAAATATAAACTTCTAGGTATAGCATCAAATAATTATCCCTTTCCATATATTACTTTAGTTCCTAAATTTCATAAAACACCTATTGCTTTTAGAGCAGTAACCTGTGGACACAACACTTATGCTACTAAAACAAAGGGTAATATTATTAAATTACCCTAAATTAATATATAAAACAATAACTTCTGGTGTTTGTGGTATAATTGATAATAGCTTGAGTCTCATTAGAAAACTACAAACATTAGACAATTGTAAAACAATAGTAACTTATGATTTTAAAGATTTATTCAATAATATCAATGTAAATGATTTAAATGGAATAATTATAAAGTTAGTAAAAAATAATATTCAATACTTAAGCAACGAAAGTAATCTTACTCTTTTCAATAGGCTCCTAGATTTTGTAACTAAGCAAAATTATGTAGTACATAACGATAGTATATACTTACAGACCAAAGGTGCACCACAAGGTGGAAATGCTTCAAGTATGCTAGCCAATTTATGCTTACATTATTTTGAAATTAATAATATAGATAATAGCAATTACAATATATTTAGACATATGGATGATATAATAGTAATTAATAAAAGTAATACTCATATAGACTTAAATTTTTACCCTCCTAATCTGGAACTAATACAAAGTATTCAAAATAATATTAATGTAAACTTTTTAGATATTAACATTAAATTAAATTCTCATAGCAATTTTACTTTCGACTTATACGACAAAAGATCTGACTATGTTTTTAATATTGTTAAATTTCAATATTACTTAACCTCTTTATATAAATCTGTTTTTAATAGCATTATTGTAAATTAGCTAGTACGTATAAATAGGCTCTGTTCTAAAGACAATAGGAATAAGCATATTTTAGACTTGATAGCTGTGCTAACAGGTAATTATTACCCCGATAGTCTTTTCAAGCACATAATTGGTTGCTTTAGATTTAATGAATAGTTTTTTCTGTTGCAAATAATAAGTAATTCAAAATAATAAGTGTAAAAAGAGTAAATAACTACAATAAATAAAATAAATAGTTAAAACTAATATATTAAAATTAATATCTTAAGTAAAAAAATAATAAAAATAAAATAATAATACTAAATTACTCTTAGTAATAATAAAAAAAAAACTAATTCAATTTAGGTATAATTGTCCTAAAACACAGTCTCCATAGTAGGTCAGTTTCTGTGTTTTCCTTTTGCTCCTTGGTTGCAAGTTTTGTGACGTCAGTCATCTTGCGGTTACCTATTCTGAACTTCCACTCTGTCAGGTTCCACTCTGTCAGCGCCAGGCTTGGTGTTCTATGGTTAAGTAACTATTTATTCAATTCTACAGTTTCTCGTGGATTGTACTGTGTCTAAGTATGTTTATTGTTTTGATCACACTTATCAGAAACAATCCATTGGTTTTTAGACAGTATCGAAACCGCTGATGAAGAGATTCTGTCAAAAATCTCTCTCATTCTTATCTTTTCATGTTTTTAGTTCCTGGGTGCAAGTAGTTTTAGTGCTCATACTGGTTTTTCTCTTTCAACTTATTCTTATATATACACTCATGGACAAAAGCATTAGCTCACCAAGAACTAATTGCGGGATCGTAACGAAACTTGCAATGAAGGTACATGTCGGGGAGATATGCAAATGATTAGAAATGCAGCGTGATTGCGCACTACGTATAGCCGGTAGAGGGCGTTGAACATCGTACTCTGTGGAGTATAAAACAAGTAACCAAAGCTTGTTTGAGTGTGCGAAATCATTTACAAAGGAAGAGCTGAGATAGACATGCCATTACGCCGTGTTCGAAGACAATATAAGCAGTTGTCGCAGTTTGAGAGGGGGAGAATCGTCGGGATGATGGAAGCTGGGTGGTCAGCTAGGCGAGTAGCTCGTCAATTAGGCCGCTCTGATTGTGTTGTGAGGAGGTGTTGGGACCAGTGGACCCGAGAGATGTCATGTACACGAAGACCAGGCTCAGGACGCCCTCGACAGACCAGTCGTCGAGAAGAAAGTCTGTGTCTTCTCGAACCATGCGAAGGCGCCTAGCTGAAGGACAGTTGGTATCGCGGCGCCCATTACGCGTGCTGCCCTTGATGCCCACCCATCGACGCATCCGTTTGGAGTTTTGCAGCGCACGAGGAAACTGGACTGCAGCGGAATGGAACCAGGTCGTCTTTAGCGACGAATCCAGATTCAATCTCGGCAGTGATGACAATCGTGTTCGTGTGTGGAGAGCCCGTGGTGAACGTTTCAATCCTGCCTTTGCTGTACAGCGACACATCGCTCCCACAGCTGGTGTGATGGTATGGGGTGCCATTGCCTACAATACACGGTCACACCTAGTATTGTTCCGTGGCACCATGACAGCCCAGCGGTATGTTCATGAAATCCGGCAACCACATGTGTTGCCACTCATGCAACGGCTCCCAGGAGCCATTTTTCAACAAGACAATGCTCGGCCTCATACGGCAAGGGTGTCACAAGACTGTCTCCGCACTGTTACTACCCTTCCTTGGCTTGCCCGATCCCCAGATTTGTCTCCAATCGAGCATATCTGGGATCATTTGGGACGACGAGATGGGCATCCCACGAGTTTGAACGAAATAGAGGCAAGGTTACAGCAAATATGGAACGAAATGTCTCAAGACATCATACAGAACTTGTATGACTCAATGCCCGATCGTATCGCATCGTGCATTCGCGCTAGAGGGGTCCAACGGAGTATTAACTCCTCTGTTCTTTTCCCTTTTTCTCTGAAATAAATTATCCTTTTTCTTTGATTTTCTTATCATTTACTTATATCAAAGTAGTCATTACGTATGTAAAATTTCGTTTCATTTTAACGACTCCTTCTTGGTGCGCAAATTTTTTTGTCCATTAGTGTGTATATATATATATATATATATATATATATATATATATATATATATATATATATATATACAGTGGTGGCAAAAAGTCCTGAATACACTAATTTTTTTACCTAATTTTTGTGTTTGACTTAATTTTGCGATATGAAATTATCATACTATCATAACTATTGTTATTGATTCTAATGTATTTTTTCATGCTGATTTCAAATCTGTTTGTAGAGTTCATGAAAACTAAATAGTTTCATCGATATTTTGAAAAAACCGTGATAAGACAAACACAGGGTCACTGTAATAATGACTGACTGTTTTTTCAAACAATGAAATGATCCGTTATTCCAACTAATCAGATAGCAGTAGTGATGAATGGTTGAAAGCAGAATGTGCAGCATGTTTTAGTGTTTTGAAAGCAGTTGTGTGTTGCAATTTGAAGTGCGTGTTTGGGAAATACTGAAATTATGGGTAAATTTTCATTTCTGCCTGATAATAAATGGTACAAAATAATACTTTTGAAGGAAGAAGGTTATTCTATGCGCCAAATTGCTGCTAAAGTACCATGTGGTCTTTCTACTGTCGTGAGAACTTTGAAAACATATTCTGAAACACATTCTATTGCGGACAGGGAGCTAACTGGACGACCGAGAAAAATAAATTTACGGAAGACAGGGTATTGCACAGGATTTTCCTTTCAAACTTAATTCACCGAAAGCTTAATTCACCGCAAATTTTGAAACAACGGTCTTTGACATCGAATATGAATGTGCGCCCAAGAACTGTGAGAGGAAGACTGTTGGAAATTGGATTACAAGGCTGCAAAGCTCACCCAAAACCATTACTGACCGACTTTCAACGCCAGAGGATATTGGTGTGGGCAAGGGATCGTTTATTATGGACTACTAAAGTCTGGGAAAAGGTACTATTTAATGATGAAAGTCAGTTTTGTATTTCTGGTAACCAAAGTAGTGCCTATGTAAGACGACGCACTCATGAGGAATTCAGTCCTCAGTGCCTAAAGCCCACAGTAAAGCACCCGACGAAAGTGATGATATGGGGTTGCATGTCTTCTCGTGGTGTTGGTAGACTTCACATCGTGAGCGGAACAGTGAGAACCAAGGATTACATTGAAATACTACAAAATAAATTACTACCAACAGAGATCTTTTTGGGGATCAGACATGGATTTTTCAGGACGATAATACTCCATTTCACCGTGCAAAGGTGGTCTAGAAATGTTTCGTAGACAATATTGGATATAGGATGAACTGGCCAGGATAGTTTCCGGATCTTAATCCCATAGAGAACCTATGGCATGAAATTGGTTATGATATTTCAAAGAAAAAACCTTCAAACAAACGTGAGTTAATTGAAGCTTTAATATTTTCCTTCAACAATGTTGTCACAAAAGAACTTCTGAAATTCATGCATTTTACACCAAAAAGATGTAGAGCCGTAAATCACACAAACGGCTGGCCTACAAAATATTGATGTTCAAACATGTAACAAGCAAATTTTCAAAATGCATACTAAATGTACCGTATTTGTAAAATTTTGTGTTATTCTACTACGTATATTATGTTTGTAGTGGTATTATTGGGGCTATTAATTATAATACCCAGTGATATGATTTACATATGTAGATTTAAGTATTGCGTTGTGTTTTTTGAAGAATGACAGATTATCCGATTGATATAATAACGGATACATTTATTAATACATTATGATATCTCAACTAATCTCTTCATTTACAGTTTCAGTCAATATCATTATAACCCTTTTTATTTTACTTCTTACACTACAATTATCACTAGTACTTTCTTAACAATTATTATACCTTTACTACAATATTTTCTCATTTAATGGATTTTATAACCCGTTCATCAACTCATAATAACATCATATTTCAACGTTATATCAATTTCTAATAGAAAGATCTATAGTATATACATTCGGAATACGTAGTGTATGAATGAGAAATCGCGAGGGCACACATTTAAAACCAGTGGTCAATACGGAGCACAAACGACACATACCTCCATTGATGAACTCTCATGAAGTCAATTTAAAGCGCTGGCATTGTCGGGGACTTGGTCTTTCAATTCTCCCTCTTTTGATAAACTCGTCTGCAGTCCATTAAATGCGCTCGCGTCGGCTTGGGACCCTCCTTTCAAACCCGTCTATGGTTGCGGCACTCCTTCAGGGTCCGTAACTTCAGCTTGTAGCATACGGTGGGTCATACTGCTCAAGCAATTCGATTCTCGGGATGTGGCACTCTGCTTCCACGTGGTCAGCCGGCTCTATTCTTTCATAGAATCTGGTTAGTCTCTATGTTAGTCACTGCCTAGTATTTACGCTTTGGGACATCGGTGCAAATAAAGCGTCAAGCTATATTAATTTATCATACGCTGGCTAAGTTTCAATTCGAGCTTTCTCATTCTAAATTAATTCTTCGGCTCATGCTCTTAACTACGGTCTAGGTGTTCGTCCTTGCTGCTCCTCGGTCGTAATGATTTTTCAGGATCCCCGCATCATCTGATCTGGTCATTCCCTCGTTTTCTTATTGGTCAGAGATATTTTATTTCTATTCTATTGGGCTACTCATTTCTTTCCAGAACCTTCTTTTTCTCCGCCTCTCGTAGGTGGGGCCACTCGCCTCCCATCATCATTATTCCCACGGCCATATTCCCATCTTCTCGAATATCATCTGTTTCCGATTTTCACCACTTAGCCCATACCATCACTATTCAATGCATTTCCTCGTTAGTGTGCTCCTCTTCCTATATTTTTCACATCTGCATCTGGTCTAAGCATACCCCACATTGTAAATTTTCTTTGGGCGGTTTCTTTTTCATCCTTAATGGCACTTAAACATCCTGTTTCTTTTCTAAACTATGTCCACGTCCCTCGCTTATTTATCACTCGTCACTGCTTCTCTTAACTCGATCATTTCTTAATTGATTCCTTCATCCGTGCCGAATGTTGCGGCGCTTTTGCACCGTAACAATGTTATTCTATATTGTGTTACTCTGTACATACTACACATTCATGTGTTCAGGCAGTTATACTACAAAAAATACTTACGGCATTACAAAACTAGTAATAGATTTTAAATCAGCATGCAAAAATACATTAGAATCAATAACAATAATTAAGATAGTACGGTAATTTCATAACGAACACTTAAGTCGAACACAAAAATTAGGCAAAAATGAGTGTGTTCAGGACTTTTTGCAGCCACTCTAAAAAAATCGTTCGGGGATCGAGATTCCTTTGTGTGTGTATATATATACACACACACACACACATATATATATATATATATATATATATATATATATATATATATATATATATATATATATATATATATATATATGTGTGTGTGTGTGTGTGTGTGTGTATACAAAGGAATCTCGATCCCCGAACGATCGTTTTCCCGTATGTATCGTTTATTTCACCCAATCCGAAATAAATTCCATAGAAATCAAGCAAAAAAACAAACCACATGGATCGTTCCTCGATCCATCGTTTTCCCGCAATATTCGTTCAGAATATCGCAGCTTTATATTAATTTATCGGATCGATCGTTTTTTTATAATAACTGAACATGAAATATAAATGTCTGGATTGAACTAGAATGACGCTCTAATTAAACAATGAGCCGAACATTTGAGATGAAATGTCTGGTATTTTTGTTCTCTCCTGCTTAACCTGGTTTCGCGGTATCTAACCATTCCCATTATTTGTTCGTCGTTGGTGTTCCTTAATTCTTTAGTCCCTGGAGTTTCCTATTTTCGGCAACTCATTTCAAATTCTCTGACTATTCAACATTTCTGTCCTTAACAGCAATGGCTCACAGTCAGCCGACCTAAGCGGTTCTTGCTGCCCTCTGGCTTTTCTGTTGGCCTTGGGATGGAGGTGTACTGGTGTTCGGTCTAGGGTGTGAAAAGTTTCCGATTGCTGCAGTTCTACACTGGCCGATGAGGGTTTCACCAGGAAGCACAACTTCTTCGTGGTCTTATGTCGGATCCCATCCAGTGCAATGGAATGATTCTAGTTACAAACAATTCACGGCTGCCGTTTCCTTATAATCTCACACAATAACCGATACCGAGAAAGTAATTTGCAATACAGTAAAAATGTTGTTTACTTGTGGAGAGAAAACCGCCAAAAAACAAAAGAAGATTAAGTACTTTTATTTGAATCTAAATTCCTCTGTGTCTACGTGTATTTTTTTATTGTTATTATTATCTTTGATATCAGAACAAGTTTGTAATTTTATCTTTAGTTACACTAGAAGTATGTATGCATTTATGTATGTGAGTAAGGGATATCAAACTTTAAGGTATGTGAATACTTTTTTATATGTTCCGGCTTTTATCGTTTTCCTCCATCGTTTGGTTCAGTCAGTCCGTTCGAAAACTATAGATCGAGATTCCCCTGTACACACACACACACACACACACATATATATATATATATATATATATATATATATATATATATATATATATATATATATATATATATACTTACGTATATTAATATGAAAACTTACATTTTCAAAATTCTGGAAAGATTTAGGGAAATTTTTTAATCGATATAATGCTTATAATAAATTATAATGTTTATATATTGTCATTACGCTTTAAACATACTTCTTTAGCTTAGTTACAAATTGAAGATTTCCTTGAAATTCGTCTTAACTCTTAGTAAAAAACGCCGATTTCGCATTATTCTTTTACATTTATTTGCAAAGCCTTTACATTAAAATGCAGTGTATTAATAGAGAATATCTTTCCTAAGATATTATTTAAACTAAGTTAAACATTATAAAATTTTCAGCAGAAGGAAATGTTTACTTATTATTCCCGTTACATAGACTACCGGTAACTAATGAGATAAAGGAATTATGAAGAAAATTCTTCTGACGTTCTTAAAACACATTGAAACGTAAATAGTAACTTAATACGTGAATAAAAAGGACTATAACAATAAAACATTCAGAGCTTTTACTAAGCAGATTAAATACTCTTTGTATTTTAAATGAAAGCATAAAGTTGGTTTAGAGACAAAAATCTATCATAATATTCTTACGAGCATTTTGAATTTCCTTATTTACCTAAGCATTTTTATCGGGAAATATGCCTCGGGCCGTGCATTAAATATTTAAATTCCCTCACAGTTGGATGAAAACCAATGGCATGATTCTATTTTATTTAAGTATTTGTAAGGAATTTTGTATCTGTTTAGTCTCGAAGTTTACGCGATCTTTAAAATATTTGTTTCTACATCAACGTATTATGTAAATTTTTAATCTAAGGCAGGACGTTGCTCCCCATCCGGGCTTAATCCTGGGCTCCGTAAATAGTTTATTTTATATTTAAGTAAGGGTATCTTTCTGAAGTATTTTCTAAAAAGAACGGGTGGCTCGGGTTTAAACAGCTTTGGAAAGAGATTTGTCTGAAACATACTAGCTCCTTTCAACTTTATAAATTTCAACATGCGTGTAATAGTGCGCGTGTAGGCCTGCTAACTCTATCAAATAAATGTTTTGTTTTGTTTTGTTTTGTTTTGTTTTTGCTGTTTAACCTACATTTTATGAAAGGTTTATTTTTAAATTAGGCATTTCCTGTTTGAGTATTTTAGTAGGGTTTTAGTGAACATTTTTTTTATGAAAAATGTATGTGACAAACTATAGGTCATTTTTTTATCATTAGGTTTGTAGCATCTTTGAAAAAATCGACTTGTAAGCTTCCTGTTGATGACTTAATTTCCTAAATACGGGCAGATTTAAAAAGTTGTTAAAAATTGAGAGAGTATTAGTGCTTTTTATAAAGGACCGACTACTTTGTACTAATAAGAAAATATAAACATAATGTTAATAACTGTTAATGTACAGTTATATGTTTGACTGTTTTTTATAAATTCTTTTCATCTAGTAAATTAAATTGTTATATATTTCGGTTATACATTTTCCTTGTAGGTATGGTAGTGATTTTTATTCAGAATTGACTACTTTTTACTTATAACAACATGCAATCATAATGTGAATTGCCTTTACTACTACCTCTATGGTAGCCACTACCTTTACCACTACCACTATAGTATTATCCTTACCATTATGGTAGTTCTGCTTTTCATTAAGAATTGACAATTTTGTACTAATAAAAGCATGCATTCATAATGTTTATAGCTCATGATATACATTTACATATATACATGTATATACATTTATTTTAAGACAGTTATATATTTCGGTTATACAGTTTTCTTGTAGGTATGGTAGTGATTTTTATTAAAATTGACTACTTTCTACTTATCACAACATGTAATCATAATGTGAATTGCCTTTATCACTACCTTTATGGTAGCCACTACCTTTACCACGATGACTATAGTATTACCCCTACCATTATGGTAGTTCTGCTTTTCATTAAGAATTGACAACTTTGTACAAATAAATACATGTATTCATAATGTTTATAGCTCATAATATACATTTACATCTATATATGAATATACATTTATTTGAAGAAAGCTATATAATTCGGTTATATACAAGGTGTCCGGGCTAAAAGTATTCAAAAGTTATGACTTATTTTTAGGGAACTGCCCATTAGAATTTAAAGAATATTATTTAAATAGAAAGAACATCTCACCAAGTTTTAATATTAGTCATAGATTTCGATCATAGTAGCATGGATTTCGATGTGTGCACCTTTTGTAGCACGACTAACATTTAAATGATAATCCAATTCTCTCCAAGTGTTTCGTAGCATATCAGGTGTTATTAATTTTTTTTGCTTGGGGATTCATTAAATCCGTTGTGCATAAACAAAAAATTGAAACTTTAGATGAGTTGAAGAAGCGTATCATCCAAGCAATTCGTGTAATAACTCCTGATATGCTATGAAACACGTGGAGAGAACTGGATTACCATTTAGACGTTTGTCGTGCTACAAAAGGTCGAAATCACATCGAAATCTATGATACTATGATTGAAATTATGATTGATATTAAAACGTAGTGAGATTTCTTTCTATTTAAATAATATATATATTTTTTTATTTCTAATGCGTAGTTCCGTAAAAATAAGCCTTAACTTTTGGATACTTCTAGCCCGGACACCCTGTATTTTTCGTGTAATTTAGCAAGCTAATTTTAGTGTAAAAAGTGTAAATCATAGTTTATCCTTTAACTAAGCTACATTATAGATAACAAGACACTGAAATTGATGAAACATGTTATATAAGAAAAATCTTAACCTTCTCATCATCTACGGCGTATATTTCAATTAACTTTTGCTTTCTCTTGAGTGTTGCTCTTTAACTTAATTACATGTTATCGAATTTAGCAAATTTTAACATCACTTGCAAGAATTTTTAGACTTAAACTATACCTAAACTCTTTATTAATTAAAATAGAAGGCAACTATACTTACTTATATGGTAAAAGAGTGATTAAATACTAAAGTAACTTTTAAACGGTCAAGGTATTCTAATTTTGATTTTACTTAAAATGAAAGTTAATACGTTTTTGGTCGTAAGATGCTAGATTACAGGTAATAAACTCTCTTATATGCAAGCAGTTTACCTTAAAAATTCCGATGTTTAGATATAATTAACTTTCATTTCTCTTTGATTTTTGAATTGTCAAAATAAGGTAATGGAGACTTAACTCAAAATAGGACTAAATTTTCCTTAACGTTGAACTTTTATTTACATCGGGACTGCTTGTTACAGACGGCCGCAGACTGCATTCTTTAAGCATACTTTGATGACTTTGGTGAATATCTTTGGTAATTATAATGTTCTGAAAACTGTCTCGCAATATTCTGAACGAGAAGTGCCATACTTCATTGTACCATATTTTCGAAAAAAATGTTTAGCTCTACTATTTTGAGCGTTGATTACCAAATAACTAATTAACGATGTAAATTTATTTTTCGTTGTTGCTAATTTTGCATTATTTGTTTGCATTAAAGGCTGCTATATTAAACTTAATATACCGGGTGATTCAAAAGTCAGTAAACTAGTGAAACACTCGTATTTTACTGAAAATTTAACGCATAGCACCACAATTAGCACAGATATGCATCATATAACGTCGGTTTTCTTTGAAGAAAAAAAGAACATAATTAGTTACAAATAAGTCCTCTAGATGGCACTGACTCCCTCTTGATGTACCTACAAACGTGGCCGGTAACGGAGGAACTGCATAGACAGCAAGAGTTACGGCAAGAAACTTGTCTTGTAGACTTTTACCTGATAAAGTGTTTGAGAAGCATTGTCTTTTGTAACAGATAGAACATGTCAGTTGATGGCCGAACGGCTAGGACTCTGGCATTCGGTTCAGATCCTGTGGGTTCGAGTCCCACTGTTGGCATATATGTTTGTAGCCGTTCGGAATCAGCTTTAAACTGTAGGTCCCGGTCTAATTAGCCCTCGTGTAGCAAAATATTGACCGTAGCACTCCTCTTAAAATACCCCATCCTCTTATCATACGTGTCTTTACTTATTGCTTTGTCATGCTTCAATTATTTACTATAATAATCTGTGAAAACATTTAGACCAGTAGTTCCTAAATTTTTGTTGATCAGACACCACTTGTCAAAAATAAAAATAAAAAAGGGACTTTTTCCCTACAAATCCTTTTAGAGGAAAAAAGGGGTTTTATTTTCTACCTAAACAAGCTATTTGTGATGAACATCACGTAAATTCAATAAGAATAACAAATTGTACGTAAAAGGAAACTTAAGAGCAAACAAAAAAGCCTACGAAAACTTAAAAATGAACGAGTTTTTTCAGCTTGCGTTTGCTTTGCTAACTCTAAAATGGATGTTGTTGTTGTTGTTGTTTCTTATGCCCCATGGTTGGAAGTTTCAGACCAGGTCCATATGGACTTCGGACTGAAGTATGCAGCTCTGGTTTAATCAGCACCACAAGGGTCAGAGTCCGCCTTAGCTAGTTGCCACCTCAATTTTGACCGACTTCCTTTAATTTATTGCACTGATAGTTATTTAATAATAACTACGATAAGTTTCAATATATAATTAAAATTTAGAAAATACCAAATTTAGGGGGAAATGCTCGAAAACTATTAAAAATACATAGATAATACTTAAGGGAAAATTTTCCAAAACTTTTAATAATCAAATGCTCTCTCTCTCTCTCTCTCTCTCTCTCTATATATATATATATATATATATATATATATATATATATATATATATATATATATGTATGTGTGTGTGTGTGTGTGTGTGTGAGTGTGTGTGAGTGAATATGTGTATTAACATATGTTACGACCAAAGTCTGAAGTCTGGCCACTTCTAGCATTGGGTAAGTCACTTGGCCAAAGCCCGAAATAATCGAGAATTGACGACTCTAGTCGGCCAATACGTGGCTTTAGTAGGCCAATCCTTGATGCCCCCGACAATTCCAAGAGGAAGTGGCTAACGCTGGATCATGGATTAATGGTTGCTGATCATACCAGATATAACTCTCATTGTTACCATTGTGAAAACCCCTTTAGTTTTGTCAAAGAAAAAAAAAATCCCTTCAAAATCAGACAGAAAAGAACATTTTTTCTTGGACGATTCGCAAACTGGTCATTGATTGTCGGACGCATTACGAACTGGGCGACCAATGCCCGAAGTAGTCATAAATTCTCGATTATTTCGGGCTTTGGTAAATGCTAAAAAAAAGCAGACTTCGGACTTCAGTCGTAACAAATATTTTGTATACATATATATATATATATATATATATATATATATATATATATATATATATATATGTGTGTGTGTGTGTGTGTGTGTGTGTGTGTGTGTGTGTGTGTGTGTATGTATGCATAAAAGTGTGTGTATGTGCATAAAAGTAAAAAGAAAATCATGGAAACTTCGTTTCCATTCATGTTTTATTTCATGAAACTTTTTTTAATTATTACTTGCAAATCATATTATAATGTGTAATTAAATTCCGTCGCATGACTAAATATGATAACTTTAAAATTTTTAAAATAACTTATCATTAGACTAAAATGCATGACCAAATTTAAAATTTATTTTCTCTGGTATCCAGAAATTTTATATGTGCCATAACTTTCAGTTATCTATCTCGTTAAAAGATTTTTCTGTTGAAAATAATTTTAAACACGTCGAAATTTAATACATCCTCCTACTTTTGAAAATAAGCATAGTTTTATTTAGAAATTTTAATTTTTTTCTTTTGATGATGTATATTTAGTATTATTGTGTTGCGTTTTCTAATAGTATACAATAAAAAAGATCAAAACTGATATTCATTGCTTTGACTTTCCTTACATCATCAATAGAAAAATTATCTAAAGACAACATGTCTCAGATCCTTAATATCGACAATTTAGTATTTAGTTTTATTTTGTTGTGAAGTCTAATAGGATGAACTGAAAAACATCAAAACTGATATTCATTGCTTTGACTTCCCTTATGCGATCAATATCAATAGTATATAAAGACAACTAGTGAGATGGCTTAGAGCTGTATTTCAAGATTACCGTTAACTGGCGGATAAAGCACAAAATTTGATATGAAGGTACCTTAGGGTATACTAATAAATGTTAGCCTAGGAGCCCTCTGGAATGTCTAAAATATTTCATGTTCAGCACTAAAATCCAAAATTGCCGACAAATAAGACCAAATATATTTCTGTTCCAGGCAACACTACCGCAAAAACCATAAAAAATGGAATTTGTGATGTTGTGTTGCAGATGTTGACTATCTTGGATTTCATTCCTGTTTATGTAGTGTTTCTCAAAAACTAAATTCTAATTATATTACAATTATTTTTCCAGGATAATTTAACATGGATGTGAAGTGAGATCGATGCGTGATTTGCCAGTATGACACTTGGGAAAGCTTGAAATGTCCTTTATGGACCACAGGGACAAGAGAGGAAAAAGATGCCTAGACAACATTCCTGAAGAATGTAGAACAGTTCCGCAGTATTGATGCTCTCCCAGTTGAACTGTCTTTTGGAATTAATGAAACTGCTACAAACTTTGCTATTCATTCCTCTTCATGGCACAAATCTTGTTGTCTGAAGTTTAATAATTCGAAGGTGGCAAAGATAATCAAGAGAAAGCAAACTGGTGTTGATCAAAAGAAACATCATAGTAAATTCGTAGCATTGGACGTACAATGTTGCTTGTATTGCGAAAAGGGCAAAGATGAAGGTCCACTCCATGAAGTTTCAACATTTGACACCGACAGCAATATTCGATAGATGATAACACAGCTCAATGACACACACCTCATGACAAGAATAATTAGAGGAGATCTTATAGCAATGGTGGCAAAATACCATCTAGCATGTTTGGTCCAGCTTAGAAATCGCTACAGAAGCCTACTTAAGGCAAGCCTAAAAGAAGAAAACACAGATTAGAAAATGAATGAGTGTCGGTCATTCGTAAAACTTACCAGTTACATTAGTTAAACAGTGAAGTCTGATATTCTCCTTTTCAAAGTACCTGAGAGCCGCTCTATGTATATAAATCGTCTTGAGGAGCTGGGCATCAAGAAACAAATCAACAAGACAAGACTGAAGAATCAATTGCTAGAGCATTGCCCAGATGCCCAAGAGCAGTTTGATGGGAGACACTGCAATCATATTCAATGAAGGTATGAAAAATATGTTGAGGGAAGCTCTGAAAATTCAAGACTTCTTAATTGTTCTTCTTTTTGACCAAGGTTGTAGAGTTTAACTGGCCACCAGGCAAATATGTATATGTCACAACAGGAAAAGCAGTTGCACAAATCGGTTCGAACACACCCTTTGGAAAACTGCAATCATGAAGAGGCAGACGAGGCATCTGGTTCATGTACACCAGGGGTGTCAAACTCAAAGGCTACCTTGGGCCAAACAAACAAGGTTTAACTATAGGTGGGCAGCAAAAAAAAATCAATATTAATAGAATCATAGGTTTATTTATTTAATTATAGTATATTCAACATAAATACTATATGCATTTTGTTTAATAATAGCAAAAGAAGAGTATCATTAAAAAAATGTTCCTATCTTATTATAATTCTGCGTCGGTTATTTTATTATATATTATTGTGGGCCAATATATTGGCCGGGCTGCAAAAATGTTCGTCGCGGGCCGCATGCGTCCCGCGGGCAGCGACTTTGACACCCCTGATGTACACCATTCACTAAGGAAATAGGCAAAGAGTATCCTTGTGCGTACTGTAGACACAGATGGGATTGTCATCCTTGCTGGCACATTCTATGAACTAATAGTGATTCAACCTTTGGCCAATCTCTGGGTGGCTTTTAGGCATGGACAAGCATTACAGGTTTTATTACATCAACTCCATTTATACATGTCTGGGGGAGCCAAAATCACGAGCACTACCTGTGTTTCACTCATTCTCTGGTTACGACACAACCTCAAACTTCAAAATTAAGAGTAATAAGTCCATTTGGGAAGCATGGCAAGCATTTCAAGACAACACTGATAGATTTGTGTATCTGACCACTCATACATTCCAACTGCTGAAAGCCGACTCTGAATACTTCAAGAAGTTGGAACGACTGACTGTTGTTCTATATGATAAAACCACTCCGTTCAGTTGAATCAACCAGATAAGAAAGGAGCTTTTCTGACAGAAGAATCGAGCAATGGACAAACTTCAACCGACTTAGGATGTTCTTTTACAACATATCCGAAGGGCAGTTTATCAAGCAGGTATTAAGCACAGAAACACAGCAATTGATTCCTTCTCCGCAGGATTTTGCTTGAATTAATGTTTCAGAGTCATGGGTACCAGTTTGGATGACAATTCCAGAGGTTTCCCGATCATGCAGGGAATTGATTAAAGGTTCCTGCAAAACAGACTGCAACAACTGTAAATGTGGAAAAGCCAATCTGGACTGCTCACCACTTGTGCACACCACTTGCAAGTGTAAGCGAAATTTGCAAGAGTAATTTATTATAACTGTTGCATTGAGTGAATAGCTATAAATATTTTTTGTTTTTGTTTTGAGAACTCTTAATGGCATTATATTTGTGTTTATATATTATTGTAGTAAATGATATGATATATTTTATTGTATTTTATTTAATATGTAGACTACACTAAGTTAGGTTTGTAGTGTACTTAGTTGGCTTAAAGCTGTAATTGAAAATTAACAGTAAAATAGATTGTGTTAAAAGTGATATTTTGTCGTATTTGTCGGCTATTTTGAAGTTTAGTGCCGTACATAAAAATTTTTAGAAATTCCAGAGGGCTCCTAGGCTAACATTTATTAGTATACCCTATGGTACCTTCATGCCAAATTTGGTGCTTTTATCCGCCAGATAACGACAATTTCATTAAGCTGCCTCACTAGTCGTTACTCTCAGATTCTTAATATTGACAATTTAAGCAAAATACGATAACTAAAGATGTGATAATTAATTTTGGGCTAATTAATATAGTATAAATCCAGGCAAAGAATCCTTTAGTTTAATTTTCTCCAAGAGCAATTAATGGTTGTATCACTAACCAATAACTTTGTTATAACAGTCACCCATTTAACCGAATAATGTGTTTTAAAATGATGGAAATTTAGTTTCGTTTTAAATTTATAATTAAAACTGTTAATGAACATCGGTCTCCTCCAGTGAAAACTCCAATGCATAATTATGGTAAGGGGTGTGTTTATAGAGGACAACGTGGTAATCGTAATTAGTCCTACACTGTAAAAATGAAATGCTCTTTTGGGCATGTTAGAAAAGTGGAAGTATGAATAGACAGGTAAGAAAATTTTTGATGCAAAGTGGGATATTCAAAATAGGTAAACCTGATACCCAGAAACATTACAACCTGAAACATGTAGCATTTCTTAATCTAAAGCAGCATGTCTGTAAAAATCGGTTGTATCATAATTATTGGGTGATTCTGAAACAAATAAAAAAGCAGCAAAATCAGACGAAGAAACACATTTTTTAGAAAAATATCCGCCATCAGTAGTAATACACTATGCTAAACGCATTTTCAGTGCAAAAATGCAACAATGGCAGAAGCTGGCATCACAGAGATCTCAAAAATTGCTAACGGCATGAATCACAGCATCCTGGTTGGTGAACCGTTTTCCCCTCAAGAAGTACTCCATACTCATGAAAATATGAGGCCAAGTCTGATGAATTCGCAGGATAGGGAAAGACCTTTTTCTCAAGGCGTTGATTTTTTGTATGCTTGCAATTCGTTTGTGCCCCAACATGCGGAATATAGGACCCAAACTACTGACGAGCGATGGTTGTTTGCTGCATAATTTCTTTGCATGACATTTTTATCCAGCTGGTGGCAGTACACGTCTGTTGTGATTATTTAGCTACAGGTCAAAAACTCATAATGCACCAAAGTCATTAAAGTCCACCGCAGAGAGTTCAGAACCTTCTGAGAGAGCAGGTCGGGTATCGACATTTGCGTCGGTGATTGCCTTTTATTCAGCCAATGGACTGTTCAGTTTCTGTTGTCATAAAGCACACATTTTTCGCGCACTGTAAGAATCCGATAGTGAAAGGGAGTTCTAGCCTCACGTATTTAGATGGCAATACGTTTCCCTACTTCGTATCTGCTGCTGTTCGTTGGGTTCGTGGGGAACCAAGGAATCCAGTTTTTTAACCTTCCCCGTAGATTCAAAGTGTCTGGAAACTGTCGCTAGTCATGCAGTTGATGTTCGGAACTGGGACCACATAATATGAACCTTCGGTTTTCTACCAATTTATGCCTTAACTGCGCCGTGTCGCACACAACAGGACCACCGGTTTTTAACTCATAGTCGATGTCTACAACACGGGTATGCACCGGTCCACAAATACTTCAAAGTGATTCAGTTCCTGGCAAAACACAACATCGCAACACTGCCCAAACTACCGTACTTTTTTTCTATTCCTTGGGTTAAAATCCAGCTTAACAGGTTATCTTTTGACAAACTGGAGATCTTACAGAAAAACGTAATGTGCATTCTGAACAGCATTCCTGTTGAAGACTTCCAGGCCGACAACAATGGGTGGCAGAGTCATAGGCAACGGTGTATTAATGCAGGAGGAGGCTATTTTAAAGAATATTAAGTGTCTGTAAAATTATCTTCAAATAAACGAATTTTATGGAATCAATCTCATTACTATCTGGACATGCCCTGTATCTATCTATTTATCTGTCTATCTATCTGCCTCTCATTCTGTCTGTGTATATATATATATATATATATATATATATATATATATATATATATATATATATATATATATATATATATCTTTGTGTGTCAGTGTGTGTGTGTGTAGATATATACCCCATATTCCTTACACATGATTAAAACCTTTTCTCTGTATGTTTTTGCCGCAGCCACTCACGATAACATTTTGGCGTTTCCTGTTGTTTCCATACGTATATAAAAATGTGGAATGATCCTCGCCCTTTTTGATTTTCTATGGACGCATTTACACATAATGCCTGGTCAAAAAAATATTAATTAATTCGAAACTAATTGCCAATCTTCGTTTGTATTATGGATAATAAGAAGCTGTGTGCCTGAAATTCATTTCTAACAAGTTTCATGCAAGTACTTTGAGGAGGTTTAAAAACTTGTACACTAATAAGGCCCAGACCAGCCTGTTGGTTATAGCGTCGTGTTTCGGTACTGAGGGTGCTCTGATCGAATTCCAACCATCTGTGTCCATTTGTGTATGTGCAAAAATAATGCTGCATAATAGTAGATATCGTTCAGTCGATTTAAGCGCTTGAATTTCAGTATTTCAGTTCGCATTCGAAACCTTTTTGATGGTTACAGGTTTATTTCTATTGATAAAGTTTTTAAAGTTTAGAAAAATATGAATATTAAAAATACTACATGCCACTTGCCATTTTATAACTTATTTTCATGTGCTTTCTTACAGATTACATTCATATAAACATAAAGTAAAGTTGTTTAATTTTCTGAAAATTAAAAGAAGTTCTTATGGATATAGGACTGATATTAAGGTATGTTCATGTTTATTAAATTTTTAGAAATACATAATGGAACAGTTCATTGCTCTCTAATAAATCAGCTTTGTCTTTTCAAACATCCATCTTATTTCTCATAACTTCCATTTTCAGGATATAAAGTTAACCACGATATACGTATAATGCTCATGAATCATGAATTTCACATCTTCTCAGCTTTTTCTTTGTTGGAAATAAATGGAATATATGCATAATATTAATATATATATATATACTTTATAGACTATATATATATATATATATATATATATATATATATATATATATATATATATATATATATATATATATATATATATTATATATATATACTATATAGACTGATGGATTGATTTATACATATGGTATTCCTTAAGTAGCTTTCTTCTGTTTTTTGCATACTTTAAGAGAATTTCTAGACAAAGTTTATATGAATCATAAGTACATGTATATGGAAATCGGAGAAAACAAATTGCTTCATATTCTAGAAAATTTAATCACAAAAGATAGAAAAACTCTAATACTAAATTGATGAAAAATTATATATGGTTTTCTAGACATAAAATATGTATCTTTGTGATGAAACGCATAGTCTTTAATATTCCTTTACTCATGCTGTGAATCCATCAAATTTATTCTTTGAGAGAGCCACAACAGCAGCGCCATATCTCCCCCTACCATCAACTTTTTGAAACTTTTTTTTTTCACTCGAACTCTTTCCCATGTCGTCCTTAGTCCCTCTATCAATTTTGGTGGAATTCCGATTGATAGATCGCGCTACAGGTGACACTGAGTAGTGTAAGTGTAAAAAAAATCACCCTGTTTATATATATATACTAGCATTATTGCCCGGCGTTGCCCTGGTAGATATATAGATATAACATATTTCATGCATTCCATCAAAAAAATACTGGGCTGCACTCCCGCTCTTCATGTTCATCTGGCCAGACAGAATGCGCTTAGCACGTTTCTACTGAAATGATATACAAACAATAAGAAAGAAAGAAACTTTGAGCCTGTGGACCTTCGTCTGATTTTAAGGTCATTCCCAACCCTCTTTCTCCCGAACATTGGAATTTAACCCCCCCCCCCTCCGTCATCCTCAAACCACCCCTCTTAACGCAGCTGTTCGAGGGGAATCCACAGGGAGTAGACGCACCTCTATCGGGCGCAAAAAACATTAAAAAATTAATTTTAAAAAAACTAATTGAGCCCCAAATTTCGTTTTTCCTGATTTAAGTTTCTTGGGTCCAAAACATTAACTGTGCCGAATTTGGTCCCGGTGGGTGAAACAGTCTATGATTCTATAGCGGACAAACAAACAGACAAGCTCTTTTATATATATATATATATATATATATAAATAAATAAATAAATATATATATATATATATATATATATATATATATATATATATATATATATATATATATATATATATATATATATATATATATATATATATATATTATGGTTTCTAGAATTTTAAGGGACAAGTTCTCTTAAAAATATTTTGTGTTTAGTTCATACAGTTTAAAAAATATTGATAAGTGTCATTTTCCAATATTTATTATATCTATTTTGAACATTGTAATCACATACCCTTTATTTCGAGAAGTATTCTTCCTAAACACAATTTATAATCCCAATTTTCTGCAAAGCACTCATTTCTCATAGCTTATCCCAACGAAGTCTTAATGTCGTTGGGAAGGCTCTGTTATTGCTACAGCAATATTTCTATGTTAAACCTCTTTTTCTCAGTATTGATCACAGGGGAGCCATAGACATTGTCTTGATAATCTGTTAAGAAGTATTAAGAGATATTTACGTTTTGTCTTTAATCACAGTAACGAATCTTGTCTTTCAAATTGTTCAATTTGTTTCAAATTCCCCTAAGTCTCAATTTTTTTAAAAAAAGTCGAGAAATTTTAAATTACACAATTATTTAAAAGTTTATTTGAAAAGTCCCATGGAACGAACAAACGAACGAACGAACGAACGAACGAACACGAACACACACACACACAGATATATATATATATAGCAATTATGCGAAAGAAGTATGTTTAAAGCATACTGATAATATATAATCGCTATAGCTAATTATAAATTTAGAAATATTACACGGATTTATCAAATTCCACTAAACATTACAGAAATATGAAGAAATATGTTTTTAAACAAAAGTATTCTTTTAAGTATATATATATATTCCCAACGGTCTCGATAATCGACTTGAGAAGTCTACGGATTTTAAATTACTCAGTTAGTTAAAAGTTTACTCGAAATGGCATATGAAATATATCTTTATATACAAATGTAATTTATATCTGTCATGCTAAAAGTAATTCAATATTCTCCCAAAGTTGAGGATAATTTATGTCAGTACGACAAAATTATTTTGAAATTAGTCACGGTTTAATGTAATTAAATGCGAGTCTAACCTCGAAATGCAAACCTGCACCTATGTACCTATGTTAAAAGTATGTGTAACTGAGGGTCCTCATTAAATACGGACTGAAGAGATATCCTATCTCATTACATCGGTATCGCACTGTACCTTATTTAATATTACACACCAAATTTTAATAACAAAAGTTACAAATTTCTACTGTTTGAGAGTTTTGGTACTGAAATTTGAAGAAATACTAGGAGGCTATGATACAAATCAAGAGCATACAAAACCGAGTGTCATAGACTTAAGGATGTTGTGCATTAAATTTTCTCACCTCAGTTTCTCACCTCAGTGAGAAAATTTGTCCAAGAATTCTCTATTTGAATTTAAAGATTCTTTTTTTTTAATTTTACTCCGTAATAGAAAAAGAAAATTTGCACCTTGGGGAATTTTTTTTGAACAATGCAAACAATATTTTAAAATTTAATTTATTTTAGGAAGATATCTGGTATAGTGTGTTTTGAACTCACATAAATTCCTTTGGTGGGCAAAATTTATAAAATGAATCCTGTTGCAAGGTGCAGAAAAGTTCAGGCTATCGGAAAGTACAATGTTATTTGATTATCAGCATTTATGTAGCTGTAAATAGTAGACAAATTTACTCCATAGGTTAACATTAAGGTGAGCAAATAAAATAGGATTAGTATACAGCACAGCCTTAACGTATCTGTGTCAACGATGTATTGAATAGAAGCAAACTTATTGAGCATCCAGCATTATAAAATTCGAATATCGTCCTAACGTAAAATTAGCATGTGAAACTTTTTGACTTACAGGAAACTTGTGGAAAATCCACGTAGTCAAAACTTTTTCAATTTCCCAATAAAGGGGAATTGAAGAAGTGTTGATTACAAACTTTATGGATGTTACTGGTAATGAATGTGATCGAGATATGTCATTTTGGGTGAAATACTGATGTTATGTTGAGTACTTTTCATAATCTGCGGAAATTAGTACTTAGACTCATCTGTTACTTCCCACATAACTTTAAATGTTACAAAAAGTGTTTTTGAAGCCATTGGTTCAAAAATCTTTGTTTTATTAATTATATTGAGAAAGCATGCTAATCTGACCTCTATGCATGATACGAACTTTTAAAGGGAATTTTAATTACTAATAAATATTATCGTCAGTTTTTAACTTAACATTGTCTGTCAGTTGCTCAGTCGGCAGAAAGTCTTTAAATTTTGTTACCGACTGGTGTTAAAAAAAGTAGCTGTCCTACAGAGACAGAATTAAACTTTAAAAGCACTATTAACAATTAATGCATTGGCTATGAAGGAAAAATGAAAATTTTAAGCCCAAAATAATCAGAAGACTTTACACTTATCCAAAATAAAGTGTTGTTAATAAAAACCAGTTGTAAAAGTTTCAGTTGGTGATTTTATTTTATTTAGCTCGTCGGTCACAAAGACTGATCATATTGCGACGTATAATTTTAAGTTGAGTTAAAATGAATACAAACCTAAAGCTAACTGACGGACTTAAGATGATTTAAGGTCCTAGTTCTCAAAGCCAGGACCTTAAATCATTCGGTCATCCACCGGGGTTGCTACAGGTCCTCGGTTATATTTCACGACACAAGGGCTAATCATATTGGTACGTAATTTTTAAAGCGAATTTAAAACTACTACAAGACTAGAGATAACTGAGGGACTATGGTTCCAAATGCCGACGCCTTAATCCATTCGGGAGATTTCATCATCCAACGGAGTTGCTACAGGTCCTCGGTCATATTTCAAAACACAAGGGCCAATCAGATTATTAAGACGTATAATTTTAAGCTGATTTGAAATGACACCAAACCCCAAGGGCACTGAGGTACTGTGATTCCCAAAGCTGGCACCGTAAGTCATTTGGTCATCTAACGGGGTTGCTACAAGTCTCCGTCATATTTCACAACACGAGGGCTAATTAGATTGGGACAAAATTTTAAGCTAATTTGAAATGACTGCAAACATCAAGGTCAACTGCTGGACTATGGTTCAAAAATCAAACACCCTAAGCCATTCCTTCAGTCATCCGCCAGGGTTGCTAAAATTCCTCGGTCATGTATCACAACACAAGGTCTAATCAGATTGGGATGTATCATTTTATGCTGATTTGAAATGACTACAAACCCCAAGCTAATTACTTGGTTCTTGGTTCCCAAAGCCGGCACCCTAAACTATCCGGCCATCCACAGGGGTTTTTTAAAGTACGGATGTGTTCACCTATGCAGTTTTAAAGGCTTCTCAAGCTTTTTGTTAGTTATTATTAACTATAATTAGAGAAAGCATACAAAAGGATTAGAAGTTTCTGCACGTTCTAGATACTAATTACATCTGGTATTCCAGCATAGAAACCTTTTCCAGTAATTCAGTAAAAAGTATGTATTCATAATAATATCAACACGAGAGAGATTAGTTTTAATAAAATACCATTGTAGATATGTTGGAGGAAATATTCAGGGTTTTATATTGAATTACTGATTGCCATGGTAACAATCTAACGTCCTATCTTCTCACATTTTTAATTATGTAATTGGATAAACTCGCTTTTTATTTAATTAATTAAACATGATAATGTTTATAAATCATATATATCATGCTACAATAAATATCCAAAAGCGACGGAATATCGTTGCATTATAATTCCAAGTGAAAAATTCCTCAGCGCCATATAATACAGTATATCTTAAATAAAAGGAGACGAAAGAGAAGATATGACAGTACAATTGATTTTAATGGTGTTAAATATCATAAATTGATCATTACGTCTCTCATAAAATAACTATTTCTATTCGAAACAAACCGAAGCTAGTAACTTTTAGATTGGCCTCGAAGTTATAGTAAATAATGAATATTCACATTTATTTTTAAATTTGCATTCATGGAAATTTATATTCTCATTTATTTTTAAACTTATATTCACAGCACATAGCTTATTTTATAAAAATTCCAAGTACACGACAAAAATATTTTAAGCATACGGTAGAGAAAATAAAATAAATTTAAAATTAAAATAATTTTGGGTGATTTTTTCCTTTAAAAATTGAATTGTAATGCAGCTTTAAAAAATAACTTTTCTTCTGTATTACCCATGCTTCAGCGCATGCTATACAGTGCAATCTCGATCGATCGTTCCCCGATTCATCGTTTTCCCGTATGTATCGTTTATTTCACCCAGTCCCTACGATCATATTGCTTTGTTATGTTCCCGCATCAATCATTCAGTTTAGTCGGTCCCTTGAAAAGCATAGATCGAGATTCCACTGTATATATATATATATTAGTCTGGGCTGAAAAACTTTTTTATTTTTTTTTCGGAAACGGCTAGTTTAACAAAGTTGTTTCACTTATAGATAAGAAAAACCGCAAAAAAAAATTTGTGACAAGATAAGAAAATGAAGGTTGTGATAAGAAAATGAAGGTTTTTTTTCCAATTTTTTGAAACCCTCAAACCTTTGAAATTTGAAAAGCGCTAGTTTAGGTTGTGTAGGGTAAAGCTAATAGTACGTGAAAAAAAATTTAAATTATTGATTATTCAATATTAACTATTCGCGCTTTGCCTTAAAAACTAGCGTAAAAGCCGTATTTTGAAGGATTGCAGTAAGGCGTTTTCCACGTTTCTTTTTGATGTAGCCGCATGTAAATGCCCTATTTTTTTGGAATGCACTTGTAAGAAAAATCCGGATATATGTGTGTCCAATAAGTATAAAGTGTCAATGCGGAAAAGCCAAAAAGATACCAGTTCTTGAACTGAGATTCATATATCGTCAAAGAAAGTACAATTTGTTGAAAATAGGGTCTGTAGACGTACTGGAAACACAAAAATTTGAGAAAAGGCAACGTAAAAATACCTTGTTGGCTGATTACTGTAAAATAAACCAAGATGCAAGTACTTCGAGCGGAAGTGGGTATAAATGTAAAGAAACCACTGAGCATGAGCTGCCCGATGAAAATGAACAGGGACTGAACAGTTAGAAGAAAACAATAAAAGTGACTCTGAAAGAGATGAGCTTTTCGAACCAGATGATATAAAACTGAAAAATAAGGATAAAACTTAAAGCAACTGCTCTGGCAAGTGATCGGTATGTGGTATGTGACCGCGCTACAGCCGTGATTACGTCTAGTGTGCTCCAAGATTTCGGCATCATAAACGAGGAAGACTTGTCTCAAGTTTTCAACAAGAACAAAGTGAGAAGAGACAAAATTAGTGACAGATATCATTTGCAGTCCAAAGCTATAAATGAGCCTTTACGTGGTCTTTACTTTGATGGCAGGAAGGATGAGACTGTTGTGATTGAAATGGTTGGTTCTAAACGTTATCGTCGGACCCAAAAAGAAAATCATTATTCCTTGGTTCAAAAACCAAACTCACAATACCCTTGCATGTTTCACCCAATAGTGGGCTTTCTAAAGACATTGCTGTGGCAATTGTTACACATTTGGCTAAACTGAATATTTTTCTGGAGGAGCTCGATTTAATTGGAAGTGACGGAACGGGCACTAACACTGGCTGGGAAAATGGTGTCATTCGTCAAATGGAACTAAAAGTTGGTTGACCACTGTAATGGTGTATTTGCTTCCTACATTTCAACGAGCTACTATTCAGACATCTTTCTCATCACTTGGACGGAGCTACTGCAGTACCATCATCCTTTAGTGGCAAAGTTTGTCAAAAAGTGAAAGCCTGTGTATAACTTCCTGTGCCAGATTTTTTACCTATTGACTGCACTATTCCTATTGCTGACAAGAAAGAGATGAGCAAAGACCAACTGTATCTCCTAGATATTTCTGCAGCAAACAAATATGGTCAATGCCCAGTGTATTTGGCAGCTCGAGAACCAGGTCCATTAGCACATTCACGATGGGTAGAATAAATAGAGTACTCAGACTATATGTCAGTGAAGAAAACCCCTCAAATGAACTAAAGCAGCTGGTGTACTTCATTTTGCACTGTTACATGCCACTGTGGTCCCGGATCAAAGCAAGTGGTTATTTTTCTGAAGGTTCTAGAATTGTGTTTGAGACAATCAGATTAACACGATACCTCCTTGAACAGTTGCGAAAAATAATCGACTCAGTAATAGAACGAAACTCATATTTTGCACACCCCAAAAATTTAATTGCAGCTATGGTTATGGACAAAAGACAGCATGTGAGAGAACTGGGATGATGCCAAGTTCTCAAAGCTTGGGTAAATTGCAAGGGGAAAACAATTAGAGACCATTGATTTCAGACTTCAATAGATTTCCATGTCACACCCAAGCTGTAGAGCGTTGCGTTAAACTTGTCACCGAAGCTAGCCAAGTACTGAAGCTAGAGATGGCTACATAAGAAGCACCCTGTTGTCAAGGTCAGTTATTCCGGAATTTTCTTCAAAAGCTGCCTTCAATGTGTCTGAGTTCAACAATCAATAATGTGGCATAATAGGAACGGCGAAAGTAAAAATTGCAGTAAAAACTGCATTTGCAGCAATCTTATGGAAATACGTTTTTTTTTATGGTGCTTTTGAATATTTTGTTTGTACAAAAAATGTTTTAAACATACATATAAAAATGTTCCCTTGTCTTTTAACACCCTTTTACTATACATTGTGAACTATTGCATTTTAAATGCATTATATCAGAGATTTTGAGAAAAACTACTGAAAAAAATTTATTTTGTTATTTATTAAATATTTCAAATTGAATGCGCGATCGGAAGATATTTTGTTTTCACAATTTTTTTTTACGGTTTCTCTTATCTATAAGTGTAACAACTTTTTTCAACTAGCCATTTCCGAAAAAGACAAAAAAAAAGCTTTTTCGGCCCACCCTAATATATATATATATAACATATAAAACCCCAAAACCCTTTCAAAATTCTAAATTCTTTTAAATTTCCTTGGGCGTATATTAATTTCGTATTTTGATTCCAAGAACAAAGGAATTGACTTTCAGGCATCTTTTATATAACCCCTGTAAACTCCTATACAACCCTTGTTGTTTTCTAGTTTGTCTATGCCAAGATTTCAGGGCTTCAGCTAATTGCTGCAAGAGTTCAGGGGTCACGTGACACCTCTATTAGTTTATAAATAGAGGTGTCTTTATAATCTAATAGATCTAAATAGAATCTAATAGATCTAATCTAATAGATCTAATAGAATCTAATAGAATCTAATAGATCTAAATCTAATAGATAATCTTTAGAATACACCTCTATTAGATTATAAATAGGCGTGCCTCAATGAACATGCGGCGATTTTGGGATTTGTCATTGCCCCGAGAAGATGTAGCAATGTGAATAATAAAAAGTTTTGTCAAGATTGATGAGTGATTTTGAGTGACCGACGCTGTCGGGACCAGAATGAGCTTTCGTCGAAACCCTCGAATATCCCAGGGTAGCAGCGGGCCCCACCGGTCACACGACTGAGTTGATGTGGGAAAAGAAACTAACTTTATTCCGTGACGCACGGCCGACCGGCAAATTTAACCGTCCTCCTTCCTCCTATGAGTTCCGAGGTCGTGATATCATATATATATATAAGGGAAAATAGGATTTAGTGTCATTTATATGTATAACTTATTTATCTGAATGCAAAATTAATCAGAATTTAATGAAAAGGGAATCATGTATACATAATTAAAGTATCTTTATTTGAGAATAACTTTCACCCGTACATATTAAAAGACAATCTCAGGCATCTTAATCTAATTTTTTTAACAAAGTCTTTAGAGTATTATGGTTAATATATGTTCTAAATACACGATTCCCTTGTGAATCACATAAAATGTATGTTACAGATTTACTTTCAGAGTTTTGTATTTGATGTATTAAAACACTCAGCAACAATTTCAGTACTGCCCCATGGGAAATCAGTCTTCAGACAGTCATCATTCTTCTTAATTTTTGATTAATTTATGAGATTAGAGAAGATATATGATAGAAAATTACATAATTAATACTTTCCTTTGCCGTGATTTTGCTATATTTTTTACAGTTTTAACAGGGCAATTATTCCTTAGTTCCGTATAGCATTGTGTTTAATACTAAAACATATTTGGCCATGAATGTTGTTTTCAAGAGAGTGGATCTACTTGGAACACTCTTCTCTTCCAACGACATTCTTCGGGAACCACTTTTTCCAAAAAAACCGCCTGCTAATACAGCCATACGCCTAGATTTACTGACCCCCTGCTCAAAGAATGAAGACCATCACCTGGTGAAACTGAAAGACCTTCAGACAATGAAAGAACTTTCGCAAGAAAATTGAAAGATTGTTTACACGGATGGCTCCTTTGTTAGGTACCTTAACTACGGTGGTGCTGGTGTTCTCTTTATTCATCCAAATAGTAAAAAAACTTTTCTCAAAATTCCCACAGGTTCATTTACATCATATTTCATCAGTTAATTAATTGCAATTAAGGAAGCACTTTTTCTTCATTTGTCCAATCCTGCTGCTTGCTCAATTGAAGGGCTCGTTGTCTTTTCTTACTCAAGATCAGCCGTGGAAGCTGTAAGAAACGGGGAAACCTCCTTAACCTTCATCATAAGTGATGTGCTATGTCAACTTCATTGTAAGGGAAAGTCTTGTACCGTTCAATGGATCCCCGCACATGCCAATATTGAAAGAAATGAGTGTGCTGACTCGCTAGCCAAGGAAGCGCCGAACTTGGACTAGACCTTTTCCTCCATTACACTAGAAGATGTTAATACAATGGCCAGGTGCAGATTATCCAACCAGCTGTTAAAAAGCCCACTCATTTCGGACTTTAACTGTCCCAGTACAATAGCTTCTACAATAGCTAGGCTAAGAACGAATCACCTTAAAGGTATGGCAATCCACTTTGATGGCACAAGATCCTTTACCATCTGCAGAAATCGTCCAGAAACCCAGCTTTCTCCAGAACTTATATCTCTGACTGCCCAGCCATTGTGGCTGCCCTTTTGAAACTCGTTTGGTCACCCCCAAGAACTCCGCTACAGCCAACAGGTACCTGATCTGTCAGCTGCTATTTTCCAGGCTTTATGTTCCATCTAGACTTTTTCCATCTGCAATATTAGCAGTCACGACAACAATAACAACTTAGCTCCCTAATCTCTTTTCCGCTTGTCCTCTAACAAGTGGAAATTGAACCCACAACCTGGAAGAGAGGGCACTCTGAGAATTCCCGTAGTCCAAACCCTTTGCGCCATAAGTATATGTACAATTACTGTCTAACTAATACAATTAAATGTTAGAAAAATGTTCCCTTCAATACATAGGAAAGTGAAGGCAAAGTTCTCTTTATCATGATTTAATTATATATATATATCTTTTATTTTTTTATATTGTAATAGTATATTTCAGGGGTGGCCAACCTGCGGCTCTTTGAAGGATTATTTGTGGCTCTCGATAAATGTACCCGAGTTCCCTTTTCATTTTTGTGTTATTATATTTTAAAAAATTATTATCGTTCCGTATGTGTCATCGCCAACCAAAACCCTAAACAGATATTAAAAGCAAAACAGCGGCTGACGGCGACGACAACTCTTGACAACAGCATGGAGTGGAAACTTCACGACTTTATCCATTGTTCGGCGTCCGACGGTCATCACTTATGGTGGGAAAGAACGCCACTAGTCAGGCTCAGCGTCGAAAATAAATCAGCTAACTGGAATCAGGTGTAACGCCATCGCAGAAGGTGAAGATATTGATTTAATTACAATAGCACATACATAATTAATTTAATTATATTTACATATATACAATTTTAACATTAGGAAGAAGAACAACCACATTCAACCAGGGACGGATTTCCCATAAGGCCAACCTAGGTCATGGCCTAGGGCGCAGCCGTTAAGAGGGCGTAAATTTAGAAGAAGTAACAACCAAATTACAAAATTTTTATTGATATAAAACGAGAAAGTTCAATTATTTTTTCTTTTTCATTTTTATTTATATATTTTTAGTATCGCTAAAAATGTTATTTGCAATATATGCATTTCGAAATAACTTTTTCGTCAACTGACTAATTGCCGTTGAATCATTCAACGGCATTAGAAGATCAACTACTAACCTCAACGCCTGTTTCGCGGGAGTTTTTCGCTGGAAGCCCCTTTCCCTTTTTAAAGACAAAAATAATAAGGAGAGGGCACTTCCTCGTGGCGCGTAGCGCCCTTTACTTATTAGAGAAGATAGTTGCTGAGAAAAAAGGGTTGGTTACACTTTTAAATTACTGATAACAAATATGAAAGACAAAGTGCAACGTTGTAACAAATTTCATTTCCGTCCAAGTTAAGAATTATATGACTCATCGAAAATTGCGCGAACGAACATAAACAGTGGCGTGATCGTCCGTAATCGACCGACTCCAGACCGATTTTGAATTTGTAAACTTTCATTTCAACGGACAGTTGACATTGTGCTCTGGAGGAAACAATTTGTATCACTCTTGCTACGGATATAATTTGTAATCTGGAATTTTTGGTAAGTTAACTATAATTTGTAACACGTGTTGTTATTGTTTAAATAACACAAAACTTGTATTTTCTAAATTTCTTTATTTTTTCCAGTTCTTTTAAAAATATGACGACAGAGAACGAAAATAAAAAAAGAAAATACGAGCAAGAAAATAGAAGTTTTAATAATGAGTGGGAGGAGAATTTCTTTTTTATTGACAATAACGGAAAAGCATTATGTGTTATTTGTAATTCTACGGTCAAAAATTATAAAGCTAGCAATTTACGTCGACATTATGAAACCAATCATCCTCAGTTTTTTAATCAGTATCCACCAAATTCCAAATTAAGATCAGATAAACTTCCTTCGTTAAAATCAAATTTAAATAAACAACAGTTAATTTTGATTACCTTTAGCAATCAAGCTAATAATGTGGCTGAAGACAATTTTGTTATTGCCTGGAATATTGCTCGTGCAAAACGCCCGTATGGAGAGGGCGAGTTTATTTAAAAGAATTGGAAGATGTACTTTAAGTTTTAGATCCAAATAATGCAGCATTGCACAAAGTTGTTTCGCAAATTCCCATCTCGAGACACACAACCGAACGACGCATAACTGCAATTAATACATCTCTTGAATATAATTTAAAAAATGATTTGAAGAACTGTATTGCATTCAGCTTAGTCCTTGACGAATCGACAGATATCACAGATCTTCCGCAATTGGCAGTTTTCATACGTTTTGTTTCACCTGACTTCGTTGTTAAAGAAGAATTGTTAGATTTAGTAGCACTTCAAGAGTCAACCCGCGGTGTCGATATTAAAAATGCATTAGATTCCATAATGAAAACTTTTGATGTGCCTCTTAATAAACTTGCAAGCAATGCAACTGATGGAGCTCCGGCAATGCTGGGTAAAAAATAGGTCTTATTGGGCTTTTATGAGATGATTCTCAAATTCCACAATTCATACCGATTCACTGCATAATTCACCGAGAACATCTCGTTACAAAATATTTAAAATGTCTGATGTTATGAAAACAGTGTTACACATTGTAAATTACATTCGCACCAATGCAAAAAATCATCGACAATTCAAAAATTTCCTTGAAGAATTCAAGGACGAAGAACTTCCAAATGACATTAATTTCGTTTGCATTGTTAGATGGTTATCTAGCTACAACGTATTAAATCGATTTGTAGATTTATTTGATCCGATAACTGCATTTCTAAAAGAAAAGTAAATAACCTATTTAGAATTAGACAATGACGAGTTGTTACAAGACTTAATGTTTTTGACTGATGTCATGGAACATTTGCAAACACCGAATTTACAATTGCAGGGGAAGGATAAAATAATATCTGACCTCTCACAGTGTATATTTAGTTTTCAAACTAAATTACAACTTTTTCAAAAGGACATTAAAAATAAAACATTTTGTCATTTTCTTCGAATTAAAAAAATTTGTTCCAATATTAAACAAGAAAAACTCAACGAGTATAATAAAAGCTAGAAGGAATATTTACGGAATTCCAAAATAGATTTCAAGACTTGAAATATTTTAAATCGTCTCTTGATTATTTTCTGAATCCATTTGAAATTAACATAATTCAAGGTGAGTTTTCAATTTCCAATATAATTATGACACAAAAATCATCTGGAGAATTAGAATTAATAGAGATGCAAGAAGATCAAGCTATACAATTAAAATATAAGTCGACGCCGATTACTGAATTTTGGAAATTTATACCAGAATCGAAGTATCCTGAATTAAAAAAGGCTGTTTGTCGAATTATTTCAATATTCGGAACAACGTACTTATGTGAGTCATTTTATTCCACTTTAAAATTCGTGAAATCCAAACTCCGATCAGTATTAACTAACCAGTATCTCAAAGAATTACTGAGAAGTACTGTCACCAATTATTCACCAAATTGTAAAGAATTATCAAGAGAAGTAAAATAAATGTGTTTGATTTTTAATATTTAAATTCAATACACATATTTTGTACTTTTATTTATATGTTTTCAATAAATATAATTTCTGTAAAAATAAATTTTTAATACTTTTTTGCATTCCTTTTAAATTCGTATTTAATTGCGGCTCGCGAAAAATTTCAAATTTTGAAAAATGGCTCGGACTATCAAGGAGCATGGCCCCCCTGGTATATTTATTCAGTTGTTTTATATAGTACTGTGTACAATACCAAAACATACTGCACAATCAATGTAAAAGGTGCCTTTACAATTACCACCTTAGTAATACAAATATATATTTAGGTTAGAGGTGTGGCCTTTTCAAACACAATACTGTTTCCACGCATGAAGGTGAAGGCAAAGTTCCTTTTATCATGATTTTACTGTATATTTTTTATAGTTGTACCTATATTTATTCATTTGTTCCTTACAGCATTGTGCATAATCTCAAAACATATTACACAACGAATGTAAAAGGTACCTTTAAATATACCGCCACAGTAATACAAATATATGTTTAGATTAGAGGCGTGGTCTTTTCAAACAGAATATTGTGTTTTCACGTATGAATATGAAGGTAAAGATATTTAGTAGTTCCTATTGCAATGTGTATATATAATCCCAAAACATATTACACAACGAGTGTAAAAGGCGTGGTCTTTTTAAACACAATATCGTGTTTTCACGTATGAATGTGAAGGTAAAGTTATTCAGTAGTTCCTATTGTAATGTGTACATAATCCCTAAACATATTACACAGCGAATGTAAAAGGTACCTATACAAATACTGTCACTGTAATACAAATATATGTTTAGATTAGAGGCGTGGTCTTTTCAAACGCAATATTTTGTTTTCATGTAGGAAGGGGAAAGCAAAGTTCGCTCTAACATGATTTTACCATAACTATTTGGTAGTCGCGCCGGTATATTTATTCAGTAGTTTCGAGCTGTAATGTGTAATGTTGGCATTTATAGGGAGATAAAGCTCCCCAATATTCAAAATTATCTTCCAAATCTTGCTGTTAACTTCTATAAAGATTTACAAAATTTTTTTATTAAAAATCTTGCCGATTACGACCCTACTGACCCAGCTGACAAGAAACGGCCCCGTGCCATTCTTGCTCGTAACTTTTAATTGTTTGTCCTGTTCTTTGTTCGCTCAGTCTCTTTTTCCCCCATGTTTTAGCTTTACTTGTACTATCGAAGCTTTTTGTTTTCTCCACTTTTTATTTTCCTTCCTACTTTCGTTTTTATTGATCACTGAAGCTTATGCATTGCTATATCATCCTACAGTGGAGGGCCCGGCCCATGTACTGTAGTTACCACTACTCTTCCTGAAGCTCCTGAAGCTCTGGAAGTTGTATTGTGTGTAATATGAAAACACAATACACAACGATTGTAAAAGGAACCTGTACAATTACTGCCTTAGTAATGCAAATATATGTTTAGATTAGAGGCATAGTCTTTTCAAACACAGTACAGTCGAACCCCGTTATAACGAACTTCAAGGGACCAAAGGTTTGGTTCGCTATATCCGGTGGTTCGCTATATCCGAACCGTTAAGAAAAATGTTCACAAAATGTATAACTCATTAGTTGCTATGTGTATTCAATAATGATGTATTAAAAAACGATAAAATCTATTAAAAATGACCATTAATGAATTAAATTGACTAAAATCGAAAACATTAAACTGATACAATACTAATTAAACTAATTAAAAATGAAAGACAAATGGATATAAATTCATTTTACCTTTAATTCTTGCTCACTCTTTTGTTACAGAAATAATCGGTAATCTTCTGCTGACGTGATACCTATTTCAAAAACATTATATGAATGTTTTTGAAAGTACGTCAAATTCTTTGTCCAGTACGTCAAATGACTGCAACACTCTTTCTTTCACTGTTTGTGTGGAAAAGAAACTTATTAATTACACGCATTGCTGCTGTAGCATCTAAGATGGTGGGAATTTCATCATTTATGTGCACCTCTTCATCAGCATCAGATGCAGAATCTTCGATCTCAGAATGATTCATTTTAATTTCTTCCACGATATCTTCATCAGTCGGATTTTCACATGTAATGATTTCATCATCAAATGTTTCGAACAATTGCATGTCACAATACGAGAATGGGGAAATATTGTGTTTTTCTATCCACATCGCGATAGGTAAATCATCATCTTCTTCTTCAACATTCTTTGCTAGGCCAGCATGTCGAAAACATTTTCTAATTGTAGAATCTGTAACAAGCCGCCAAGATTTTTCGAGCATTATAAGTGCATCAAGAAGAGAAACGTCACATTTTACATTTTTATCATATCCTTCTAAAATTCGTAAAATGAGCTGCGTCCTGTAATGACATTTAAGGCTTCTGATGACACCCTGGTCCATAGGCTGTACTACAGAAGTTGCATTCGGGGGAAAGAGTACAATTCTAATTGATTGTAACTGTTTATCGTTTTTGTGTGCACTACAATTGTCAAGCAGAAGTAGAATTTTCCGTTTTTTAGCTGAAAGTTCACGATCCCACTTTCGAAGTTCTTTTTCAAACAGTTCCTTAGTCATCCACGCTTAACGGTTGGCTTCATAAGAAACAGGAAGCCGTTTGATATTTTTGAAGCATCTGGGGTGTTTAGATTTTCCAATTACTAGAAGCTTACGACGTTCAGTTCCGCTCATATTGGCACACACAAGAAATGTTATTCTGTCTTTCGACAATTTTCCGCCATTACATTTCTCTCCATTACATTTTAATGTCTGGTTTGGTGTCATCTTGTAAAACAGTGCAGCTTAATCAGCATTAAATATGTCATTCTCGTCATATTCACTAGAGATGTCATTCCAAATATTTTCTTTCCACGTATCGATGTTGGATGTTGAAACATCTCCAGATTCTCCGACAATTTTTCCGGAAGATATGTTGTTCCGCTTCTTCAATCTGTCTAACCATCCATTAGAACACGTAAATGGAATTCCAAATTTACTGGCAAATTCATCAGCTTTTGACTGAAGCATTTGCCCAGAAATTGGTACATTTTGGCTTCTTTGAATGCTGAACCATTTTAATAAAGCTTCTTCCACTTCTTGATGGTCAGCTTTTCTTAATTTCTTTTGGGAGTTCAAATTTTTCTCGAAAGCAGAAAGCATGCTTTCTCTGTTTTTCCATATTGTTCCAACTGTAGATTTCGATAAATCTTTTTTTCGGCAAATGTCAACTTGGATACCTCCATTTTGTATTTCTCTTATGATATTTACTTTTTCTTCGATGCAGAATGCTTTACGCTTGCTCGACATGATGTACCTAATGATTTCTTAAAAGCGAATTTTTAACTTGTGATAAACACTCAAATAGGTGAATTAGATGAAATGGCTTCCCTTCCACCTGCGTGTGGAAATGAATCTTCGGGCTCGACCCTGAGCTGACCTTTCCCCTTGTTCTCGGGTGCGCATATGCTATACTGTTCATGCTTTTACTTGTTCTCCTCGAGCGTTTGGTGAACCTTTCCCCTCCCCTCCCTCCTCTTACTGTGGTTTCGCTTACCGAATTACTGGCGGGATTACAACTGCAGAGTGGCTATCGTAAAAGGGAAAGAATGCAAATGTGTCTACCCTTGAATAAACAGACTTATCGCTGATTTACTCCGTGTTTCACTAGCTGACATACATTTCCATATGAAATAAGAGTCGAAGTCATGTTTTCACAACTGCGGAAAAATTAAAAAAAAAAATAAACAGTCGACTGAAAAAAAAGTTTCGTTATAGCCGATTCTTAACATTTCGGAGGTTCGCTATAAAAGGGTAAATTAGCATTAAATAGAATAGGAAAACGGCGGGACCAAAAATTTCGTTCGTTATATCCGGGAGTTCGTTATATCCCAGGTTCGCTATAACGGGGTTCGACTGTATTATGTTTTCACGTATGAAGGTGAATGTAAAGTTCCCTTTAACATGACTTTACTATATATTTTTTTATACTTGTAACGGTAAATTTATACAGTAGTTCTTGTAGTATCCTGTTTAAAAACAAAACATATTAAACAGTGAATGTAAAAAATACCTGTACAATTACTGTCTTGGTAATCCAAATATAAGTTTAAATTAGAGATGTGTTCCCTTCAGGCACAATATTGTGTTTTCAGGTATAAAAGTGAAGGCAAAATTAATACATAGTAAAAGATAAATGTTAATATCAGACAACTGGTCAGTTAAAATTTTTGCTACAACTTTAAGAGTAAAGGCATTTTGGTGTTATTGGCTATATCTTTGTTCAAAACTATAACAACTTTTGTTCGGAATTTCACGACAAGTACGAGTTCACTTCCGGAGGGGAGGCCAGATGACGTATTGCCAGAGGACGTATGAAGAAGAATTATCATTGGTTGTTTCATGGACATGCGTCGAACAATGTTATTATCGATGATTCAACGGGTTTGATTCTATACAGTCGCACGATTCATGTTATGTTCTTTATCCCTATGATATTTATTCGCTTAATTCTATTAAATATTCTTGAAAATACTATTTCAGTTTTATTTAGTCGTCATGTCATTGAAATTTCTGGAAGTCGGGGTAAGTACTTCAAAATATCTATTCTAAATCCATTCATCCCATTATTCGTATCTCAATACTAATTAGTGGACATCCAACTAAAATAAATCTCCATAAAATTTTTGGTCCGTCGACCGTGGAGTACCTATGGTGTTCTAGTTCTAAATCGAAAGTAATGTAAGCGTAATTCTAGTCCTAAATCGAAAGTCATGCAAATGTAAAGCTAATTCTAAATCCGAAGTCTTTCAAGTTTAAAGTTGAATTTACATTCACTTGTACATAATGTCGCCTAAACAATCAAAAAATCAAGCGCGGTTTGATCAGTTATGTAAAGAAATTAAATATTTTGAATCAAAAGTTCATGATTGCGACGGCAATGATCAGGCGCGTATTACTGTGTTTAAAACGAAAGTGAAATTTTATGAGAAAGGTTTAACAGATATATTTGCGGAATTGTCCCCTAAGGAAAGTGATGATAGTTTTGAAAATTTATGACATATCAAAATGTTATTTTAAACTTACTTGTAGATTTAGAGAGTAAAATATCAAATAGCAATGGAAAAGTTGTTGAGGTAGAAGCGAAAACATCAATTGTGAAGTTGCCGAAATTGGAATTACCCCATTTTTATGGAAACTCGGAGAGTTGGATAACATTTAAGGAATTATTTAATTCATCGGTGTTGGAAAATAAACAACTGTCAGAAAACAACTGTCAGAACAACTGTTGAAAAAATGCAATATTTACAATCATCAGTTCGCGGAAACGCCGCTAAACTTATTCGGGGATTTGCAATTCAGGGTGAAAATTTAAAAAATTGTTGGGAGATAATGTGCCAGAGATATGAAAATAGAAGACAATTGGCATTAAGCCAGATACATAAAATCTTTTCGGTAAAAATTACTAAAGCAAATAATTCGAAATTGTTATTAGAATTAGTAGATACATGTGTGGAAGCTATTCGTAATTTGAAAACATTAGGGTTAGAATCCAATTTGTTAAGTGAATTGATGTTGATAAATTTCATGTATTCCAAATTGGATGAATCTATAAGGCAAAGATGGGAACTTTCTTTAGACAGTGATAGTGTACCTAGTTTTGAGTTATTTAGAACATTCATTGAGAAGGAAGCGCGTAGCCTTAGTGAGGGAAAATATACTAAAACCGAAAGTAGAGTGAATACGAGCAAAGGGTATATTGATTATAGTGCAGTAAAAAAGCCTATTGTAAATAATGCGGTGGTAATAAAAGGGAAAAATACATGTATAATATGAAATCAGGTGCATCAGTTATTTCGTTGTTCAGATTTTAATTCCTTGTCGGTCAACGACAGATGGAAGGTGGTTAACTCAAATCGATTATACCCAAATTGTTTAAGGGGAAATCATTCACTAAATTCTTGTAGGATCAATATTTCTTGTAAAAATTGTGCTGAACGTCATCATACACTGTTGCATGTTTATGCAGTTCCTAAAAAGGAAAAAAGTCAGGAAAACTCTGTTTCGGTTTCAAATAGTGCACATATTCAGCCGCATTATAAAACCAAAAATGTGATGTTATCAACTGCGTTAATTCACATCCAAGCCAAATCAGGTGAAGTTTTAATGTGTCGAGCGTTACTAGACAATGCAAGCCAGAATTCCCTTTTATCGCGAAATTGTGCTGAGCGTTTAGGACTTCCATTACGTAGTACTACGCATCGTTTGATAGGTATTAATGGAGTATTAGCTGAAACATCTCTATACGTAACTAACGTTACATTTTCGTCCCATTTTGCATCCGATAGTTTTACGGTAGATGCACTTGTAGTTAGTCAAGTTACTTCCCCACTTCCGAATTTCAGTTTCGTCAGACATGACTGGCCTCATATAAAAAATTTAATACTTGCGGATCCAGAATTCTACATTACAAAGAACATAGATATCTTGCTTGGGGCAGATATTTTTGCCACATTATTAAAAGGCAAGAAGGTTGAGGGAAATTATGGAGAGCCAGTAGCCATATCGACTGAGCTTGGTTATATTTTATCTGGACAAGTGAATGTGGCGCTTGACGAACATCCATCTCTTGTGTGCCATTCAACCACCATATCACCAACAATTGAAGAAACTATCAAGGAATTCTGGGCACTTGAAGATATACCCAAAGCTGGAAGTCCAAGTGAGGACGATAAAAAGTGTGAAAAACTTTTCATTGAATCGGTAAAGCGAGATACAACAGGGAAATATATTGTTAACCTCCCATTCAAGGACGACAGAGAGTTAGGGGAAAGTAAAGCAAGAGCTCTACATAGGTTTAAACTTTTAGAACCAAAATTAAATTCTCAATATTCGGAATTCATGGACGAATATTTAAGCTTGGGACATATGACCCTATTGCCACCTATTGCATATAACCCTATTGCGGATAAAGAAAACCTCAGTCCCAATTTTTACTTACCGCATCATTGTGTTATAAATGCAAACAGTCTTACTACACGATTACGTGTAGTGTTCGATGCTTCAGCGAAAAGTAGTAATGGGCGTTCCTTAAACGACATTTTACTCAAAGGGCCCAAACTGCAAACTGATATCTTCACACACTTAGTCAAATTTAGATCACACACTGTAGCATTCTCGGCGGACATTGCCAAGATGTACAGACAAATTCTCATTGACGAAAAGAACTTGCTCTATTAAAGGATTTTCTGGAGAAAAAATCAATCTGACCAGATTCAAATTTATACACTTAATGCAGTAACATACGGCATAGCTTGAGCCCCGTACCTTGCCCTGCGCACTCTGCAGCAATTATGTGAGGATGAAAAGGATAAATTTCCCGTCGCTGCAGACATTGCCCGAGAACATTTTATATAGATGATCTCTTAGCAGGCGTAGACTCCGTTGACTCAGCAAAAGCTGTGATACAAGAAATGCAAGATCTTTTTCCCGCAGGCAGATTTTTACTTAGGAAATGGTCTTGCAGTCACTCAGAAGTTCATTCAGAACTGCCGGATTCCTTAACACTAGAACCGAGGGACTTTCGATATACCTAGAACCGCGGAGCGGGTCATTTTGACCCTAGATTGTAAAATTATAAACGATGTACAAGCGCTTAATTTATTTTACTAAAACATTTTATTTTTTAAATAATAATCAATATTTCTCAGAATTTACATTAAATAATTTATATAAATCAAGTGAAATTAACTTAATTTTTACAAAATCGTATTATTTCAAATTTTATGTCCTTGAGTATAATAACATGTCTCTTTAAAAAAATATGGCATAAATTTCGAAATTTCAATGGAAAAACCGAGTATCTCTTTTTAATATGTTTAGACATAAATTCAAAAAATTAAAAATTAAAAATTTTATCAGTTACTAAAAATTTTATCAGTACTTAGTTTTACAGATTATAAAATCGAATTTACTTTATGCATTTTGTACAAAACTGAGTAATAAGTTTTGTACATTTTCCACAGATGGGTGCTTTACATTTTGAACAGATATCTAGAGTTTTATTTTCACATTTCGAAATGTGGCATCGGACTCGTTTACGCTTAATTTTTGGTTGTCCGTCGTTTTCATTGGTTGCTTCACATGCTCTTTTTTCCACCTTTTTATGTCGGAAGAGAACAAACTTTTCTCGCAATTCTTCAACCAAGTCTTGAATGAATTGCCGTCTACTAATAGATTTTCCAGTTACAGCTTTATATAAAACCCAGACATTGATTGCATCAAGGTCCAAAATATTACAAAAAAACATGCACCGGCCACCTACGTGAAGCAGACTTGGCTGTAAATTTCCTTGCCATTTGTTCAATCACGTCCACACCGTATTTAGTTGCGTTGTAGAAAGCGATTGTATCAGGTAGTTTTTTGGGGGGTTATCTGCAATTTCTACGTTTGCACGGAGACTACTTAGCAACAAAACGTTTTTATCTTTTTTACCTTGATAAACAGTTAGACTCGTGTCTTTATGAGTTAGTACCGTAGTCGAATACAATGTGGATTTTAACATTTTTACAGAGACTAGTATTTCTCTTCTTGAGCGTTTTGCAGTTCCTACAAGGCTAGTGTTTTTGATTTCAATGCCTCTGCAAGCTTCAGTGTCGTGAAATAGTTGTTCGTAGTGACATTCTACCTTTGTTCTCATATGGACTTATTAGTCGCAGCACTACATGTTCAGAAAGAGAAACGTTGGATGGACTATGGTTATCTTTTCCAACATACGGGAATCCATTTATCAGATATTTTGAGTCAAATCTGCAGCCAACCAGAACTTTATTCCACACTTATCTGGTTTGTTTGGCATGTATTGGATAAACCTACACCTAGCTTTTGTAGGATATAACTGTTCATCTAGAGTTACATTAGGACCTGGTGTATAGTTAATCTTTCAATTTTCCTTGAAACGATTTTAGATATCCGAAATAAGGGCAAATTTGTCTGTCTCTAGACGCTTTGATCTTGTTTATTTTATGTAGAAGCGTAAAAATCCCATTATTTCACTGAATTGGTCTCTTGACATTGTATTTTGGAAAAATGGTGGTCCTCAGTTCTTTGACCACAAGCTATCCAGTTCAAGTCATTTTGCACAATATATACCACATGCATATAAAATTTATATAAAAGCATCTATTTTTTTCTAATGTTATATTCCTTTTTCCTTCCTGAATCGGCCGATGAGCGTCATCTTCAGCTCATTTCTTTATGTGTTTCAATATCCATTTATCTATAAAAAGTCTCCAAGCACTTGAAGGACTGTTGTCGATAACATTGCGTTTAGCATGTGGTGTTGGGCCCCCTACTTCTTTCAAAATATTACACTTTGATTTTCTTCCTCTATCGTTTGTTCCTAATTGAGCGACATTCCAAATTGTCCCATCTTTGCGATCTTCATTATTTCCAACTTTGCATGTTATTGTCGCTTTCTTTTTCAAATTTCTTTGCGTGTGTGTATCTTTTCTTGGAATGTTTGATTATTATTTTTTATCAGATAAATTATCATTAGTATTGCGATGAGAAGGACCAGGGATTGTTAGAGCATTGCCATAGTCATCTTCACTTTAATTTTTTTCAGCCGAATCAAAATTTTATTCATTAGCAGGCAGGTATTCATCCTCACTACTCAAAATCGAATCTTGAGAAACCTTCTTTTACCGAACCTTTTGAATCCTTTTCATATAATTGTTTTAAATATTCTAAAGCTCCCTGCACAGCAAAATTACGGCGTCGTGACATAGTTTTTATACATATACTAATTACAGAATAAAAACAACTTCAAAAAGTCTTCTAAATATTCGCAGTAATTTTTCACTGCATTCGAACGTAGTTCGTGTTTCAAACCTAATATAATGACCTTGATTAAAAAACGTTCACTATTCCCCCTTCTGGTACAGTCCATTTAAGGAATTCTAGGGTGGGGTAGAAGTATTTTACAGTTACAGTTCGAAAAATTGCATCTGTTTTTCGTTATTTGTGCATTAACATTTCTTATGGGTCAAATTGACCCTCTCCGCGGTTCTAGGTATAAGTGTTAATAATCGGAAAAATATTTATGTTACGAATTTTTAAATTTGGTGAATGGTTGTTCACCTTAAAATATTAAAAGTCATAAAACAAATTGTTTTTTCAATCGATACTTTTCGCGTGGTGATAAATTAAACATCGTTTTGGGTCAAATTGACCCGCTCCGCGGTTCTAGGTATAAGTGTTAATAATCGGAAAAATATTTATGTTACGAATTTTTAAATTTGGTGAATGGTTGTTCACCTTAAAATATTAAAAGTCATGAAACAAATTGTTTTTTCAATCGATACTTTTCGCGTGGTGATAAATTAAACATCGTTGCGGGTCAATTTGACCCGCTCCGCGGTTCTAGTGTTAAAGGCTCCCAGTTTAACACATTTATTTCAAGACAAATCTTCGCAAAAGATTCTAGGACTCTATTGGAATCTACTAACGGATTCTCTTCAAGTGAGGGCAATCGAAGACAATGAAATATCTACCAAGCGGCAACTTTTGTCCGTAATTGCAAAAATCTTTGATCCTTTGGGTCTTATGGCACCTTCCACAATTATTCTTAAAATGCTGTTGTAAGAGTTGTGGAAAATAAATCTGTCATGGGATGATCCTGTTCCTTATAATATTTTAGAGAGATGGGTGAAATTTCAATCGGAGCTGAACCATTTCAGAACTATTACTGTTCCACGTTATATCCATGTTGTGAACGCCATTAAAGTAGAAATGCACGGTTTCTGTGATGCTTCGACGAGGGCGTACACAGCAGTAGTATATTTTAGAATTCTGTCTCATGATACAACTCACATATCTTTAATAGCAGCCAAAACAAGAGTGGCTCCAGTAAAAGAAGTAACCTTACCTAGGCTTGAATTATGTAGTGCGGTGCTGTTAGCTGAACTCTGTTGTGCTGTAAAAAAATCAGTCAAATTCTCAATTCATCACACATTCCTTTGGTCAGATTCAACCATAGTCTTGAGCTGGATTGCCAACCCCCCGAAAAAGGGTAATCAATTTGTACAAAACCGTATCATGAAAGTTCATAAGTATATGCCAGTGCATTCATGGCACCATATTCCAGGCCGTGCCAACCCAGCAGACTGTGCATCCCGCGGTCTATATCCGAAACAACTTAAGGAAAATTATGAGTGGTTTCAAGGACCCAACTGGCTACATCGGGTTGACTATATACCTTCTTACACGATTGAGTGCTCATTAGTAAATGAACAGGATGGATCTGAAGACAATAAGGGTTGTGTAGGCAAAACGGATAACCATCTTCATATTCTGGACAGGTTTTCATCATATTTAAAGTTAGTGCGCGTGGTAGCATGGGTTTTACGTTTTGTTAAAAGAGCCAAGTCATTAGATAGATCAATTGGTCCGCTAACGGTTTCTGAACTAGAAAGCTCACGTAAAACAGTAGTGACATTAATGCAGAAGGAGGAGTGTGCATCTGAAATAAAATTACTTACTGAGAAAAAACCATTGCCAAAAAAAGTCTAAGCTGATATCTTTAAATCCCTTTCTTGATAAGGAAGGTATTCTCAGAGTCGGGGGACGGCTCAGTAAACATCAAACATTAACCCATGACCGAAAATTTCCAATGCTCATTCCAAAAAATAATCCGGTTACAACAGCAATCATTCGCCACTTTCATGAAACAAGTCTGCATGCTGGGCCAGAATTAGTTCTGTCTTTGATTCGACAGCATTTTTGGATTCCTGATGGTAGATCAACTGTTAAGAAGGAGCTTAAGACAGTGTGTTACATGTTTTCGAGCATCTGCTAAACCCACATCACAAATGATGGGTGATTTACCTTTATCGAGAATTTCCCAATCCCGACCATTCGAAAAGGTAGGAATAGATTTTGCAGGCCCAATTAACACAAAATGCCAACATCAAAGAAAATCAACTACTTTCAAATCTTATATATGTCTTTTTATCTGTATGTGTACCAAAGCTGTACATCTAGAGTCGGTATCGAATCTGTCGTCAGCCGCATTCCTGGCTGCCCTTCGACGGTTTGTGGCACGTCGAGGTTATCCCTTAGAAATATTCTCCGACAACGGGAAGAACTTCGTCGGTACAGCATCTCATCTTAAGACACTTTTTCCTTCCATGAAAGATTCCCAAGTTCAAAACTTTTGTTCGCAAAGAAACATTAATTGGCACTTCATACCCCCTTACGCTCCAAATTTCGGGGGATTATGGGAATCAGCCATTAAACTTGCAAAAAAGCACTTGCTTAAAACTTGTGGAGCAGCTCTATTGATTTTTGAAGAGTTAAGTACTCTGTTGTGCCAAGTTGAGGCTTGCATTAACTCTCGCCCGTTAGTCCTTCTGTCCGCCGATCCATGTGATTTTCGGGCCCTTACTCCTGGTCATTTTTTGATCGGGACTCCTCTCCTTGATCTTCCTGAATCTTGTGTTGATAATCCTTCTTTGAGTCTATTTTCCAGGTGGAAAATCGTGTTGCAGCTTCGCCAAAATTTCTGGGCACGCTGGACTAAAGAGTACCTCAGCACCCTTCAACAACGAAAAAAGTGGCACCACCCTTACGCAGTGGAGGTAGGATCCCTGGTTCTGGTCAAGAATGAGCAATTACCATCGCTCCAGTGGCCCTTAGGCCGGATCACTAAAACTTTTCCAGGCAGGGACAAGGTGATTAGAGTCGTCCAAGTAAAAACTTCATCGGGAGAGCTAATCCGTCCTATGCAGAAGATCGTGCTCCTTCCATGTCGCCCCCCGGAGTATGTTCGGAATTTCACGACAAGTACGAGTTCACTTCCGGAGGGGAGGCCAGATGACGTATTGCCAGAGGACGTATGAAGAAGAATTCTCATTGGTTGTTTCATGGACATGCGTCGAACAATGTCATTATCGATGATTCAACGGGTTTGATTCTATACGGTCGCACGATTCATGTTATGTTCTTTATCCCTATGATATTTATTCGCTTAATTCTATTAAATATTCTTGAAAATACTATTTCAGTTTTATTTAGTCGTCATGTCATTGAAATTTCTGGAAGTCGGGGTAAGTACTTCAAAATATCTATTCTAAATCCATTCATCCCATTATTCGTATCTCAATACTAATTAGTGGACATCCAACTAAAATAAATCTCCATAAAATTTTTGGTCCGTCGACCGTGGAGTACCTATGGTGTTCTAGTTCTAAATCGAAAGTAATGTAAGCGTAATTCTAGTCCTAAATCGAAAGTCATGCAAATGTAAAGCTAATTCTAAATCCGAAGTCTTTCAAGTTTAAAGTTGAATTTACATTCACTTGTACATAATGTCGCCTAAACAATCAAAAAATCAAGCGCGGTTTGATCAGTTATGTAAAGAAATTAAATATTTTGAATCAAAAGTTCATGATTGCGACGGCAATGATCAGGCGCGTATTACTGTGTTTAAAACGAAAGTGAAATTTTATGAGAAAGGTTTAACAGATATATTTGCGGAATTGTCCCCTAAGGAAAGTGATGATAGTTTTGAAAATTTATGACATATCAAAATGTTATTTTAAACTTACTTGTAGATTTAGAGAGTAAAATATCAAATAGCAATGGAAAAGTTGTTGAGGTAGAAGCGAAAACATCAATTGTGAAGTTGCCGAAATTGGAATTACCCCATTTTTATGGAAACTCGGAGAGTTGGATAACATTTAAGGAATTATTTAATTCATCGGTGTTGGAAAATAAACAACTGTCAGAAAACAACTGTCAGAACAACTGTTGAAAAAATGCAATATTTACAATCATCAGTTCGCGGAAACGCCGCTAAACTTATTCGGGGATTTGCAATTCAGGGTGAAAATTTAAAAAATTGTTGGGAGATAATGTGCCAGAGATATGAAAATAGAAGACAATTGGCATTAAGCCAGATACATAAAATCTTTTCGGTAAAAATTACTAAAGCAAATAATTCGAAATTGTTATTAGAATTAGTAGATACATGTGTGGAAGCTATTCGTAATTTGAAAACATTAGGGTTAGAATCCAATTTGTTAAGTGAATTGATGTTGATAAATTTCATGTATTCCAAATTGGATGAATCTATAAGGCAAAGATGGGAACTTTCTTTAGACAGTGATAGTGTACCTAGTTTTGAGTTATTTAGAACATTCATTGAGAAGGAAGCGCGTAGCCTTAGTGAGGGAAAATATACTAAAACCGAAAGTAGAGTGAATACGAGCAAAGGGTATATTGATTATAGTGCAGTAAAAAAGCCTATTGTAAATAATGCGGTGGTAATAAAAGGGAAAAATACATGTATAATATGAAATCAGGTGCATCAGTTATTTCGTTGTTCAGATTTTAATTCCTTGTCGGTCAACGACAGATGGAAGGTGGTTAACTCAAATCGATTATACCCAAATTGTTTAAGGGGAAATCATTCACTAAATTCTTGTAGGATCAATATTTCTTGTAAAAATTGTGCTGAACGTCATCATACACTGTTGCATGTTTATGCAGTTCCTAAAAAGGAAAAAAGTCAGGAAAACTCTGTTTCGGTTTCAAATAGTGCACATATTCAGCCGCATTATAAAACCAAAAATGTGATGTTATCAACTGCGTTAATTCACATCCAAGCCAAATCAGGTGAAGTTTTAATGTGTCGAGCGTTACTAGACAATGCAAGCCAGAATTCCCTTTTATCGCGAAATTGTGCTGAGCGTTTAGGACTTCCATTACGTAGTACTACGCATCGTTTGATAGGTATTAATGGAGTATTAGCTGAAACATCTCTATACGTAACTAACGTTACATTTTCGTCCCATTTTGCATCCGATAGTTTTACGGTAGATGCACTTGTAGTTAGTCAAGTTACTTCCCCACTTCCGAATTTCAGTTTCGTCAGACATGACTGGCCTCATATAAAAAATTTAATACTTGCGGATCCAGAATTCTACATTACAAAGAACATAGATATCTTGCTTGGGGCAGATATTTTTGCCACATTATTAAAAGGCAAGAAGGTTGAGGGAAATTATGGAGAGCCAGTAGCCATATCGACTGAGCTTGGTTATATTTTATCTGGACAAGTGAATGTGGCGCTTGACGAACATCCATCTCTTGTGTGCCATTCAACCACCATATCACCAACAATTGAAGAAACTATCAAGGAATTCTGGGCACTTGAAGATATACCCAAAGCTGGAAGTCCAAGTGAGGACGATAAAAAGTGTGAAAAACTTTTCATTGAATCGGTAAAGCGAGATACAACAGGGAAATATATTGTTAACCTCCCATTCAAGGACGACAGAGAGTTAGGGGAAAGTAAAGCAAGAGCTCTACATAGGTTTAAACTTTTAGAACCAAAATTAAATTCTCAATATTCGGAATTCATGGACGAATATTTAAGCTTGGGACATATGACCCTATTGCCACCTATTGCATATAACCCTATTGCGGATAAAGAAAACCTCAGTCCCAATTTTTACTTACCGCATCATTGTGTTATAAATGCAAACAGTCTTACTACACGATTACGTGTAGTGTTCGATGCTTCAGCGAAAAGTAGTAATGGGCGTTCCTTAAACGACATTTTACTCAAAGGGCCCAAACTGCAAACTGATATCTTCACACACTTAGTCAAATTTAGATCACACACTGTAGCATTCTCGGCGGACATTGCCAAGATGTACAGACAAATTCTCATTGACGAAAAGAACTTGCTCTATTAAAGGATTTTCTGGAGAAAAAATCAATCTGACCAGATTCAAATTTATACACTTAATGCAGTAACATACGGCATAGCTTGAGCCCCGTACCTTGCCCTGCGCACTCTGCAGCAATTATGTGAGGATGAAAAGGATAAATTTCCCGTCGCTGCAGACATTGCCCGAGAACATTTTATATAGATGATCTCTTAGCAGGCGTAGACTCCGTTGACTCAGCAAAAGCTGTGATACAAGAAATGCAAGATCTTTTTCCCGCAGGCAGATTTTTACTTAGGAAATGGTCTTGCAGTCACTCAGAAGTTCATTCAGAACTGCCGGATTCCTTAACACTAGAACCGAGGGACTTTCGATATACCTAGAACCGCGGAGCGGGTCATTTTGACCCTAGATTGTAAAATTATAAACGATGTACAAGCGCTTAATTTATTTTACTAAAACATTTTATTTTTTAAATAATAATCAATATTTCTCAGAATTTACATTAAATAATTTATATAAATCAAGTGAAATTAACTTAATTTTTACAAAATCGTATTATTTCAAATTTTATGTCCTTGAGTATAATAACATGTCTCTTTAAAAAAATATGGCATAAATTTCGAAATTTCAATGGAAAAACCGAGTATCTCTTTTTAATATGTTTAGACATAAATTCAAAAAATTAAAAATTAAAAATTTTATCAGTTACTAAAAATTTTATCAGTACTTAGTTTTACAGATTATAAAATCGAATTTACTTTATGCATTTTGTACAAAACTGAGTAATAAGTTTTGTACATTTTCCACAGATGGGTGCTTTACATTTTGAACAGATATCTAGAGTTTTATTTTCACATTTCGAAATGTGGCATCGGACTCGTTTACGCTTAATTTTTGGTTGTCCGTCGTTTTCATTGGTTGCTTCACATGCTCTTTTTTCCACCTTTTTATGTCGGAAGAGAACAAACTTTTCTCGCAATTCTTCAACCAAGTCTTGAATGAATTGCCGTCTACTAATAGATTTTCCAGTTACAGCTTTATATAAAACCCAGACATTGATTGCATCAAGGTCCAAAATATTACAAAAAAACATGCACCGGCCACCTACGTGAAGCAGACTTGGCTGTAAATTTCCTTGCCATTTGTTCAATCACGTCCACACCGTATTTAGTTGCGTTGTAGAAAGCGATTGTATCAGGTAGTTTTTTGGGGGGGTTATCTGCAATTTCTACGTTTGCACGGAGACTACTTAGCAACAAAACGTTTTTATCTTTTTTACCTTGATAAACAGTTAGACTCGTGTCTTTATGAGTTAGTACCGTAGTCGAATACAATGTGGATTTTAACATTTTTACAGAGACTAGTATTTCTCTTCTTGAGCGTTTTGCAGTTCCTACAAGGCTAGTGTTTTTGATTTCAATGCCTCTGCAAGCTTCAGTGTCGTGAAATAGTTGTTCGTAGTGACATTCTACCTTTGTTCTCATATGGACTTATTAGTCGCAGCACTACATGTTCAGAAAGAGAAACGTTGGATGGACTATGGTTATCTTTTCCAACATACGGGAATCCATTTATCAGATATTTTGAGTCAAATCTGCAGCCAACCAGAACTTTATTCCACACTTATCTGGTTTGTTTGGCATGTATTGGATAAACCTACACCTAGCTTTTGTAGGATATAACTGTTCATCTAGAGTTACATTAGGACCTGGTGTATAGTTAATCTTTCAATTTTCCTTGAAACGATTTTAGATATCCGAAATAAGGGCAAATTTGTCTGTCTCTAGACGCTTTGATCTTGTTTATTTTATGTAGAAGCGTAAAAATCCCATTATTTCACTGAATTGGTCTCTTGACATTGTATTTTGGAAAAATGGTGGTCCTCAGTTCTTTGACCACAAGCTATCCAGTTCAAGTCATTTTGCACAATATATACCACATGCATATAAAATTTATATAAAAGCATCTATTTTTTTCTAATGTTATATTCCTTTTTCCTTCCTGAATCGGCCGATGAGCGTCATCTTCAGCTCATTTCTTTATGTGTTTCAATATCCATTTATCTATAAAAAGTCTCCAAGCACTTGAAGGACTGTTGTCGATAACATTGCGTTTAGCATGTGGTGTTGGGCCCCCTACTTCTTTCAAAATATTACACTTTGATTTTCTTCCTCTATCGTTTGTTCCTAATTGAGCGACATTCCAAATTGTCCCATCTTTGCGATCTTCATTATTTCCAACTTTGCATGTTATTGTCGCTTTCTTTTTCAAATTTCTTTGCGTGTGTGTATCTTTTCTTGGAATGTTTGATTATTATTTTTTATCAGATAAATTATCATTAGTATTGCGATGAGAAGGACCAGGGATTGTTAGAGCATTGCCATAGTCATCTTCACTTTAATTTTTTTCAGCCGAATCAAAATTTTATTCATTAGCAGGCAGGTATTCATCCTCACTACTCAAAATCGAATCTTGAGAAACCTTCTTTTACCGAACCTTTTGAATCCTTTTCATATAATTGTTTTAAATATTCTAAAGCTCCCTGCACAGCAAAATTACGGCGTCGTGACATAGTTTTTATACATATACTAATTACAGAATAAAAACAACTTCAAAAAGTCTTCTAAATATTCGCAGTAATTTTTCACTGCATTCGAACGTAGTTCGTGTTTCAAACCTAATATAATGACCTTGATTAAAAAACGTTCACTATTCCCCCTTCTGGTACAGTCCATTTAAGGAATTCTAGGGTGGGGTAGAAGTATTTTACAGTTACAGTTCGAAAAATTGCATCTGTTTTTCGTTATTTGTGCATTAACATTTCTTATGGGTCAAATTGACCCTCTCCGCGGTTCTAGGTATAAGTGTTAATAATCGGAAAAATATTTATGTTACGAATTTTTAAATTTGGTGAATGGTTGTTCACCTTAAAATATTAAAAGTCATAAAACAAATTGTTTTTTCAATCGATACTTTTCGCGTGGTGATAAATTAAACATCGTTTTGGGTCAAATTGACCCGCTCCGCGGTTCTAGGTATAAGTGTTAATAATCGGAAAAATATTTATGTTACGAATTTTTAAATTTGGTGAATGGTTGTTCACCTTAAAATATTAAAAGTCATGAAACAAATTGTTTTTTCAATCGATACTTTTCGCGTGGTGATAAATTAAACATCGTTGCGGGTCAATTTGACCCGCTCCGCGGTTCTAGTGTTAAAGGCTCCCAGTTTAACACATTTATTTCAAGACAAATCTTCGCAAAAGATTCTAGGACTCTATTGGAATCTACTAACGGATTCTCTTCAAGTGAGGGCAATCGAAGACAATGAAATATCTACCAAGCGGCAACTTTTGTCCGTAATTGCAAAAATCTTTGATCCTTTGGGTCTTATGGCACCTTCCACAATTATTCTTAAAATGCTGTTGTAAGAGTTGTGGAAAATAAATCTGTCATGGGATGATCCTGTTCCTTATAATATTTTAGAGAGATGGGTGAAATTTCAATCGGAGCTGAACCATTTCAGAACTATTACTGTTCCACGTTATATCCATGTTGTGAACGCCATTAAAGTAGAAATGCACGGTTTCTGTGATGCTTCGACGAGGGCGTACACAGCAGTAGTATATTTTAGAATTCTGTCTCATGATACAACTCACATATCTTTAATAGCAGCCAAAACAAGAGTGGCTCCAGTAAAAGAGGTAACCTTACCTAGGCTTGAATTATGTAGTGCGGTGCTGTTAGCTGAACTCTGTTGTGCTGTAAAAAAATCAGTCAAATTCTCAATTCATCACACATTCCTTTGGTCAGATTCAACCATAGTCTTGAGCTGGATTGCCAACCCCCCGAAAAAGGGTAATCAATTTGTACAAAACCGTATCATGAAAGTTCATAAGTATATGCCAGTGCATTCATGGCACCATATTCCAGGCCGTGCCAACCCAGCAGACTGTGCATCCCGCGGTCTATATCCGAAACAACTTAAGGAAAATTATGAGTGGTTTCAAGGACCCAACTGGCTACATCGGGTTGACTATATACCTTCTTACACGATTGAGTGCTCATTAGTAAATGAACAGGATGGATCTGAAGACAATAAGGGTTGTGTAGGCAAAACGGATAACCATCTTCATATTCTGGACAGGTTTTCATCATATTTAAAGTTAGTGCGCGTGGTAGCATGGGTTTTACGTTTTGTTAAAAGAGCCAAGTCATTAGATAGATCAATTGGTCCGCTAACGGTTTCTGAACTAGAAAGCTCACGTAAAACAGTAGTGACATTAATGCAGAAGGAGGAGTGTGCATCTGAAATAAAATTACTTACTGAGAAAAAACCATTGCCAAAAAAAGTCTAAGCTGATATCTTTAAATCCCTTTCTTGATAAGGAAGGTATTCTCAGAGTCGGGGGACGGCTCAGTAAACATCAAACATTAACCCATGACCGAAAATTTCCAATGCTCATTCCAAAAAATAATCCGGTTACAACAGCAATCATTCGCCACTTTCATGAAACAAGTCTGCATGCTGGGCCAGAATTAGTTCTGTCTTTGATTCGACAGCATTTTTGGATTCCTGATGGTAGATCAACTGTTAAGAAGGAGCTTAAGACAGTGTGTTACATGTTTTCGAGCATCTGCTAAACCCACATCACAAATGATGGGTGATTTACCTTTATCGAGAATTTCCCAATCCCGACCATTCGAAAAGGTAGGAATAGATTTTGCAGGCCCAATTAACACAAAATGCCAACATCAAAGAAAATCAACTACTTTCAAATCTTATATATGTCTTTTTATCTGTATGTGTACCAAAGCTGTACATCTAGAGTCGGTATCGAATCTGTCGTCAGCCGCATTCCTGGCTGCCCTTCGACGGTTTGTGGCACGTCGAGGTTATCCCTTAGAAATATTCTCCGACAACGGGAAGAACTTCGTCGGTACAGCATCTCATCTTAAGACACTTTTTCCTTCCATGAAAGATTCCCAAGTTCAAAACTTTTGTTCGCAAAGAAACATTAATTGGCACTTCATACCCCCTTACGCTCCAAATTTCGGGGGATTATGGGAATCAGCCATTAAACTTGCAAAAAAGCACTTGCTTAAAACTTGTGGAGCAGCTCTATTGATTTTTGAAGAGTTAAGTACTCTGTTGTGCCAAGTTGAGGCTTGCATTAACTCTCGCCCGTTAGTCCTTCTGTCCGCCGATCCATGTGATTTTCGGGCCCTTACTCCTGGTCATTTTTTGATCGGGACTCCTCTCCTTGATCTTCCTGAATCTCGTGTTGATAATCCTTCTTTGAGTCTATTTTCCAGGTGGAAAATCGTGTTGCAGCTTCGCCAAAATTTCTGGGCACGCTGGACTAAAGAGTACCTCAGCACCCTTCAACAACGAAAAAAGTGGCACCACCCTTACGCAGTGGAGGTAGGATCCCTGGTTCTGGTCAAGAATGAGCAATTACCATCGCTCCAGTGGCCCTTAGGCCGGATCACTAAAACTTTTCCAGGCAGGGACAAGGTGATTAGAGTCGTCCAAGTAAAAACTTCATCGGGAGAGCTAATCCGTCCTATGCAGAAGATCGTGCTCCTTCCATGTCGCCCCCCGGAGTATGTTCGGAATTTCACGACAAGTACGAGTTCACTTCCGGAGGGGAGGCCAGATGACGTATTGCCAGAGGACGTATGAAGAAGAATTCTCATTGGTTGTTTCATGCAGAGCCTGACTAAGGCAGGGGCATACGGGGCAGTTGCCCCGGGCCCCCACATCAGAGGGGGGCCCCCAAATCGAATAGAAAGTTTAGTATTAAGTATTAAGTTCTTCATTACTGAAGTAGTGAAGCAGAGGGGGGGGCCCCAAAGAAGTTTTTGCCCCGGGCCCCAATTAGGCTAAGTCGGGCCCTGGTTTCATGGACATGCGTCGAACAATGTCATTATCGATGATTCAACGGGTTTGATTCTATACTGTCGCACGATTCATGTTATGTTCTTTATCTCTATGATATTTATTCGCTTATTTCTATTAAATATTCTTGAAAATACTATTTCAGTTTTATTTAGTCGTCATGTCATTGAAATTTCTGAAAGTTGGGGTAAGTACTTCAAAAAATCTATTCTAAATCCATTCATCCCATTATTCGTATCTCAATACTAATTAGTGGACATCCACCTAAAATAAATCTCCAAATTTGTATCCCATATTATTTTAATGGGAATTTTAAAACTCTCGGGTTGCAATGGTCTAACCATGAAGTACTTCACCGATTATAAATGCATTTTTCAAGTAAGAAAATTTCAAGCAGTTGCTATATGTTGGAATTTGAATCAATGAATATATAAGGGAAATAATACGTGTAGAGTTTTAATTAGATGGATGGAATAGATCTGGCTTTCACGGTCACCATCTGATGATCACCTCTCTAAGGTAAATTAGTGCTTAATTGTCTCAACAATGAGGTTTCGCCAATTGTAAAGAAAACTTTCAAGTAAGGAACTTTCATGTAGTCACGCGTTAGGAATTATGAAATAATTGAATGAATAAGAAAAAATATGCGTAGAGAGTTGTAAATAAATTGAAGGGGGTCAGATGCGGGCTATAAATTCACCATCTGATGGTCAGCTCTCTAACGTATATGGGTGTATAATTGTCTCACCAAGGAGCACTCGGGCAATTATAGAGGAAACTTTCAAGTAGTCACTAGTTAGAGATTGTGAAATAATTCAATAAATAAGAAACTTATACATAGGGAGTTGTAAACAGATTGGTGGGTAAGTACTGGCCTATCAGGAAACCACATTATGATCACCTCTCTGAAGTATATGAGTGTATAATTGTTTCAAAAAAAGAGCACTCTGCCAATTATAAAGGAAACTTTAAAGTAAGAAACGTTCAAGTAATCGCATGTTAGGAATTGTGAAGTTATTGAATATATTTAAAAAAATATATACTTAGAGAGTTGTAAACAGACAGGCGACTCAGATCTGGCCAATGAAGTCACAATATGATGACCACTTCTCTAAGGTATTTGAGTACATAATTGTCTCACCAAGAAGCACTCTCCCTATTATAAAGAAAACTTTCAAGTATGAAACTTTCAAGTAGTGACTATATGTTAAAAATGAAATAATTGAAAAGATAAGAAAAATAACACGTGGAGTATTGTAAATAAATTGTCGAGTTAGATCTGGACTATGAGATCACCATATGATGATCACCTTTCTAAGGTATATGAGTGTACAATTGTCTTACCAAGAAGCACTTTCCCAATTATAAAGGAAACTTTCAAGTAATCACTAGTCATGAAGTATGAAATAATTGAAAGGGTAAGAAAAATGATACATGGAGAGTTGTAAACAGATTAGCGGGTCAGATCTAGCCTATCAGGTAACCACATAACGATCTATAATGTATATTAGTGCATAAACAAAGTATTATGAATAATAACATACAAGTGCAAAACAATAAAAAGCTGTATTTTCTCCATCAAAACATTCTTACATAGCACTTTCAAATTCAATTTTGTGATTACAGTTTGTATAAAATTTTCAGTCGCTCACCAGAAATATTTACATACAACACATTTTGACAATAGTTTTGCATTTAAAATATTATTCTAGATCTGAATTTTCTTAAGAGTCGTGGAGAAAAACCATATGTTGTGTCTTCTTGATATCTCACATGCTTTCAAAAGTGTTTCGTAGAAAAATTATTTTCACTGTCAAAAGTTGGTTCAGTAAAATATTTGTCACATATTCTTGATCTATTTTTTTTTACCAGCACAGGAAAGTATACGTTTTCTTTAATGCACATTTTATTATAACTTTATAATGTTAACTTTAATTCACATGATTTATAAACTTTTATATTTTTTAGTGGTTTATGTAGTCAAATAATGACTTTTATACGATGACGCTTATCACACAAAGGAGGAAATTTTTATCTTTTAAAACTGTCTTAACTTAAGGAAACGCTAAGACAAATATGTTTGATATAAGAGTATCGTTTAAGTAAAATGAATGAATTAGATATTTAATTAGTATTCAAAATCATAAGTTTATAAATAAGTGGCCAATCACTGAGGTAATTGATTATTTCCAGACCACGGGCATATTTTTAAGAAAGAATATTTCTTAACGGGATTTTTCATAATATAATAATTCCTACAAAAATTTTAAATGATGTAGTAACGCCTTTTTGCTGTAAGAAAACCTTTAGATTCTTAATTTTTAATTTAAAAAAACATTCCCAGTAGTGTTAACTGTTATATTTCGAAAGGTCTAAATATAAATATTATAAATAACTTGCGGTATAAAATACGTACGCAGTTATTCTATTCTCTTAGGATTTGAAAGTCGAAAGGATTTTATATGTCTGTTGGAATTTAGTAATAAGCATAAAGGAAAATTATTTTGTGACCGTAACCTTATACGTTACGGTTTTAAATGTAAAAACTAAAAAATGTGATAGTAAAAAAGAAATTCAAGATTCATAAAATAAAAATGAGATATATTTGTTAGATTTTAATTATATCTAAAGCAAGGTCAATTTTTTTAATAAAAATTGAAAAGGACAAAAGCTAAAAATTTGTATTTATTACCTACGGTCTCTAAAATAATCTGGTCATAAAAGTTCTAATTAAATTAAAGGAGGAATGATTTGCCCAAGAAATTCATCTGTTTTAGTAAAAATTAGAAAAGCTATATTGTTTCCTGTGCTGTGTTTATTTGGTCTTGGAACACGATGCTTAGTTTTATGTTAGTTTTTTTTTTCTCATTGAATGATATCTGAGTCACTGTAATTAAAGACAGGCACAATCCATTTCGTAATGTACTGTAGAATTCTCTTAAAATTCTTGTAGAATCTTTGAGTCTTCAAGCGTAAGTTCCGGAGAGAGTGAAAGTTGATGCTATCTGAAGATAAAGGTGCTTAACAGATACAACCAGATGAGAATTTTTCATGAAAATAATGGAATGATTCAGATGAGTTTTATGCCTATAAAAGTCTGCTGAAGTTCTTAAAAGAGACGATGTGTGAAGTTCATTGTTTGGATGAATCGTGGCAAAATGTCTGATACACGATTCTGCCTTTGGAATAAGCTTCTCGGCATATTTAGTTGATATATCCCCGTGAATCTTGATTCTGAAAGAGAAAATAAAATTATTGTACCATGTCTTGAAATAAAATCTGATTTTTTTAGTATATTTATTTAATGTCAGTGAGCGTTAGATTTTATGTGAACCGTTGGCGATATTTTTGAGGACTTTTTGGTGAATTTGGCAACTTTTGGGGACATTTTGAGTGTATATATCTAACTGAGAAAAGGTATAAGTTCCCATGTAACCACACTAAGATTGAATCGAAACACAGGGAAAACTTCATTAATCAAAACTAAAATTTCATTCCTTTACTGCGTTAAACAAAAATTGTGCGTTATTTCACTAGAGTTATTTTACCATAAATATTTTTACAGAGTCCAGATATTTAGAAATTTAAAGAAAAAAATATCGGGCTACAGGATGAATCTTTCTATTTATCAGTTATCTCAAACTAGAAATAGAAATACAATAATATTCACATCCATTTTCTTTGAAATTCTTCCACTGTCATTAAAGCAAAATTAATTGATGTTTATGCAATCAATTAGGAAAGATTTTAAAGAAGAAATAAGTTAGCTCTTTTTTCCCCTAAAATCAGCCAAAACTTTTAACTTACTGCTGCATATGAAGTATGCATACAACACACTTTGAACAGTACTTCTTTATTAAAGCAGCCTTGGCGATATAGTTTTGGAGAAAGTCAGATTAATCATCGCCTCGTGTCTCTCAAACACACTTGCCACCTTTTGTATGGCAAAGTTCAAATTCTTTTCATGTGTTCTTGCTGTAAAATACATTAAAAAAGTATTCTAAAGACAAATGTTTTCATTTAGTCTTTTTGAACACATATACAAAACATATGGAGCCTTTTGCTTTGAAAATATAGGGTGATTCACTCGAAAGTGGCTCCGAATATTCTGAAAAAACTCTCGTTTGGATGAAGCCATCTGAACCCAAAAATTCGCTACATACCTTGACATATATGTAATCGATTGCGTTACATGCGAGGCTGGAAGTGATCTCCGTTTTCTGCCAGACACGTTTCGGCGCGGCACTCCATTTTCTGAACTTTTTGACAATGATATCGAATGGAATAACAACAATATCACGTTGGATGTTTTCCTTCAATTCTTCCACAATGCGAGGTTTGTTCTGACAGACTTTTCCCAAAAGAAGGCGTATGGTGTTCTCAGATCGAAGTCCCTTTGAAATAACCCTGCTGCAGATGAAAGACTGGATATCCGCCGTGCTCATCTTGCTTCACACGTTGCTTCATCTTGCTGGAAGTAACCTCAATTAACTCACGATCATCCAGTTGATCCAAAAACTGTTCAAAAATGTCCATTACATATCGGTGTCGAAGAAAATGGGGCGTATGATGTGCAACTGATACATCGCGCACATCATAGCAACTTTTTGTTCATCGAACGGTGTTTGAGTAGAAAAGGGATTCTCAGTGGTTCAAATATGGTTTTTTTTTCAAGTTAACATAACTCGGCAAATGGAATCACGCCTCATCCGAGAATCATGTGATATGATATGTCATCTACTAGGGAGTACATTTTACGTTCTTTCGTTCAGATTGCTTCGTCGAATCTAGAGTTATTACAGAATATTTGGGGCCTCTGCCGAGTAAATCCCCCCATACTAAGTGGTTACATGTTTCTCAGTAGAACAATTGAAAAAACAAAATAGCGAAATATTCATTATTTATAACTTTCAATCTTTCTAAATTGTGAAATAAAGTTATTCATAAACTGAACTATGTTAACTTTCATCATCTTTTTATCCCGCCAACGCTTTTAAATTACGCCAACGTTGTTTTAATAAGGAACTACTCTTTGAACGTTATAAGATATTATGGTGAAATCGAAGGATTTATTTTCAGCGCGCTCGAAGAGAATTAAATCTATTTTACCTTTCCCTTTTACACTTTTATCTGCCTGTTTATAACTAGGTAAACTCCTAACTAGCGTAACTTATACACTTTGAACTTTATAACATACCACGGCGAAATCGTAGGAATTATATTCAAAGCTCTCGAAGAAAAATAAATCTATTTCACCTCTCGCTTTCACACTTTCGTCTGTCTGCTGGTGGTGGTGATGAGCTCTGTGTGGCTGTCCCCGAGTGCTTGCTTCGCTGCTCTTGCGATGACTTTGGTGGGCGAGTACTCTTGGAGCAATGTGGGTTGAAGTGACAGTTCTTGCGAAAGAGGAGGGGTGGGGGGCGTGTTCTGCAGTAATGGCACTCCTGAGGCAGTCTAAGAATTAAACGGGGAAATGTAGTCTTAACTTAAAAATAACTTAATTTATAAATCAGTTATTGTAGAGGCATTGCTCATTCTTTAAATGTTGTTAAATTTTAGTAATACTTTAAATTTTAACATGGAAATAAATATATATATATATGTATGTATGTATGTATGTATATATATATGTGTGTGTGTGTAGTCTTGATTTATTAATCAGTTATTATATAATCATTGTTTATTCGTTTAGTGAAAATTTTTCATTCCTACATATCTAGGATATTTCATTTTAATGACAAATGTTACCAATTAGTTTTTTTCACTAAATCACACAATAATAAATTATTTGTTTCTTAAATTTTCTAGAATCTCCTTGTATTTTAAATTTAAACAAATATAATCACTCAAATGAAAAAAAAAGGTATTGCTTGTGTAATTAGTATTTTTACTTAATGATGTCAAAGTAACTGTAACTTCATTCATGCATTTGAGGATTTTTATTTTTATTTATTTGATTTCACGTTCAAGTATTCCAACAATTTATAATACGGTCTACTTTAAAAAATTCTATACAACTAACAGAAACATGTTCTGTTACTTAGAGTTATTAAACGTATTTGAAGTTTAAAACAAAATTACAAGAGAATTATCTTTCTTAACAAATTTCGCAGTAAGTTGATCTTAAGATTGTGACCGCAATAGCCGACTTATTCCATTACTACAGAATACTCTCTGTGTCGCTGATTCCTAAACTGCTATTATTGTTGTGGACCTCTTTGATAGTCAGGTGAAAATTGAGCACGCCTCCTTCTGGTAATAAAAACTCATATAGCGAATCGTTTCAAACAAAAAAATTGGAAATATAACAAAGCATCGAATAGTTTTAAAAGATCTAATTATATTCGATTATATTTGTTTTCTAGAATGGGAAAGATACATAAAATAAAATACAAAGGATTTTTAACAAAATATCAGCAAATTACAAAAACAAATTTGTGATTTAATAATGTATTTATACTTTAATGACGTATTATTTACAGAATGACTACTGCACAGTTTTACACCTCATTGAATTCAAATTCAAAGAATACTATGTGTTTCTTTTTTAATTTTCACATTTAATGTATGCATCCTTTATAGTTTTAAATAAAAAGTCTCGAAATTTGTGCTTTGCTGCCTCAGCGAGTTCCTGGACTAGAATTTATCTCCAAGTAGGTGGACCCCTTGAAACTGATCCATGGACCCCCAGCTGGTTCATAGACCACAGGCTAATAAACTATGCTCTAGGTTGAGGGTTCAAACAATTACTTTAATGGACAGATATTCCTTACATCTTCCATAAATTAGATAAATCTTAAACGTTTTCTTTTTGTTTCCCAGTGTCATTTTCACAAAAGTATTTAATAACGGAATACATAAAATTCATAAACTTATAGAACATACTAATTTGCTTCTGGAATAAGAATCTGGGGTTAATATGCCTCCGTCGACAGAGGATGTCCTCCAGTGCAAACCATCTCCACATAAATCGTCATCATCGTCTAATGTCCCTTCTTTCAGAGGAGCTGAAATGTAGAAAAAAGTATTTATAAAAAGGTCTTTTTGTTTGTGATACATGTTATCACAGAACACTTCAAATGTTTTATAATTCTTAATGGTTTGTCCTGGTTAAGACTCATTTATGCACCAAATACATGAAATAAAAACGGTTAATCAAGATTATTAACATTTGAGAGCCTGTGAAATTTGTGGAATTTGATTCCATAATGTTTACAAGGAATTCCCCGGAATTGAACAAAGCTACAATATAATTTATTAGATTCCCAGCAAAGTATTTAATATCTAGTTCACCATCAATTAAGATAATATCAGTTGTCTATTTAGCGACTTCTTTAAAAAAATTGCATAGAATTCATATTAAATAGAAATTTAGTGAAATAATTTTATTGATATATCTTTCAAACGTTTAGAAATTTATTTTGTTTCAAAGAAGTTTTTTTAAATGTTTAGAATATATTAGTGCCCTTTAATTTGAATATATTTAATATATTTCAACATATTATCTCTCTCTCTCTCTTCATTTAAATATGTGTGTGAGTGTAGACAGTAAATAGAAGGACTCTGAACCGGCAGTCTGATTTTTATAATATGTTTTGTTTTGAAAACTAAGCTACGACAGAGATGGAAGTATTGCATGGGGCCATGTCATGCGGAAAGACACAAATATATATTCCTAATTACTGCCACATTAAAGGAACTGCATTGTTACATAAAATGATTATGTATCTCACACAAATTCGTGGTTAAAGGCAAGATAATCAAAGATTTAGCCTTGAATATAACAGAAGCCCCTTTGAATTCAACAGTTGGAACAATGCGGAAAGAACATGCTCCTCGGACAAACCTTACTACAGTATCTTGCTGTCTATGAACTACAGGCTAAAAGTTATTCATAATGGCAGTCTCTTTCTGGCACTAGGCCGATTAATGAGGGGTTTCTGTGGATATATATATATATATATATATAAATATATATATATATATATATATATATATATATATATATATATATATATATATATATATATATATATATATATATATATATATATATATATATATATATATATATATATATATATATATATATATATATATATATATATACAGTGGGTGATCGGTTTACGAACATAATCCGTTCCATGACTATGTTCGTAAACCGAAATGTTCTTTAACCGATCATCGATTTGCCATAGATTTTTATGGGACTTCGATTAATTCGTCCTGGAGGCCCTAAAAATTAAATTAAAAGATATATATATATTTATAATTTCTTAGTAAGTTTATTTTTTGTCAAAATAATACAGTCTTGCACATTAATCAATCATATTTTTTCGTTAAGGGGTCGTTATAGAACATGTCCAATGTCGATTGCTTTTCTCTCTTCTTCAGAATTTTCTGGAAGTGATTAATAGCATTGTCATTGTAGAGATCCCCAACCCTATTGACATCGGCTTGGTTTGGGTGACATTCTAAGACCGTTGCTCTGACATCCTCCCACTTCTATAAAAGATCTTTAATAGCAGATGTCGTCATTGGTCCTCTTTCGTCTTCTTCTTTTTCAGAAGGAGATACATTTCGCTGGTGTTCTTCATTCAACATTTCTTGGAGTTCTTCTGTTGTTAACTCATCTTCATGTTCCATTATGAGCTCTTTAATGTCATCCTCGTTCACCTCCAATTACAGATCTTAAGCAATTTTCCCAATTTCATTCATAATTTCAGGGGCATTATCTCCTTCCCCCCGAACACAAGATGGGCACAGTTTTCGCCAAGCAGAAATCAACTGTCGTTGAGTGAGTTCTGACCACGCCTTTTGAATGAGTCGGATAGCTTCAAGAATGTCAAATTTTTCTTTCCAAAATGTTTTTAATTTTATTGTTCAAGATAATTGGCATGTTTCGAAACACCGACGAAACAGCGCGCGAGTCTACAATTTCTTGAAACCCGCAATAACCTCCTGATCCATTTGCTGAATCAACGAAGTCGTATTCGGAGGTAGAAATTGAACTGTCAGCCAGGGAAAGTCTATCAGCAAATTATCTTCAAGGTCCTTTGGTTGTCCTGGTGCATTGTCCAATAGCAGCAGTGCTTTCAATGGAAAGTCATTGGTGTCAAGGTAGTCCTTGCTAGGAGCACAAACTTCAAACAGCTATTCTTTGAAAAGAATCTGCGGGACACATACCCTCTGATTTGATCTCCACATCACTGGCAGTCTTTTATTGATCATGGAAATTTTTTGAATGCTCTAGGATTCTCAGAGTAATAAACGAGAAGTGGTTTAAGCTTCATATCACCAATAGCGTTAGCTTCTAAAAGTAACGTCAATCGGTCTTTCATGGATTTATGCCCAGGAAAACTTTTCTCATCTTTTATGATGTAGGTACGGTTCGGCATGCGCTTCCGAAACAAACCTGTTTCATCACAATTGAAAATTTGGTGTGGACAATACCCTTCGTTTTCAACGAATTCTTGAAATTTGCGACAGAACTTCTCAGCTTCTTCTTTATCTGCACTAGCAGACTCACCATGCATTACCACATGTTTAATGCCAGATCTACTTTTAAACTTTGCAAACCAGCCAGTGGTAGCCTTGAATTCTAACTTCTAGGATGACGAACCTGGAGATTGTTCCTTCAACTTCTCAAAAATTTCTCTAGCCTTCTCTTGAATGATTGCCGTACTAGTTACATCTCTTTTCATTTCCCTTTCGTTTATCCAAACTAAAAGCAACCTCTCCATTTTTTCATGGATGGCACTTATTTGCTTCTCAGATGTGATTTTCGTTACTCCTTTAGCTGCTTGAGTCTTCTTGATGATATCTTTCTTAGATAATATTGTTCCTACTGTAGACCTGTTCAAGCCATATTGCCTAGCAACATCAGATATCTTCTGCCCACTGTCAACATTAGCTATAATGTCTTGCTTGGTTTATATGGTGAGCACAGTCTATGGTGAGCACAGTTTTTATGCCTCATAATATTACCAAATTTTTAATATTTTTATTTTTACTTTTTTTTTAATTTATAAGGGGTTCAAAAATTCAGAAGGGCAAAAACCAACTAGCGTACATAAAGGTTACGTGTACAATTCACAAAGTCTCGACGCAAACCACGCAGTCTGCGACCGTGTCGAGTGCTCTGAGCTCTGACGAGAGGTTGTGATGAAATGTATGACGTTGCGAGCAGCGCCCCACCGTTTTTAGAATTCAACTAGATGGAACTTCATCATGTAAGCATGGATCTTAGATTAGTGGCAATTTGTAGACCCCCTTTAAGGGTTATACATACATGTAAAATAAATGTTTATAACTAAAATTGTGTCGTTTGTAGACCTCTTGAATAGAATTATTAGATAAACTCACTGAACCAACCCTTGGTTGATCTTGGACTACTAGAAACTTTTTTCGACCTTTTGTCACAGAGGTGCTCGGTAGAATTCGTTTTAGTTCGTTATCCGAACATATGTTCGTTGTCCGAACACAAAAATCTTTCGTGAAAGTGTTAGTTATCCGAATTGTTCGCAGTCCGAAATGTTCGATCACCCACTGTGTGTATATATATATATATATATATATATATATATATATATATATATATATATATATATATATATATATATATATATATATATATATATTTGTGTGTGTGTGTGTGTTATTTTACACTTTCATTTTAACGCCTTTCCTCTACGCAAAACGCAAAAGTTTATACATATTTTCTGGGAGCAATTTTCTACATATAATTCTTCTTTTACCACTTTAATATTTAAAATATTTTAAGTGTTATATTTCTCTAATACATAAAGATCTCGTATTCTTGTTATTATCCTTTCTCACTTTCATGGTACAGTGAAACCCCGATATATCGAACTCGATATAATCGAATTCCTTGAGATATATATATATATATATATATATATATACGTATATTGAAAGAGAGAAAGGAAGTTTTATGACAAATGTACAATAAAGTATTAGTTATAACACACCTGGAATGATATCTGGACACTTTTCTTCACCCGCACAGCTACAAGATTTCCATTCGTCATCTGTGTCTTTTCGTAATGGAGTGTGACATCTATTGAAAAAACAAACGCTTTTAGAATGTGATGCTTAGAACTATATAAAACAATTTATTTTAGGTTTCAATTAATTTCATTATCTTCAAAGTATCACAAATGTTTTATATGAGGATTGCAGAACCGTGTACCCGTTTTAAATTACTGGAACCAAAAACTCTGTTCCTTTGGTTGTAGAGCTGAATATTGGAAATCAGTAAAGCTATGTACACACGAGAGCGTTGCAACGCGCGTTGAGGAAATACAACTGATCAAATGATTGCGTACACATACAACGCTCTCTTCTACTAGAGGCGCGTCACAACGTGAGTCTGGAGAGTTCCACGCAGACCGCGCAACTGCAGCGCACCACGAGTTCCTTTGTGTTGAATTACACCGTACCAATGGTTTGCGTTGAGCGTGCGCGTTGCAATGCCCTAATGTGTACGTAGCCCATTGGTGGCTCCAGGGGGTGGGGGCAACAAAAAAGCCCGGCGTATTTTTTTCCATAGCCTAAAATTATATAATCGTAGACCTAATACTAAATGAGTTTAAATTTAAAATGAGACTATGTTTATTTCTTTTATATATATAATACAATATATATATATATATATATAACCCTAAGAGCCAACGTTGCCCCCCCCCAAAAAAAAAAAAAAATAATAATAATAATAATAATATATATATATATATACTCTGGACTGGAACCGCCCCTGACGTAGCCTTAGGCTTTGGTTTTAAAAACAACATTTTATTGGCGATAAACAATTCTACTATGCTTCACAGTTTATCACTATCTAGATTTTTTGTAGCCCTTTGTCTTTAGCGCATCCATAGTATTAGATAATAACAATATTAGATATAATAACATTAACCACTACAAATAATACTTTACTATAATAATATTCATACTATGATAATCCTATAATAATGTATACCCTACAAGATATAATAACATTAACTACTAGATCCTTCTCGACCATCTTAGATGTCAATCCCCTCCTGCCTTCAGAATATTTTTCATCGGGTGTCATTTGCTTTTATTGGTTTATTTAATACAAAATATTCAAAAGACATTTTATTTATTGCAATTATAAACAGCAAAAATAGATTCATATTATTTAAAATTATACAATCTAGTCTTCGGTGAATTCCAAATCAAGTGGCAAATTTAAAAAATATATATAATCACAACGAAAAAAAGCGAACCAGAATTCGATAATTTTAGGTTTTTGAACACATTTCTTTAAATTAACGCAATTTAGAATATCGTATTTTTTAGACCATAAGACACACCGGACCACCTCAAATTTATGTGAGGATTTTTAGAACAGAATATTTTGTATTTTGTTAGGTATGTAATGATATTATCTATTTCTTACTTAATAAAGATAAAAAAATATATCTGTGACTTGGTACAAGAAGTGCCTAAGTCAGTTTTCTTCAAGATGACTTTGTTTGCTTATGTCTCTTTAAAAAATATTATTTTCAATGTAAGAAGCACCCAAGTCTGTACAAGGGTTTAGAAAACACTTTTAAAGCATCGGACGAATTCAGGTATCTTTAACATTGAAAATATTTTTTTTTTTTAAGAGACATAAGCAAACAAAGTCATCTTGGAGAAAACAGACTTAGGCACTTCTTGTACCAAGCCACAGATATAAAAAAACATAATAAATTATATGTATAAAATACACCTAATATATACAATAAATATACTATATAATATATATAATAAAATATTCATTTTATTTTATAATGTTACCTTCGGACTGTAAGAAACACCCCAGTTTTAAGTCGATTTTTACCATGTTTTTATTAACTTGCTTTCTTGTTTGTTTGTGTGTGTGTTTGTCCCTTACAAATCTTTCAATCGATTTTTAAACTAACTTCCCGACTAGCTAGACATTTGAAACTTTTAGAATAGCTCAGAACACGATGATAATGCATTTTTTAATACTTTTAGCCATCTTTAAGCAGAATTAAATTAATTTTCAGTTATTTTCAGTTAATTTTGTTTTGTAGACTGGTGCAGCCATCTATCGGCCGTGACGGGAACGAAAATTTAAACGCAAGTTAACTTCCAATTAACCTTTTCTTTCAAGGTAATGGTATAATTTATCAAAAAAATTTTTAAAAAGTATTTATTAATACATAGATTTGTCAAGTTTATATGATTCAATAGAAAATTGAAAAACATGGTATATAAAAATTTCTTTTTATCTTGTAATTATTTTCCTATGCAATGAACTAAAATTCTTTACGTTATAAATGAATATAGCTTTTCCATTAATATTTTAGGCAAAAGTTTTGGGGTTCATTTCTAATTCAAACACGGGTAATACACGGGTATCCGGTTCTGGAAAAAATTCGAGAGCCGAAACCTGGTTTTGAGTTTTTTAGTCCGATTCTACAATCCCCAGTTTTATAAATGTTCTGTTATTAAATTTTAAGAGGATATTTAAAGTTTCATTAGAACCTTAAAGATTAATGCAAAGAAAGTAATTTAATAAATAAATTAAAGCTATCCGAAATCATTAAAAATTTAAACTCAGATCTGTGTCAATGTTAGCTGCTGAAATAAAAGCTGACACTGGGCTTATTATCTCTAATGCCATCAATTTCTTAAGTGTACTAAACGTAAAATATATAAATACGTTACGTTAAATATTCATACTTCCGACAGTTTAATCTCATTTCTCCCCTCCTATTTATTTAATTCAATTTTAGCACGTCCCATTCATGAATATATTAAAAGAAATGACATATACGAGAGGCGATAAAAATTTAGACCGCGGATACGAGGCTAGTGAAAAATCTTTTATGACCTAGATAAATCTGAGAAATTCTTCGAAATATATCCCCTGGGATTCCTTTAGATTCAAAGACCCGTTAAAAATATAATCTGAGATAAAAATAATCCGAAGTCTTCTATCGGGCAGAGAATTATTTTGTCCGAAAAAATATTTTATATTTACTGTTTAATGAGTAAATTATTCGGACTTTTATTTTAGGTTCGGAAACAATTTCAGAGCTAAATTACACCGTTTAATTATTGAAGAGTATGTAACAGATTAAACGGAGTAATTACTTAAACTGCACAATGCAACAAGCTTTGTAATACATTAAGGCGTTACCAGTTTTAACAGTGTAACAGTCTTAAACTAATCATTAATGAACATTATGGACTAAATCTCTAAGAAAATTTAACTACGGTATTTCTTAAATATACATGAAGTGATTGAGTATATTGTTCGTAATTCATTAAGGTGTTTGTATTGATAAACTTTATTAATAATGCATTTCACTTTCTAAATGTATATATATATATATATATATATATATATATACAGGGTGGTCCTAAAATATATGTCAAAAATGTAAAGGTAGATAGAGGGGACCTAAATAAGCATATTTCGTATAGGATTGTGTGTGCGGTAATGGCGCCTTGAGCCGCTACGGAGCGCTGATGACTGCGGCGTATAAAAGCGCTTCCCTAGCTTGATTCATCATTTCCCGCACGGATCTCAAACAGCATGCATCGTTTCACGAATGTGGAGCTGGCCGACATGCATTTCATGTATGGCGCTGCACAAGGAAACGGATTAGCTGCTCAGAAGATGTACAGGGAGCGATTCCCGGATAGGAATCAGCCGGATCGTCGAACATTCGAGCGTCTTCATCGGAAGTTACGCACAAGTGGATCGTTTTATGCTTCTAGGCATGGAGCTGGCATTGAAAGATATCGCAGAACTCATGCAGTGGAAACCAGAATACTAACCACAGTAGAGGATAACCCTTCGACAAGCTCGAGATCTGTAGGACGTGCGTTGGGTGAGAGCCATCAAAGTGTTTTGAGGACTTTACATGAAGACGGAATGCATCCGTATAATTTACAGAGAGTGCAAGCAATGACCCCTGCCGATTATCTTCGACGTCTCCACTTTGCTCGTTGGTACCTTCATCAGATTGCAGCCAATTCAACCTTCCCAGCAGATGTTTTATTTACTGATGAGTCTACCTTTACGCGGTCGGGTATGTTTAACAGCCATAATTCTCACCTGTGGGCTCATGGCAACCCACATGGCACAATAGCACACGCGTACCAAGAAAGGTTTTCCATTAATGTTTGGGCAGGCACTGTGCACAATAACTTAGTAGGACCGTACATTCTACCTAGTCGTTTAACTGGCCATACATACAACATCTTCCTACAGGAGGTTTTACCTGAACTTCTGGTAGATATTCCTCTAGCTGTTCGCAGGCGAATGTGGTTCCAGCACGATGGAGCCCCAGCTCGCTTCAGTCGAAATGTCAAGAATCACCTGGACGCTGTCTACGGCCAACATTGGATAGGACTGGGTGGTCCAGTTCCCTGGCCACCGCGTTCTCCTGATTTAACCTGCTTGGATTTTTTCTTTTGGGACATATTAAAATCCTGGTGTACGAGAGTCCCGTCACATCTGCAGAAGATCTTGTTGTCCGCTTGTCTGTTGCTGCTGGTCATGTGCTCCACATGCCTGATGTCTTTTCTGATGTACGCCGATCCATGCACCGTCGCTGTGAATCTTGTATCGCTGTTGGTGGCCGCACTTTCGAGCACCTCTTGTAAACTGTTAATAAATTTTTCTTTTATTTTGTCTTTACTTGTCTTTTCAGTTTCCTTTGATTCATACTGCTTTACAAGCTAGTGCTTTAATGTGTCATTACCGCACACACATTCCTATACAAAATATGCTTAATTAGGTCCCCTCTACCTACCTTTACATTTTTGACATATATTTTAGGACCACCCTGTATATATATATATATATATATATATATATATATATATATATATATGTGTGTGTGTGTGTGTGTGTGTTGTATGTGTGTTTGTTTAACAGATTAAATGGAGTAATTCTTTAAACTGCACAATGCAACAAACTTTGTAATACATTAATGCGATACCTGTTTTTGCCGTCTTAAACTAATCATTATTTAACAAACATTATGGATAAAATCTTTTGAGAAAATTTAAATATGGAATTTTAGAAAGAGTAGTGGGAACTACAGTACATGGGCCGGGTCCCCCACTGTAGGATATAATACGGTATTTTCTAAATATACATGAAGAGCTGGGATGTATTGTTTGTATTTATAAATTTCATAAGAAGTGCATTTGATTTTTTTATACATATGCACACACACACACACACATACACACACACACACGCACACACACACACACACATATATATATATATATATATATATACCGGGTGGGCAAAAAGTCCGTAAAAACTTTAAAAATTCATAAAAACCGGAAAAATAACCAAAATTAAAAAAAAAAATGTTTACAGGGTTAGAGTCGCTCGGTCACGGGAAATTTTTTTATGACAGGAAAAAAAATAACAAACAGCCGACAGGTGGTGCTGTAGTACAAAACTAAAAAAAAAAAAAAACTAAAAAAAAAACTGAAAAAAAAAACGGAAAAAAAAAAAAAAAAAGTAAATAATGAAAAGAATGCTTCTAAATCGTTTATTACAGTAGTAGGTGTTCCACATGACCCCAACACAGGGGATAATACATTGCAGGCGAGTCACAAATCCAGCAACAGCAGAGTGCATCAGGTCCAAATATATACATGACAACTCTCGGCGGATAGCATCTTTCAGTTCCAACAGATTGCAATGGACTAGAAAATTGCACCCAGGATGATACACCCCTTTAAATTGTGTACGTCAACGCCATCTGTCGGTTATTTTTTTAGTCATTTTATCCTCTCCTAAAATCATTCACGTGACCTAGCGATGCTAACCCTGCAAACATTTATTTATTTTGGTTATTTTTCCGGTTTTTGTGATTTTTAAAAATTTCTACGGACTTTTTGCCCACCCAGTATATATATATATATATATATATATATATATATATATATTATTAATTCTCAATAAAATCAGACGAAGGTCCTCAGGCTCAAAGTTTCTTTCTTCCTTATTGTTTGTGTATCATTTCAGTAGAAACGCGCTAAGCACATTCTTTTTGGCCAGATGAACATGAAGAGCGGGGGTGCAGCCCAGAATTTTGTTGATGGAATGCATGAAAAATTTTATATCTATATATCTACCCGGGCAACGCCGGGCAATAATGCTAGTATATATATATATATATACGTGTGTGTGTGTTTCTTTGTTTGTTATGTAAAATACCGGCTAAATTACTGTGATTACTGAATTACTTAATTATTGAAGAGTATGCAACAAATTAAGATGAATAATTATTTACACTACACAATGCGGAATCATCCAAAGGGGAGGTTACTAGACATAAAAAAATTTAAAATCCATGTAATATACACACAGTTTAGTGTAAAGTACTAATTCAAAACACCCTTTATTAATAAAAACAATTTTTATTAATACAAGATAAGCGAGTATTACCTCATTAGCCCAAAAAAAATAATTATATTTCAAAGAATTCTAGCGTACAAATGAACATTAACAATATTTGCTGTTTAATAATTATAAAGTGAATAATTAGTAAGGCTTTTTTTTCATGTTTTAAATTTTACGATTACTTTTATCATTTTTTCTCAATCATTAACGAATAGAACAATGATATAACTTTTCTTTAATTTATTATTGAATTTCTTTTATGTTCTACGAGTAATTTCAAGAAATATTGTACAATTTAAATTAAGAGGAGATTCTGTACTAACGTTTTACAGAAAACTCAGCATAAATATTACAAAGCAATCGTAAACGTTTGTAAAAATGATGTGTTGTGTCAGTTCTAGTTTACCACTTACAGCAGTCATTAATAATTTACATATTTCATTCAAGCTACATTATAAGAAAGTATTATAGACCCTTTGCGGGGCATACTGAAAGTTTACCAGGATTAAGAAACTTTATAAGGATTCAAATTGTTCGTCACTAGTAGTATCAATTTTCGATTTTTTAACTTTTTTAATATATGAAAAATTTCTGGAAAAGTAAAGGAATAAATAATTTGGCTTACTTGTCATCTTTGGATGAATCTTGATTTGCTAGAAAAAAAAATCAAATGTCAAAATTTCTCAGTCATTTTTCAGTTTTATATTGAACAAATAAATTTAGACAATTATATAACATCATTTAGAAGTAATGTTTTGTATAAAAGACGCATATATATATAAATATATATATATATATATATATATATATATAATGTATGTATGTGTAGACATTTAGTAATATACTTGTTTGAACAGAATAAATACGCATTTAATCAAACATATAATCAAAACTTTTGTTCTCATCTTAAACAAGTATTAAAGTTACTTGAATGCATGAAAAAAAACAAATTTTCTATTTTCGTTACTGACATTCAAGAACTTTTATTGCTGACACTAAAAGTAATTTGAGACAGACAAAAATAATAGTTCACAAAAGAAACAACTTTTAAGATCAGTTCTAAAATAAAATTTTCCTTTTTTTTATTCTAACTCCTTTTGAAGATATTTATCTCCCTGTAACATACTTTTATTTAAGGGAAATGGGGAAAAGATTATTTTATATCTTTGGAGATTTGTTGATCGAAATTACTGCGCTTATAGGAGAAGAAAGGTTTTTTTACATAAAAAGGGATTTTCGAGATTTAGTTTTCATAAACTGATTTAAAGCATTTTTATGTATTAGGAAAAAAATTAATATGCATTAAGAAAGGTCCTAGTTGAGAGCATTTATTAAAACATAGCTATTTTTTTATTTCCATAACTTGGCTATAGGCCATAGAAAATTTAAGAGCCATTTGAATCATAATTTTGTCTAATGTCTTAAAAATAAAAAAAACTCAGCATATTTTAATTATGTACGCATTTATGCAGTTCACTCAAATATTTATCTATATTTCTTTTCATATTTGTATACCTATATCTATATATCTACACACACAAACACACACACACACACACACGTATATATATATATATATATATATATATATATATATATATATATATATATACATATATGTGTGTGTGTGTGTGTGTGTGTGTGATAATAACGGCCCACCATTATATATCTAAAGCGTATTTAAAATTATCCTGTTAATAAAGCACGACCCCTTTTTCCAAAATTGCAACCTAAAAGTAAAATAAGATAATTTATCGTATCCCTACAGATCATGATACAGGCATGTGAAGTAGCTGAATTCAATAACATCCCCAGATATGAGTGTTAGAAGTTATGAGATTCCGAATGTCGGTATGGTGTCAAAATTCTTGAAGAGCCCTCGAACCACTGTATATTTATGGGTTCTGTAACGTCAAAAACCACACTTTGCAAGAACTTTATGGCCACTTATCCTGCACCTAGGTCAATAGGTCGCGGTTCTAACAAGCGCGGGATCTAGCAGTAAAGTCGCCGGGCAAAAACTTAAGTGGACACGTGAACTCCACGAATTAAAAGTCGCCCAATTAAAATATTAAGTAGTTTAGGCCCTCTGGCGTCAATATCGCAAAGCACTTATTTATTACGTCCGTGAACAGAAGATTTCTGTCTCTTGATGTCTAACTCTCGCTGCTGTCGGACCTGCGGTCCGCTTCTGTCTTGTAATGTAATCCGCGCCCCGTCAGGCCAAGTCATGTGGCCACTGCAGCTAATGTCTTCAAATAAATAAAGCAAGTTTTCGAAGTTGTGTAGTCCATCAATGGCTCCATGTGTGCGTCTATCGCCTAACGTTCGTAAGTGATTCCCTGGATCTACAATTCGCCCGACTGCATCACACCTTCGTGCCGGCTACGCCTCCGATTAGTGCTATGCCTCTCCTCCAAGGCGTGAGGTACGGGGCATCACACACACACACACACACACACATATATATATATATATATATATATATATATATATATATATATGTATGTGTGTGTGTGTGTGCGTAAGTAAGTAATTTAAAATTCTATTCTTTGCTTCAGCTATGTTGTAATAACTACAGAAAGTCGTTCGCGCTCTATGCAAACGATTTTTATAGTTACGTTTTAAGTATAAATGACGTATTTTTGCTTCTATCTGATAGCCATGGTTCTTGACAATAGCTCTAGCTCGAACTTTCCATGAAAGTAAACTTTTTCTTAGTACTGCCATGTCATTTTTTTCTCTTTCCTCTTGGACCATTTTCCAAAGTCCGTTTAGTGTTCTTGGATGCCGCTTTCCTAAGGCTCGTTTTAATAAACCGAAAGCACCAAAGTCCATTGGACGCTTCGTCAGGTATTCCAATGGCTTCGAAGCGTCCATTGGACGCTTCGTCCACCTGATGCTTCGTCAGGTGATTTTACAGGTATTTCATTAAATGGGATACACTTTATTCCTGTTTCTGATTATTTGTTTGCTAAATAAGCGGCAGTTGATTTAGACGTGTGACTAGAGGTTTTGTCCATGTGAGGCTCAATTTTATCAATGTCCTTTTCATATAAGGCTGGAATTTACTCTTCAAAAATTGGTTCTGAAATATTCTGCTGATAGTAGAGTGAAGTAATTTTCGCTTTACTTGAGACTTTTTTGATTTTTATTTTGCCGTTGTAACAACATTCTGCAGCTATCATGAATCTGACGAAGCCATTTCGTACACTGACGAAGCCATTTCGTACGGTCGTTCTCATTAGTTGAGGAATGGAAAATTGATCTTTTTTTATTACAGTCACTTAAATACACCCGTGCCTCAGAGGAGTGTAACCATAGTAGTATAAAAATGACAGTTTTGCAACAGCAGCAAGGAGCAAGGGACATTTCCATTTTTCAGAAGTTAGGTGTTTTTCATATAATTTTTTACAATTTGTTTTTGTTTCAGCAATATGCTTTGGCCAAAGCAGATGAACTTTAAGATTAAACGTCTTTTATAACTTCAAATCTTTATGAATGATTTTACTTACAGTGCCAGAAGACATTCCTAGTTTTCATTCCTAGATGCAATGGATCTTTGAATCTGAGGATTTTCTTTTAAGATCAGAGACTTCATTTTCTTGATATTTACCTGCGTTTGAGTCTTAAGATGAGGTTTCGCGGTCATGTTCATTTTTATTTTCAGTTAGGGTTTTTTTTTCCTTTCAAATTTGACATATTATAAATACCTTTTTTGAAATGCCATAACCGCGATTTTTACACTGCTTTATAATTTGTTGATACGAATATTTCTCCTTGGAAAGCTCAGTTACGTAACCTTCGAGCCAATTTCAAAATAAATCTTTTGTTTTACATTCCAATCAAAACAAAACAGTAGCAGACGATTATTCTGAAGTTGCCAAATTTTTATCCCAAAATGCAAACGACAAAAATAAATGTCAATATTGTTTCCATAAAGTTCGAACAACCTTCTGTATAAAGGACAGACCAGACACTGTCTGATGGTTTTTTACGTGCTTATAGTTTTAGAGCAACGACTCGAAAAATTCTTCAAGATATCATATCTTTCATCTAAAATTTTTTCTCTATATATAACTGTTCAAAACGCCGATACCTCTTCAATGTAGAGTGAAAAGAATAGAATATATTCTAATCTCTTATTGTTATAGCTAAGATGAGTTTATATTTCCTATCCATTATCCATATTCAGCGAAATCTTTTGAAAATGTCTGGCTTTTTCTTTGAAAAGCAGCTAACAAAACTGATAGAAACGAAAAAGCTCATTTCAGTCAAACTTGAAATGCTTTAAAGTGTTTTCTTGAATAGAACTTGATTAAATGCTCAAAACTTTTCGGCAATTCATTTATTTGCTCGCGGGCCATTTTCACTATTCAGTTCGACTCATTTTATGTGGAACACTGAAGACTATTTTTTTATCCTCATGTAATTTGAAATGATCAGCTTTTTACCTATCTACTAAATAATTGGTTTAATTACTGTTATACGAATATAGAAGCGAAAATAAATACAAAAGCTTTTAATTATGTTTTTGAATGAATATTTTAAATTACCGCAAATGAAAAAACATTGTTTTAAACTTGCTCTAAAATTGCACCTGTACTAATTATTCTGAAGACTATTCGAAAGTGTTATTCTTGTGCCGTATCTCATAAGCCGAACTTAATTCTGTCTAGACAAACACACTATTCATATATCTTTGTTGAAAATAATTGTATTAGATAATATATATAATTTATTTCAATTGTGGTACCATTCTGTCTAGACGTGAACACTATTCATATATCCATCATTCATATCATCTTTGATGAAAAATAATTGGATTAGATGACAGATATGAATTATTACCATAGTGGTACGATAACTAAATGCCAACTTTGTAACCATTCAGTATTTCTTGTGCTGCAACTGCATTCGTCAAATTAACCAATATTTTTGTGAATGGCCAGATGGAACAACATATTTCTCAAAGTCATTTCAAGAATGATACATACAATACGTACTCTCAGACTAACTAAAATAATCACAGACAAAGACTACAGAGATTTAAAACTAGTGTTTCGAAAAACTCGAATTCTAAACGCAGCAATATCTACCAGGATACTACAAATCCAAGACAGTGACTATACAGCTATTCAAGAGTTCAGCAATATTAATGTAAGACAAAAGAACGCAAGATAGTGGGCTATGCAATTCTCTTTCACTGAACTCTGAACATGACCGTAACTACATGCTCCGATTAGTGAAGAATCGCGTTTACCAACTTGAGATTTGGAAGTAAACGTCAGGAAGATGTTTCAATTCTCGATTTGAAGTGCAAAATGTAAAGGTTAATGGCATTGACATTGTGATACAGGTTGAATCTTTTGCTTTGGAATGGACTTCTTACGATCCTGGATACCACTACCCTGAGATTTCTATATTATTGTACATTCTGTACTTCAAAATACATTGCAGCAATTTGAAAATGCTCTATTTTACTATTATAAACGTAATAATACCCTGTTTATAAAGAAGGCGTGTAGTTCAATGGATTAATGACAGACATTGACTTTCTTTAGCACAGTTCCAAGTTAGTGGAGTGCCATAGTCATCTTAAGAGGGTTGATAAGACGCTGACAAACATTTTAAAGGCAATTCTGAATGGCTACAAACATCCAACTAAATGCAAGCCTCGAACTAAGAGACTCTGGTATCTATTGTTAGACCCCAAGTGGCTCGGTCATCGTCTTAATAGACATCCAAAATCCAAAGCCATCAAAAGAACTAACAGCAGATCAGATGGCCATTTGCAAGGCAGGTAGAATGGCTTACCTCCAGTATAACTGCCCTTGTGGAAGAATCGAAGACTATTATCGTACCAAAATTCAAAATCCTATTGAAAAGCCTTTCAAAGATAAGCAAGTTGCTTTAGAAACAGATCCAATTTTATGAAAAGGATTTTTTGAGAATTTTTTTACATTAACAGCATTCATCCGTTTGTGTTGTGTATATTCTAACTTTATTTTATGATTTTACAATGATTTTCTGAAAGATGTTTCATTCTCTTTTAATCTTTACATTTCATTTCAGTACTCATTTTGGCAAAGTATACTTCTACAATTCTAAAAATGAGTGAAAGAGTGTTTCATTGGAATATCGATAAAGCTTTTTTCAAAGAAATATTTTATATTTCTCTGAGTAAAGTTATCAGTGCTTTTTTTTAAGGTTCGAAGTGGAAAGTATTTTACTCATTTTTAATAGTACAAAAATTTATTTTATCAAATTGACCGCTTTTGAAAATGGGTAAAAGTTAATGGAAAGTCGATAAAGCATTGTTCAAAAGAATATTTTATGCATCATCAAGCAGAGTGTTCAGTGTATTTTTCTAAGGTTGCAAGTGAAAGGTATTTCACTCATAAATGGATTAATAACAATAAAAATGGACATAAATGGTACATAAATGGATTTTATCAAAATGAATGCTTTTTAAAATGGGTAAAAGAGTGCTTCAATGGAACGTTGATAAAACTTTGTTCAAAAGAATATTTTATGTTTCCCTAAGCAGTTTGTTCAGTACATTTTTCTAAGGTTTCCATCAGAAAATATTTTACACATTTTTCGATAGTAAGTAAAAGGATTTTATCAAAATGATTACATACAAAATTGGACTAAAGAGTGCTTCACCGGAATATCCATAAAGCTTTGTTCAAAATAATATATTATGTTTCACTGTGAAGCGTGATCAATGCATTTTTCTAAAGTTGAAAATGAATGGTATTTTACCGATTTTTAAATAGTGCTTAGATACATTTTATCAAAATTGTTATCGAAATGAAACATTTTATCAAAATTGTTATGTGAAGAAGAAATGGGAATTAAATATCATTCTCCAAAGCATTGAAGAATCTATTTTTTTGTGTTATCATATACATAAATACATGCATTATACATCCTTATAGATATACGAGTGTATAAAATAAGTATACTTACATTTTCTGTTATTGTGCTTAGGACGAAATTTTACTATGAGGACCACAATTAAAGCCAGTAGAACTAGTCCAATGACTATTGCTATTAGCACAACTAGTATTGGACTGAAGCTCACTTGCCACACATCATCTGTAAGAAAAAATGATACAAGTAAGTAAAATACGAGTATAAAGTCATCAGATTTATATTTGATCTTTACTACATCATGTTGAATGATCAAAATGGGTCAAATGTAAAATTAAAATAGTAGAAAATTATAAATAAAAACGTTTCTAAGTTTATACAAGTAAATAAACACGAATATAGACAAGCGATACTTATGCACAAGTAACAAATGGGTATGCCTCAATTTTTCGGTGCTTGCTATGGGTATAAAACATGGAACTCAATTTTTAACAAGAAACTTGAGTTGTAGCTAGGATTATATCGATTAAAAGGGAAAATTTTGGATTGATTTCATGAATTGTTGTATTTTATTCCTCAAGACTTTTTTGTTTTAATTTGTATTGAGTCCTTTGCCTAATATAGTCTTTCTCATAAATATTACTGTATAAATAGTATGTACATAATCAGAAAATGTTATGTACGAACAATGACAGAAATTTGAATTTAATAACTATGGCTCATTGATCATTGATATATATATATATATATATATATATATATGTGTGTGTGTATTGATTGATTCTTTCAAAACAAATGAATGAGATAAACATTGCACACAAATTGTGTATACGAATTCGGGAATCAATTAATTAATTGCTGGGGAATACAAGATAATTTAATTCATTTCGCATCGCAGAGATTGAGAGAGAGGATGGATGATTGTGTATTTATGACATCGCGAATGTCAACATCCGAGTCTGATGGAATGATAAATCAGTTTATTAATGGGGAATACATTCATGAGCTGACATTCAAAATCACATTCTTGAAGATACATAAAATATTTGAATTTTGTGCCCTGATTGATAGTAAAATATATGTGGTGCATAAGATAAATACCGCAGCGGCAGCGGGTGAAATGTTTTAGCTGAGATGTGCATTCGGCTGTGTTGAAATGATTCATGAAAATTGTACTTGAGTTCGACTTTGAGTTACTAATATGAAATAAAATGATTTTTCTTAAGTTTTAAGATGAGATTTCGTGTGTGTGTATATATATATATATATATATATATATATATATATATATATATATACACGTGTGTGTGTGCTATATATAGATTTTTATATAATTTTGCTTAAAAACACATTCGTTTAGTGATTAATAAAGAAATATCAACAAAATTAAAATCTGAGACAACTAACAAACAAGTTTTCCATTCTACAAACTGCAGTGCATTCAGTGTATACATACCAACTCTAGTCAAACTCTCTGGTGTAGTTAATGTGGTTGTTCTAATTGCTATAGATTCACTACGGCCTTTGCTGTTAACAGCATAGACAACAACAAGAAATTCCATTCCAGCTGGAAGCCCTTTTACGACGAAGTTCGGCTCGTAAGACGTTTGATTAGTCTGTAGTCCAATGTGGATTCCATCAAATACTTCCAAAACAAAATGTTGAGTCATGCCACCATCATAACCTTCGCTGCATTCCACTCGAAAGGACTGCTCAGTTTGGTTGTTGATGACACAGTTTTGAACTGGCTCTGGAGGACCTTTAAGAGAAGAAAAATTAAGCTTTGAGAGACCATCAAACAGAAACATACCTCAGAAATATATGCCATACCATAATCATACATTTACCTCTTGTACGTTTGTGAGTAAGCTTTGCGAGACTACCCCACACAAATATACCAGAGGCAAATATTTGAAATATATTAAGACTACATTTAGCTCTGGTATGTTTGTGGGTAAGCGTTAGGAGACTATCACTCACAAAATATATGATAAATATATGATAAAGGGTAAATATATGATAAAGGGTAAATATATGATATTGATTAAGCATAAATTTATCTCTGTTATGTTTGTGAGAAAGTTTTTTGTTACTATCTCACACAAATATACCAGAGAAAAATATGTGATATTGATTAAGCATATATTTACCTCTGGCATGCTTGTGAGTAAGCTTTTAGAAACTATCACACACAAACGTACCAGAGGTATCCATATGATATTGAGAGTTATTTTAAGAACCAATGATATAGAAACTGAATGATCAAAAAAGAAAAATATACCGTAGAAGAACATGTTTTACTGCAAAATATATGTGTTTATATAGTAAACATGACATTCAGTCACACATAAGTGAAACTACATACAGATGGTCTAATTTCTTTATAAAGGATATACATAAATAATCAGTGAATTTCTGTAGCATTATTAAATTCTATTGAATCTTGATGACAACTTTAACTAGTGTAAGCTCAAAATAATACAAAATAAATACATATTTTGACTATAAAATGAGCAATACAGATGGGATAGGCTCAGAGTTAAAGTGAACCAAGGCCATGGAGTCAGTCTAGATATATATATATATATATATATATATATATATATATATATATATATATATATATATATATATATATGTGTGTGTGTGTGTGTGTGTATATATATATGTGTATATATATATATATATATATATATGTGTGTGTGTGTGTGTGTGTGTGTGTGTCAGTCAAAATTTTGACTCATTTTGGTACTCTTCTGTTTAACTGTTTACTGCTTGCTCAAGCGATACAGACTGAGTTTGGCGCGCTTCCAAAATTACAACTCGCGACGACGGTTGATTTTAGCGTCTGAAATTTTGCTTTCCGGAAGACCGCTATGAAGGAACGTAATCCTTCGTTAAAATAGCAAAAGTATGTACTTTTATCACTCGAACTCTAAATCCGCCGTATGTTAGCAATTGATTAATAAAACTACAATCTCAAAACCTCAATGGATTCATCCATTTATATAAATATCTAGTGTTTTGAAACGTTGAGACTGTTTTAATATGAAATACCTAAAGCGTATAGATGGAGACTATATGTTGCTCCCACATCACATGCATAAACAGAAATAAATTTCGCCTCTTTTAACTTAAGGTGTTATTGAGTTAATAATTTATTATCTGTATGAAAATTCATTTTAAAATTATAGCAACTTTACATTAACTAAAAATCATTAATAAACTGCGTAGCCTGAAAATGTCAAACAAAATGTAATAACATTCTAAAATCTGTTTCCAAAATAATTGAGAAAACTTTTTTAAAAGAGATTATCAACTACTTTAAAAAGTTCAATTGTGGTTTCAGCATCTTCAAAATATATGAGTCTAGAATTAGGGGTGACACAAACATTCATTCAAGACGTTATAGCACTTTTGTTATTTGTTGTCCCAAACTTGAAATAAATCAATGTGAAAGAAGCATATTTCTTGGAAGACGTCATAACCAAAAGTTTATTTTCTACAAACAATATACTAAAAGAACCAAAAGAAATTTATTACAAAACTTCGGAGATAACTGCTTATCTCCAAATGTACAACTTACGAATCTTGAAAATATACCAACAATTTATCGTTAAATTTAGAAATAATTTACCCTTATCAGTTTGACTCTATAGATTTACAAAAAAAAATTATAAGCAATTTTTTTAACTTTATTAAGATTTAAAAGAAACTGAGTTAAAAATGAAAGTATATTTTGCGTTACGATCTAAGCGAATGAAGGAAAGAAAGCACTACAATAATATTAACGTAGATGCGTTTTCGTATTGAATAATTTGTTAACAGTCGCTAAATGACATTTATTTGGCTCCCTTAAAAATACCCACTCAAATGCCATGGCTTGTAACGGTTTTTAATGTGCTAAATCACATTTATTTAGTTACCCTAAAAATACATAGTTAAATCTTATGGTTTGTAACAGCTTGTTAATGTGCTAAATCACATTAATTTTTTTCCTTAAAAATACATAGTCGAATCTCATGTCTTTTGACGCCTTGTTAATGTGCTTAATAACATTGATTTGGTTCCCTTAAAAATATGTAGTCAAATTTCACGCTGATTATATTTACGCCATTTACATCTCATATACATAATCCTACTCTTACGGAGGTCCAAAATTTAACCAAGAAAAGTCTTTTAATCCAGAATTATCTTTCAAATAATTTCAATTTGGTAGATCATGAGAAAAATTTGCTTACTACCTGCAGGTACAACAATATAAACACATGGTTCTCTCTGCCTGCCAACGCTGTTTTCTGCCCAACAAAGAAGAGTGCCGTAATCTTGTTCCGTCCGAGGGATGTATGTTGCAACACTTCGCAAGCCCTCTGCAACGAACGTCAACACTTGCAAATTATCTGACGAACTATTGAATTCCCAACGGAAACTCAGCTGTCTGGGGTCGGCCTCTACTTCGCACACAACTTTGACTGATTCGTGCTTTGCCGCGCCGTAAATCACCTTTTGCGCGGGCTTGCACAGTGGACTGTCTGTAAGATAAAAGTAAATACAAAGTCAGTTATATAGTCAGTAAGATATAATCTTCCATTTAAGCGGCATAAGTGGCAAAATTTGAGAAAAATTAAATGGTCCTTGGGGAATCCGAGGGAGTTAGAGCTACGGAACTCCGCACTGAGGGTGCTCGGTTCCAATTCCGAAAAGCACCACTGCGTGACTTCGAGTCTACGCCGGATTTGATTACGTTAAACCCATGCGAAGGTTCCTCCATTTTGTATATGGTTGGGAAGCATGTGCGAGTCCGTACGATGTCATCCCTTAAGGTGCTTGGTCAATATTGAGCTGGCAATAGGGGTTGGTAATGGTTCACCTATAAGGTACTCCCATTTAAAACAGCCAACAAATTGTCTAATATCGTGTGAATGTCGAAATGAAAATGTTCCTGCTACGTTAGAAAATAAAATGAAAAATGAAGCTTCCAGTCTTAAGAGAATCTCACCAGTAAATTCAATATAGAATTTTTAAATAAGTTCAGATTTTTTTATTACGATAAGTAGATATAAATCAGTGTTTCAAGGTTTAATACTTTCAAAAGCTTAAAAATGCATATTTTTAGATACAAAACTCCTTTCCTTCTTGTGTAATACTATTAAAAGGAAAATAAATATACGGCATTATGTATTCTGATTCTCCTTTCAACGAAACATACATCTTTTAAACTTTTCATCGCCAGATTATATTTTCAAATAGCGTCGGTTCAAAGTAGGAAGCAAAATGAAATTTCTTTGTATTTTATGTGTTAGCTTAATTTTCTTCCTTTTACATATTTCAACCCGTGTTTTGGAAAACTGGCATAAACAATTTTACTGATTTCTATATTCAATAGGAAACGGTCTCTACAGTAATCCAGCAAGTAAAGAATAGTTTAGATTAATTTTGTTGATTAAGAACTCAGGTCAAACAAAGAACCTGTCAAAAAGTGAATGCTGATAGTGTAACTGAAGGAATAACTTTTGAGTCCACATTGGGAAAACCTTTTGTTGACATTGCAAGGTACGTAGAAAACTGCAAATTGATCTATACTTTACGATGATATGTGTCAGAATTCATGTGATACTGTTCGAGAACTGAATGAGCATATAATATCCAATTAACTAATGGGCGTCGGTGTTTACAGTATAAAACTAATCAAAATACCGACAAGTTGGTGCTTGAAAACTTATCAAATAGCTGGAGGTTCTGGATTTGGTAAACTTACTTAAAATATTTACAAATGATGGAATAAGGATTCAGAATTAATCTGATAATGGTCGAGAACTGAACCAGCCTAATATTCCTTTAACTTATGAGTGTCGGTATCTACAATACAATACCAATTAAAGTAGCAGCAAGTTGATTCTTGAAAGCTAGCCGAATATCAGTAGGTTCTGGATTTGATAAACTTTCTCATAATATTTACAAATGAATGAATAATGATTTAGAATTAATCTGATAATGTTAGAGAACTGAACCAGCCTAATATTCATTTAACTTGTTACTGGCGGTATCAACAATGCAATACCATCTAAAGTAGTAGCAAGCTGATTCTCGAAAGCTAGCCGACTATCAGGAGGTTCTGGATTTGATAAACTTACTCACAAAAAATTACAAAATTCTTAGAAAGGATAGAATGATGATTCAGAGTTAATCTAATAATGTTTGATATCTGAATCAACCTAATCTTCAATACACTAGTGAGCACCGATGTCTACAGTGTTAAAATAATTAATATAATAAGAAGTTGAAAGTTAAAATCCAGTCTACTACCAGGAGCTTCTGGATTTGATAAACTTATTCACGAAAAATTTCCAAAATATAAAAAAATGGTGGAATAAAGATTAGGGTTCCTTCAAAAGAGTTTTATAGAGCACATTTTATATTTGTCTACGCACTTAAAGAAATAACTTTATAAATCTAAGATTTGTGCTTCTAGCACGGTTGCAAATAAAATAAAACATATGGATACCGAAGCATGAGAGATATGACACCTTTCCCTTGAGAAAAGACCTTGCACATTTTTTAGGGAAATAATTGTAGGGCATCTCTAACGAGGCTTTACTGAGACCGAAAAAGTTCGGACATTTTTTTACGAAATGAAATAAGAGGAGAAAGATTTCTTCGGCGTGATAATTAATACAATTTATAATTAATTATGCAGCAAAATAGAAATGTTTAGAGGTCATAAACACGATGGCGAGAGAAAAAAAAGGCTAAGAAAAAACAGTGGTAAGGAAAATTCCCTGTTACTCATTACAGCTCTGGAGCTATACCAGTCAAATTATCAACAAGTTGATGATTGAAAGCTAGGAGAAACTTGATAAATTTCTACGTCCTGCAAATCAGAATCCAAGGGTGAAAATAGTGTAGCTGAACGGAAAGTGGTTGTTTGTAATGACTACAAACAGAAATCCATACTGACGAACCAAATTTTCTCTAAAACCGAGGAAGAAAAGACTTTAGAAATCAGCGAAGAGGAATTAGGAATCAAAGCAGCAGTTTGTCATAATGAAGGTATTAGTGAATTAGAATTTGCAGTTACCTTACATTGCATAACGTAAGAATAAACTATCCACATTTGTAATGTTAACAGTTTTGCCGTTATAAGATATAGTAAAACCAATGCATCTGTAAGTTGCATGTATATTTTAAATTTCAGTACAAAAGGAACTTAAAATGTTTTATGTCTTCCTTAGTTTCTCAATGAAGGTCATCTGGAGAGACTGGTAGTTTCATTATACTCGTTTGTGGCTGCTCGTATGAAGCAGAATTTTAAGGTACCATATTTTAGATAAGTAAGTGTTTGAGAGTACTTAAAGTTTTATTCTTTCGCCCCTAGATGTCAGCCCAATCAATGTAATGGTAATGTATTTAGAATTTTGATAGTTTTGTATTCATGGGAATGGCAACTCGTAGTAATGTTTTGTCTTTCTCTAGAATTAAGTTTGGATTATAATAAACTGGTTGTGTCTGTTATAGTTTCGTGCTAAGAATAGCGTTGCGATGCTGTTCTGATTATTTGAACTGTCTGTATGGGCGTCGAAATAAAACACCTTGTCTTTTGTGTCGTCACGTCTTGGATGATTATTTACAGCCGTTGTTTTTTAATTTCCCTCTGCATTAATCCCATAAGATAAGAATATTGGCTTCCCTCCTGTAAAGTTTATAAATTATTAAATTCACTTAAATCAACAGGTAACAATATAGCTGCTTCTTTCGATGAATTTAATCTGTCTGTATCATGTCCTAAGAACCTTTGAAAGGCATGAAAAAAATCATGCGTACCATGAAGCGGTTTTTGGGGCTAAAACTCGACCGGACAATGGCCGAATGGTTAAGATCTCAGAACGTGTAGTGTCGAGTCCTATTTAGAATTCATGTTTTTATCCATTCGGAATAGCCTTTAAACTGTATGTTCCAGTTTAATTAGCCTCTGTAGAGCAAAATATGACAGTAGAGATCTCAACCAACAAACCAAACGAGACTCGTAAGTAAACTAATCATAGAATTAGTAGCATCGTTAAAAATGTTACTTTTGTGCTATAATTAATTCTAATTAACTTGATATATTCAATCTTTAGAAAGCAAAAAATCATTTTTCGTTTACGCTTACAAAAAAAATCCTTTTCTGATTAATAACTTTAAGAATTAATATCAATAGTAATTATGTCTTGTATAGAAATCTTATTAAAGATTTATTAAAGATAATACTGTATTTAGAGGACATAACAATTATCGACATTTTCTACAGATAAGAATTACGGCGTCTCACGTAACAATGTGCATCTACGTATAAATTACTAGACATCACATAAGTTTTGATATTAATTACCCTGTCTTCCTCTGCGTTAAGAAATTAGCTTTCTAGACTGGAAAAAAATCGAAGAGAGTGTTATTTAATTAATATGATGATGATAAATAATTAATGACTAAAACTATCTTTAGTTGTTTTAAGAAAGGTTGTTATTAAAGAAAGATGAAGGTTTTATTTCATAAAATTTCTTATAATCACCGGAATAAGTCTTTTTAATTTATTTTCTACGTCTGATCTACGTCCTATTCAAAGACATAACGTTCACTTTACGTTTTTTTTTAAATAAATATTCCCTGAACTTGTTTTTCCTTTACTTATCTCCTTCGTAATTATAAGCGCTGAATATTTAAATATAACAATTTGATATTAAATTAAATTCGCAAGAATCTACAACATGGTCCATTATTTTTAATGACAACTAGTTTTTTTTTTTCCAGAGTTTAGTTATTTTAATAATTTACGGAACATGTGTATTTGAGGAATTTAAACGTGCTCTGGGTCTCGTTTTTATTATCGGCAAGTAAAGTCATTTTTAATGAGTCAATTTATTCCATTTATGGGTTAGTTTTATTTACTAATAAATCTATAGTTGTTTTTATATATCAACATATTAAATTTATAAGTTTTCCACAAGGTAGTTTCATAGATTTCATTCGATCTGTAAATGTCGACTGATTGTAAGATATGTTCTTAAATTACTGTTTGGACTACATTTGTTTCTTCAAATAAGTTATCAGTATATTAAGCTACTTTAATACGTCCGTAATTAAAAATTTTAATCGACTGAAAGTTTTTTTAATACACTCGGTTAATATTGTACAAAAACCGAGTTTTATTACGATAAATCTAATTATCAGAAGTTTCTTATGGTACCTATATACTTGTATCGTTACTACTCAAACTGCGTCATCATAAGCACCTGAAAAATTGATTTCTCGTTTATATCCCATATCAAAAAGGAATTATGTTGTGAAGGTTCTCTTCCATAGAGTGGTTTCATAGATTTGATTCAATCACTAAATGTTTACTAATTGAATGAAATGTTCAAAAATTACTGTTTGGACAAAAATTATTTCTTCAAATTGGCTGTCAATATGTTAAATTTAAGCTATTTTAATACGACCTAAATTAAAATTTTTAATCAACTGAAAGTTTTTTAACTATACTCTGTTCCTATCGTACAAAAACAGCGCTTTACTACGATAAATCCAGTTATGAAGTTTCGATATACTTGTATCGTTACTGCTCTCTCTACATGATCATAAGTATCTTAAAACTTGATACATTGTTTATTTTATGTATCGGAAAGAAATTATAGTGTGTAGGTACCAAGGGGAAATATTGTATTAAAAAGGCACTACTTTTAAGGATCATAAAAAGTTGGAAGATAACTTTTGATGATTTGACTCCAACCAAGCTTCCTGGAAGGATATTAATTAAATTTATACATATATATATATATATATATATATATATATATATATATATATATATATATATATATATATATATATATATACAGTTGGTTCTCTGTTTAACAACTTTCAAGGGACCGTAAAAAATCGTCCTTAAGTAGAGATCGTCCTTAAACAGAATTTGTGAAAAAATAACATTTCCCTTCACACTTTACAGGCTTAGGACTGTCAATATATTTCTTAAGCCTGAAAATTTTGCATTCCAAACTTTTCTGCCAGAATAATAGCGTTTATTTTAAATATCACTCCGGAAATTGGAATGTTAGATGCTCTTCCTTGATGAAACCATTTCAGGACTGCCTTCTCAAACTCTTCTGATCTGCCACATTGATTTTTCTGCCGTTTGGATTTGGATCCCAAACCAAATTTTTGTGCTGCTTCAAGAATTTTCTCTTTGCTTGCTAAAATGCCTTTGAGAGTAGACTCGGGTAGCTGAAATTGTCTTGCGAATTGGACTTTTGTTATTCCAACACTTTCTTCCCAGTTTTCAATAATTTTCAATTTTTCGTGTAGCGTAAGATGCTTTCCCTTTGATGCCATTTTGCTCACCTCGTATTCGTACTGGAATGAGATCCTACACACAACCATGAATTCTCTAAACATGAACACGTGCTTCCCAGAAGGAGTGAGAGAGGGGTGCTTTTGGACAGTTCGTAAATCACATGACAACATGGTAGGTACAATAGAGTGATTCCACACCCGCACTAAGAAATTCGATCCACCAGCCAAGAATGTTCGATCTTCCGAGAAACAGTAATCCCCCCTCCCCCGGTTTTTTCCACTGCAACAAGTCTATGATTGCAACAAACATAAAGGAAATTCCGGGTCTGTTATTGAAACCAAACTCCCCCACAGAAACTAACCCTCCTGTAGATAAAATGTTGAAGAAAAAGTTTATCATGTAAGAAAAAATCGTCGTTAAATAGAAACAAAATCGTCTTAAAATAGAATTTTTTTACGTCGGAGGGACCGGGACCGGGAAATATCGTCTTTAAATAGAGATCGTCGTTAAGTAGAGCGTCGTTAAACAGAGAACCAACTGTATATATATATATATATATATATATATATATATATATATATATATATATATATATATATATATATATATATATATATATATATATATATATATATATGTATATATAAAACCATAGGACCATAGGAACATCTGATTAACTGCATTACATAGGCCATCGCCTTCTAATGCAGATATTTCATAAGATTGTCAACGATGAGCGAAAATTCCACCGAATTGAGAATAGGAGAAAAGGAAAGTTCGCACTTATCATCTTCTGTAACGTTAAAGTGCAACACAAAAGCAGAGAGAGTTTTTTGGTCAGAGCATTGATATATATATATAGTAAAAATAATATTAAATAATAAATAATAATATAGTACTCTTAGTAGTAATAAAAACTAATTTAATTTAGGTTTAAATGTCCTATAACGCAGTCTCAATTGTAAGTCTGCTTCTGTGTTTCCATTTGCTCCATGTTGCAAGTTTTATGACGTCAGTCATCTTGCGGTTTCCTATTCTTAACTTCCACTCTGTCTAGCGCCAGGCTTGGAATTCGTTGATTAAGTAACTATTTATCCAATTCTTATGTTTCTAATGGATTTTACGATGTCTAAGTATGTTTATTGTTTAGATCATACTTATCAGAAACAATCCATTGGTTTTTAGACAGTATCGGCACCGCTGATGAAGAGATGCTGTCCAATACCTACTTAATACTGATCATTTTATGTTTTTAGTGCCTGGCTGCAAGTAGTTTTAGAGCTCATACTGGTTTTTCACTTTCAACTTTGTCTTATATATATATATATATATAATATATATATATATATGTGTGTGTGTGTGTGTATATATGTTTGTATATATATATGTATATATATATATATGTATATATATATATATGTGTATACATATATATATATATATATATATATATATATATATATATATATATATATATATACATATATATATATATATATATATAAATATAAATATATATATATATATATATATATATATATATATATATATATATATATATATATATATATATATATATATATATATATATATATATATATATATTTATATATATATATATATATATATATATATATATATATATATATATATATATATATATATTTATATATGGGTGCGGTCACGTGGGTGGGAGTAAGTTAGACTACTCTATACTTACATTTGACAAATCTATACTTACATTGAACCCTCAGCTGCACAACGTTGCTCTCTCCTTCCCCCTCACTATTACTCGCCACGCAGGTGTAATGTCCCCTGGACGTACGCTGCACCTTTTGCAGCACCAGACTCTGGTTGCTCACTATGATTCCGGCGGACGTGTTGGTCTGGAGCTCCTTGCCGCCAAACCGCCACCCGATCTCGCTGACCCATGGGCTGGCCACGATGCTGCAGTCCAGGTAGACGTCGTTGCCCTCCTGGATGTGCGAGTGCCGCAGCTTGCTGCCCAGTCTGAGGGTCAGTTGGGGGATGTCTGCGGAGAGAAACATTGGGGGCGCATCTTCAAAGGTATTTAGACATTCATAAAGTTACAAGGAGATTCTAGGAATGTCATATATATATATATATATATATATATATATATATATATATATATATATATATATATATATCTTCTAGGCGGTACAAATTAAAATAAAGTAACACAAAATGTTATCATAAAATAAACATTAAGGAGGCAATCGATGCATAATTTCAACTTGCCCATTTATTCACCAACCTGCTCATTGGAATTCATACACGGTGAATTACAATATGCATGGAGCAAATCCACTTGGGTGTGGCCAGTTTCAAATACATACCTCTCAAGAGTCATAAAAGTCATAAAAGTCATAAAGCCTCATAAAAGTCAGCACTAGACCTAATGTTCACATTTGTTATAACCTCCTCCTCAGTAACGCATAGCATCTAGGAATCCAGAAGTCCCCTGGCCTCCCAGTATCGCTCCACAAGAGAACGTTTTGTCAATGCAGGACAACGAAACAAATGTTCACAGTTCATGACCCGTCCCAAAACACAGATTCTGCAGCAAGGACTAGAAACAATGTTGAAGTGGTGTAAATGTTCCAGGAGAGAGTCATGGCTAGTGGCTAGTCTAAACTCGGCCACCATTTTATGTCTGAGCCATTTAGAGACACTAAATATTTTTTTTCTCTCCAAGGCTTCTGAAAAGCTCTAATGGCGAGGTGAAGATATCTAAATGCGGAATTTCTTTAATCATTTACTAGTGACTGACAAAATGCAGTCATCCAGCCCGTGAAAGAACAATCATCTATTACAAAATGTAGTAGAAAAATAGAGTTCTAGAAGATGACAAAATGAATGGAGTGCGTCCTCATGAACTAGTTCACCTGCAAATATATACACATCCACGGTATCAGGAATCCTTGGACATATGTTATTACACCCTTGTTAAGGGTTCCTCAGCAAGGTATAACCTAAGTCGGAGGCTTCCAGGTACTCTGAAGGTGTAAGTAGTCGCATCTGTCTCCCCGCATGACGGTGTGTCCCATGCTTTTTGCTACCTTTAAGCACTGTAAATGCTTTGGACCTTCAGTAAGAGTAGTGTGAACTACAGTACATGGGCTGGACCCTCCACTGTTGGATGATATATCAATGCATAAAACTTCAGTGATCAGTAAAAAACGAAAGTAGGAAGGAAAATAGAAAGGGGAGGAAACAAAAAAGCTTTGATAGTTCAAGTAAAAGTTAAACATGGGGGGGGGGGATAAAACATTTTAGACGGAGCGAAGCTCCAAGCAAGAACTTGGTCACGTGGAGCAAAGGGAAATGACTAGCATTGAAGAGGGAAGTTGGGGAAGTGAAACTGAACAGATCCAAGAGCGGTTTCAAGAATGAATCAGATAGCGAGATACAAAAGCAGAGCAAACAATTAAAAGTTGCGAGCAAGAGTGGCACTCTAAATTTTTTACAACAATTCGAGGTATATGAAGCTTCTTTTCGTTGTGCTAGATGACTGTCCTTTGCCAGTCGCCAGTAAAACTTTATAGAATTTTTTTAATCCTTTTTTCTTCCGGCTTGTTTACCGTAAGGCGTCCTAAGGCCACTTTGACTATTCACCCTGGTCTCTTTCCCCATTATTAACTTTCCTTCTAACCTTTTCTAAATTACAATTGCCGGCGCTTCTGGTTCTGACCTGTGATTTTTTGATGGATCGACCTAAAGACTATTTTACTGATTTTTGCTTAATCGTCTGCTACCGTAATTATTTTTTTAAACCTACCACATTAAATAGTTGTCAAATTGATATTTATTTACTTGTTTTTTATTACTATTATTAGTATTATTTTTATTTATATTTATTTATTTATTTTTTATTATTATTATTTTAATTATTTTTATTATTATTATTTTTAACTTTCAAGTCAACACTTTTCTTTTAATCCTGAGAACAGAAATATAGCCACAGAAAATTAACCATACCGAGGATAAGGAGCCCTGTTCTCTGGTGCCTCGTTAATGTACCATGTCTATGTCTATGCTGTTTACCGTATGAGGATCCCCTAACAGAAACGAAGCCTAACTTTAGTGATTCTTGGTACGCTGGAGGTTTTTGCATTGGATTCCGTGCACGGTGTCCCTGCATTTTTATGTAGATTCCTTTGTTTTAACAATTTTTTAATAGTGCAATTGACACATGAAACAACTTTCTTCCAAGTGAATCACTAACCATTTATAATTGCATTGTTTATAGACTAATTTTCTCCTAATCCTCCAATGAACTAACCATCGGCAAGTAATGCATTTAATTATCTTTCAAACATCTATTGGATTTAATGACATGCTCCATTTAAATACCCTTGATTAGTGTATAGTGAAATTTATGAAATAAAAGATAAGAGGTGATATTTACAAACCATCAAAGAGTTACGTAGTATAAGAATGTCCGAGAAATTTAAAGAATACGTGCATTTTATTACCAAACAATTGGTTACAGCTAAACGATCCCAGTATGAATTACACTATTCACTTATTCAAATTAATGTACCTTAGGTAATTAGACTTCGCTGAATTGAATCTAGTGAAACATATCTACTTAGGAGCTGAATGACAGCTACATTAAAGCTCTGGGGGAAAACACATGTAGATTAAAATCCTTAAATGTTTGTAAATGATATATTTCACATACATTCACGGGAGTTATAATTTTCAGAAATTCAGAAATAAAAGGGTTATTTGAAGACCTTCTTTGTGACTTTCTTTTACAAATTTACTCTAAGTTGAAGTAATATTATTGTCATACGTCTCTTAATTATACTGTAATTATTGTTAAATTTTCTCTTCAAATGTGCCGGTCGAGCACACTGGAGAATATTTGACTTTCTTTCATATATTTTAGTTTGAAAGTGATATAAACCAGCACCAGCCTTCCCATTGCAGCTCATGACATGTTATACGCAACTAAAAGCCGGTACTAAGTTCCAAAAACACTTGCAGTTATTTTTAAACGTTTTACATTAAGGAAATCAGTACGTTTAAATTTTGAGCCTTTTTTAACGTGTTCTGAACTTCTAGAGATGGTCGTGTTACGTACAATAACTAAAAGCTGGTTCTAAGTTCCAAAAACACTTGCAGTTATGTTTAAACGTTTTACATTAAGGAAATCAGTACGTTTAAATTTTGAGCCTTCTCTAATTCATTCTGAACGTCTAGAGACGGTCGTGTTACGTACATTTTCTGCTCTTATAAATTTTGTATTTTGCCCGGCTAAATCTCGCTTTCTGCACCATTTATGCTAGTCTAAAATTGTTGCAGTTAAGAAATGCTGTTTTTTTTTTCTCTCGTTGATGGCAACGTCAATCATCGGGACACGTAGATGAGATGTAATCAATCTGCCTTGAGTCACTCTACAGACCAGTGTCTGAATTACAATTTGGATTAATGGAGTTAGGCGACTGACAGGTAACAAAACGTTGTAATCTAGTGCAGTGGAGCGCATATTGTAAGTCGAAAAAAATTAGAGGTTTCGCGTATAGTCTAAATTAAATTTCTATCATACTGAATTATTTAATTAAAAAACATACTTTAAACTTTCTATAAGTACATATCCTTAATTTTTTATTAATATTTTTTATATCTTAAGAATATATGATATTTATATGTTAAAAATATATGAAAAGTTTTTATATGATAAAATTAATGTTTTCTACGCTAACGATGAAAAGTAAAAAAATAATAATGGATCAATAAATTTGTTTCTGTGTCCTGCAGTTGTAGCAAACTATAACTACTAGAGTTTTAGTGTTTATAGCATAGCATGGTTAATTTTGCTTGTATAACTTATCATGACATAGCAGGAACTCGCATTATTATAAGATTTGAAAAAATGCAAAATCTCTTAAAACTATTTCTCATGACACATGATAGTTTCTTTCTTTACCTAATTTTCTTGTAAAATATACTTATTAGGTAACTTAACTGAGAGAAAAATTGCTCAGAAGTTTCGCTCTCCTGAATAGGAGGCAAAACTTTTGGAAGACTATTCAAAGAAAAGTGATAATTTTCACCTTTCAAAAAAGTAAACAATTAGAAGTATATATGTATACACACACACACACACACACACACACACATATATATATATATATATATATATATATATATATATATATATATATATATATATATATATATATATATATATATATATATGTATTTATTTATTTATTTATTTATTTATTTATTTTTAAGCGGAGGCAAATGTCTTGTAGACATTCGCCTAAAATTCACCGTAGTTCAGTGGCCATATTATTTTTGGGGCACCATATAGGCTTACCAGCATCACTCCCTAAGAACGGACGACAGAAACGGAGGTATTTTAGTGACGCGACGCCGGGATTCGATCCGAGCACCCTTAGCTCCTACAGCACCGCGTTGTACTAAAAGGCCGTCACAGGCCTGCAATTAGAAATATTTTATGAAACACTTCTTATTATGTTGTACTTTATATTAAAATATAATATTAACCGTGTTTGTATTCTTTCATAACTTACATAAATAGATTCAAAATAGAATATTATTTTCATTAAAATAATATCAGTTTAACATTTTTTTTTTATCTTTTAACGCATCTAAAATTTTTATAGCAAAATATTTTTCCATATATACATCTAAGCCTCTCCTAGCATCGCTAAAACAACATTCACGATTATTTGATCATGCATTTTTCATGCGAAATGCAATTTGAATAGCATACAAGAGCTTTTTCTCCTAACAAATAAAATCTAGTACAAAAAAGAAACTCGGTAACGAAATTTGGAGATTATGCTAGCTAAATATTAAATTCTTCAGGCAATAGTAAAACGATAATTTTTTTTCGTTCTTTGCACTTTAATCGTTTTCCATGTATTTTTATAACAATAAAGCCTCGAGAGGGAAAGCACATTTTCAGCCGTTTACTTTGTGTGTGTAGAAAAAAAGGTAACAAGACCTGAGTTTTTAATATTTAAATATGATTTTTCTCGCTTATAAACAGGAATCTTTCTATACGAGAGTATGTAAAAACACAGGTTGATGATTACTTAAAGTGTTAAAGTAAGCGAAATCTTAAGGCAAAATAACATTCACCTATGTATTTTGAGTAGTTTTAGCGGTTTTTTTTTTTTTTTGCTATATGCATGCATTTATTAAATAATGTGCAGGGAATTTATGTAATATGAATTTGATAGTTCTCTGTAAACAGTGTGTTAATTGTCTTGTAAATATATGAATTAATGATATGACTGTGGAGTCAATAAATAATATTTTAATATTTGAAAATGTTTTTTCTTCTCCTAGATTCTTTCGAAAAGCGTACTTGAAACAACATTTGTCTTTGGTAATTTCAATGTAAAAGGAATCAGTAATTTTTTATCACACTTTTTCTAACTAACTTTCCTATTTTGATAATCTATATATATAAAACAGTTCCGTAACTGACTCATTCATTCATTCATTCATTCACTGACTGACTGACATACAACGCACAGACCAAACCGCTGGACCTAAAGGGCTGAAATTTTGCATGGCGATTCTTCTAATAGTGTAGGGGTGCACTAAGAAAGATTTTTCTAAAATTCTTCTTAGATTTTTTTAAATTAAATTTTTAAGCTGTTTTTTAAACTTTTTTTACGTTTGCATTTAAAATAATACATTGCGGATTATAAAATTTATATCACGAGAAAGATCATAAAAATTCCTTCAAAATGAAATCTTTTTCGAACCTTTACCTTGATTTTCTGATTTTTGGTGAATTTTTAAAGATTAATTTCTAGAATTTTATTTATTAAATGTTGATCACGTGATTTCTTTTTCTGGTACTTTAAATAAATTTATCGTCACGTGCATAACAACTAAATAGACAAAAATGATATTCTTTTTCTTTCTAATGCAACAGACGATTGGATATTATCCAAAAAAAATAAATATCCCTTACGATTTTTTTTATAAATATATATATATATATATATATTGGCATTAATTGCATACATTGACCGTTGTATTTAATTTGAATGTACTCCGTAGCGAAGCGCGGGTTTTCAGCTAGTCTATATATATAAAACAGTTCCGTAACTGACTCATTCATTCATTCATTCACTGACTGACTGACATACAACGCACAGACCAAACCGCTGGACCTAAAGGGCTGAAATTTTGCATGGCGATTCTTCTAATAGTGTAGGGGTGCACTAAGAAAGATTTTTCAAAAATTCTTCTTACATTTTTTTAAATTAAATTTTTAAGCTGTTTTTTAAACTTTTTTTACGTTTGCATTTAAAATAATACATTGAGGGTTATAAAATTTATATCACGAGAAAGATCATAAAAATTCCTTCGAAATGAAATTTTTTTTCGAATTTTTACCTCCATTTCTTGATTTTTGGTGAATTTTTAAAGATTAATTTTTAGAATTTAATTTATTGAATGCTGATCACGTGATTTCTTTTTCTGGTACTTTAAATAAATTTATCGTCACGTGCGTAACAACTAAATAGACAAAAAAAATATTTTTTTCTCTTTCTAATGCAGCAGACGATTGGATATTATCCAAAAAAAATGCATATCCCTTACGATTTTTTTATAAATATATATATATAGATAGATATATATTTTACATCAATTGTATACATTGATCATCGCATTTATTATAAATATATATATATTTATTTTTTGGCATAAATTGCATACGTTGACCGTTGTATTTAATTTGAATGTACTCCGTAGCGAAGCGCGGGTTTTCAGCTAGTATATATATATATATATATATATATATATATATATATATATATATATATATATATATATATATAAGTGAAAAACCAGTATATGCTCAGAACCACAAGAGCCAGGAACTAAAAACATGAAAAGATAAGTGAAAAATAGGTTTTAGACAGCATCTTGTCTTCAGCGGTGCCGATACTGTCTAAAAACCAATGATTGTTTCTAATAAGTTTGATCTGAGCAACATATATATATATATATATATATATATATATATATATATATATATATATATATATATACATATATATATATATATATATATATATATATATATATATATATATATATATATATATATATATATACATACATACATACATACATACATATATATATATATATATATTGCTATATTGCTGCTTTATTTTTCAGCAAAATTTTCAACAAAAGCTTTAAAACTTGCTTTGCGTACAAACGCATAGAAAACCTGGGTTTTTAAACTTTATATATTTTATTTTGTTGAACGTCTATGTTTCTCACGAATAATAACATTTTCAATATTGTAACATAATATAATTAGAGTATAATTTAATGATGGTTCTCGAATTAAATTTAGAGATTTCGAAGGTTCTTAGTGCAATTCTAAATTGAATATTGCTGAGTAGTTATTCTTTTGATGTTTACTTTTAAAATTTATGAGTTTATAATTGGAACCACAGTGGGGGAATAATGGTAACCCCATTAATGAAATAGAAGTGGATGAAGGCCTTTCTCTCTGACAGCTGTAGTTGTAACAAGCTACAACTACTAGAATTTTAGTGTTTAAAACGTAGCTTCATTAATTTTACTTGTTTCACTTATCGTAGCAAAGCATGAATACGTGTTCTCATAAGGCTTGAAAAATACTAAACATTTTTTAAACGCTTTTTCATGTCACATGATAAGACATTCCCTAAATTTCCTGCGAAATTTTCGTATTATGTAACTTAACAAATAGATAAATTTTTTCAGAAGTTTCACACATCTGAATACAATGAACTTCAAGGGACCAAAGGTTTTGTTTGCTTTAACCAGTGGTACGCTATATCCGAACCGTTAAGAAAAATACTAGAGTTCACAAAATGTATAACTCATTAGTTGCAATGTATATTCAATAATGATGTATTTAAAAAATGATAAAAATCTATTAAAACTGATAATTAATGAATTAAATCGACTTAAACCGATTACATTAAACTGACACAATACTTATTAAATTACGTAAAATAGAAAAACGACGGGACCAAAATATTTGTTCGTTATATCCGTGAGTTCGTTATATAACAGGTTCGCTATAACGGGGTTCGACTTTATTAGAAAAAAATTTTGGAATATTCGTGAAATAAATGTGACAATTTTCACTTTCAATGACCCAAACAATAAGGAATATCATATGAAAAATTTCTTAGAATGTTGTTCTTTCTATAAAAATATATTATTAGAACTGTGTTTGTGGGCTTTCATAAAATACGTAACTAAATCTATGCTACATGAATATATTTGAAGTAGAATTTTACTATGAACAAAATAATATCAGTTTAACATTTTTTTTTCATTTTTATTTCTTTCAACGCATCTAAAATGCTTATAACAGGATATTCTCAAATATATGCACTAAGCCTCTCCTATCATCGCTAAAACAACATTCACGTTTATTTGATCGTGCATTTTTTATGCGGAATGCAATTTGAATAGCATGCAAAAGCTTCTCCCCGAATAAATAAAATCGATTACAAAAAAGAAACTCAGTAACGAAATTTAGAGATTACGTTAGCTAAATATTAAATACTTCAGGCAATAGTAAAACGATTAATTTTTTATTTTTGTTCTTTGCACTTTTATTGTTTTCCTTGTATTTTTGTAACAATAAAGCCTCGAGAGAGAGCACATTCCAAGCCGTGTTCGTTGTGCATGTAGGAAAAAAAGTAACAAAACCTGAGTTTTAATATTTAAGTAAGATTTTTCTTGCTTATAAACAGGAATTTTTCTAAACAACAGTATGTAAAACACAGGTTGATGAATACTTAAAATACTAATCTAAACGAAATCTTATAGCAAAAGAACATTTTCCGATTTATTTTTAGTGGTTTTAAACCCTTTTTTTGTGGAAGCATTTATTAAATAGTATTGTTATTGATATTAATACCGCATGTTTGTGTCAATTATCTTGCAAATTTATAAATTAATGATGTGATGTGATTTTAGAGTCAATCTATACTAATATATAAAGAGAGAGAGCGGATTTTGTATGTGGAGGGTAATCTCTGGAACCACTGCACCTATTTGAAAAATTCTTTCACTGTTTGAAAGGTACATTATTCCATATGGACATAGGCTATATATTATGTATATCTGATCAGTATAAAGAAAGTTAGGGACCTAAATGTTGAGCTGATGCTTCACCTTTACAACTTTTCCTTTGTCAACCATAGTCAAGTAACCGTAGCAACACATCAAACGATATTTTCCTTTATTATCAGTAAAGCATTTAACATTTGAATTTTCTTTGTCAACCATAGTTAAGTAACCATTGCAACACATCAAACTACATTTTCATTTATTATCAGTAAAACATTTAATATTTTAAAGATTCAAGTGAAGGAGGTATTGATAAATACATAAAGGATTTTTGAAATTGGCAACGTTTGAGGGTTTATTGAAGAAAATTACATTTGGAACTACGCTTTTTATTGGACATTTAAGGTAAAAAAAGATTTACAATTTATTGGCTATCAACTGGAAATTTATTGGTATAATATTACAGAACTTTATTTAACTTATAAACTTCATGTTTTTTAATTTATGTACAATTTTATGCACAATTTGCGTAAATCGAAATTGAATTATTGAACTTTATTCAAAAATCAGTGTATTTCACTGAAACTGTGAAATTTATTGATTATTTCGAATAAGCCTATGTTTGTACCTTTATAGTGAAAAAGTATTTCTTCAATTGAGCTGAAATTTTGTATAGATATAGTTGATAGTTTAGATTAAAACATAGGCATATTATTTTTTGAAAATCGGGCCCCGAATCAAAATTAATTTGAGTTTTTAATTAAGGATTTTGCCCCTAAAAGTTGCTTATTTCTACAGCTTCCGCGGCTGTTCACGCTGACAGCAAGACTATGGGGCCGAATCGTAGAAAACTCGGCACGCGGGTGGCCCCGGACACGATTCGGTGCCTGACGTAGCCAGATTTTGGAATTTTTAATTTTAAAAAAAAGTATACATATATATATACATATATACATATGTATACATATACATATGTATACATATATATATATATATATATATATATATATATATATATATATATATATATATATATATATATATATATATATATATATATATATATATATATATATATATATATATATATATGTATGTATGTATATATATGTATATCAATGGAATACCGTTAATTTTAATACTAATAATAGAAAATATATTGAAATGATTAAAAATTAGATAATAATAAAATAGGTGGTACTACAACTCAGATTAGAGGGAAAGGGGTGGTTAGAACCCCCGATGATCTAAAATGTTGAGGAAACCCATAATACCTGTATTATATTTCCTCATCCCTCTCTAGACACAAAAACCTCCCCCCAGAAACAGAAAACCTGAACAATGAAGCAATTTAGGTTTTTCTTGGTTTAAGAAGGAGTTATATTCGAAACGACAAAGTTACCAGTTATAATGATGTTTCTCTTTTCCCTTCCAAATATAAATTTAAAAAAAAACTTCGAATAAATGGGCTAAATTGAAAAAAAGAAAACCCACAATTTTACTAATTCTATTAATAACTGAATTTTATTATGTTTTTACCATGCGTGCAAATATTTTTTATTTGTAAAGGCAGGTAAAATTTGCTTGATACAAACAGTATCAAAACTTAATTCAAACGAAAGTTATTTATAATTTCTACAGATTTAACTCCTGCCATTTACAAATAAAAAAAAATCTTAAATGTTGTCGCTTATAAGACCCCTAGTTACCTACAGTGAACCTCTAATTTCCATCCGTATTCTATCGCGCTCCCGGCGATCAGGGGATTCTCCGCCCGGCAGGACAGATGCTTCCCGTTGTCGTCACTAGATGGCGTCATGGTGATGATGCTGGTAGTTACGTTCCCATCCACCGAGATGTTATCTTTGAGGGCCTTGAGCTTCGACGTTCCTTTCCACCAGGTGATGATGGCTGGGGGTCTGGAACCTGTGGCTCGGCATACTAGTTCCACTGTTTTGTGAGCTGATAACGGCTGCCTGTCTCCTTCTATCATGACGTCTAATGGGCGAACTGTAAGGGGAAAAAAAAGAATGGGAGATAAGGCGGTGTAGATAGAGAAGTTAATGGAACAATTTAATTATCGTGTCTCGTAACGTTTACATTGGAGAATGCGTGATTTTAGTTATTTTCAAAGAAGTGTAATAGTGCAGTAGTTTGTCTTTTTATGGCATGAAAAAAAAATAATAAGCTTAAAGTATTAACTGTAAAACAAACGTAATACATATTATATAAAGGAAATGGTTTTCTTTTTAAAATATGACTTAAAATATATGCTTTTAATAGTATATATATATATATATATATATATATATATATATATATATATATATATATATATGTGTGTGTGTGTGCATATATATATAAATATATATATGTAATAATAATAATAATAGTATGGTTGTATGGGTGGCAAATAACTTGGCCGTTAACTCATCAGGGACGAGATAGCGCAGCGTCCCAGTAAAATCTTGTAGTCGTAGTGGCATAGGAAGGAAGTCCAGGCAGAAAATATGGTACTCCACAAAAACTTCACAGTTCTTTTATTAAGAATGGGGTTTTAAAAAGACTGGAGATACACTTGTCAAACTTAACGTTCCAAACACATCACGGCTAGTCGGGTACGGCGCCCCGACCAGCGGCAGGACCGCTGTAAAATACTCACGGAGAGCTCTACATGTTTCCTGGTTGAGAGCAGGCACCCAAAAGCTACGGAATTATTGAGAAAAGCGCGAGTTTTTCAGGCGGGCTGAACTTCTATTGGTTAAAAGGCTGACACGTGATTAAGTCGCGTCAGATGAGGTGATGGCTCGCGATGCCCGTTATATAATGCTTATATAATGCTTTCGCACGTGCAGCCGCTTTAGGGGAAAAGATAAATTTATGCTGGTCGATTATAGGTCGCAATCCAAAGTTAAGGGAACGGTATTCTGTTGCACAAAGATAAAGGAATTTGGAAAAAGCATGTTAGGGGTGTTTAAAAGGATTAAAATTTGTTTCATATATATATATATATATATATATATGTCTTTGTGTGTGTGTTCACATATATTTAGTATTACAACCAGAACAGTAACGAAACTAAAGTTTACGCACACATTTTCATATAAAATAAAAATAAATAAATAATAAATCATGATGTGATTAAAAATTCAAGGAAGGGAGACACAGAAAAATGACTGGTTGCAAGCAAATCAATTTCATTTAGTTTAATAGGCTCTCTAGCAACGAATTTAATTTTTCCTAAGGGCTCTTTAGTGATACTTTCTGCATGAACGAGCACATTATTAAATTTTAAAATCAATTTTATGGCATAAAAAAAACTTTGTAATAAAAGATTGTAATTATCTGGCCTTTCCTTATTCAATGAAAACAATTATTTAATAACATTTTGCATGGGTAAAAAAGTATTTTAGCCTACGCTTCGTCCCTGATTAAATTGCTTTCAAAATTGTTTTCCGTAAAATGAAACCTCAATTATCTTCAAAGTGTGTCATATAATCATTAACTTAATTACAATTATTTTGCCTTATTTGTTTTAATCATCGTATTTTCGAAAATAATTATCCTTTTGCTGACATTTTCCATAAAAAATAAAGAATTTTTTTTTTCCTACTGAGTTCAAAAGAAAAGTATACTTTGTATTCTTATCTTAAGAAATGGCCTTCAATTAGAAATATATATATATGTATAAATAAGCAAGGCCGGCCCGAATCACTGCGAGGCCAAATTGCAGAATTTTCGACGAGGCCGTTAAAAATACTAATATTTATTAAATGATAAAAATGTAATGTTAAGCATAAAAAGCTAAAATATGAAGGTGGAAATATTTTTTTTATCTACATTCCTATGACAACAAAAAACTAAAAAAGGCTACAAAACAAAGATTTTATTTAAAGATGAAAAATATTTACAAACAATTTTTTTCCTTGAATTTTTATCAGTGAAATCATTTATGATTGGATAAATTTTTAATTTCTTCATTTCTTTATGCTCTATAGACAGTATTGCGAGGTTCCGACATTATTGACCTCAGGTATATTCTAATTAATTTTATTCTAAAAAAGCTTCTTTCTTCCCCTACGCCCATGGTTACAGGAATTGTTAGAAATATCCTTAAATATATATAAGTATATTTGGAAAGCCAGTAGCTCTGTGTTTTGTAGAAATGCCTGTTTTCCTTTTAATTTTTCTCCATGCATCGGCCCTGTAAATAAGCTTTGCTTAGTTCATATAGATCGAAAATTATTTCAAAGCTGCCATTAGTTTTTACAAAATTATATCATTGTAAAAAAATATTTTCTCGTGTTACTTTTAGCAAAGAGGAAAAGTTTTACAAACACAGAAATCAGTAGATACTAAATAACCCTTTCGCACCTATATACACTCGTCAAAAGTGAAATCACAACACCATGCAGGAATGTGCTTAGTGATGTGAAAATATCAGGATCGGTAGAGGTAATACACATATGCAGATGATTAAAGAAACAAAGATATGAGAAATTTAACTGTTTATTCAGTATCTAATGTGGTCACCACGGGCAGCTATACAGGACTATAAACGGTGAGGCATACTGTCTATGAGGCTATTAATGGTCTCTTGAGATATTCCTTTCCAAACCGAGTCCACTGCAGCTCTCAGTTCCTCTACGGTATGCGACTGCGGTGCCCTGTGCACCGCAAGTCCGATGACACCCCACACATGCTCGATGGGAGAGAGGTCGGGTGAGGCTGCCGGCCAGGGAAGGATGTGAATTCCATTGAAGCTGTTCAGAGTGTGACATGCGTCATGAGGCCGGGCATTGTCCTGCTGGAATAACGTGCCGGGGGCGGCCTGCACAAGTGGCTGAACCACAGGCATAACAACTTGTGTTACGTTCCGGGCCGATTTTATACTGCCAGGAATGTCCACAAGGGTTGTCCGCTGTCCGAACATGATGCCACCCTAAACCATGAATCTCGGTGTGGGGCCGTTGCCACATTCGACGACATGGGCTTGCATGTAACGTTCTTCGAGAAGCCGCCACACATTTTCACGACCGTCATTCCTCCATAAACAAAATCGGGATTCGTCTGAAAACAATACCCGATGCCATTCGTTCGTCCATTGACGATAACGTCGTCAACAAGCCAGACGGGCAGCCCTATGTCGATTGGTTAAAGGAACCCCCGTGGCTGGGCACTGGGCGCGCATCCATGCTTTATGCAACCTGTTACGGTTGGTTTGGCAGGAGACAGATGCCCCATCTGATAATGGTAGGTAGATTTGAATATGACTTGCCGTGGCGAACGGGTCCCCACGTAACATTCACCGAATTTGCCTATCAGTGTGATCTGAAGTTAACCTGGATGATCCACTGCCTCTTTGCCGTGTTCTCAGATGGTTTGTGTCCATCGTGCCACGCATCGCTGAATTGTACTGACGTCCCGTCCAACACGACTGACAATTGCGCGCATGGACAAACCGAGCTCATGCATTTCTAAGATACGTTCTCGTTCCTCAGACGATAACTGCTGATATTCAGCCCACTGATGTCTCCTAGGCATTTTCTACCCTTCTTCAAGTTCCGTTACAACAATCTGTCATTGATAGCATATACAGAGCTTCAGGAGCTTCAGGAAAAGTAGTGGTAACTACAGTACATGGGCCGGGCCCTCCTCTGTAGGCTGATATAGCAATGCATAAAACTTCAGTGATCAATAAAAAACGAAAGTAGGAAGGAAAATAGAAAGTGGGGAAAACAAAAAGCTTCGATAGTACAATTAAAGCTAAAACAGGGAAAAGATATTGAGCGAACAAAGAACAGGACAAACAATTAAAAGTTGCGAGCAAGACATATAGAGAGCGGGCCACCTACTGGCTTATATAGCCAGAAACTTGGTATCATGTGAAAAGATGCGCACGCGCATTCCATCATTTGCATGTGTCTCTGAAATCTACAGATCCTGTTATTTTCACATCGCTAAGTGCATTCCTTCATGGTATTACAATTTCGCTTTTGACGTGCTTATTTAACAGGTGGAAGGCTTGAAATTAATGTCTATTCAATATATTATTATTACGTCAATTTATCGTTGCCGGCATGAAGTAACATACGAGTACACTTGTTACAACCACAAATTTTTAGAATAATAAAAATATTATAAAATTTTTTGCTTGTGCTTTTAGTAATGATTTACAATATATTCAGTAATATCCCATGGAATTTTTCAAAGCTAACTAAATTTATTATAATTCTCTTAGAAAGCACAAAGTTTAGAAATTATAGCTAAGAATGCGTAAAGTTTTAAATTAATAATCACTGTCATTTTTGTAAAGTTCTATCATAAACATATATTACTTTAATGTAGTTTTTAACTCAGTTTTATTTTCTTTCTCTAATGTAAACAATCAGTTTTTAAAGCACCAAAATAGAATGTAAGAATCATTTATCGTATAGTTCCCATTCTTTACATCAATTTATTTCACTATTATTTTCCATTAACCATTTAATATATTTGCATTCTTGATATGCTGTTTTTGACGTACCTTAGAAAAAAAGAAAATTCTTCTTGAAGTTTACCTACTTCAGGTAAAGATTGGAAAATAAACTGTCGAAATGTATTAGCAGGCCAATAGTAATTTGCAACAGTAGGAATTGTTACAATAATCAAACACACTTATTGCACTGCGGGGAACCTCCTTGGAGTTCTCTGCGGGGGGTGTTTCAGACTGAAAATTGAGTTGTCATGTCCCTCTAAAAGAACCTGCCCCCACCCTTATAAGCTATTCCACTGTCTTACGCCCTTTTTAGGATGTTTAAGTGCCCGGCGAGCGAATTAAATAAATAAATGTACTGGGAAACTAATCTCTAACGATTCTTATTTATGTATAGAAAAATGTGGCTTCATATCTATACAGGAGTTACTGAAGAGAATCATTATTCAATAAAGAGTTCTGTTAACAATATATATATATATATATATATATATATATAACATTAAAAACCCCATACCATTTTAAAATCTAACATTATTCTAAATTCCCTTGGGCGTACGAGCTAAATTTCGCTTTTGATTCTAAGTTCCGATAACCTCGAGAGAAAAAATTAAATGGCTGCCTGTTAATCGAAAACTAAACTGGCGTAACGTGGGCAGAAAATTAAACGCTTTAGCGCATTTGTCACGCCTTTTCCTAACTTTTAACCAATTAAACCTTACTACGATCACATGACGAGATAAGTTTATATAAGGTTTGGGATCACGTACATGTACGCTTTTCGGATTTTGTAACTGTCCCGAGAAGTTGTATCGTGTATTTAAAAAATAAAAGATGTAGTTAAATTAACGTTGTAGTGTTTTTTGTGTCCGAGGGTGAGATGAAAAGCTGGAAAGAAAATTAAACATATGTGATGCACGGCCGGGCGACAAGTCATCCTTCTTTACCTCAAAAAGAAATACCACTCAGGCCTTCCTTCGTCGGCCCGCGCCCGTGATATTACATATATATATATATATATATATATATATATATATATATATATATATATATATATATAGAGAGAGAGAGAGAGAGAGAGAGAGAGAGAGAGAGAGTGAGAGAGAGAGAGAGAGAGAGAGAGAGAGAGATCTGTGGCTTGGTACAAGAAGTGCCTAAGTCAGTTTTTTCCAAGATGACTTTGCTTGCTTATGTCTCTTTAAAAAAATATCATTTTCAATGTGAGAAGTACTCAAGTACTTCCGATGCTTAAAAAGTGTTTTCTAAACCATTTTACAGACTTGGGTACTACTTATATTGAAAATAATAATTTTTAAAGAGACATAAGCAAACAAAATTATCTTGGAAAACACTGACTTAGGCACTTCTTGTAACAAGCCACAGATACACACACACACACACACACACACACATATATATATATATATATATATATATATATTTATATATAGCTTTACAAAAAATGTTAAGTTCCCGCCGCTGTGTGTTTTCCAATAGCCACTGTTAGCTAAAAATTAAAGCTCAATTTGATACATTATTTGCTTTTCTCAAGAAACAAACGAAAAAAATACTAAAAAACTAGAAGCTATAAGTCATATTTTCGTGTAAAACTACTTAAATGTTTCAAAATTTACCAGGATGCGTTCAAAATTTTATATCAAAATTTATATAAATAAAAATATAGATCATCCTTGTAAAGACCTATCAGGATCGGGAAAGAAGGAAATCCTTTCTGTTTCGTATCAGTTAGTTTCGTGTCAGTCAGCAAAATTTGATACTCTGATAAATGTCCCTGTGGAAGGGCATCAAATTTTGATAAGAAGTAAAAAGCGATACACTGAAGCACTTCTCTAGTATGATACCATTATTCGGTATTCAGAGCAAATCTCTAAAAGTTTATAAAAAGAAGTAGTAAAGCTCAAACTTAAGCTCGTTCTTGGAGTTTTGTTTATACAAATTTTTGTTTTGTATAAACGAGGGTCATGTGCTGAGGTGCTGCGATAGAAAACAAAATGATTAAAAAAACAAAATACGGTATACTGAAGATGAGATTTTGAATCACAATTTTATAAAATTTTTTATCTAACACAGTAGGTTTGTACAAATATGCTTAAAAGTAGGGTTTCGGTTTTGGTTTTAACCGAAACCGAAAATCGTGGTTTTGAGCTCCAACAACCGAATGCCGTAGAAAATTGGTTCTGTTATACGACTTTTTCGGAGGATTTTTTTTAGAGCAAATCCCTTAAAGTTTATTTAAAAATCGCATTAAAGCTCAAACTAAAGGCGTTTTGTTGATACAAATTTTTGTTTTTTTGGAAATCCAAAATATTGCTCGCCTAAGTTTATTTATTATTTCCCTACGCTTTTAATGTCCAGTTACATAATAAAATTCATCTATAAATCAAAGAAATAAAAAAGTATTGAATGTTTACAACTGATTAAGTTCATCTGATTTGTTAAAAAAATTAATTTCGATAGTTCTGGAAATTTGATGAATGTACTTGAACCAATAAAATCAACTTTTGAAGCATTAAGTAGATCAGATTCCCTTATTATGACAACTGAAGGTGCAATTCCTTTCCCATTCAAGAAATTGAAACTAAATAATGATATAAGTACACAATTTCTGTGAACAATTAGAACAAGAATAGAAATACGGATAAAACACAAATATATTAACTTTAGCAAAACATCTCTGTACACAGGTCCAGATTTCCGCATGGGCAAGTGGGGCACTTGCCCGGGGCCCCCAAATTTATGGGGCCCCCTAATTTAGTATTAAGTTGTACATATTTTTGAAAATTTGGTTTTAGGTTAATTCAGTAAAGGTGGGCAGTGGCGGATACAGAAAAAAATCCTGGGTGGGGCACAGTGCACCCACTATATTCATTTCAAAAGAAAATTTCCTGAATTTATTTATTAACATTGAAAGTAAATTAACAGATTATTATTATTATTATTATTTTTCAAATGTTTGACTTTTTGGTCGAAAATTTTTTGAATTTCCGGTCCGAATTTATGGGGGGGGGGGGCCTTGGTGAGTGTCCCACATGTTCATGTGGAAATCTACTCCTGGAGGGGGAGGGCACATGGCCTCCCTCTGGATCTGTCCTTGGAGGGGGCCCCCAAAGTCTGCTTTGCCCAGGGCCCCATTGGGTCAAAGTCGGGCCCTGTCTGTACACCAGATCAACAGCTTTCAAAATCCGTTTTTAATTATGCTATATATATATATATATATATATATATATATATATATATATATATATATATATATATATATATATATATATATATATATATATATATATATATATATATATATATATGTGTGTATATACATACATATATATATATACACATATATATATATATATATATATATATATATATATATACATATACATATATATATATATATATATATTATATACACACACACATATATATATATATATATATATATATATATATATATATATATATATATATATATACTGTGTGTGTGTGTGTGTGTTTAAAAGATTATATCCTATCCATGTGCTTGTTGATCTCTAACATGTTTAAAAGAGGTGGATATATGCAAAATGATAAAAAGTATGAATTTTAAGGGTATTGAAATCAGCAGATGCAATAAAAATCTACTATGTCTATCATAAAAAAAAGAAAGGAATTAGATTTTCTTTTTCTTTTGCAAATTCTAAAGAGCACTCTGATAGAAGAAAATGCATTATACGAAAGAGGCAATTTATGGAGCAGATTAAAAATCTGAAGTTATAAAGGGAGATTCAAGCTTTTTACCTCACATTTTTCATAATGTGTTAAAGTATATACATTAGTTCAATGGATCATCTCCAAAGAATTATCAGTCGTCAAAGAAATGGCTAATAGACTGCAAATTGAGGAGCCTGGCTCTAGCAGTACAGAATATTCCAATCTTACACTAAGAGAGAATTAAATTTGGCTATTGAACAAGCAGTAATGGAGCCGGACTCTGAACATAATTTTAATGTTTTGAAGCAAGAGTTTGCATTATACAAAAGGACAAGCTATAAAACAAAAAATAATTTATTCCTAGCTAATTCGATTAAAAGTATAAAGCTGACATCCTCAGAAAGGGAACTAGCGTTTTCCATCGCTTCTAATTTCTGTACAATAATGCGATCACAACTATCAGATGATTCATTACACGCATTGGTATAATTGAAGTTCCATTATTTGACGAAAAACTGAAAATATTAATAACTGTTCTCTTTTATTTTTTTAATAAATTTACTATATTTGAATTCAAAAACATGTAATAAAACTTTATACCAACAAACTATTTTATTTTTTATTTTACCTGGAAACCCCAAATAATCGTAAAAACTGCAGTTTTAGAAAATTAGAAACCGAAAACCGCGGGTTTTAGAAAGTTAGAGTTTTCAGAAACCCTATTGAAAAGGTAAAAGTACGGATTTTTTACGTCTTTTGCACCATTACATGCACTGAGGAACTGGACTTTCACTAGCTCAAATTTAACTTTAATTCCTAAATAACAATTTTACAATATTTAATTTTTTTGGACGCAATATGAAGAAAATATTTACTTACCATACTTTTGTATGATCATAATCGAATAATAACAGAATTTCCCAGAATTTGGAAAGAAAAAGCATAGTACTTGAGAAATTTCGATCATATATAATTTTTGCCAGAAAAAACTGTACATGATATTTCTGTCTAATAAGGCATGAAACATTTTATTTATTTTTTTTCATTTTTGAATGCTTGAGCTCAGGAGAATTATTCAAAATTTTATAAATATTATAAAAGTTGTTTATTAAAAGAAAAATACAGTTGCAAGTGTATGATAAATTTTATTACTTGGACAAAACTCTAAACTATAGTGTATATAAATATATATAAAAAAAATATATATATATATATACATATATATATATATATATATATATATATATATATATATATATATATATATATATATATATATATATATATATATATATATATATATATATATACCCCTTTTTATCAATGTTTGAGTGTCCGAAGTTCTTTCACTAATCTGAGCTCAAAAGAACTTCTTGAAAAAAAATTGTCTAGGAGTATATCCTTTACTGTACAAAATCACTTTTCCATCTCAGACGATGCTAAACAACTGAACAAAACATGAAGTTTTAAACTTAGATTATTTTCGAAAGGAACTGGAGGAAATTGAAAGGATTCCCGAACATTTTTATTCCTATCTAACTAAAAAGAAAATAAAATTTCCATTTTTTTAACAACATAAATTTGTTAGTCAAGCATTCAATAGCCTCTGAGAAATCTTTGAGCTTTTTGAAGAAGAAATGTCCATAGGCAACAATGCGTCAAAATGCGCTAAAAACAGCTCTGTTCAGAGAAAAGGGAGGAAATAGGTGCATTAGACAACTTTTTTCCCCTGAAGCGATTTTTCTAATGGCAGCGTTAAAATAAAATTCAATATTTTGGAAAGTTTGGATAAATTGACCATGAGGTACTTTGGATTACTTGAAAAAACTTTCAGAAAACGGATTTTTTTTTCGTTTACTCTTATGCAATGGGCATATATATCGAGATGTATTTGGGATATAATCGGGTATTTGTATAAAAAATATGACATGAACTTTATTTATATCTGTTTGTTATGAATTCTTTATTTCAATATGATAAAGCGTGAAGGACTGTAATGTATTTGTTCTAGTTGAAAGATATACCCAAATATATACCCAATCATATATACCTAAATATCTAAAAATTTACAAAGTAAATTTTTTGTCGATACGTGTATTAAGAGGGAACATAGAATTTAACCAACAAAAGTGGCACTAACTTCTTGTAAGAATTAAATTTATAAATCATTGAATTTGTTGTCGACACACTATTAACTGAAGACATTAAATTTAATTGACAAAAGTGTCAGAAACGTCTTGTTAGCATTAAATTTAAAAACCATCTGATTTGTTGTCGACACACGTCTTAAAAGAGGATATTGAATTTAACAACAAAACAAAAGTGGCACTAACTTCTTGTAATCATTAAATTAATAAATCACTGAATGTTTTGCCAACATGCATATTAACAGAGGACATAAATTTAACAAACAAAAGTGGTACCAACTTCTTGTAAGTATTGAATTAATAAATCATTGGATTTGTTCCCGATATGTGTATTAACGGAGGACATAAATTTAACCAGCAAAAGTAGCACCAACTTCTTGTAAAAATAAAATTTATAAATCATTGAATTTGTTGTCGACACACTATTAACTGAGGACATTAAATTGAATTGACAAAAGTAGCAGCAACGTCTTGTTAGCTTTAAGGCGACAATGGACCATGAAAAACTTTTTTTTCATTTATTAACCAATTGCTATGAAATTTTGTATACTTATACAGTGTTGTTTAGAGATGGAAATTCTAAATAAAAAAAATCAGAATGTAATTAATTAAGATATTTATTAAAATCAGTTTGTTAATTACTCTATTTAAAAATGCTCCATGCGCATTAATTTTTGTCTCAGACATCTAACTTTCTCTCTTAAGCTAGCTTTATATAGTTATAATAAAAGTTAGTAGCAATATTTGATTTACAGTCATATTTATAAAAACTAGAAAGGAAATCGATAAAAATAGGTCATTTTATGCAAAATTTTATCAAAAAAAATTTTTTATTGTAAAAACTTCAAGCTTTTTTAAAATAGTACAATGAATTGGTTGAAGTTTCATTCTAACATATATACATAATCATTTTATGAAATTTTATGCAAATTCGAGAAAAATTATGACGCATGGAACATTTTGAATTTACCGAAACGACATGAAATCTTGTTTTGAGAAAATGGCATTTAAAGTTTTAATTTGACTAACATTTCCATTGTTTACGTTTGAAAAAAATACTTATAACTCGATTAATAATGATCGGATCAACATACTTTTTTTTTTAATTTAAAGCTGATGAGTTGCAGAATAATTTTCTGAAAGAAAAAAAATCGTTTTGGGGACATATTTTTGTCAATCTGAAGGTCCATTGTCGCCTTAAATTTTTAAACCATTTAATTTGTTGTCGACACGCATGTTAACAGAGGACATTGAATTTAACCAAAAATAAGTGGAACCAACTTCTTGTAATCATTAAATCAATAAATCACTGAATGTTTTGCGGACATGCGTGTTAGCAAAGGATATAAATTTGATCAACAAAAGTGGCCCCAACTTGTTGCAGACATTAAATAAATAAATCATTGGATTTGTTGCCAATATGTGTATTAATAGAGGACATACATTTAACCAGCAAAAGTGGCACCAACTTCTTGTAAAAATTAACTTTATAAATAATTGAATTTGTTGTCGACACACTATTAACTGAGGACATTAAATTTAATTGACAAAAGTAGCAGCAACGTTTTTTTAGCATTAAATTTATAAACCATTTAATTTGTTGTCGAAACGCGTGTTAATAGAGTATATTGAATTTAACCAAAAAATAAAGTGGCACCAACTTCATGTAATCATTAAATTAATAAATCACTGAATATTTTGCCGACATGCGCATTAACAGAGGGTATAAATTTAATCAACAAATGTGGCACCAACTTGTTGAAAGCATCTTAAATAAATAAATCATTGAATCTGCTGCCAATATGTGTATTAACAGAGTACATAAATTTAACCAACAAAACTGGCACCAGCTTTTTGTAAGCATTAAATTAATAAACCATTTAATCTGTTGTAGACATGCGTATTAACAGACGTCATAAATATGGTCAAATGAATTTAACTTCTTATAAGAATATAATGCCTTCTTTTTTACAGAGCAGGATTATAAAGATAAAAATAGAGCAGATATTTAAGGCTTTTCTCATTTACTGAATTTCCAGTGAAGCTGCAAAGGATTATACATTGCGGGATTTTTCCGTCTATAGATAGACATATTATCCTAATTGACAAATTCTGATCACTTCTCCTATAATAAATTTGATTTCGTTCCATAATAAGATTCTGGTCATTTAAATGTTATTATTCCTATTACACTACATTAATAATGTAAAACGTATCAAATTAGAGAAAGGTAATACCCATTTTGTCTTATTAAATGAATAATAGTACTATTCATAAACTTTAATTGTAGGAATTTATAACTAGCTCATATCATTGCTTTAAGTTTAAATGGGGTTCCTTTAGGTAGAACATGAATCGTGGTTAAGTATGGTTATTCACAAAACTTAATAATTACATTCATTAAAGTAACTACTGGGTGTTTAAGCATTGAAGCTCTTTGATTTGAATTTCAAATTGATGTCTTTTAGTCTGAAAATTTAAGAATTCCCATATAACCAAGTATTTTATCAATGTTTAAATTCATAGTGATCACGTTTTGTGATATAATTTGGCTTTTGGTGAGCATCATAATTAAATTATTTCTGTTTTTTAATTATACTTAAATGCATGTTTATATATATATATATATATATATATATATATATACAGTTCAGTCATATTAATGTGACCACCGCCTACTTTTGACGTCCACGTTAAATAACCAATCGCAGAAGACACGTGTCATCAGGAAATTTGGTGGATATATAAAGTGTGTTGTAGGCATTCGGAAAACATTTCAGTTATTGCAGTCATGCAGAAGCGGAGCGATTTATCCGACGTCCAAAAGGACATGATCATTGGCTTTCGGGCCAAGGGAGAAAGCATTTCCGAAACGGCTAATTTTGTAAACTGTTCGAGGGCCGCCATGGTAAAAGTATACCGAGCATGACAAAATGGCACTATCCAAAATCAGCTACGTGGCAAATGTGGTGCATCACGGGACATAGATGGTAGAAGTGAACGACGCCGACGGCTGCGGAGATGCGTTCGGGTGAATAGACGAGCAACTGTTGAGCAACTGACCGTCCAGATGAACCAAGGGGCTACCAACAGTGTCTCCACAACGACGGTTCAGCGAACGTTGCTGCGTATGGTCCTCCACAGCAGACGCCTGGTTAATGCACCTATGCTGACTGCTGTTCATCGGCGACGAAGGCTGGAATTTGCACTCCAGTACCGCAACTAGACTTCCACTGAGAGGAGACAGGTGGCTTTTTCCGATGAATCTCGTTTTAGGCTCCATCGGATAGATGCACGTTGGCGTATACGGCGTGACCCGTCTGAAAGCAAACACCCTCCAACAATTGCCGGAAGGGTCCAAGCTGGAGGAGGGAGCATTATGGTCTGGGGAATGTTTTCGTGGTATTCTCTGGGTTCACTCATCCTTGTGGAAGGCACGATGGATCAACACAAGTATGCATCTTTCCTTGCGGACCACGTTCACCCCTACATGCAATTTGTTTTTCCTCAGAATGATGGCATCTACCAGCAGGACAATGGGACGTGTCATAAAGCTCGCAGTGTACGTGCGTGGTTCAAAGAGAACCAAGATGAGTTTACCGTACTCCCTTGGCCAGCAAATTCCCCGAACTTGAACCCAAACGAAAATCTGTGGTACCACCTTGATCGGGTTGTTCGCCCCATGGATCCTCATCGGCGTAACCTAGCGCAGCTGGCCATGGCATTGGAGTCGCCATGGCTCAACATCCCAGTGAACACCTTCAGGAACCTAATTGACTCTCTTCCTGCACGTCTCGCATCGGTCCGCTCTGCGAGAGGTGGTTATTCTGGATTTTGACAGGTGGTCACATTAATGTGACTGGACTGTGTATATATATATATATGCATTTAAGTATAATTAAAATAACAGAATGAATGAATTTATATATATATATATATATATATATATATATATATATATATATATATATATATATATATATATATATATATATATATATATATATATATATATATATATATATTAACATTATGAGAATTTTATATACTTTTTATATGCTTTTATATTGATTTTCTGCTGCAATTTAAATTTAATTTTATTGATCACGAATATCAGATTTTTTTTCTGAATATGTATAAGATAAAGCTTACGTCATATAGAGATATCCTTAAAATTCCCAATTCCAAATACCTTCTCATCGATATATAACTGTCTTATGAAAGCTATTCTTCTATATTTTTTTTTCCGAAAGTCTCGTGTGCAGACATTAAGCACATGTTGACGACACATATCATAGTTATCGCTAGGCGATGTCTTCAGTTCGTTAGGTGTGCAAGGAAAAGGTAACAGCCCCCCATCGTGTATTCTCCCATTTTTGACAGCAAGATGTAGTGCAGAGCCAGAACCCAAGAAAAAACTCGTGAGAGAAACAGTAGGAGGTTTTACAGGTGGAAAGAAGATATAATCGGTGTTGACAAAGAATTGTTCAGCTTAGGGACACGTTTAAAAATTTAGGAATCATATTTTGAGGTCATTAAAATTAATATCCTCGAAACATATACTAAAATAATTGAGTTAAAACTAATATATATATTTTGACTTTTATCAAAGTAAGATAGTATTCTCACTATGTCTGTGTAAATATTTGCATTTTTTTAAAGCCGATAGTTGCATTGCTTGGGAAAACTTCTACTTCAAAGTTAAATCATGAATTTCTGAAACAATTTTGCAACTACAAAGCATTGCGTTGAGTTAACAAGGGATCATGAATGCGCACAAGTAATCAAAGATGTTTAACACGTTTCACACGTAATCAACAGGTTTGTTGAATACGTGTGAGTTTTACTGAGTTTTACCTGGGGATCATGAATGCATTAAAAAATCTACACTACAGTGTTTTCAGGGGAATAACAAAATGTTTACGTATAAAAATATGAAATTTTCTATTCCGTTGGGAGTTATATAACTTATCAAGGGACTATCTGACTACGCAAACAGTAGTCTATTAATATTTGTATACTAAAGATTATGATACATTTTTCAATTTATCTGCAACCTTTCATCGTGAATTTCTTCACTAATGTTTTTTTTATTTAAAAGATTATATATCTAAAGTTTTTATTCCAGTTTACCTAAGGGGATGAAGGAACATAGATATTATTTATTAAATAAATTTAAAAGTATAAGGTTTAATAAATTCAAAGCTTTTTTGAAGCAGTGAATAAAAGGGTAGCCAGACTTAAAAAATAAATCTAATTTTGCAATTATTTTCCTCATTTTACATAGCTGATATTATAATATTAAGTATGTATATCTAAAATAACTTATTATAAGATCCCTTATTTTTGTGCAAAATCAAAGTCATTGAAGTTGAAAACATATAAATATAGTTGAACTAAAATACTGTCGCACTCAGCTTAAGGACTAAGTAATTTGAAGCAAAGCCTAGTCAGTATTTATCGTAAAAAACATTTACTATGGATTTCCTTAAATTCGTACAGAATCAAATTCACTTCGATTCAAAACATGTAAATACAGTTGAGCTTAAAAACTGTAGCGTTTAGTTTAACGACAAAGTAATTTAAAACAAGACATTTATATTACGACCGATTCAACTTTATTTTATTCTAAGTCATGCTACATACTCTTGTTTGTCAATTTCATCTTATAGAAACTCATATATTATAAAACTCATTGCTTTTGTCAAAGCGTTTATCCTCGATACATTTTATGGTAATGATGAAGAGTTTACTATTCTTATACGAGTAATTGTTTTACTGCGTAATCGATCTCTTCATGTCTATGTACACATACGCGAATGCATACATGCTTGCAATTTACGTACAAAAATGATCTCAGTTATATTACAACTTTAAGAATAAAATTATAACCCTGTTTTTTTTAAATGCATATTGGAATTACATCTACAAAAACAAGTGAAGACCAAATATAACAGATAATTCTGGGTGATAAACATTCTTAAACTCTGCTGATTAGTTGAAAAATTATTTTTCTTTTATTGAAAAATAGAAAAAAATGTTCAAGTCTGAATATAAGATATTAATATTTATATCACGTATTTACTATAATTCCAGTCAGCAAAAACATAAAGACAAATTGACTGTTAGAATGGTACTAGTTAACAGCTCCGTTGATGATTACATCGGTTAATCTAGAGAGAAATATCAATGCCTCTATTCACTTTTTTTCATGCGCATTGGAATTACGTCTACAAAAACATGTGAAGACCAAATATAATAGATAATTCTAAGTGGTAAACATTCTTAAACTGTGCTCATTAGTAAAAAAAATGTCTTTTATTGAAAAGTAGAAAAAAAATTAAGTCTGAATCTAAGATATTGATAGTTATATCACGCATTTAGCATAATTCCAGTCAGCATAAACATAAAGACAAATCGACTTTTAGAATGGTACCAGTAAACAGCTCCAGGGATGATTACATTAGTTATTCTAAACAGAAATATCAATGCCTCTATCCACTGTTTTTCATGCATATTGGAATTACGTCAACAAAAACACGTGAAGACCAAATTTAACAGATAATTCTGAAAAACATTCTGAAAATCTGCTGATGAGTGAAAAAAAATAATTGAGAAGAAGAAAAAAAATTTAAAGCCTAATCAAATATATTAATAGTAATGTCACGAATTTAGTATAATTCCAGTCAGCATAAACATAAAGACAAATTGACTTTTACAATGATACCAGTAAACAGATCCTGTGATGATGACATTGGTCATTCTAGACAGAAATATGCATGCCTCTATCCACTGTTTTTCATGCGTATTGGAATTACGTCTACAAAAACATGTGAAGACAAAAATATAACAGATAATTCTGAGAGATTAACATTCTTAAACTCTGCTGATTAGGGAATTTTTTTTAATTGAAAAGAAGAAAAGAAAATATTTTTAAAAAGCCTGAATCTAATATATTAATAGTAATATCACGAATTTAGTATTATTCCAGTCAGCATAAACATAAAGACAAACTGACTTTTAGAATGGTGCTAGTAAACAGCTCCAGTGATGATTACATCGGTCATTCTAGACAGAAATATCAATGCCTCTATCCACTGTTAGCGACAGAAAATTCCAGACTTTCACAAAGACATCTAAAAAAAATGCGTTGTAATTTTGAGAACCCGAAAAAAATTTTACTTTAACAGCCATAAAACAAATCTTGAAGAAGTAGCGCCGACTTCTTTATCTTCTACCAGATATTCGAGATGTCAAGTTGTTTGGAAATAACTCTGATGATTTAAAGATAGCAGCACGAGCTGATGCTCCAAGATATAGGAGATGCTAGATACTATCAAAAGTTGACACGAAATGGTGTCTATTTATATTCTGATGGCTGCAAATGTCACTTTTAAATGAAACAGAATACGGGCGAGAAAGGAATATCCGGGAGCTTTGAGACAGTTGGGGATAACATTTTCCACACGTCGCTGATTCGTTAAAATCTGTAGGAATAAACTTTACCGAACCTATGGAAGGTGTATTTGTTAAGATTATCATAATAATATATTTTTTAAAAACTAGCTATTGCTAACTCAAAAGAAGATTCATGCTAAAAATATCAAATTTTACCACTTCTGGTTTTGGGTGTTTTTTTAATGTAGGATTACATTCCTCAGTAACGGTCCTCCAGGAAGAAAAAAAAGTCCTGCGTCGCGAGTTATAATTTTGACAGCGTGTCAAACCCAGTAGCAGTAAACAGTTAAATAGAAAAGTACCAAAATCCGTCAAAAAGGAAAAAAAAAGAGGTAAGCAACTATAAGTAATCCTACGTTAATTACACGCGGTAGTTTCGTTAGTAGAGACTACCTGAAATATTTTTTTTCAAAATATGGTTAAAAAATGTCAGCTATTTAATTTACTTTATTCCTCTTTACATGCAAGTGCAGTATAAATTAAATTAGTTCTACCACTTTCTTTACATAAATGGACAAATAATCATAGCAGTATTTTTAAAAAAAAAGCCTAGTTATTGCAAATGCAAAGAGGATGCATGCTAAAATTATCAGATTTCACCACTTAAATTCTCGGGGTTTTGTTTCAAGATAGAGTTTAAAAAAATCAGGTCTTTCATTTACTTTCTTCATCTTTATAATGCAAGTATAATATAAGTGTAATTTTCCTTTTTATATGCAAGTGCAGTATGAATTAAAGTAGTTCTACCACTTTCTTTACAAAAATGAACAAATTATCATAACAATATTTTTTTTAAAAATTAGTTATTGCAAACGCAAAGAGAATGCATGCTAAAAATATAAGATTTAACCACTTAAATTCTCGGGTTTTTTGTTTCAAAATATGGTTAAAAAATATCAGGTCTTTTATTTACTTTCTTCGCCTTCATATGCAAGTGTAATATAAATAAAAGCAGTTTTACTACTTTTTTTTTACAAAAGTTATCGTAAATTACGCTTTAAACAATGTGAAGCTAAAATATTCCTGTATGTTTTCTTTTTTGCACCATCACAGAAAGAGAGGGGACAAATTCCACCGTAAATAGTATATATAAGATTCATATTTAGGTGAGAAAATATTACTCCATAAGAAAAAAAAGGTCTTTCTTACGATCAGCTCAGATAATAACGAGCAAATGTAACGAGAAGAGCCGATCGAAAATAAAACTAAGCAAAAAGTAATATCCTGTAGTCATAATTTAGCTATCTATTTCTATAACAGCGAAAATCAAATCAAATAAATATAAGATCAGTCATATGACTCTGCTCTTAAAAGATTACAAGTAACAAGAACCTGATATCAGCTATAAGAAAACGCTCCAAAATTACATCCAAATAGAAATAGAAATTCAGGTGACTTATGTTTCTCTGCCAAGAAGCATAAATAAAATAAAATAAAAAAAATTCAGGCAATGCAAGATAGCCCTAGAAATATAGAGCGTGCCCTAACGCAATTCGGGCATAATAAAATTTTACCAGACCATTTGCCCGTGCTTAGATAAGGTAAATCAGTCAAATGATTGATTATATCATGGTAAATTGGTTTGGTTTGGTTTGCTAAGTTCGAGTAAATCAGTCAAATGGTTAATTATATTATGGTACATTGGTTTGGTTTGGTTTAGTTGAGAGCACTACGGTCATTTTTTGCTACATGAGGGCTCCTACAGCTTAAAGCCGATTCAGAACCGCTACAAGCATCCATGCCAATAGTGGTATTCGAACCCACAGACCCTGGTACCAAAAGCTAGCTCCCCATTCGTTCGGCCATCGCCCGTCTATGGTACATTGGACATAGTAATTTCTTAGCACAGGTTCCCTCGCTATACCAAGTTAGTGGGTTACTATAACGGTTATCTCTAGCCAAAATTATATAAATTATCGTAAATTAATATGAGAAGCTAACTTTATTATGGTATATTAGAAATAGTACTTTCTTAATGTGGGTTCCCCGCTATCCCAAAATATTGGGTCCTTAATGCTTTCACCTAAATTATATAAATTAAAGTAAATTAATTTGAGAAACATCTTAGCCGTATAAAATAATCTTCCAAATTTTCCCAAATATCGCGTAAAATCTAAAATAACGCTTCGATACAGTAAAAGCTGGATAAATGAGATAGATAAAAATGCTGCATAAAGTAGAAATGCTGTATGGGAATAGCGTAGTTTTATTCACTGTAAGTCAACGAATGCTGCAAAAGCCTGATATGTGATGGCGAAGATGGTGTGATACGATATCGTGGGATAGTGGAGAATACCATATATAAGGGTCTAGAAGAGTGAGGAAATAAGAAATTTGTTAACATCGCTGTCATCAAAGTCTCTATTTGGGCATGCAAGTTATTAAAGGTTACTTCCGCCGGTACTAAATAACACTGGAGGATGTTTTCATCCTTGTTTATGTAAGAGTGATAATCCTTTGTGGATAGCTATCGGTTTGTTCGCTCAGGAATCAAATCCTTTTCATATGTTGAAAATTAAAATTTCTTTACTAATTTGGCTGTGCTGATGTATTGTTTCTTTGAAAAATTTCATGCAACATACTGCACTACTCTCTATTAACAAACAATACTTCTCTCTAAATTAGTATACTGCAGAAAATTGTATTTTATATCATTTTTTCAACATTTAAGAAATTTTCTTCAATTAGTTTGTAGATTTTTTTTCGTTGTTTTAACTTTATAACAAGAATTCAGCCTATTTAAATCTACAGACTCCTAAAAATAATTTTCCCTTATATATATATATATTAAAATAATCTACTCGAATTTTTTCAAAACTTTGGCCTTATAATTAATCTAAGAAACTTTTCACTCACTGTCTGTCAGTAGTCATTTGTTATAATACGTTAAGTAGTTTTTATGAGAAAGATCAAGTAATCATGTAGTGGAAAACTATTTAACATAAGTCGAAGTACTTCCCTCCATTTTTTAAAGTCCAAAATTTTTAAAACAGGAATTGGTCATTAATAATTAATATTTCAGCGTTAATTTTGAGTGTAAAAAACATTTAATCTTGAATTTTATTTAAAATATGTTGGAGAGATTAATTTGCCTGATTTGTATAATAAATAAAAATGTACCATAAAAAAAATGAAAAAAAAAGTTGTAATATTGCACACTGTTTTGATGTTTAAAGGGAATTCTCCACGCTTCAATTTTCTAATTCACTCTCACAAAGGAATTTCCGGTACCAGTACCATACCTTCCAGAATCCTTTACATTAATTCTATTCTCACATTATTCGGCTTTTAATCAAACTTCAGATACCTTTTTTTTTCATTGATCAGAAATGCATTTTTGGTCTTAATCTAAAAAAGCAAAATTTCATCGTGCGTTTTACATGCTAAATAAGTTTCATATTTAATAAAAAAATAATTATTGATGATTACACAGTGAATTGAAGTTTGCATTGAATTCGCTACGCTTCAATTTTCTAATTCATTCCCACAAAGAAATTTCCGGTACAAGTACCCTACCTTTTAACATCCTTTATATTAATTATATTCTCACCCCTTTCAACTTCTAATCAATCTTCCTTTTATTACAGAGATCAAATAAAAGGTTTGTATAGTTTTGTAAGATAAATATAGCATTTTTCAAGTTACATTTTAGTGTTTTATATTCTAAATAAGTTTCATAATAAATGAGAAAAAAATTATTTATAGTTACACCCAAACTGAAGTTTATGTGAATTTACCTACGATCCAAGTTTCCAATTCATTCACACGAAGAAATCTCCGGTACCAATACGACACCTATGACCACCCTTTACATTAATTATGCTTTCACCCCATTCAGTTTTAAATCAAACTTCAGATAACTTTAATGACAAAGATAAGAAATGCATTGAGCATTTTACATGATAAATAAGTTTCATATTTAATGGAAAAAAAGTTAGTTGTTAATGATTAAACACCGAATTGAAGTTTACATGAAATTCTCTAGGCTTCAATTTTCTAATTCATTCGCACAATGGAATTTCCGGTACGAGTACCATATCTTTCAGCATCCTTTGCATTAATTCTATTCTCCCCCATTTAGCTCCTAATCAAACTCCAGATAACCGCCCTTTTCTTGCAAAGATCAGAAATGCATTTAGCGCTTTATAAGCCATGGAAAATACTGTAATTAAATAATTACACCATACTTTTACGATGATCCAGCAAAATAATTCTTTAATAGGATACAGTGTAAATATGCGAAGGAAGGTAAAAAAAAATGATACCTGACTGAAATAACAGTGTTCGATATTAACCTTAAACTTTTATATGCGGGAAGTTTCTTCACACGAAATAAAATTACGAATAATGTAAAAAAAAAAAGAAAATTGCTTACAGGAAATTGCTCGAGTGTGTAAAAAGCTGACGCTTCCAAAAATGAAAAAGTTTTTCCAGAGCTCGTTCATGTTAGATGGCAGTTTTCTTTTTTCGAGTGCGTTAAGCCCCAGTTTCATCAATTAACTTTCCTAAATGCATTTTTTTTTTCTTTCTCCTCTAAGAAGTTATCTTGATTATTGGAGAGTAAAAGCTGCAAAATTGGTTTATGAGATTTATTTCAAAGGAATTGGAGGAGCTTTCGTTTACTAGACGCTTCCTTTTTCGCTCTCGGAATTTGATTGATGAATGGATTAAAATGAAATCTAGTGTTTTGTTTAATGGTCAATAAAGCTTAAATGCGGTTCTGCATAATTTAGTGAGGAGATAAAAATAACTTTATAATGAAAATGTTTACCAACAATATTTTGGGCTGAGATAATTCATTTAAAATAAATAAATTTGACATTCCCTTGAAAAGTTTTGTCATGAATTTTAAGGGAATATTGTTGATTAAACTCTTAACCTGTCTTTTATATTTGCTTTGGTTTTAAATACCTTTTAAGAAATAAAAAATAGTGCATAAATAACAACAATTATACATTTCAGAGGAATTTTAAATCTTAAACATTGCTTTACTGAACTTAAGAATAAATTGAGAATTATTATAATTCTTAGGTATATATTACATTTATGATATGCTAAATAGTACTAAAATTAAGCGACTAATTACTATCAATAGGTTAAGTATTTCTTTATACAGATGGAGTACAAAATAATTCGAACACCTGTGAAAAAGTATAACGTATTTCACACCTGCAGTACAGCCACGCCACCTGCAACAGAAGTCTGCCACCTAGTGAGCGTGAAGAGGAAGGTATCGGTCTCTCAACAGCAGTCACCTACGTTGCATGCTTCTATCGAACTGTCTGTGATAAGTTGAAATGTCAGACCTGTCAGAGTTCCAAAGAGGAATGATAGTTGGAGCGCGTTTAAGTGGAGCATCTATTACGGAAACAGCAAACCTTTTGGGGTTTGCAAGGAGTACGGTATCAGCCGTTATGACAGCATACACGAAAGAGGTTAAGACGACGTCTTCAAAGCACAACAGTGGCCGAAAGTCCAAGCTTGCTGATAGGGATAGACGGGTCTTGAAGCGCCCAGTAGCCCGAAAGCACAAGCAATCGTTATCCGAGATAACATCCGAAATGAACAGTCATCTCCAGGACCCCGTTTCAACAAAAACTGTCAAAAGGGAATTTCATGCTACGAACATTTATGGCAGAGTGGCAATTCGTAAACCCTTGGTGAGAGCAACTAATGCTTTCAAGCGACGTCAATGGTGCAGAGATCACAAAGACTGGTCCCCACAGCAGTGGCAACAGGTAATATGGTCATATGAATCGTCATTCACCCTATTTCAGACGACCGGACGCGTTTATGTCTGGAGAACGCCCAAAGAAGCGTTTCATCCTGAATGCCTCTTGCCGACTGTGAAGCATGAGGTGGCTTCATTATGGTATGGGGTGCGATATCTTGGCGCGGTCTTGGGCCGCTTGTTATTCTGCATGGGATCAAATCCAATCACTATCTAAGCGTTCTAGGGGATCATGTCCATCCTTTTGTCCAGACTGTACTCTCTGGAGAGCGACCACTTTTTCAAGACGACAACACCCCTATCCACACTGCTAGGTGTATTCAAGAATGGTACGAAGAGCATGACGATGCAGTTGAACATTTATCCTCCTCCCCAGTCTCCGGACTTCAATATTATTGAATATTTATGGCAATATTTGGAGTCCAAACTTCGTTCCCGATTTCCACCTCCATCCGGACTTTCGGAATTAGAGATCGCTCTGCAGGAGGAACGGCTTAATATCCCTTTAAATATTGTCCATGACCTTTATGCATCTATCCCACGTAGCATTAAATCTGTACTTCAGTCAAAGGGTGGTCCAACCCCCTATTAATAAAGATTTTCCATTATTTCACAGGTGTTCGTATTATTTTGTCCACCATCTGTATATATATATATATATATATATATATATATATATATATATATATATATATATATATATATATATATATATATATATATATATATATATATATATATATATATATATGTATATGTATGTATGTATATATACAGTGCCGTAACTAGCCATTCCTGTGAAAGGGGCAAGAATTTCCATTTGGGTCCCTCAATTTCTTAGGTTTGGGAAAATAATAAAACAAATACAGCATTTTGGGCCCCTCAATTACTTAGGTTTGGGAAAGTAATAAAACAAATGCATCATTTTGGGCCCCCTTCCCTGGGCGGATTCCCCTGTGGCATTTGACTAGTTACGGCATATATATATATATATATATATATATTATATATATATATATATATATATATATATATATATATATATATATATATATATTCATTTATTTATATATTTATGCATATAAATATAAATCCATAAATGTGTTCAAAAATTTTTGAAAATCTAGGTTATTAAAGTAAGTACCCTGTTCCAAACCTTGAATAGCTGAAACTTCATATTTTTTGTAATCTTATTAATATTTGTCATAAAAGTACGCAGATTAAAGTTCTTGCCTTAAACTAACAACAATATATTTATTTTTTTAAAACTTAACCTAGTGGTAAAATTTGCATATTGTTAAGATATTTCTGAAACTTTCCTTTCAAAAAATATTATATTTGTCTTGTAAAAAAATATACACTTTCTTTTTTTTTAAATAGATATAATTTTTTGCATTAATGAGTTTTGCAGATAGTAAAAAAAAAAGTAATTATACCAGAAATATTTTTTAAAAATTAACAGACAAACTGTGCCTAGTTTTAATTAGAAATACAAAAAAATCGCCATAATTCTACTCTCGCTTCACTGTAACAGATGAAATTTATATAATGTTGTTCTTCAGTCATTAATATACAAGGCAGAACAAAAGTAATTATAGTTACAATAATCAGTTATTATTAAATGAAGTTCTATATCATTTGCAGGCGTTGTACTAGACATGTTTATATTTTCTACTCCTGTTCTCGTCTTTTTTCATACCCACCCATGATGAAAATAAACGATGCCACTTACACATGGGTGGTCTCGTGGAGGCTAGAGAGAGGTAGATTGTAGGTTTGAGCCTTACTACACTTTGGGTGAAATACTTTCGCTTTTGACATATCCTGTAATTATTTACGACGTCTCTTGGGAGAGATTTCGGTTCCTTTCGTCCGTAAGCAGCTCTGCTTTGAAGGTCTCAGCCATACAGATTCATATCAAACTTTTGACTAAATATCTCTTTCATTTTTTTTAATGTCCAATAAATATTAAAATCATTTTTCGTTGTGAATTAATAACTTTGAACTATTACCGACATCTCTTCGAAGAGATTTCAGAGTATTCCTTCTCTAAGGAATTCCTTTTCTAAGCTTTGAATGTGGTATTTCTTAGCGATACAGATTTATTTCAAAATTTTAGCTGAATATTGCTCTTATGTTTCTTACATGGTGCAATAAATAATTGAACTATTTTTCTATGCGAAATTATAACTCTAAACTGCTACAGACTTCCTTTGAGATAAATTTCAGATCATTCCACATCTAAGCAACTGTGCTTTGAATGTGGTTTATATCACCCTTTTGATTGAATATCTCTCTTATAATTCTTATAATGTCCCATAAAAAATTGAATATTTTTCTTTGGGAATTAATAACTCTAAATTATTATCGACTTCCCTTGAAGGAAATTTCCGAGCATTCCATCTCTAAGCAACTCTGCTTTAAATGTAGCTTATATTAGCCATTCCTATCACCCTTTTGATTGAATATCTCTCTTATAATTCTTATAATGTCCCATAAAATTTAATCTTTTTTCTTTGGCAATTAATAACTCTAAATTATTATCGACTTCCCTTGGAAGAGATTTCTGAGCATTCCTCCTTTAAGCATATCTACCTTGGATATGGTATTTGTTTGCTATTCCACACCATATTTCTGTTTGAAAATATCTCTTATATTTATTATAATGTCCCCTCAAAAATTAAATATTATTTTGTGAATTAATAACTCAAAACTATTATTGTATTTTCCCATATACCTAATACAATAACTTATACTAAATATATAGAAAAGATTTTCACGGAGCTTTCTTTTCCATTTTTCGACAATTTAATGTAGTGCATTACCAAATATTTTGTTAACTGGACAGGAATTTAAGGACTTGAAATTTGTTACGCTTTTTTAAAATTCCTCAGTTATTTCTAAATTTCTATATTATTTTCCTTCAAAGTTATCCAATTTGTTTACGTCAAATTAAAATGATATGGCGTTCAGCCTGATCCCATGATAACAGGTGTCTAAAAAAAGAGCTAAAAACCTAGTTAAGAGATAATTTCAAGTAATGTGTTCAATTTCAGTCAAATTTTTAATTAACTATATTAACGCTAGAGGGGGTTTAGTTCTCACTGTAGTATTTTTGTTTCCAGTTAACTTAATATTCATAATATTTTTTTAGGCTTGCTTTTCTCCGTTAATGTGCTTTAATTTCATTGCAGAGAGAGACCTTATGACTTACCAGTAAATCATAGCAGCTCTTTATCGGTAAGTTTGGTTACAGTAAGTTTTGAATTAATTTTCTTTTACTTAAGGTGACTGCCTACGTTCGGAGCCAATTTTTTTAAAAAAATGTTTTTTTAAGGATTTTTTGGTCTCATATGGTAAAACAGCATTTAAAAATAAAAAATAAAAAAAAAACTTTCCTGTAAACACCATACTTTTTTATAAATTGGTCAATTTGAAGTAATTTTTAATGAAATTTAGCTAAAACGCTTATCACTCTGAACAAAATTCTGATGCTACTATTTTAATTTCCTTCTCACACATGATACATATAACAGTTATCTTCAAAATGACCTACAATCTAAGAGAAATTTTGAAATGCAAAAATAATACAGACAATTTTGTGTTCCAATATGAAAATTTTCCCCAATTCGTCATTCCTTTCCTTATAAAAACAGCCCCAAACAAAAAACTATTTATTATACATCAACTATTGTACGTCATTTCATTAACAATAGAATCTAAAACATTTCCTGAAAATTTTATCAAATTATATGCATTATTATCTGAAATATCATGATAACGGTAGAGATTTTTGCTAAAAAACATAATTCTGAGAAAAACGCCTTTAAAGTTGTTTGTCACTTCAATTTTGTATTAGACGATGTTTTTTAAAATAGCTATAACTCTGCTTCTAATTCATGTAGAATGAAAATCTAAGCGGTTTTGAAAAGAGAAAAGATTGAATTACAAGATTCTTGCAAAAAATAAAATTGACCAAAATGGTCAAAAAATGGTCGCATTTAAAGTTGTTTGTCACTTAAATTTTGTATTAGACGATGTTTTTTAAAATAGCAATAACTCTGCTTCTAATTGACGTAGAACGAAAATCAAAACTGTTTTGAAAAAAGAAAAGATTGAATTACAAGATTCTTGCAAAAAATTAAATTGATCCAAATAGTCAAAAATGGCATTTTCAACGTAGGCAGTCACCTTAAAATTACCTTTTCTTGTTGATTGTTCTTTTCCTTGTAGGCTTACATATATCTTGTGGCTTACATATATCAATAATTCATAGCCTTCTTGTAGTACAAAATTTGCTTGGTAAATACCCATGTAAGGAATTGTTAATTATTTACCAGAATGAAAAAAAAGACTAATCTTAGCTCTATATTTTTTTTGCCCGTCGGTTCAAAATTTCAGTATGAAATCTTCAAGAATGAATTCAAAGATATAGAACAGGGGTTTCCAACTTACAAGTGTCCAAGGGCCGCAATCGAAAACACCTGTCTAGTGGCGGGCCGCAATTTAATCAGGACCATACCCAGGACATTTTTTCTTGAGGGAGGGGGATTTGGAGAATTTGTGTATAGTATGTACTATGAAATTTTTAAAAATTCGAGGATGAACCTCCAACAACGACCTTGATTATAACTGGCCAACTTTCGTTAAATTACACAGACACACACAAAAAAAGTCAAATAAGAAGTGTGCATTTAAATAAGAAGTGGGGTGGGGTATGAAATAGAACATGAATGGACACCCTACTATTCATGGAATTCGAGGAACATCAATGTTTTTTGTAAATGAACAGCATTTGAAAACGATAAAGATTTTTACAAAAACATTTTTCGTTAACTAAGAATATCTAAATTGATGCTGCAAATTATTTTCCTAGAAGTCTTCGCGGGCCGCAAAAAAAGGCACCGCGGGCCGCATGCGGCCCCCGGGCCGCCAGTTGGAAACCCCTGATATAGAACATTAATCAAAAGTGTTGGTAATTTTATTAAAGGGATGTTCGTCACATGGTGCTATAAGGCCTTTATTAGCATTGGACACAGATACTTAAAAACATAATGTAAATGTGACTCTGTGGCCTGATATTCTGTGCATCTGTAGAACGTCAGGTGTTAACGTCAGGTGTTGTTTGCCTATGGGGGACGCTTGTCAATGAATACAGTCGCCCTTTATCTCTGAGAATCATTGGTTGCCTTCAATGGGGGCACCGTATAGGTGAACTAACACCACCCCCTGGTGCCACTTCAATTTTGACCGAGCACCAAGGGGGGGAGAACATCACGTGTAATTCGTGTTAATGAAAGAAGGGGCACAATGATAAAATATTTGAAGATAGACTGGTGTTATCAGTCAGCAAGTTTCGCCCTGATAAATACTAAGCGAATGTAGAGAAGTTGTATCTTTATTATTAACTATCTTTATTGTTAAATATGCAGCTAAATCATCTCTTCCTTAATAATGTGTAATACTTTTGCTCTAAAAATAAACATTAGTGTTACGATTCAGAAGGATTGGAATATCAAGAGCAAACATAATGATATATGGAAGAGTCATTAAAATGACTTTTCTCCATTATCGATAAATTGTATGTTTGGGAGAAAAATTGTTGGGGGAACACACAATTCAAGATTTACATCCTGAGTACCAACTGGGGAAATTCACGAAAGGTTTAAAATTTGAAAGACCCAGCTTCCTGTTTGTATTTCTATTTGTATATGCGTTACTAGCTGAAAACCCGTACTTCGCTACGGAGTACATTCAAATGAAATAAAACGGTCAATGTATGCAATTCATGCCAAATATATATATATATATATATATATATATATATATATATATATATATATATATATATATATATATATATATATATATATATATATGATAAATACGACGATCAATGTATACAATTGATGTAAAAAAAAAAAAAATATATATATATATATATATATATATATATATATATATATATATGATAAATACGACGATCAATGTATACAATTGATGTAAAATATATATATATATATATATATATATATATATATATATATATATATATATATATATATATATATATATATATATATATTTATATGAAAATCATAAAGGATAATTTTATAGACAAAATAATGTAGAAGAAAATATTCAGACAAAAACTAATATAAAGAATACTAAAGAATATAGTACAGTTAATATAGTACAGTTTGTAGAACATTTCTTTTACTGTATTTTAATATTTTTTTGGATAATGTCCAATCGTCTGCTGCATTAGCAAGGAAAAAAAATATTTTTTGTTTATTTAGTTGTTATGCACGTGACGATAAATTTATTTAAAGTACCAGAAAAAGAAATCACGTGATCAACATTTAATAAATTAAATTCTAAAAATTAATCTTTAAAAATTCACCAAAAATCCGAAAATGAAGATAAAGATTCGAAAAGGATTTCATTTTAAAGGCATTTTTATGATCTTTCTTGTGATATAAATATTATAACCCTCAAATCATAATTTTAAATGCAAACTTAAAAAAATGTCACTAAAACAGTTTAAAAATTTAATTTTAAAAAAATCTAAGAAGAATTTTTCAAAAATCTTTCTTAGTACACCCCTACACCATAAGAAGAATCTCCATGCAAAATTTCAGCCCTTTAGGTCCAGCGGTTTGGTCTGTGCGTTGTATGCCAGTCAGTGAGTCAGTTACGGAACTGTTTTATATATATAGATAGGAAAGAGTAAACCTTCTTTAAGAAGTCCCACTCTTCAATTGAAATCCGTAAACAAAGTTGTCCACGATATTCTCTGCAAGGTAGAAAAATATAAACATTCCGTGAATTTCATCAGTGGGGTTCAGAATGTGAATCTTGAATTGTATTTCCTCTAACACATATTTAACCAAATGTTCATACAACTTATCGATAATAGAGAAAAATGACTCTTCCCTATATAAATGTGTTTTTACTTATCTTCCAATCCTCCTACTGAACCCTAATACAAATTTTTAATTTTAGAGAAAACGCATGAATGTTAAATTACACATTATTAACAAAGAGATGATCCAGCAGCTGATTTTTATAAAATATGGCTACATCAGAGTGAAGGTAGGCAACGTTATTATTTTAAACTCTGTAATTATATAAAACGGATGATAAAATAACACTATTTAATTGTGTTTAAAGACCACCATAATCTTAATGAATACTCGATATGCTCAAGATCTGAGATTTAATTTTATTATTGCACTCAAATTTTAATTTCCTATACCTTATATTTCATAAATATGAAAATAACAATGATGTAGTAAAAAAAAAAAATATATTAATTTGATCCCTTCAATTATTTTTTGCATCAGCCCTGACCACAGAATCAGAAGCTCAGAAATTGTATTTTAATGAAAATATCTTACATCAAGTAATACATTAAAAACTACTCAATAATTAAATTAATGACTCTAAATTAAACTTCTAAATTAAATTACCTCAGCTATTACCTTAAAAACGCTCAAATTGGGACATGTGCTTCAAGAAACTGATTAATAAATACTTTCATTTTATCAGATACCGTAATGAATTACAAAAGCAATACATGTTTTTATAAAAGAAATTTTTTTTTTCGGGAACACAATTATGTTGCGCATAATTACTTTATAATTTAACTTGTTGAACCAAAGATCAATGCATTTTTTGGAACGTTATTGCAAAATAATTAGTTTCTATAAGTAGATACATATCTTCAATATGTATCATTTATTAAAAATGGAACTTTTTTTTTCATAATTAAATTTATTTTTCATTAAATTATTTTTGAATATTCTAAGAGATACATTTTATGCATTATTTAAAAATTAAAATGTAAGACTAATTCTATGTAGTGCATGGGTAAAAAATATAATGCATTATATCGTTTACGTAGTTCTTCAAATCATTGATTGTAATATAAGGGCGGCCAAAATGAAAGTGAGACTTTTGGCTTTATTTTCTGTAATGGTTTTTTGATTGGAATATGTGACCATACGCGAAGTAAAAGTGACATATGAGCTACATATCCGTTACACATACTCGCCTTGTCATTTCAAGCGAGTGTACCAATGATTACAAGATTTTTAATACCCTGAGCAATGAAAGTCCGTGATTGTCTGCTAAAAGAGTCTTGAATGACGTCCCGGACTGTTGCATTGTTAACAAGCCAATGACCCTTTAAAGGCCCGATAATGTGACAGTCGCAGGGCCACAGGTCGTGGGACATAGGGGGTAGGATGGTCGAGGACCTCCCATCAGAAGCGCCGCAGCGAATCTTGAGCAGTGATTCTGTTATGGTGCATATACATTGGTACAGAGTTCTCTCCCCGACTCCTGTCATCACATTAGTCACGGTAACATTAGAAACGGTATTTAGAACCACCCCCATTCCCACCTTTGATGTGGTGTCTCCCCCGACCCCGCTCGACACCATTTGACCCGCTGACCCCCCCCCCCCCACTCTCTTTCTTTGATGGACCGCCAGAGGAGGCGATCCATGCATAGTAGAGAGTCCAGAGAGACATAAATCACTGGCAGATGCAGAGAACCCTGTACCAATCTGTATGCGCTATTATGTTTTTGAGCTTTCTACCTCCCTCAGGCTATCCAGTGGGGTTGTAACAGGTATAGTTCGATTAAGTAAACAGCGCCCTCCAGCGTCAGGTTTGCGTTTTCGGTCATACATTCCTATGTGATTATTTCTCCTCTTGATGCATACTATCACCCCTCTGAATTTACCGGTCGAGTTCAGCAACACCCTGTATATATATTTCGATCGAGTGAAAGGTAGGGGACAATTATATTTCGTGTGCAATGGTGACATGTTCATATGCTGTCAAGTGTGGTCTCATAACTTTGTGAGTGAAGCTGTAGCACAAATCCTAAGATTTTAAACTTTAACCTAATCTAATACAGTAAACTTGTTCGGCTGGAAATTCTTAACGCTTAATATATAGAATCTTGCTTATATTTAATTAACTAAATATATAATTATTAAATACGCGTCAAGGTAACGTTGAATAAATTTATTTTTTTCCTTCCTCTGTAAAATGTGTTGTGTTGTTTTGCTGTTGTTGTGTCTTATGCCCTCTGGCCGGAGGATTCCAAACTAGATCCAAGTACGCTGCGGGATGAGGGGTGCGGCTCCAGTTTTTAATTGCACCACAGAAATCCGATTTTACACTGTGTCACCTTGATCTTGACCGAGTACCCCTTGACCGAGTGCTCGGTGCGACATCTGGGGAGCCCGTATGTTCTCCCACCCACTGACCTCATAGGAATTTTCTGTCTACGGATTCCATGTACCCATATCCGGCCTAGATCCAATAGTACTTAATAGCTTTCATCGGGATTCGAACTGAGCACCCATATTCTGACGCCCAACGCGCCATCACTAGGCTACTTCAGGCCCTTAATTACATAAGTGGAGTAATTAAACGGTTCAATCATTTGTATAATTTCATATTAGTGATTACAATGAACAGCAAAATTTCAGCTATTTATTTCATGCTGATAATTCAAAGGTTGTTTTCATTTAACAGCGTAAGTCATGCGCTCTTTAATAGCAATATACTTTTCTTTTCATTTATTCTCCCATTTCTAAACCTAAACGGCTAATCAGCACATAATTGGATACTCACAGTTCATATCAACGGTCACCGAGGCAGAAGAAGGAACAGAAACGTTGTTATTGGACGCCTGGCAGGTAAAGACGGCCATTAGATCGTGTCTCTGCAGCGATTGTATTAGCAATTCGTTCCGGATCACACCATTACTCAGGACGTCATATGTGTCATCTAGTAGCACAGATTCTCTCCACCACGTGACAGCGGGAACAGGTTGACCTGCAATAAAATATAACGCTATATGGGCGAATGGAATACGGATTTGTAACCGACGCGAGACATTCATGAATCATGCATGGCGGATTAAATATCTATCAGGAGAAAATCAGGTTTCCAATGGATGGGTAACTACACCGAATCGCTTTTTACGAGGGGAATCGTTAAGCTATTTTCTCGGCATTGTATCATACTGAACAGTGAGACGATATTTTCAATCGTGATTAACACGAAAAAAAAAAATTAACTTAGTTTTCTTAAGGCAGTTTTATTTCAAAATAAAATACTGGAAATTTCTATCTAAAGAGGTGGTAACTGAAGCTAGAATCTTTAAATTAAATATTTGAGACATAATTTATAAATCTAAAAAATATACAGTACACACACACACACACACACACACACACATATATATATATATATAAATAATAGTATTTGATTTTCATTTAAGATAGGGCTAATTATGAATTCAAATTCTTTAACACTAGAAAGACGGGAATTTTTTCCTTACTAAAAAGACTGAAAGTCGTCATTTTGACGGTTAAAAATAAAAACAAAAATTTAAAATATTTAATGTTTTTATTAAAAAAATAGTTAAAAACTTTAAATTTTGAACTATTTCATACCAATATATAATAAATTAGTAAATATTTAGATTATTTTTATGCAGGTATGCCGAGCTGACAACATGGTATGGTTTATGTGTAAAAATATATCCATGGTTTGTGCTGTTCTTATTTTCAACACCAATATTTCTGTTATTTGCAAAAGAGGAAAGAGATGAAAAGTAACTAACATTTTTCCAATATTATTTTAATGATTTCTGCCTGTTTTCTATATTGCCTTCAAACTGACGGCACTTAGTAGGTAATCAACACATTTTCTCCCATTCTTTACTATCGAATATGATTTTGTAAATCTGTGTGCATACTTCGCGTAAAATTCGAAAAAAAAGTCATAAAATTTCAGAAGCCCGAGGCCATAAATACAGACATAGCGCTCAATAGTATGTCCAAAAGCGTCAAAATGACGGCTGCCGTCTTTTTAGTGTTAAAAGATACTTATTTTTTACTTAATGCATTAAGTAATTATGAAACGGGGGGCACAAACCCTTATGATTCACTCGTTTTAGTCCAAATAAGTTATGCGTCTCAAAACGCTTAACGCGATAGAGAAGCCGTGGTAGGTATGGTTTTCCCAAAATTAGTCTACCACACCTGTTCATTAATACTCAAATGAGCAGAGCGCTTTCAATATTGAACATATTCTGGGAAGTTAATGCATGATGTTGTCCGGGAACCGAAGGCCCATGCATTAAATAAGGATAAATTGAAATAACATTCTAATGCACATTAATAAATCATATCAATAATAAATTTAAGTCGTATGTAAATGTATTTGACTTTGTTAGCATAATAATAAATGTCATAATTATGCTGGCATAAAATTTTCGAACATATGAACCATGCATCCCACAGTATCTATTACTCTTTTAGTATTTATATTTTTTATTGGTAGCTTGAAGCAGGCTCATTTTAAAAGTTTATTGGCCATTTTAAAAAAAGTGACTGAAATCAGCAATATGTTTTTTTCAGCACGTTTATCTGAAATATATATAATAAATATGTCAAGGGACACAATAATGAAAATTGTAAATCATCTACATACCTCCAACAACATCACATATTAGAACCAAAGGTTCGCCTTCATTATATGGACCTATAAGACTCTGTAATACTTCCTTATTTCGATCTGTTATTACAGGTTTTCCAGGAGCAACTACAAAGGAAAAAGAATAACTATATACATTTATGTCATATAAAAGGTATATGTGCAGACAAAACTTTTCACGCATAATTATTTAGCATTATTAACCCTTTCAGGGGAAAAAACCTCCTCCACCATTTGCAAGGTGCAGATTTTTTTTCCGATTTTTTTTAACCTAAAGAATCTTGAAAAATTTTCCAATTAAAGGTTTCAAAACGTTTTTACTTCTTTAAACTGATAACAGATGGCAGTATTAGCCTTATTTTTCTGCTCATTTAACTGAAATGCATTGAATTAAAGCGAAAAAAGGTTTAGTTTTGGAGTTTGCACTGTGCAAAGGGCGCCCCTTAAAGCTGTAAGGCAATTGCTTGAAAAATAGGAATTAGCATATCACTAAGCTCTTACTCTTGACACAAGAGCTTGAATTTAACGAAGATTGTGTTATGATACTTTGGTATATGTGTGTGAATAAACGTATGAGTTTTTCTTTACAATGAACAAAATCAAAATAATTCCAAGTCTGTTTAGCAGGAGTTGAAATAATTTCTATAATGCATTAATGTTATGGAGTAATTATTGTGAAGTGGGAATGGGATGGTTTTCGGTGGGAAAGACTTCTGATATTGAAATCAGTTTTGTTTCGAAAAATCGTAATCCTAAAGATTTTTCTATCCTAAATGTTTAAAACTTTTCTGTGCTAACCCTATTGGATTCACTCATCTCAATGCTAACCCGTGGAGAAAATTTGTCCAAGGATTGTTGACTTGAATTGAAAAATTTTTTTAAAAAATTGTACTCCGTAATAGAGAAAGAAATTTTATACCTCAGGTCATTTTTTGTGTTTATTTTAAATGTAAATTATATTTTAAAATTTACATTAATCAGGAAAAAACTGGTATAGTGTGTTTTAAACGCTCAAAAATTCTTTTGGTGGGCGAAATTTATAAAATGAATTCTGTTGAAAGGTGCAAAAAAGTTCAGGCTATCTGAAAATACTATTTCTATTTGATTATAATCAAATAAAAATGGCATTTTCTCAAAGGCTGATAATTATCTGCCTTTGTGTAGCTGTAAATAGTAGACAAATTTTTTTCCATAGGTTAACATTGAGTTGAGAGAATCCAGTAGAGTTAGTACACAGTAGCCTTACCAGACAACCCTTGTTGAAAATTGGTGGTAAATATTTTGTAAGTGAATGTATTTATTCAGGTAGAACTTTTGTAAAAGGCATTGTTAAAACATGTTTTCTAGTAGCAGTAAGAGAAGGACAAATCCTTCAGACACTGGTGATGGAAAAACGTGGTATCAAATTTTTGTGCGTGATTGATTCAGCTAATGTTTATTAACAAGAAGACAGAAATAAAACCGGATTAATAGAAACACCCAGAAACAGAATGAATCTACAGAAACAGATTTCCCCTAATATGCAGTATCGAGACAACTGTTTCAATTCATTAAAATTAGGAATGTTTGAATGTTCCATATTTTAATTATTAATGACAGGAATAAGCTTACAATATCGAATAGGAATAAGAAAACTAAAGAAATGATTCTTTTATTTAAAATATTTGCGTACTATAGAATTTCTTAGGTTGTAAGGAGTTTCTACTAAGCTGTAGAAAGAGAAAGAGAAGACTGTAGAAAATAGCACGCTAGTCAAAAGATTTGTGAATTTGAAAATCACTTGGTAAGCATTATCAGAACAACCAACGAAGTGTTTTAGTCTTCAAACTTACCAAATGCTTTAGGTCAGTAATTTTCCTCATGGTCTTCTATTATGTTATGCTTAAAAATATAAATTGAAAGTAAGCCTGCCTTATTTCTCCTAGTTGTTAAATTAAACCTACTTCGAAACATTTACTTTCCATTATTTCATAACAGCCAACTTCGGTGAATTGATTGTGATTCGAACTGTCCAAATGTTATCAGCCCAAATATCTCTTGCACTGATTTAGTTTACTTCAAATAACATCTGACTCTCAATAACATAGCATAATTATACGTGTTGTAACATCCGTTGAAGGGAGCTGACTATATATTATGTTATTGTATTTGTCTCATTTATTGATTATGAGAACAAATACTACTCTGTTTATATCACGGCTTATGTTTTTATCCATCATTTATAATTTATTCCTTTGAAGTGTATTAAATTAAATAATTGTCATATGATCAACTATGTATTTTAGTGGCTTATCTTTAACAATTGTCATGTAACCAATAAATTAGTTTTACAACATACTGTATATTCTAAGCATAGAAATACAACAGCAAGAAATAAAAAGAAGAAATGTTAAACAAAAAAATAACTATCTGTTGTTATTCAAGATTACTTGTGGTACATAGAGAAATAAAAAATAAACTTTACATGAAGTTTTATTCTGAATTCCTGTGAAATACTAACAATTTATATATTTAACCATTCTAAATATTTGTTTTGCATTTGAAGAAATGCTTGTAATTAATTCTTTCTGCTTTCCGTAACTAGTCAATTTACTTATGCGCTTTTGAAAATGCAATATCACGAAAACTGAAATTTTGAAGCAAATGTGGTTTTAAGGTCTGTTCCTATATTCTTCGTCTTTAAGTCCCTCCGTAAAGACATGCTAAATAACGATCCAATAGAAAAATAATGTAGCTTTTATCAATTGATTTTTGAGTAGCCGTGTAAAAAAGGATATGAACATATGAGATATGACAATATCTTTGTTTGCCCTTGCCAATCAAAAAGCTAAATATCCTGGAGATAGAGGTATTCTAGAAGATCCATATGATATACATACGAGGACTAATCATTGTCATACTTTGCATGGATTTTTCCCGAGTCAAAAGAACATTGATATCGAAAGAGTTATAACTCGTAAGTCAGTCCAACATCTTTGCATCAAAACAGAAAATTAGCAGCAACCAATTGAGCATAGAAGATAACTTATATCAGCCTCCTGTCCCTTACGGAATCTCTGAAATATTGTGGTCGTTTAAATAAATCGAACGCTGAGTGTTTCAAAATATTGATGAAATGGTACCATTCGGTTTGAAATTTCTTAAGCTTGCTAAAGATGGCTGGTGAGGCGCTGAACTGGAAACAATTATTACTACGAAGGTGGGTTGTTTTTTCCCATTTTATCCTTATAATGAGCATCAAGGTTCTGAGTCAAAATTTCAATCGTCGCTTACGCCAAATGAAGTCGCAGTTGAGGAATCTGCTTGAAAAATCATGGTGATCGTTATCTTTGATTGACCTGTAACGGTGCAGTTCCAAAAGAAACAAACATTCTAGGTTCTATTGTCCACACATGTTTATCAAATAAGTAATGGTTCTGTAGGCGATTAAAGCCAACTGTCAATTTACCGCCACGCCGTGTAGATGACCTTAATAGTAAAGAGCTGAGAATTATTTTATTTGAATAGAGAGAATTCGATTTCATTATTTATAACTGGTAAAGAAATTCTCCTTGAACAGCTTCCGAGTATTTCATTGTAACATTGCATTTTCATTGTGGGATGAATTCAACTCAGGAAAAAGCAGTAATAACCAAAATATATTAGTTCCGCATACGAAAATTCTTTATGAAAATTCTTGATCTCAAGTAGTTTTACGAAAATTCTTGAATTCTGGATTTATTTTCAGGTAGGAATATTCATTTAACAGAAAGGAAATTCATAACCTACGTTCTACGTACAGAAAAATTAAGCAGGAAAGTTTACTTACCCACGACCTTCAGAAAAACTGACATGTATCGCGTCCTAGCCTTTTTGAAATCTGCTCTGCATTTGTACTCGCCTTCATCTTCCAGCATAACAGGGTCCAACTTTAAGTTTGCTGGTCTCTCTGCTATACTCAGATGAGCTCGGGCATTAAGGCTATCCTTCGCTGCATGTCTGGCTTGGTCTAAGCTGCCTTGTCTGGCATCTAGGCTGTAGATGGGCGTCGTGGATTCATCTTTGTACCACAGTACCAGGGCGATGGCATCTTCAGCGTCTTCTTCACCAGGAGGGGTAATGTTACAAGGGAGGTTTACGGGTGAACCAGCTACACCTATGACTATCGTTGGTGCTTCAGGTGTTTCTGTAAGAGAACACATATATCAGAGATCACCTGAATTTAAAATGTAAATAGTAAATAAGTAACTAAAATAAAGTACATTAAAAGATTTTAGTTTCAAAGGGAACTTTTCATCTTTTAAACGGTTGAGAACATAAGTTCTTCACATATCAATATTTCCCAAATCAACTGCAAATAATCCAAAATTATCAAGGATAGTATTTCTTGAGTGTTTTGGGGGAAATTCTCCTCACTTTCTGTTGCCTATACCACCAGCACCAATTTTCATTAAATATTCCCCTCTTCAGGAACATAGATATAAAGAAATACTGTCAGATTCAAGTAAAAAATGATAAGGTAAACATGAATGTGCTAATTATAGAAAAATCAAGGTTTTCTAAATGTTGAACTCAAGTTTGGTCTCCAGTCCCCGTCTACCGGCGAAGCACTGGAGACCAAAGCTTATTTACAAAGCGTTCTAAGGTCAAAAAATTCAGATAACTTTCCGAAAAATGAATCTTCTCCTTTGTAAAAGAGCCTTTTAGATCAGTAAAGAAATTTTTGACTGATATCGAAGAGATGTCAAGGGAACAAAAGTCAATTTTACAGGAAGGCTAAGTATTACTTGTAGATATTAATAAAAATTTAAGAGTGGGGGGGGGGGGGTTAGATTCTAATTTTATGAAAGTTATTAAGTGATGTATGTCCAAAAAGAAGTCTTTTTACTAGTCCAGTGCATCACTAATTTCATTCCTTCTTTGTTGTGTTATCATATAGATCACCGAATAAACTTTAATTTATTGTTTTAGTCGTAAAGATAAGGGTTAACCACTTGACTTTCATCTGTGTAAGTTAGTTGTTCATTAAAGATAGGTGGAATTCATAGCAAATTGTTTACTTATATCTACAATCCCCCAATCTTATTTTTTATAGCATAAGCGAAGGGTGTCTAGTTATGGATTTTTATTCTGTTTTCAGGGTTTTAAATGCAGTACACTTATTAACGAGTTAGATATTTTGAAAATACTGCACGTCAGTCCATTTGTAAAACAGAAAAAAACTTTTATTTTTAATCTAATATGGTATTATGAAATAATTAATTTCTAGTTATGGATTTTTTTAAGTAATAAGACATCGTAATCTCGCTTATTACTAGAGAGAGAGGGTAATAATTACAATATCATGTTAGAATTATTTTAATTCTAACATGATATTATAACTTCAAGCTAGTTTGCTCATACTACGGATGTAAGAATAACAAGTAAAATAGTAATAATTAATAGTATGAAAGATCTGACCATTAAACTATTTACATTTACCATTTATCAATAAAAAAATCAATATCCATCTTAGAATGCGAAGTTACCTCAAAAGCACGAGACAGATAAAAAAAAATGCGTATTATAGCAGATAACAGAATTTGGGAAAGAAATACGGAACGCATCACATCCAAATTTTAGTCATACCACTTACGAAAATGCCTACAGGAATTTATTCCGTTCAGTACAATTCCCAGGTCAAATTCCTGATTTACTCTCACTTTTCACTGGTTTTTCTATATCTTCCGAGTCTCATAACCTGTAGGGTTGGATAGCAAATGTCATTTTGAATGTGTAGTATTCAAAACATGGGTTTTATTTTGGAACGTGATTCACGAAAGTAGAAGCTATAGTTTTTTTTTTCTCCCAAGTCGTAGAGAAAACTGAAATTCTGATACAGGAAAATGCATACCTGATCTCCTGCATATGAATTCAAATCCGTTGTTCAAAAATAGATCTACGGACTCTATGCAGATAAAAATATTTTCGACAATGCATTCAATTTTGTATTTATGGAAAATCTGAGTTCCCTTCAGGTTTTTGGGATTATTCTTCGAACGTAAACTGTATAGCAACAACAGTAAAAAAAAATATTGTCGTAGAATTTTAAGTATTTATAGGATACGGAAACTCACACTTGTAAATATTTTTGCATGCAGATTACGCACTGCGCGAATATTTATTTTTTACGTATGGCAGGAATAAGCCTTGAATACACACAAAGAAGGAGGAAAAAACTGTTCGCAACACTATATCATAAAACAAGTGACTTCTTCTGCAGTCATGCATATTCAGTTTATGCTGGCATGTGTGTTGCATTGAAACTGACCATAACATTTTTCATCAGATGAAAGAGAATTAACTTCTGTAATGCCAACTCTATTATTTTATATTCGCATTTTTTCTGCCTGCCTATGAACAATGGAAGGAAACGGGAAAAGCTAGAGCGAAATGATCAGATTCTGGTTGCTCATTTACAAGTTGCAGTTGCAGTTATAAACATTTGGAGTATATTAAGTGATTTCTCAGAGTAGCAAAACAACATTCTTGCACAGTTCAAATCCCAAACCTACTAACTTTTTTACAGGATGAAGGGCAAACTGGAACTATCGTAAAAGGCTAAATAATATTATTAAGAATCTATATGAGTAAATAATTATATTTTACCGGATGTTTCTGACATAAATGCTTTTAACTTTGAGATCTGTAGATTTTTTCCCTCCAAAACTGATTGACTATAGTTCATCATTCGTACACTAAAACCTATACCAGTTGAAGGTTGAACATGGAATTTGTCATAATAGCGATATTTGGTAATAATAGCAATATTTCAAATCAGTACATAAAAGATAGTTAATTCTAATTCTGCTTAAATGATTCTCCTCAATAAAGTCATAAACAAGAAATAACATTTTTCAGAGTTATTAACTGTTTAAGCAGGATTATTATACGTTGAATTCATTCCCTTAAAAGTCTCTCTGAAGAGTTTTTATGGCTACAGAAAACAAAAAAGGAATTAATGGTATTGTAAGATACTAAAAATACACTGCAGTGCAGAACTTCGAAATTATGCAGTTATCGTAGTGAAATAATCTATAATACGAGGTGTGATACACTATAGAGGATTCTGATTGGGCCATGATTGCACACTTAACGTTTCAGAAAATCATTTCCTTAACGATGATACCAGTTTGAAGTGAATATTGAAGTCACTCGGTTGGATTTATGTAATCATGTGGAACTCAACAGTATTGAGCCAAATACATATCCATGGAGTATTAAAAGGAACAGCTATGGTTAAGCATTTTACACACATTTGAAATAACTACTATTACCAATACATTGCATACTGACCTGCAGCTAAAGAGTTGAAACACTTATTTTGCCACAAATTTATTTCATCATATTTAGTTTACATTTACGACTAAAAAGTTTAAACAGTTGTGTAAATAGGTAATGCTGAAATAGAAAGTATTGTGGTCTGATCTCTTGCGTGATAAGTGCTCAAGGAATGTAATAAGTAGCGCTAACACATTTGCAAGCGGGGGGCAACAACTTTACTAAAGATGTCAGCCTGTTCTCTATAGCCCAATTCATAAGCAAAATTAACTGATTCAGTTCACAGTTTTAGTTCAAATCCTCAGTCTCATATAAGCTAAGGAGAGTCTTTTATGCTATATTTCAAACCAGACATTCGAAAATGCATATGTTTGAACTACTGCTTTCTGTATCTAAAATAATAATAATGAAGAAAATGATTTTTTAAAATAAGAGTATTGAAAAAATAGTATGTATTTGCGACTTTTTACTTGCGCCAGATATAGAGTCCAAAGAATAAAAGCGCAAAAACAAAAGATGCAGCTAGAGGTATAAATTAACAGTCAGTATAATATATCATCCGTGTAAAAAGGGCTTCATTAAATAAATAAGTCATCATGTTACACCATTACGCATAAAACTGTAGTAGCAGTATGTATAGTAATTTATATATATATATATATATATATATATATATATATATATATATATATATATATATATATATATATATATATATATATATATATTCCCGCAATGCTGCGAATTGTATCTTTTGTTCAAACGATATAACACGTTCACTCTCTATTCATTATGTTTTTATATAATCCTTAAACAACTTATAAAATTCTAAACGAAGGAAAAATACATATTAAATCAATAGCAACTAGAACAGAACTTTTTTATGCGATGCTATCTAGGTCGCCAATATAAGGCTTTTTAAGACATAAATTTTACAAAATTTATTAACTTCAAGGGAAGACAATTCCAGACTTTATTTACTCAGATTTTTTCAGGGCCTTGATCAAATTTTATGAAGCTCACGATCTGTGATTTGGACAAGAAACGTCATGTTTAATTTTATACTATTTGTGATATTCCTTCTGTTTAAAAATTTATGGCCTGAAAGTCAAAGCAATATTGCCTGGGGAATTCTTGCACGGGAAAATAAATGTCGCACCGTGTGCATATCTTACACGAATTTCAATCGTATGTTCAAGTATAAATCTAATTTTTTTCCTTCAGACACGAGAATAGCTTTGAATAAACATCGAGCCTCGCAACAGGTTTAAGTTGATGCCAGATTAATATATTTGTCTCTATATACAGTGAATAGTTAAATATAAATTTTTCAAAGTTTTTCTCGTTACTGAATACTGAGTATTATTTTATTTCAGAAAAAATTTGTAGTTGCAAAATGCATATTCCGAACAAAAGTAGGTTTTATTGATTTATACAAAGGGCGTTCCTCAAAAACTGAGAGAATTTTTTCTCGAGTTGGCAACAATGTGAAATTGAAAGAGGAAACTGCAAATGACTCTCCTCTCTGTTGAATCTGTGGCAAACGTTTTAAAACGTGGTAGGTGATTCTGCTTTCGCTGTCGAACAGTTTTGTAAAGAATGTTTACGTTTTGTATACAGACAGATACTGACGTTATTCTAGCTGCACAGAGTTCGCTGAAGCAGCCTCCACAAAATGCCAATCAATTTTTTTTAAATCAATAAATTTCTCAAATTTTATTGATTTATACAAAGAACGTTCCTCAAAAGCTGATTTTTTTTCTCGAGTTGGCAGCAACGGGAAACTGAAAAAGGAAGCTGCAAATGACTTTCCTTTCTGTTGAATCTGTGGCAAACGTTTTAAGACGGGATCGGTGATTCTGCTTTCTCCGTTGAACAGTTTTGTAAAGAACGTTTACGTTTTGTATAGAGACAGATGCTGACATTATTTCAGCTGCACGGAGCTCACTGAAGCAGCCTCCACAAAATGCCTTTGCCACATGCTTCGTAAAAGTGAACTAAACGACGGGACCTTAGCATATGATCCGAGGAAAGATATTTTGAGAAGAATAACATGGTTTTTGCTGTATGCGTGTTTTTTTATATTTGGGGATTTTACTATCAATTTTTGTGGAATGTCAATTGTCATTTCTGCCGACGATGAGTAAAACACTAAATTTAGAGAAATCTTGTAACAGGGCTAGTGACATTGGACGGCAAAATGGAATATACAAAGAATAGGTTATAAAGCATGTATTGGGAAAGATAGGAAGATAGTAAGGAATGATAGGAAGCAAGAAGAACAGTAAAAGAAGGGAGCAAAGTTACGGCCATAACTTTTTTCCCCTCTTCTACTTTTCTTTTTGCTTCCTATCATCCCCTCCTATCATCTTATCTTTCCAATGCATGCTTTATAATCTATTCTTTGTATATTTCATTTTTCTGTCCAATGTCACTAACCCTGTGACAAATTTCACATACGAAATTATTCTATAATCTAACCGGTGACGTCATTTTTGGATGTTGAATACTCCAAAGATATGTCATATGTTGCTACGATGTTCCCCTCTGTAAAACCTAACCCAATTGAATTTTCGTTTTACTTAGATTAAAGTATTTTTCCCCACGCCAGGACTACTTACGTTGTCTATATTTTCATGACTCAGGCCGCATGCGTAGGTCTGGTTAAAATATAATGCAACTTTGATTTTATCAATGCAGCTTTCACTTTACAGTAGCACCTGGATAAGGCAAGTTTTTTCTGTACTCTCCTCTCATAAGGTTTAAAGATAGTTCACTCACTACGTGCTCTCAGAATAAAGTAGACTATAAGTTTAGATGTGCATGGTGATGAGGATAAGTTGTTGTTTCCAACACGTCAGGCACTTTGTCAATTACGATATTCTTCCATCCACACCATGAATTTGTTAGATTCTTTATGGGAACACAATTTAGATTAGCCAGCATTGCTCCCTAATCTCAGCCTTGTCTGACAAGCGGGAATCGAACCCACAACCTGGCGGTGAAGGCACTCGGAGAATACCCGTGGGCCAAACCATCGCGCCACAGGGTTGGCCCTTAGGATAAGTGCTTGTCGCATTAAAAAAATCCTCTATTACATTTCAAATACATTTGACTGCCTAATCAGTGTTCTACCCCACTTTGTTAAGAAATACAATATTTGGGAATATAGTTTCTGAAATAATATAAATCTTAATATTAATTAGAGAGAAAAATAATTTTTTTTCAAGAAAAAAAGTATTTTTCGCATTTATATGTAATTGAGGAAACTCTTCATATATTTTCTAACTACGCGTACCTTATTAACGCTTACCATATTGAATAATATGTTGTAAGTTCATACTCCCTTGAAAAAACTTCACAATACAAACCCAAACAAAAGGGACCACGCATGCAGACGCCTCTCACGTACTAACCTATTAAACAGCCACTGGCTTGATTCTGTTCTCATTATCTAACCCTCAACATAACACAGCTTACAAGTTCGCAGAAAGCAACGAAATTTCAAAAGCGGAATTTCTTTGAATATTTTTGGTGAATGGCGAATTACAATCAGTGCTGCTCTCAATGAAAGGAACCGGAAGTTTACCATGATTTGGGATTCGAAATGTAGTTATTCAGAAATTTATCAAATTTCACAATAAAAAATAAATAATCTAAGTAATAAGGCAAAAATCATCCAGTGCGCTTGACTTCTTTCATCCATATTCGAATGAGCTGACAGCAAGTGGTCAGTCGTCAGTAAAAAATCAGAGCAATTCTGCTTTTGCAAGTCTTTTGCCTCCACTGTACTTGTTAACTATAGAGATGCTAAAAAGTTATAAGGAAAGACCACGCGAAACCTTAACAAGATGTGTATATTTCCATATCACCTGTTTTTAACAAATACAAGTTGGTACCCATCAAAACATGACGGCTAGATAGTAAATAAATGCACTAATACACACATTATACTCAACACATCATTGCCAAATTTTGAAAATCATAATAATGCGCTGAAACAAATTAATGTGTTTAAGCGCCTCGTGTTTAGTGAGTATCTAAAGCTAGATTTAAAAATGCCACTGAGCATGTGCAGAAAACAAAGTTTTTAATTGCCAATCATCACTGATTAAACAGCTCAAAATAAACAATTTCCATCAGGTTTAATCATCTATTTCACAAACATAATTATTATAAAAATAAAAATGGCAGAGATAGATCTAGAGAGACTCCTCGGAATAAACGTGTTTATTATTAAAACATGTCACTGAGCATACGCAGAAACAGTGATTTTCAAAAGGCAGATTTAAATATGCCACTGAGCATGCGCAGAAATCAATTTTCAATTGTAAATTATCGCTAATTAACAGAAATTGCGGTTACAAAAACCAAATTTGAAAAATCTACAGATTATTATCATTCGTTTAAGACCACAATGAAGTAAATTGATGCAGTAGTTTTCTCTCACGAACTGCCCAAAAAGTCACACTCTGCAACTTAAATATATAGATAAATAGTTTATACTATTGAAGTTAAAAATGTATTTAGTACATAGTTTACAGTTAAAGAATTTATTTGAAAATATAGTTTACTGTTTAAAAGTACCCTGAAAATTATCATTTTGTAGTTCTGTCTAAATCTGAACATAGAGTCCAATGGTTGCACGTCTAAAATGCAAATTTTTATGATTATTTTTTCTTATGCATTTATTTACTTTAATTGCATTTAAATAATTTGTTTATCTTTCTCTACAAACGGTGTTTTGACAATCCTATAATATAGATTTTTTTCAGATCTATTTCAAAAGTAGTGAATAACTGTTTAATTTTCCTAAAGTATCTTCATTTACTAAAAAATACTTTAATACTGCTGAAAGATGTTACTTGTCAATTTTTCTCAACGAATTAAACTAAAGTGTAAGTTTGAGAGTCAGACGAAATGAATTCATTTCATTTTTCAAACAGAAAGATAAATATTTTCCTTTAAAAAGTCAGAGATTCATTTTTTGAAAAGATCTCCAAATCTTTTTTTTTTTTTTATGCTTTATCACGCTTTGATTTCCAGCAAAAGTGTTTTCGGCAAAAACTTAGTTAAACTAGTTTCCATTTCTTTCTGAAAATATTTCAATATTTATTAAAGCTATGATTTCGATGCTACGTAAGGCTTCTTTTTATATGTGATCAATTCCTAATATTTATTTTAAAACCGAATTCCGTGCTAATGTCCCTCAACCAAAGCGGGAATGGGACATTGATTTTTATAAATATTAATCGAATATTCATTTATAGAACACTAAATGATTTCCTAATTAATGTTTCTAATAAATGAGACAAATTTATTTTTAATTAGAGTAAGCATTATGCATGATACTGCAAGAAAACTACTGATGTCCCATTTGAAGCTTTCCCCACAAATTAAATTAATTGTTTCTTACAATGCGTTTAATGGGTTCCTATGACTAGACAATGTATTACGGCACAGAGAGCTGTTATAGAAAAGAAAACATATAAATTATGATGAATATTTAGGGAAATTTTCTAATAAAACGCTCTTAATGGGTTAAAGAAGCGTTTCACCATTGTTGATAGTACTTTAATAATATGCAAGGAAATTAGGAAATAATTTAATATGCATTTTTAGCATATGTAACATGCTTTGTTGCTTGTTATCATTTGATTTAATTTATACTGATACAGGGTTTTATTTTAAGAGTGATACATTATTTCACCGTAAAGAATTATTGAAGAGTGTTCATATCAAGAAAATCGTGAGTTTATATGAGTTATGTTTATACACTTTATGAAGTTCAGTTAGTTTATTTAAAAAATGTTTTTGAAAAGGACTGATGTCCATTAGTGTATACGTTAAAATTCAATTCTAAAATATGATTTATCTGTGTGGTAAGAAAATTAAATAAATAGAGTATTGAATTTAATATATATATATATATATATTCATATTCAAAGATACATTCAGAGTTATCACTGAACTTGGGTATTATGATACCACTAAAAAATTTTCATTTTACTCCAGCCAAAGTAATTGCTTCTACCGAAGAGTGTGGGAGTTTATAAGCCTAACACAAGATTGAAACCCTTAACAAAAATTATTTTTCCTCGGAGAAACCTTTTCACTGTTTGGAGTGTGTCCCTATCACCACGAGAAAGTGGAAGGAAGCGCATCTGAGATAAATCTGAAGGTTTGCAAGTGCTTAGAAAAATTTTGCATTTTATAGGCAAAGCAACAGTCTAAAAAAAATTGCAGTTCTCTTGAAATAAGCTCAGAAAGTAAGAAAATGTCTATCCGATATTATAAGATTATTGTAATTTCCGAATGCAAGTGCTTGACTTGACGATTAGCTTAACAAATGAAAAATAATCATAAAGTGTAGGAGAAAACCAATTTTCAATTTTTTGATTGTTCATTCTATACCAATTATGTAGTGAAACATTTCTGACTCCCGTCTTCAAATAAGCCTAATAAAACAAACCTTTAAATTACCTAGGTTAAAAGATAAATATTATATACATGTTCAGCTAATCATTTAGCCAAACACATGTACTAAAAATGCACAATAATACCATCTTGTAATATTGGATAGATTTTTTTTCTTATTTTAATTATTTCGAAAGTTTCCGTCCGCCTGAAAGAAAAAAAAACTGCCTTAAACAAAACTTCCTACTGTAGACTATCTTTTAATGTCGAAAGTCGTTATAATTCGAGGAAAACGAAAAGAATTAGAGATCAATTTCTATGACATATATTTAAATATATTTTTCTCATATATACAGTCACACCTCTGAACTCGTCTGCCTTGATACTCGTTGAATTCGGTACTCGACGCATTTCGACGCGAAAATATTGTTTCGGTACTCGACTAGTAAGTTTCGCATTGTGCGTAAAACCACTTAATTCACCATGTATTGTGCTCTTTCCATTTTATGCTTTTTTTCCCCTTACAAGTCATCAAGAGCTCTAAGAAGGTTAGTGATATATCTGAGTATAAAAGAAAAATAGTGAAAACCACGATAGAGCAGAAAAAAGATAAAATAAATAAGTATGAGCATGGTAGCCGCGTTTCTGATCTCACTGCTTTGTATAAGGGTTGCCCAAATGAAAGTGAGCCTTTGGTAGGTTTTTTTTTGTAATGGTTTATTGGTTGGAATATCTGATTATACAGGAAGTATTAGGGATACATGAGCTACATATCTGCTACATGTAGTAGCCATGTCGGTTTAAGCACGTGTCCCATCTCTTGCTAGATTTTGGATACCCTGAGTGAAGCACGTTTGCGGTTGTCTACGGCAGTGGTCCCCAACCCCCGGGCCCCGGACCGGTACCGGTCCGTGAATCAAATGGTACCGGGACGCCCAAGGAACATTATATTATTTCCATTTTATTTACTGTGGTGTATTTCTCTCGGGTTAGTGCTAATTTATACCTTTGTAACAGAAGAAATCTTGAGACTATTTTAAATTAGTTTATTAAACTTTTCAAAATTATGAATTAAAATTGCAGTCATAGCCCCTCCCCCCCCCCCCCCTCAGCGGGCCGCGGTAAAATTTTCAAACGCTAACCGGTCTGCGGCGATTAAAAGGTTGGGGAGCACTGGTCTACGGTACCAACCTTGAACGACGTCGTGGACCTCTGAGTCGTCAGCGAACCGGTTGCCTATGAAAGGTTTTATCAGTACATATCCGCTACATATAGTAGCCGTGTCGGTTTAAGCAAGTGTCCCATCACTTGCTATATTTTGGATACCCTGAGTGATGCACGTTCGTGGTTGTCTACGGTACCAATCTTTAACGACGTCGCGGATCTCTGAGTCGTTAGCGAACCTGTGGCATATGAAAGGCTTTATCAGTCGGCCGAAGATGTGGTATTCGCAGGGCAAAAATTGTTAACCGCTTCACTGGGCCTGTTTGGACAAATCCATGTGACGACCGTGCGTAGTTTCCTTGCCTAAACACGTTGAAATAGCCCACTGACGATAGCTTTCCGACGATAGCAGCTTTGTTTCGTAACGTACAACCCGTCTACTGGCGAACCAAAAGACCTTCCTTTAGCGGCTCTTGGTATTTAACCAGTGCCGCTAAAAAAATGCTCACTTTCATTTGGGCCACCCTTAGTGAAAAATAAAGAAACTATTGAAGGGGGCAGTGATGCTAGAGGTGTGACCAAGCAAAAGTAACAGTCATTATAAGAGATTGAGAAATTGTGATACAATTCGGATTAAAATAAATGTGATAGCAGATCCCAGGCAATAATTTGCGAGAAGGCAAAAAAAATGCATGTGGAGCTGTTAAAAGACAAGCCTGGAGCGAGTGATGAGAGAATTGAAATGTTTAAGCTAGTCATGGACTCCCCCTTCCAAGCAATAACACCTCTCCTCAACTACTACGAAACTATCCCATTAGGCGATCAATTCCATTCAAGTAAAGGTTGAGAGAAGATAAATTTTCATTTCATCTAATTATTGTTTTAGGTTATGTCTGTCTGAATTTAAAGATTTCGTTCAAAGAAACACAACCCCATCCATTTTAAAAATGGATGGGATTGTGCCCAGTAAAATGCGAAATTTCTGAATTTCAGGAATGAATCAATTCAATTTACAGTACTCCTTATGAGAAAAATTTCCCTCGTACTCTCTGTGCCTTATGGAACCAATTAACGACGAGTAACTAGGTACCACTGTATATATATTTGTTACGCGCGCGCACACACACACACACACACACACATATATGTATATATATGTATATATACATATATGTATATATATATATATATATATATATATATATATATATATATATATATATATATATATATATATATATATATATATATTGATTGATTGATTGTTACGTGTTAGGGGCCAATTTGGCGTGTTATCGCCAGCGCGCGTTGTTCAGGAGTTCTCGGGAATTAAAAACCATGGTTTAAGCACGCTCACGCGTCTACCATGGAGGTAGTAATAAATGCAGATTTCAGTTAATTGTTGGAAAATGGCTTAGTTGTGCGGTGTGGCATCACGGGTTTTCTCTTGTGAGTTGAATAGGAGTTTGGAATAAGAATTCAGTTCAAGCTTTATCCTTGAGGAGATGGGTGATTGTGATTATTTAGGTATTTTATCGTGACGGATGTGACGGGAGACCTTGGCATAGATTTCGGAGGCCTCGATATAGTTGTGAAAGATTGTATATTTCCACTTGCTAACTGTTATATGTGTTCTTAATTAAAACTCTTTTAAATCACAAATTATCAAGAAAAATACCCAGGAGGGCTGGAAAGTGTTGAAGTCCAGAGAAGATTAGCAGTCTACTGCTGTACCTTGTTAAAATAATATTGTATGTTAGCTTTGATGTCTATAAAAATCTCTGTTTCTCAATTGTGGTAACTGGAATATTTATTTCATTTCTTGAATTCACTTTTAAAAAGAACTTTCCGTACCACAAATTTGGTACAATATATATTTATATATATTTATTTATTTACTTATTTATTTATATAAACGTCAATAAATCTCTAATGCACATGATTATTTCTCAGAAACTAAGAAAAGTATGTAATTAAATGAAGTTTTTTATTGATAAATAAATTAGGAGTATTTTATTTCACAAATTGTCGTGAGATTTCTTTCATGATGATGAAAGCCCTTTTGTTAAGAACATTAATCCTTTTAGCAAACAAGCGGAACATCATTACAATATTTAGCCGATCGAATACATACAAAATTATCGAAATTAAGATGGAAAGAAAGAAATAAGAGCTTAAAAGAATAACATGGCATTCGCCTCTCTTAAAAACAAAAACCATAATTAATTGAATTATCAAGAAATACATCTTAAGAAACATAATCATTAACATGTAATTTGTGTAATCATATTATATTTTGATGTCCTGAGTCTCAAGGGATGAAAATGATCTCCAGGAAAATATGATTTTTAAAATTTGAAGACGCTATAAAGCGAGAAATTCCGAGCTGAAGCATTTTTTTAAAGTTCTTGTTATTTGGAGCAATTTAACATACCATGAAAATTTTAATTGCTTTTTTTTCATGTTTCTTGCTGTTTTTAAAAGAAAGATAAACCCGGATTAGAACAATTCTTTCTTTTTTCATTAGTGTTTTGCAATCTGTTCTTAAATATTACAGCATTAAATATTTTTAAAATTCTGCAACATTTTGTGTAATTAACTACTGTAAAAGTAGTTCTTATTTTCAAGATTACGATATTAAAATTTATTATTTTGAAGAACTGGGAATTTAGTAGTGTTTTAAAACACTATCTCATTAGTTCGGTCAACGTATAAATTGTTGTCAACGTAACTTTATATTAAGGTAATGGTAAACTCTTTTAAATTTAGGGAACACATTTTAAATTTTCCTTTAATAATGCTTTCTTTTACTCTAGTTTTAGTGCGAAGAAAATGAATTGACTTGAGTTTACCAAATAAGTAATGTAAAATCTCATAGCAACGGACACCTATCTTTTAAGATTATAACCATCCCTAAATTTTTAGTGAATCTCTGTCATGTTTTAGAAAAGAATTCGAGCTTTAAGCTTTAACCGTTGGCTGGGAAGTCCAAGCTCAATAAATTTACTCTCATAGGTAAAAAGTGGTTTGCTTTAGATTGGATATATTTTTCTTTATTTTGGGAACTATAACAGCCTTTGCCTGTTTACAAGACTGATTGCTATTTTACCATGTCCGACTGTAATTAAAGTAGTTTCCGAGTTAGCTCTCTTTCCTAAAAATTAAAAACATCCATCCGCAACATCTGGAGGAGTTAATTTTCTGTAATTGTTGTGAACATCCAAATTTGGTCAACAACAGAGACAGCTTTTTCCATTGTTTCTATTCATCTACCTTTCAATTATTTTTTGTTTCCTGAAACGTCTACTGCTGAAGATGAACATCGATAAATTAATTTCACTTATGTACCGAAGAAGTTCCTTAAGAAATACAACCAGATCGTATATATCAATAATTGCATGGCATAGCATCGCAAATGAAAAATTAAAAACTGCGCGTAAATATCTGATAAACAAAAAACCTACTAGAATATACCTTTTATTTTCAATCTGATAGGAAACAATTTTTGTTGTCTCCTCTATTATGAAGTTTACTTAGCAAAAATATAAAATTAGGCAAACTAAGCTCCACTACCTCTTCTTTCATTTAGATTCGTGATTAAATGTTTTTTTACGCTCGGAACTTCACCACAAGATGATAGTCAATGGTGGTTAATTTCAGCTTGTTAAATTTTGGAATTTGAAAACAAAAGTAGCGATAAAAACATATGTTAAATGTTTTTTCCACCAGCTGCTTAGTTGATTTTTCTCATAAGAATTACTCAACTATCGAGACCAAAAGACTAATACACACAGTGATAAGTTACTCTCTAATTCAAGGGATAAGTAATTTTTAGACTATAGTTTTGAAAAGAATTCTCCTAGATTCTTCTCATACAATCACGGGAAAATTATTTTTAGGAGTCTGTAGATTTTTAAATAGGAACCATTTTTGTTATAAAGGAAAAAAACCCAACTAACTTAAGAATAATTCTTAATTGTAATAGTTATACATTCTCCTTGTACATATATATCTACAAGGGTGTTTATAAAATCAACAGCAAATCGAATAATTTGAGATATATAATTCAACTACTGTTTAAACTCATATTCCATTTTTCTACGTAAACACACTCCTTGTCAATACACTTCTCGTGCCCTTACTTCGTTATTCCATTGGAAAAAAATACATTCGGTAGTACTTTCAGCCAGGAATGCAGAGCTTTTCGGCACCAACCTACCGAAGCGTTGGTCTTCACGGATTGATGTTTCCCCTTTTTTAATCGTATCTACTCACTCGTACACCTTTCTCCCACCAAAGCAGACATCTCTATACTTGTTATAGAATTTTTCAACAAATTTCAAGAAGTTTCCTACCCTTCGATCATAAATATCTAATGATTGCTAGCAGCTACTCTAAGGTGCAAACTGCTAAGGCTACACAATTTTTTATGCTGCTCTTGCGATTAAACACCCCATGAAATTTAGTCGGCAAGTGAAAATCTTCAGTAGCAGCTACTCTCAGGTGTAATCTGCTAAGGCTACAACATTTTTATATGCTGCTCTTACGATTAAAAACCCCATGCCATTTAGTCGGCAGGTGAAAATCTTCAGTAAAAATTAATCTTCCCAACACAGGAGTTTGAAAGACCTTTAGATTCCGTTTCAGGAATCACTGACAACTTGCTGTTACTTTTTGCACCACCCTTGAATATTTACTATTCCTACAATCTACATACACAATTATAAACTACAGTTTCGGTAATGTATTCTTTTAGTAAGTATTATTTGATATCCATAAATTCTTAGGGAATAGTAACTTATATTACATGGAGTTTTTCAAAGGAACAATTTTTCAGCGACTCAAATTGTCTTTACTAAAACTATAAAAGCAACCTAAATATCAAAGAATTCCAAAGAAAGCGTTACACTTAGTTTGAGATTGCCTACTTCAGTTATCAAACTTCGTATTTTAAAATTTAAAATAAATAATGCTCTCTATCCAATTGGTTTCCGACGTTTTCATCGAAAAGAATCCTTTATTCAAATATTTATTGTTTAAAGATTATTTCACTCGAAAATATCTAGTCGGAAAGTTGACCCGCTTCCGCTTTGTTTCACTGATTTTGTCTTTACTCGTAGAATGATAGGTTTCCTTTAAACTTAAAATCATCAGTATGATGATCAGGCAAGAGTATTGGTAATTCAATTTATTTTCCAAAACATTTAGCTTTTATTATGATTTTTACATTATTTTAATTCTAATACACACCACGAAATTGAGTAGTCAGGAAAATTTCAAACCTTCGAAGTTGCATTACCAGGCAATTCGTCCCACTGGTGTGTCAAATTTTGAGCGAAGTGAGTCCGCAAATGTTCAGTTTATATAAATATATCGTCAAGGTTGGCAAATTTTACACTTGAATTTAAATTTATTAATATATATATATATATATATATACACACAGAAACACTGATAGCTACATGCACCTTTAGATTTTAACATGTTAAATGTCCGAGCATAATGGGGCCAAAAACTTGATTATACTTCTATATTACTACAGACATATGCATATTTATGCATACATAAATATTCATACCTGCACATACATGATTGTCTGAGTGGGTGAGCATGATCCCATATTCCGGATCACGAGAGTTTTATGTTACGATGAACGCAACTAAGGCATTGTTTCTGACGGTCTTGTTATGAATTATAATATATTGTAAAGGTTTTATGATATCACCGCGTAATGCAAGTTGAGACCAAAAATTTTTGATCAGCTTTAAACAGTTTTCACATTGAATAGTTTTACACGCTGTATCCCAGTTTACTCTTAAACTGACGCTAGTTAGATGTCCGAATTTAGTTTTCACACTTTTAAAACAGTTTAATATACGCGAGTAAGGTGGGACGAATAGTTTTACGCAGGGCTCGATTTGAGGCAGAACGCGCCGGAGCAGCGTTCCGGTACCTCTGTGTAGGAAAAAAAAAATCGATAGTTAGAAACATTTATTTAATCACATATTACTCTGTTTTTAGTGAGTGGGCTTGGCCTATTATATATATATATATATATATATATATATATATATATATATATATATATATATATATATATATATATACAGTCGAACCTCCATATATCGAACTTCCCTATATCGAAATTTTCTATATATCGAACTCTTAGCAAATCTCCCTGTTCATTACATAGAAAAATTGTTTCTATACATCGAAAAAATCTCTATATATCGAAATTTTTTTCAAGACATATTGGGAGATTTTATTCCACTTTAGAATAAAATCTCCCAATTTTTGGCATTTGAAACAATACGTCGTGGATTTCAATTCACGGAAAATGTCCCTAATAAAGTTTTTAGTGGACTGAATAAATACGAACATTTCTTTGAACTTTCCGCAAAACTAACTGTTCAGCAAGATATTTTTTTTAAGAATGTAGTTTGTTTTTTTTAAGAATGTAACTGTGATCATTGTAACCACTGTCTGCATTATTGTTTTTTTAAAGATATGTAGTAATCAATAAATCTTTTATATTAATTCATTTTTTAGTTATTAACTTTCATTTAATAGGATTCGCATATAAATTAAAAATGGAGTTTCGTATACGAAAATTAGCTTTAATTTTTTTTTAAGGAGAATTATGATAAGACTAAGCTCAATTCTATATATCGAAATTTCTATATATCGAATTTTTTTCGCGCAATTTGCTACTTCGATATATGGAGGTTCGACTGTGTATATATATATATATATATATATTATATATATATATATGTGTGTGTGTGTGTGTGTGTGTGTGTGTGTGTGTGTGTGTGTAATATATCCCTGACATTACCTCCTTAAAATACAACCTGAAAAAGAAAACTAGCTCATATTTACATGGCTAGAGCTAGGCTCGGCCTGAAATGTATAAAATGGAATTTGGAAGCAGTCGGGTAGAATCGTTTATTAGAGAGACTAAAATACGTCCGTCCATAGCAGTTAAGACAGATCGAAAGCGAATATCACCTTTCAACCTTACGCGCGAGAGGCGAGGTACAGGTGCCTGTTATTTTTGAAGGGTCAGCAGAATATTGGGGCTCGCAATGCGAACCCACGCCTTTCTCCAGGCGTATACACGTGTAGAAATGCAGAGTTATACTTTTTATGGGAAGTCTTCTTGCTAAGGGCTTTGAAGCGATAAAGTAAGATTACTTTGGATTGGATTTAGGAAGAGGAATTTAAATGATAGAATGGAGGGCATAATATTTAATTTATTACATATATATATATATATATATATATGTGTGTGTGTGTGTGTGTGTGTAAGTAAGTAATTTGGAATACCCCCCCCCCACACACACACCGGAAAGTTACAGTTCCGGCACCTCTATTTCTATAAATCGAGCATTGGTTTTACGATACATTAAATAGTTAACATATATGTCACTTTCGTTATGATTTACGATTGTCTTTAGTAATAATATTATTCCTTTCATCTTCTCGAAGTCAAGTAAATTCGTCAAATATACTTTATGGTAATGTGATTCTCCATAATACTATACTGGAAGCCACGGATGCTTTACAAACATTATGGTATCTGCGTTTCAATCCTTAATTGCTTTATGTAGATGTCGATGTTGGTATTCCTTTATGCTGGATTCCCAATGACTTCTAAATTCATTATTTTCCCCTTTAAAGAAGAATATTCAACGACTTGAGAACGTACTACATTATAATAATCATCATGGCGCATCGACTGCAAGTTAAATTTGTTCTTTAATATTGATTAAAAAAATTTTGAAACTGATTATTTGTGAAATTTCTTTAGAAGATTGTTTGTGACATTTTCTTCTCTTATCTATTTATATGAAACAGTTCCGTAACCGACTGACTGACTGACTAACATATAACGCACAGACCAAACCGCTGGACCTAAATGGCTAAAGTTTTGCATGGCGATTCTTCTTATAGTGTAGGGATGTACTAAGAAAGATTTTTGAAAAATTCTTCTTAGATTTTTTAAAATTAAGTTTTTAAGCTATTTTTGAAACATTCTTTAAAGTTTGCATTTAAAATAATAATCGAAGGTTTATAAAATGTATATCAAAAGAAAGATCCTAAAAATTCCTTTAAAATGAAATCTTTTTCGAATCTTTACCTGCATTTTCTGATTTTTGGTGAATTTTTAAAGATTCATTTTAGAATTTAATTTATTAAATGCTGATCACGGGGTTTCTTTTCTTTTTGTGATGCTTTAAATAAATTTATCGTCACGTGCATAACAACGAAATAAATCAATTTTTTTTCTTTCTAATGCGGCAGACGATTGGACATAATCCAAAAAATATTAAAATACAGTAAAAGAAATGTTCCTCAAACTGTACTATATTAACTGTAATATATTCTTTAGTATGTTCAATTAGATTTAATTTCAAAATTTTCTTCTACATTGTTTTGTCTATAAAAATATCCGTTACGATTTTTTTATAAATATATTTTTTTTGGGCAATAATTGCATACATTGACCGTTGTATTTAATTTGAATGTACTCCGTAGCGAAGTAAGGGTTTTCAGCTAATTAGTAATATATAAAGATTAAAGACATTTTCTGTCGCTTGATAAAACATCCATAAGATTTAAGTTCAGTCTGTTTATTCTATCTCAAGGTATGAAGGACGAATAATTTTATGATTGAAAATAATGTTAAATAAAATTTTCTAAGTTCTTTTGATATTTTGAATTGTTTTCATTACATAAACGAAGTAATTTTCCTTAAAACATGTTTATACTTTTTCTCTTCAAGAATAGCACAATTAAAGATAAATTTCAAGTTGATCATTAAAACAACTCACACTTTATACATATTTATCTAAGTTATTAACTTTTTAAATTCATTTTGTACAAAAACTTTAAAAAAATATTTTATGGCTTTCCTTTGGTTTTAATTATGTGCATCTTTATTTTTGTGACATACTTTACATTTAACCATTGTTCGTACATTTAGTAATCTAGAGCGGTTAAAGTAACAAAATTTATGTTAAAGTCAAGACAAAAGTAGATCATTAAAACAACATTAACTTTTTAGAATTATTTTATATAGATAAACTTTTGAAAATATTATTATGCACTTCCCATTGTTTAAATTATGTACATCTTCAAGAATAAAAAGATAAACAACATTTGAAATCATTATTTTAAAAAACTATAAGATAATCCATAACCTCTTTAGTTTTTTTTTAAAAATAATTTCTGTGGTTAACAAATTTGGATGTTTGCAATATAACGAAGAATATTTTAAATACGAAACAACTAATCGATTTTTTAACTAATTATTTTTAAATTTCGTAATTAATTACTTGGGAATTTTAATAAAGAGATTATTTGGTATATTTTTATTTCTGTTCTTTGTTATCATGTATAATGATTAAATATTTTTTTCTAGCAACTGATAAAACACTAATCGTATTTAAGTTAGTAAGTTCTATGTATTACCACGTATAAAAGACAGAAGATTTTATGATTGAAAATGATTTTAAATAATTTGTATTAACAACCTTTGATATCTTGAACCTAAGACATCATTCAGATAAATATCTGGAAATGTAGATGCTTTAAAGAATCTAAGACAAAGGTCTAACATCTAATTTACCCATAAGGCATCCCCTCTCTTTATACACAATATATATATATATATATATATATATATATATATATATATATATATATATATATATATATATATATGTGTGTGTGTGTGTGTGTGTGTGTGTGTATGTGTGTATATGTATATATTTACATATATATATATATATATATATATATATATATATATATATATATATATATATATATATATATATATATATATTCGCTTCATATATTCGTAGTTTTAGAATGGTTCAAATAACTCAATTTCTACTAAAGCCAAATTGCAAGTAGATCATTAAAACATCTCACACGAGGTACATATTTATATAACTTGTTAACTTTTTAAAATCATTTTTAATGAAAAAACATTTAAAATATATATACTCCTTTCTTGTTGTTTCAATTATGTACATTTTCAAAAAAACAAATAACATTTGGAATCATTACTATCAGAAACTATGTGATAATGTCTAATCACTTTAGTTTTTCCAAAATCATCTCTTTGGTTAGCAAATGTAGTTGTTTAAAATTTAGCTCAGAATATTTTAAATACAAAATAGCTAATCGCTCTTGAATGCACTGAAAGAGAGAACGACAACAACAACAAAAAACTAAACTTCGTTCACGCTCCGGGATTTAATTAGTCACATTTTATCTCGCACAAAGAAAGTATGATATAAAAATCTGGATACTTTTACGGGGATTAGTTCAATGTATAAACATTGAGTTTTGTGATTAAAAAGATTAACACTACTTGTTTAGAACGGTAAAAGGAAAATAAGAAAAAAAAAGGGAAATGCTAATTTTCACCTCATTAACTATGTTGTCTTGCAAAAGTGGTGATTAACAACGAAATTACGTACTCCTCGATACAGCATTTTGGCAGATAACAACACCAGTTTCGTACCTGAGCCTCGGTCATGTGTCATCATTACTTATGCAATCTGGTTAATTCTAGGACATTTGATGAAAACAACTGACACTCGATTAATGTGTTAGATGAATGCATTTATGGTTCGTTTGTGAAATGAGCAACTTGAGTACCACATGTTTCGAGTAAATGATAAAAGAGACTTATTGTGCACGAATTAACCATACATTGTACAGTCTGGTTAATTCTGAAACATTTGATAAAAATCGCTGATACACAATGTTTTATTTATGTTTTATATATATATATATATATATTATTTATTTATAATTATATATATATATATATATATATATATATATATATATATATATATATTGATTGATTGATTGATAAAAAATTATTCAGAGGGACAAAGCAAAACCTAATGCAACTCTAAATTTCTAAATTATTTCAAATACCTCCAAATTAACGGAGTTCTCCCAATCAGGCATTAGAAATATGTGACAAAATATTCCCCTTCCAGAATTCAGAAGATTCCAGATATTTTATCAACGGCTGGGCACTGCAATTTGCATGCATTGTAATTTACATTAAAATTTCTCTTGGATGATTTTAATCACGGCAGTTACACTTTCGGGGCTGAAATGAGAAATGTGTCGTAGTATTCGTGCATCAATAACGGGAACAGAACATATTTTGGAGATACATCTCCCTACTCAAAATTAAGACGTCGAGACTGAAGTTTAAGGACCGAAAATCCATTTTTATAAAATCATACGATTTATGATGTACTATAATATGAATTGAATGATTTCATATATTTCTATTCGTGACTTATTATTAATTGTAAAACAAATTAGGAAAATTAGCTACAACTTTTACTTTTGAATTACATATTAAAAAGTCAGACATGTTATGTATATTTAAATATACAGTGAAACTTCTCTATGGTGGCAAAAGAAGTTTATATATATATATATATATATATATATATATATATATATATATATATATATATATATATATATATATATATATATATATATATATATATATATATATATATATATATATATATATATATATATATATATATATATATATATATATATATATATATATATATATATATATATATATATATATATATATATATATATATATATATATATACAGTGCGTGTAAAAACTTTAGGGACAGCAAATAACTGTAAACATTTTGATAAATATAAAATGAGATAATTGAAATGAACATTTAATGTTTATCATAAAGTTGTAATACTAATATAAAAGTCAACAAAATGTATTTGGGAGCTTTTTATTGCGAAAAAATAGTTTTGCAAATAAGCGCTATTTTCGCCTGTGTAAAAATTGTATGGACACCACTATTTTTTTTATAAATGTACAACTATTGTTGATTTGCATGTTAAAAACTCATGTGTATAGCGATTTTTCTGATGTTTTCTATTAAGAGTTTTGTTAATTTTATCATACAGTTGAAGCCCGTCTTAGAGAACCCGGTATATAACGAACACACGGATATAACGAACATATATTTTGGCCCCACCGTTGTTCCTATTGTACATGATTTAATTAGTATCGTGTCAGTAGAATGTAAACGATTTTAGACGATTTAATTCATAAATGATCATTTTTAATAGATTTTATCATTTTTTAATACATCATTATAGAATACACATTGCAACTAATGAGTTATATATTTTGGGAACTCGAACATTTTTCTTCATGGTTCAGATATAGCGAACCACCGGATAATGCGAACAAAACCTTTGGTCCCTTAAAGTTCGTTATATCGGGATTCGACTATAATTAAAGCAATTAAACTGACTGAATATGATATAGGTGCTGTTGATTTTTTTGCAGTGTCAGGAATGAATTGTGACTATATTTCAAAAAAGATAGGAAGACCTAAAACCGCCATCAACAATTTTTTAAGGTTAAAAGAATACATGGAAAAAAAAACGCTAGAGGCAGACCAAAAGCCTTGTTACCCAGAGATGAAAAGAGAGTTTTAAAGTCAGCATCAACTGGAAAATACTCCTGTTAAGAAATTTTACAAACGACTGTGTTCAATGTGTACATGAAAGCAATGCAATACAGTTTCTCGATCTGGGAACTTCCAATACACAAAAAATTTTCGTAAACCCTCTTTACTGATTAGACACAAAACCCAGCGTTTACAGTTTGCAAGACAAGTGATGACTTGGGACAACAAATAGCTGCAGGTTATTTTCACGGATGAAAATAAAAATGGAACTCAGGTTGTCCTGAGGGCTGTAAGTATTATTGGCATGATTTGGGGAAAGAAAAAGAAATTTTCTCAAAACGTCAGTTAGGTGGCAGATCCATTATGACATGGGGCTGCTTTTCGTTTCAAAGCGTGGGGAGACTTGCATTTCTTTCGGAGAAAGTTAATTCAAAGGCATATCTAAAAACTCTTTCAGACCATTTTTCACTTTTTGCAACAATTTTGGTAGGGAAAAAATGGATTTATCCGCAAGGTAATGTACGAGGGTCATTCTAAAAGTAAACGTTTGTTTCTCTAGTCATGTTTATTCAAGATAATGAAAGAAAACTTATTGTACAACACATTTTGATATCTTACCTATTTTTCTACGTAGTTGCCGTTCAAATTGAACCATTTGTCAAAGCGCTGTACCAGCTTTCCTATGCCTTCTGCATACTCACTTGCCGCCAAGTTTTTGAACCAGTCACTAGCTTCCTCTTTCAGTTCGTCATCATTTTCATAGTGGTTTCCGCCCAAAAAATCCTTCAATTTGGTAAAAAAGTAAGTAATCACTGGGGGCCAAGTCCGGGCTTAAGGTAGGATGTTCAAAATATTCCCAGTTAAATTGCTGAAGCAAATTCCTTCGTCAACGCAGCAGCATGCGGACGAGCGAAGAAACACAATGCCGCTGGACAACATCCCACGCCGTTTGTTTTGAATGGCACGGCGTAGTCGGTGAAGGCAGTAAGCTGCGGCATTTAAAAATAATGCACTGTTTTCGAACTGAAGCTTCATTCATAATATTTTCCATAAACTTCAGTTATCTGTCTGTAAATTTCAATAGGGCGATCGTGTTTTTGCATTCAGGAAGCATATTACGCTACGAACCTCACACTTGGCGGAATACTTAATTTTGTCACACATTTTAAAATCGCATAAATAAACAATAAATGACCGCAGCTGCTCGCTGTTAGCGTCAAACTGGCGAGAAAGATTTGGCAAGTAAATTTCACGGCAGCGGGGGATGGTGGGAGAATTAGGCGGCTCGTCAGATCAAAACGTTCTTTACTTTTAGAATGACCCTCGTACCTATCCACACACACCGTAGGACGAGACTCTGTGTCAAAAAGCAAAATGTGTTGATTAGATAAAATGGTGTTGATTTAATAAATGGTGTTGATTAGAACTTAATTGTCTGTTCATTCGTGCCATGATTACCGACGACTGAAAATTAAGGGTATTAAGAACAGGATACGAGTACAAGTCTTATATATATATATATATATATATATATATTTATGTGTGTGTGTGTGTGTGCATGTGTATGCATGTATGCATAAAGACTATGTATGCATATGTATAGAGACTATGTATGTATGTATGCATATATGCATAAAGACTAAATTGATGCTAGATCTCTGTAGTAGTTTTCTGAAAGCCTTTACATTTCTAAGTAATTACCCGAACCTTGTCTTATTTTGCCTGCATATAATCTAAGAATCTCAGATGACCAAATTTTGTTTAAAATATCATTTCTTACGTCATAAACATTTGAATAATTTACAGGCCTTAACCATATTTTCCCAATAGCATATAGGAATACTAGTCCAATTTCCATGAGAGGATTAAATCTTTGTCTGCCTATTTCAATCACAAATATTCCCAACTTTTAGCAGATCTAAAGTATTTCGATCGAAATGAAGTATTACTTTTTGAGGAGTAATTTGCATTCGTAATGCATGACAATTTTCTAAATATAAATCATTCAAATTAGGAAGCATTGTTATGTTTTTGACATATATACCAGGTCTATAAATTAATTCTTAAAGTTTTTTTCTATTTTTATGAAAGAAAAAAAAAGGTAATGAACACAACCTAAATTCAGACCTTATAAACCTATAATATAAAACTTACGCCCGCAAATAATATTAATATATATATATATATATATATATATATATATATATATATATATATATATATATATATATATATATATATATATATATATATATATATATATATCTTAAAAAGCAACCTTAAAAGAAAAACTAGCTCATATTTACATGGGTGGAGCTATACTCAGCCTGAAAGGAATTAAATCAAATTTGGAAATTAGTCGGGTTGAATCGTTTTATTAGAGAGATAAAAATACATCCATCCATTTCAGATGCTCGGAGCGAAGTGAATATCACCTTTCAACCTTAAGCGCGACAGGCGAAAAAACATGTAGCTGTTATTTTGTACGGTCAGCAGAATATTGGGGCTGGCGATGTGAACCCACTCCTTTCTCCAGATGTATACACGTGTACACAGGCTGCTCGCACATTCTTTAGACGATTTTGGTAAGCGGTAATAAAAAATCGTTTGCTGCAAAAGAAATAATTGCAATTGTACTATGTTTTTAAAAGTCAAAATTATTGTCTGCGGCTTGAAAGTTTTGTTTTTATTCAAAATGGCGTTTTTAACAAAGCAGTGGTTCGAAGGCTACATTTATGCTCTTTCCGAAGAGAAATATGCATACTCCGTTATCCAAAAACGATGTGAGAGTCATGGTTTTGTGATATCTAAAGCGTCGATAGGTAATATCGTCAACAAGAAAAGAAAAAAACGTCAAATTGGAGCCTCATGTGGGACAAAAATTCCAAACAAGTATCCAAGGAAAAAACGGACATTTTCGACTATTGCAAAGGTACGTTGTTTAATGTTAAAAGAAAATCCCCCTAGTCAAAGGACAGTTGCAAAATCATTAAAATGCTCGGTGTCCACTGTAAACAAAATGATAAAAATTGATTTAAATCTTAAGAAAGCGAAAATAAATAAGCTAAAATAATCTTAAGTAAGCGAAGGGCCTAATATTTAATTTATTACATATATATATATATATATATATATATATATATATATATATATATATATATATATATATATATATATATATATATATATATATATATATATATATATATATATATATATATATTTATTTATTTATATACAACGTTTCCCCGACAATAAGACCTAATTGAAAAATAAGCCCTAGAATGATTTTTCAGAATACTCGTGATATAAGCCCTTCACCCCCCCCCCCCCAAAAAAAAAAGCCCCAGTTAAAATACTAACTTGTAAACTAACTTGTAACTAACGTACTTAATGCACTCGTGTGAAATAAATGGACCCGTGTTCCCAAACATGAGTACTATGCCGTCGAGTACAAGAAAGGAATCATAAAGGACCCCGGAATAAGAATCTTACGGCTCTCTGCAAAAACAAGAAGGTGGATGTCTGAAGGGTTTAAAATTGGCGATCGGAGTACGAGAAACTCAGTCAACAGGTGGATGCGGGAAGTTCTAAAGCGCTAGTGTGGATCAGGCCGGCGACCATTGTTTCCTGAGTGGGAAGACTTAGCTGTGAATGGATTGCTGACAGAAGAGTAAAGGCTTTGGTTGTTCGTAGGGCTGATATTCGAGCATTTGCCCTTATAATGGCTATGTTCCAGAAGAAGATGACTTGACTGTACTTGTATAAATGTAAATTTGTGCACATAAATATCTGAATAAATGTAGATTGTTGTAGATCAATAAAGGCAAATTGTTGTGAGTGAAAAAATAAGACACATCCAGAAAATTAGCCCTAATGCATGTTTAGGAGCAAAAATTAATTTAAGGCCAGGTTTTATTTTCGGAGAAATACGATATATATATATATATATATATATAACAGTTCCGAAACTGACTGACATACAGCGCACAGATCAAACCTCTGGACCTAAAGGGCTGAAAATTTGCATGGCGATTCTTCTTATAGTGTAGGGGAAGATTAATGAAAGATTTTTGAAAAATTCTTCTTAGATTTTTAAGATAAAATTTTTAAGCTGTTTTAGTAACTTTTTTTAAGTTTGCATTTAAAATAATAATTTGAGAGTTATAAAATTTATATCACGAGAAGGATCCTAAAAATTCCTTTAAAATAAAATCTTTTTCGAATCTTTACCTCCACTATCAGAATTTTGGTGAACTTTTAAAGATTAATTTTTCGAATTTAATTTATTAAATGCTGATCACGTGATTTCTTTTTCTGGTGCTTTAAATAAATTTATCGTCACGTGCATAACAACTAAATAGACAAAAACAATATTTTTTCTTCTTGATAATGCGGCAGACGATTGGACATTATCCAAAAAAATATTAAAATGCAGTAAAATATATTATGTTCCTCAAACTGTACCATATTCTTTAGTATGTCCTATTACATTTAATTTGAATGTTTTATTCTACATTATTTTGTCTATAAAAACATCCCTGACGATTTTTTTTATAAATATATTTTTTTATTTTTTTACATCAGTTGTATACATTGATCGTCGTATTTATTATAAATATATATATATATATATATATATATATATATATATATATATATATATATACGGTTCTATTCATTTAACTTGCTCTTAAATCAGACTGAGGCATTAACAACACAAATAATATATTTAATTAAACACATTTATATTTTCCTGGTTAAACATAACTATGTGCAAATTTACAAAATCCACTAGGGAAACAGATACATCAACACTTATATAGTACGACGTCGCTCTGAGTCTCTCACAGAGCCTTGGTGCTTATCGTCACCTGAACGCAAAGCCTAGTACCAAGGATACTAAAGGTGGCAAGTTGTGATTGGCCCATCAGCTTGCTCTCGCTGCTAGAGCTCACAAACTGTTACCACGCGAAAAACCCCGATTTCAGAAATTTTACGTTATCACCTTAAAATGTATTTCAAATATATATATATATATGTGTGTGTATTATATATATATATATATATATATATATATATATATATATATATATATATATATATATATATATATATATATATATATATATATATATATATATATGTATATTATATATATATATATATGCACAAAGATATAATTGCACTTGAATGTTGTATACTTCAGTGAAAATAAGTAACTTTTCGAATGTATTTTTTTCATTTAAAAAGAAATTCCATTGAATATCTGAAAAATTTTAAACTATCTTCCTAAGGGATTTATTAAGTTGTTAATTAGACACTGAAAAGCTAATGAATCTAAACTAAACCCTTTTAAGTTCTTTATTTATTTACTCCTGTTGACGTAAAACACGCTCATTAACTCAATGAAATTTCATCGCAGCGTTCTTTCAATAATAGCCTAAATAAATCTAACTTATAGATTTTTAGATAAAACGGACTCCAGAAACTTTTAGCCCTTTTTTTTCTTTTAATGCGCCGAAAAGTAAAAGACAATTTTTGGAGGATTTTGCTAACTGGGAATGTTTACCAGCTTTCTAATATTTATATTTGAGTTGATATTCCGGGGTTAAGCATTTATTTATTGATCTATGAAGTTTTGGAAAAGATATTTTTCGTTTTACATAATCTTTAATTAGAGCAGCTAAAAGTTAGTTATTGAATATTGGAAAAAGTTTTGACAAAATATACGGAAACACTTGTTGAAAAGTAATAGATCGGTAAGCTGTTGGCATCAACTACCCAAGGGTCTTTCAGAGAGTTTTATAATATTAGATAATTAATAAAGTGTTTTCGAGTGATTGGATGCCTAATGTATTTTTCGTTGAATGTGTAGAGATATTAATTGAAACATACTTTTTTTTTCTAATGCATCGTAAAAATGTATCCTAATACATTAAATATAACAGATATTTTAAAATTATTACTTACTTACACACACACACATTTATATATATATATATATATATATATATATATATATATATATATATATATATATATATATATATATATATATATATACAGTAGTTTTCGAATTAATAAAAGTTAACATTATCTGATTAAGAAACGCTCCATATTATTCTTAAAACATTATTTTGCACACTGTTAATATAATTCAAAATATTCTCTTAAAAATCTCATTTTCAAGTGACATTCTGAATTAGCTCTTCCCCCGTTCTCAACAGATATCCCTCCCCCCCCCCCCCAATCCTTGAACAAAATTGTAAAATTTCACAGCTGTAATACATAGGTACCTGCTTCCTCGAATAGCAAGCGAAAACACCGCGTCATAGAGATTCGATCTGTACCTTAGGGAGTGAAGTGCCGATGTTGATAAAAAAAATATATCAGACCGGAGGTCATTTCTTTCCTTCTTTAAAGATCTCTCCAGTTGTCCTTTCATCGACGATATCCCCGTTGACAGGTCCCACACCTTTCTTTTGATTTATAATTCCTGCCCAATGAAGGCCATTGTTCTCCATTCTTTGATGGATGAGTACGCAGGAAAGGGTCGCTCGGCGATACTTTTTCCCCCCAGTGAAAGCGACGGATCTTTAAAGCTTTGAATTCCGGGTTTTTATTGATGGGTCAAAGCAGAGGGAGTCGTGATGTGGGGTTTACTGAGCTACCACACCTTGTAATTTCTATGACCTTATCCTGTTCTGTGCCTTAAGTTAATCATAACATCTTATTCGACAGATTTACGAACGGAATATTGATTCTGTTGTATGAGTTACTTAAAAGTAGTTATTTTATAAAGACGTAGAAATTTTGAAGCAGTGAGAAATTATATGTATTGTTAAAGAATATGCGATTACAATTACATTTTAATCTTTCCGTTACGGGGTGGAGTAGCATGTATCCCAAGAGTGCGTGCCCAAAGATGAATAAATAAATAAATAAATAAATAAATAAAGATATATGTATATATATGTATGTATGTATGTATGTATGTATGTATATATATATATATATATATATATATATATATATATATATATATATATATATATATATATATATATATATATATAAGCTAAATGTTAGTTCATGAGACCGGTACGCAAGGTCCGATTTCACGATGTTGTTTGTGTAATGCTAACATAAAAACCAGGAGTCGTTAAAATATAGTTAGACAGCACAATAACAATACGCACTGGAATAACCATTTTTATCAGAATCGTTTCCTAAAAGTTCACTCCAGTATAGTAGAAAAATATGTGTTGCAATGTTACCTCCTCCTCCGACAGACAAACAATACATTTGACTGAAGATGAACCTTTCCAAGAAGAACACCAACAATCTGTAGCTTCATGCTTACCTTCAGGTAAGTATTTAGAGAGAGTGATCTTGGAGACGGCACTGCATCAATTTTGGTGCACAATTAAGTCAACTTGGCAACATTATCCTTCCGGTGTCTCTATAATGTATGGGAACAAACTGAAAGGTGATATCTTGCACTTTAAATTTAGTAGTAGATCTCTTATTTCGCGAATATGAAAAATGCAATCATTATGTTTGTCCTGCCGATGGATTTGTGAAGCCGCCATGAAATCAGTCAAATTACATATTGATCAAAATATCATATTATGAAGAATAAGTGATGTAATCCATGAAAATGTGCCTTAAGTTGGAAAGATAAATTTCATAGAGAAAAAAAAAAATAAACCTCGTTCGAGGCTAAATTGACGATTTTCAGATTTGAATGTCAGCTGATTCTACTAACATTTAGCATCACGTATACAAAGGATTAATCATCTATCATATGCAGTTCTTTCCAGAGTGTCAGATGATAACAGTGTGACAATGTTTACATTTACCGTTCGGAATTTCTGACCGATCAAGTTACTTAAACGAAATACTCTCTAATGTCTGTTCCATAAAATGCATTCAAACATTCGAAGTTTAGTACAGAAAGTACAGTTTAAATGCTGAATTTCTGTAGTAGTTTATGAACTAAATTTTTGTTTCGTACTTTTCTGTTAGCCAGGTGCATTTGACGTTTGCTCTCACAAGTATCGCCATTGGCGAGAATGAAAAGAAGCCAACCTGCAAACCCTATGATAAACGATTAAGTAAAAAACAGATATGTTAAATTTTGAAGATGCAGTCTTACATACAAAACGTTGGAAGGAGATGGCAGATCAGCGGACATGCATCATGGTGGAGAACTAATACACATGAATAAAAGCTGTAAACTAAACAGAAACGGCAAAAGATTCAGTGATGTGAAGAAACACCAAAGGGCGATATAAAAAACATAGAGGAACGCCACTACGTCATTTGCAATCGTACGTTTTTGTGGGAACATCAACAAAAAAAGATCCTTTATTAGACATTTTGATAGGTTTTAACCCCTTCCTTCACGCTCCCGTCAAAACACCGGGGTGAGGTTTCGCCTTCCATTTCTCGTGCCCGTGATGGCTGGAGTGTTTAAAAGTAATGAACCAAAAAGGTTAAAACAATCCATTTCATTTAGCCTGAAAAAAAATTATTTCTTATTTTACATACCAGATGGCAGCACCAGAGTATTTATAAAATACTAATTTATGAAATGGATTGTTTATAATGTATGTATATATATATATATATATATATATATATATATATATATATATATATATATATATATATATATATATATATATATATATATATATATATATATATATATATATATATATATATATATATATATATATATATATAGTACATATATTATATATAATGTTGTTGGGGATTCAAAATTTAACATATCTGTTTGCATTATATTATCTATAATGTAGTTGAGGATGGGTTTTTTTAAAAAAAGATGTGGCATATGAAGAAATAAATGGAATACTCCGGAAAAAAATAGACACTTTTGCTACCGTTTTCTTGAAAATTATGCAATCGTTAAGTGGTTAAAGATTTTTGACGTTCCAACTAAATATTTCATAATTAAGGAATCAGATTTATTTTTGCTTAGATATATTTTTCATTCATGCACATTAATCACGAGGGTTGCAGTTAATAAACAACAAAAAAATTATCACTTGCGCGCAGCTAACGGAAAAGTACCTTTCGTTTTTTGCTGCCTTTAAAAGTAATTTTCCTCAAAACTGTGACTTTTTAAACTATATTTTTAATGCGTTGTATGTCCCTCCTTTTCCAGCTGATCGAGCTAATATTAAAAATAAATGCTCCCCAAAGTCTGCTCTGCTGAATAAATTGCACTTAAAATCTGAATATCGATTTTCCAGACAAAATACAATTTTTCCTGGGCTTCATCATAAGTGCATTATTTATTATTGTATTATTTATAGATTTCTTCACAAATACATGCTCTCTGTAGGTAGAGTTAAAAATAGATATTATTATTAGATATAATTATTAAATAAGTCTAATTACTGTGACAAATTATTTATGTCATTTCAGTATTTTGGTGTAAAGGATTTTTTTTCTCATTACATTTCTCTGAGATATTTATCAATGTAAATCAATATTATTATAGCCTTTATTGCCATTTATTAACCTTGAAAATACCTATGATTAAGGCTGCTGTGTGCTAACTCTATTGGATTAGCTCATCTCAGTGTTAACCTAATGAGAAAATGTCTCCAAGGACTGCCGATTTGGATTTCAGGATTTGAAAAAAAAAAAAAAAAAGGACTCCATAATAGAGAAAGAAATTTTACACCTTGGGGCATTTTTAATGTTGTGTCAATGTTGGAGCATGTGTTCATTGTGAGCTATTCTCTTTCTACTCTCCTGTTGGGTACTTATGTGTCAGCTTTTGATGGTGAAATCTCAGCTATCCGTTTGGCTCTTATCCAGCTTCAGAGCCGATTAGAGCGTTTCATAAGAGTGGTGATTCTCTCAGATTCAAGAGCAGCTCTTCAGACTATTGACGTCTCATGTTTCCCTCGATCCAGAGATATTGATGACTGTGTTAACCTTCTGGAACGGTTGTCGAATGATAATAAAACATTTGTATTGCAGTGGATAGTGGATCCCTCCCCACTGTGGAATCTAGGGGGCGAGGCTGCTGACTTCCTAGCGAAAAAAGGGGGCTTCTGTTTAAAGCTAAACAATCAAGATTTGGCTTACCATAGTAAAAAGACCCTCAGGTGTTCCTTCTCACATGTTGTTGCTGCTAAAAGCGGTCACAAGCCCTAGCATGTCCATGTCCATGATATTCCTGTGTGGCTTAGAGGTAAATCTGTGGCAATGCTACTGCTTTTTTCTGGCCATGATTGCCTTCGTAAGCACCTCCACAGAATTAACTTAATTCTCGACCCTCTTTGTCTCCTGCGTGATAACCAGGAAGAAATGGACACGTCTCACCTTGATTCTTGTCCTCCTCTACCTCCCGTTTCTTTATGGGAGAGCTATTGGATTGCCAGACATAAGTTGATGGATTAACTGATGCCATTTTTCTATCTTGTTCTTGTATTTTTGTCTTTTTAATATATGTTGTCCTGTAATACTTTCCATTAGAAATAAAAAAATTAATTGAAATTGAAATTATTCTGGAAAAATCGGGTATAGTGTGTTTTAAACGCTCATAAATTCTTTTGGTGGACGAAATTTATAAAATGAATCCTGTTGCAAGGTGCAGAAAAGTTCAGGCTATCTGAAAATGCCATTTTGTTTGGATTATCAGCATTTATGAAGCTATAAATAGTAGACAAATTTTCTTCATAGCCTAACATTGTGGTGAGTGAATCCAATAGATTTAGTACACAGCAGCCTTAAATGTCTATATTTAAATACCTATATATATAATACCTTTGTTTAAACACACCTGCAATATTTTTGTACATCAAGGTAAAGATTAAAGATTTCTTTAATGATTCAATATTTAAAAAATATATCTTTTTAAATTTGTGTCATAAAACTGACGTTGAATTACATTCCCGATTAACTGAATTTGGAAAATATATTCAGAAGCCTTGTACAAGAGAATCTTACCTAAGCCCGAGAGTAATCAATCTTTGTGTTTTCATCGAGCGCAAAATGTAGCATTGTATTTTCTTAAAGCACTTAACTTTGACTACAACTTCTACTTTTGTATCAATATAATGCATATCATCCGTTTATGTTCGTAAAAATCTTGTTAGACAGGAAAAATAAAAGGAACATAAAAATTTTCAATAGAACATACATGTTCCAAGTAATTCTCGACAGAAATACCACCATTTAAAATTAAGCGAACAAGGGACCTTAAACCTCGTTTTTTTTTTAATTTTCAAAATTTTACTGTATATACAAAATGAAAATATTTACTATTCGTTTTTACTTCATTGGAGACACTTAGAATTCACAAATAAGTATTTGGGGACAGAAAAAGGCCTGTCTTTCAAAGAATTCTTTAAAAATTACAGAATTTTCCAAAATGCTCCATGTACACTCATTTTCATCTGATTTCTTCGGAATTGTGAATGGAAGTATTTGTCACAAAACTTTGCATCATTCTTTGAAACCACAAATATATTTTTTTTTAATTCATAGACCACAAAATGAAATAAAAACATCCCAAAACACAAAAAATAGCAGGCAGATTAAACAAAAAGTTATTTATGACTTTATATTCATACAAAAAAAAATATTCAGTGCACAATTATGGTAATTATAATTATATAGTAAACTAATATTTTAAAAAATTAGGATTTTAAAGGATATGGAATGCACACGGATTATTTTGAATAATGCTAGTATTTTTGAAAAAGTTTTGTAAAACAGACATTAGTCTGCCAAAAGATCCTTAATTTGGATTCTAAGAGTCGTCAATCCAGTAAAAAATAATATTAATTATTCTTATTCTGTATATAGAATGAAAAATTGAAAATCAGAAAATTTGAGATTGAACGTCCCTTGTCCATTTAAATCACTTGTTTACCAAAATCGGGCTTTTAAAAAGAATGAGTAAAAACTAAGGTGATTGTTTAACTATAAAACTGGAAATCTTTAAAACAATAAACTATTCTCAATTAGGTCGCAAATTTACTCGTACGCACCTAGAATTCTGATCGAGAACGTCATTGGAATAACATGGGTAAACAAAACAACCCTATTGAAAGAAAATGACGAAAAAGTTCGTTATTTTCCCCTTATCTCTTTAAATATGCCTAAATCAATCAACCGACAACGGAAAAAATATTAATATATGCTGTAGAGCACTGGGTTATTTTTAATACCAGCGTAAAGTTACGATAAGCAGAAACACAATTTATCAAATCCTACGTAAACGTAAACATCTGTTACCCAAACATTCCTAAATTACTTAGTTCTAAAAGATACTTCACAATCAATAACAAGAAAAGATAAATTTGGAAAAATTCCACGCTCTATTCTCATGGTCTTTATTTATTTATTTATTTTTTTCCAGGCAGAAAACTAAATCGCTGCAATCAGGTTTGAGAGGAAAATAAATTATCTCAAAACGTCAAACGCACGTTTTTAATCCTCTCTCACCGACGTCTGGGGGTACTGGCATGGAATCAAAATCGATAGTTGTCACCCCCGGTGTCACCTTTAATCCCTTTGATCACGGAATTTTCTAGAGTCCATAGTCACTGGAAAAATATTCATTCTGAGTGCGCGTTAATAAATATTCTAATAAGACCACTGGATACATTGATTAATGGACAAATAACTGGATGATTCCCCCCACCCCCCACGAAAAAATGTATGCCTCAAAATTTAGCACCCGAATGCAGAAAAATAACTCTAACTTCTAATTTATTCATCATCCTGCTCGGAACTTAAGCAGATAGTAACTCAGTATTTAACGGTAAATATTAATTAAGAATTCATGCAGCGTTTGTGCCTTTTTTTCCCAGTGCTTCCCATACCATTTACTTGCAGAAAGTGTCCGCGGTTTCATAGTTAATAAACTTTATCCAGTGAATATAGAGTAGGCTGAGATAGTGGAGCTCTGGATGAACCTCAAATGCTTTATTTTGTCTCATGACAGAAAGTATTTTGATAGTAAAATGTGGGATACGATAAAACTCGCTCCGTAATTATTGATAAATTGCTGAAATATTTTTAATGATTATCTCGGTGAATTAGATTTTCGGTCACGTATATTTTTATGAGGCAGAGATTTTTGGAGTTAGTAACTGCATCCTCTTAATTGTGTTACTGGTAAGGATTGGAAACCAGTCAACTCCTTTAAGAGGTATGCACACACACACACACACACACACACACACACACACATATATATATATATATATATATATATATATATATATATATATATATATATATATATATATATATATATATATATATATATATATATATATATATATATATATATATATATATATTGTTTCAATATCTGTATACCAATAACTACATGCATTACAATGCATATGAGTAGATTTAATTGTAAATAAATCGTTTCTCATTTACGTGGGTAATTTAAATACCGAAATGGGAACCATTTGAACTAAAAGAATCTTTCATTTACTGCTATAGGATATATATGATGAAAAAATTTAAATAAGCAGGAAAATTTACATTCGCATACAGTTTTGAATAGCGCTGATAAAGCCATCCTAGAAATTCCAACGAAAATGTAGTTTCCTTTTTGAAACAACTATTGAATAAAAACGTCCATAATATCTTAACCTTTCCGCATTTCAAAGATATTAAAATATATATATATTAAAATATTCATAGGTAAGTAATATACTCACTAATTTTATAACCAGTTTTAAAACACTAACGCAGTTGAATGTCAAAAACTTGCGACGATAGTACTATGCAAGAGACAAAGCTACAAAACTCCGCTATGTTGGAAACTATCACAGAATGTCTCAAAAACATATCAGTTGTGTTTAGAATTAATTTCAGACACACTTTAACTATCCTTTAAATGCTTCAAAACAGCTTTTTCCCCAGAGAATGAGAATTAATTTGTTCTTCTCAGTATCATTATCTTTTTTTGTAAAAATCTTAATATACCCCATCCGTTATTTTTGCTTGATTTTTTTTACCCTTTTGAATGAACACCGAGAGTTCAGTATTCTTGCAGATAGATAAAAGCAGCTATTAAGGAAATTTGGCAAAGTATCAAATTAAGGAAACTTTCTTGCGTGAAAAACTTCTAGGAAGTCATTTTTCTTTCAGGCTGTATTGCCCTTTAGTTTTTTTGTTCCGTCGGTAGTTCAGTAGTTTAAAACTCACTTTTACGTAAGGAATCACCTACGCAAAATATTTTTGCTGCACGGGAATAATGTTATAAAATAAAACCAGAATGAATTTTAGCTAAATTTGATAAGTCTATTAGGATATATATATATATATATATATATATATATATATATATATATATATATATATATATATATATTTATATATAATGCCATAAAGGGTGATTAAACAAATTGAATTGACTTAATTGAATTTATTATCAAAACTGTAAAATTTACGATTTTCAAAGAATAGTTAACGAAAAAATGCCAATAGATGACGGCACCAGACGGGAACTTCTGCACTGAAAAAAAAGTACGATGTGTTTTCAAAACAGTCTGCGACAAAGACCAGGCGATTCTGATTAATCGGTCATAAGATTGTGAGTCATCGCTGACTAATAGCCACGCACTTTGGAAGCGTGAAACCTACCACGGGGTTTTAGTAGTAGATCAGGAAGATGTAGAGATTGAAAGCGCTAGGACGCATTTGTCTAGCGGGTGAGAGGTTAACGGTTTTTGAGGGAAATATCGAGATAAACTTGCTGAAAATGAAATGACATTAATCTGGATTTAATAAATATCTTAGCTTCAAATACGATGCGACTTATTCCTGTGTTGCACTGACTTTCTCGGCCATAACTACGGACTGCAACGCGATATGGATTTATTGAATAATTTTAGGATATCAAGCAGAAGCTTTACATTATGCCAGCCATTCTTATACGTGTGGTGCCTAGCTATCGCTGTAGCATATCACACCATATGTGTTAGCGTGAAACTAACTCTCCATTATACTGGTGGAAGAGTCTAATGGCATTACACTTAGTATCATGTTATAGCTTGAACTCGACGAGTCAAATAACCTATCCTCTGTTTAATGTATAAAGCTGCTGTAAATGTTCTTCAACTCTTTATATTCCTTATAAATGTTGATAGCAACAAAATATCAGTATTGTCTATAATGTGCTCGAGTAAATAAAATCAATTGTTCGTCTAAACTGGACTGAAATAACTATAATTGCTCACCACTCAAGCCAACGACTGCATTTGAACACCGTAATGTTTCCCCTTGGATATATATATATATATATATATATATATATATATATATATATATATATATATATATATATATATATATATATATATATATATATATATATATATATATATATAAAATGAATTCATTGACTGTGCTTGTGAATTCATCTTTCATGACAGCGACAACAGAATTCACAGTTGAGTGACATCATCTATTTAACTCTTTTGGTTCAGAGCATCAATGCAAAATTCTAGAGAAATATCTGTACGTGATTGGCCTCAAAATTGCAAAGAAAAATACTAAATAAAAGAAGAAATAACATTTAAGGAGTTATCATTATTTCGTCACATTTTTAATCATTAGAGCGTCATATTTTTAAAGTACAAACTTTTATGTTACAGTGAAGTCTCTACCGAAACATTTCATCATCAGCTATAACAGGAAGCATTATTTCCTTTATCGGGCACAAATGCAACAAAACAGACTCACGGAAACAATAACTCGAGTGAAAATACTTTCGAATCATCTCTTCATTTAAATAAGAATACTCGTCAAATAAACAAGCCCGAAGCAATGCTGTGTGCAATACTTTCAGAACCTTCCTTACACCTGAGGCATTGTATTACGTTTTAAAATAAGAAACACGCTTGAGCACTTAGTTATGATATCGATCGATTCTGTTTTTTGTTCAAATCAAATTACATAGGAAACAACTGGATATTCAATGAATAAATTAAGATTTCCGAGAAATGTTTCATACATATTTTAAATTTTAAACACATAAAAAATGAAAGTTGTTTAGAATGACGTTACTGCTTAATCATTACTTTTCTTATTTCTAGAACAATAAGAGATTAAATTTCAGCATAATTTTTTTTCATTTTCAATTTCAACAGCTCTCACATATAGGAAAATAGGAAATAGACTTCAGCTTCTACTTCTAAGAAAAATATTTTAATATAAAAAATATATATAACTATTAAGATTTTGTCTGACATACATTTCTTTATTTACAAGAGCAACAAAGAAATCTTTTTTCTATAAAGTTAATAAGTATGCATTGGAAATAGGGTCTATAAAAGCTATCCGACTTTACTGGTGACAACACGCTTCGCTTGAAAATATCAATACCAGGTACCATTTACTGAGTACGGTCTATACACAGATTTTTTCCCTATATAACAATGCGAATATTTTATGTATGTTCTCCTTCGTGCTCTCTTGCATTCCTCCCCCCCCCCTTTTTTTTGTAGGGGTCCACCAATGATCCACCAGGGAACGTATTATGCAAAACAAAAGCTCCGTCGCTCTTTCCCTCTATGAGTAGTTGTATATAAAATATATATATATATATATATATATATATATATATATATATATATATATATATATATATATATATATGGTATCCGGTATTAAGGGGGCTTAAGTCAAAAAAAGTGATTTTTAGATATTTGTTCGAATTGATTTTAAAAAGACTTGTATAAAAGTCTTACGTCTATCAATTTTGTATACAAAAGTACATTTTTTTGTACAAAAGATTTAAGTCAAAATTATTGTTCTGTGATTGGTATCAAAACCAATAACTTGGTATATTTAAATTACTGTTTATAACTTGAGCCCTTCATACCGGGCACCATATATATATTTATATATATACAATCACTTCCAAAAGTTAAGCACGGAGCGGTAAAATGCGAAAAAATGGACAAGTATTGCTTTGATTGACATGAAATGCTGCAAGTAAGTAGCTCTACGTTTATTCTTGAAACAAAACAAAGAATTACATACAGAGATAAAAAAAATGTTGAATTTTCATAAATTATAAGATGACGTCATATTTGCGTCATTAACAAACTGATGTTTAAATGCAAAACAAACAATAAAAACCAACATTAATTGGGTATGTGAGCACCCCTCACCTTCATACAAAGTGTACAGCGTGTGATCATAAATGTTACGAGGTGATCAACCACCGCAGAGTCCAGTAATCGCCGTTCCTCCTGTAGGGCAGTTTCTAAATCTCTGAGAGTAGCTGGAGGGGAGAAACGTCCACATACAGCACGGCCGAGGGCATCCCAAAGATTTTCAATTGGATTAAGGTCCGGCGAGTAAGCCGGCCACTCCATGCGCGCAAACCCCTCACTCTCCAGAAAGTCGTCAACGATAGCAGCTCTCTGGAGACGGGCATTATCGTCCATTAAAACGAAAGAAGGACCAACTGCTGCAGCGTACAGTTTCACAGTGAGGTCTAGGACTTCATCTCGATACCGTACAGCCGTCGCAAAACCTCACTTTAAAAGGTGCAGGTCGGTGCGATATCCCAATGAAATCCCTGCCCAGACCATGATACTTCCATCGTGGAATGCGAGATGTTCGGTGAAGTTCTCGTGTCGATTGCGTGTGCCTTGTTCCCTCCAGACCCTTACACGCTTATCATCGGGTTGTAGGGCAAATCTGGACTCATCTGTGAACATAACGTTACCCCAATCAGACACAGTCCAATTCACATGCTGGGGGCACCACTTTAATCGTGCCCCTCTGGATTGGACGGATAAAGGAACACAAACTCGTGGTACCCGGGCGTACTGACCATTCATGTGTAGCCTTCGACGAACAGTAGTGGCAGATATCGTCTTACCAATGGCCGCTGCAACCATAGATGTCACACGTGGGGAGGTCGATCTTCGATTCCGCTTGGCTACAACAGCAATATATCGATCTTCCGAGGGGGTCGTAACCCTTGGATGACCGAATACAGGTCTTCGGACAAATGTTTGGCTGGTTTGGAATTGTTTTCATCATCGTGAAATGACGAAATGAACGCCGAAGAAAAGAGCAACACCTGTGATAGACTGTCGTGCTTCAATGGGTCCGAAAGCCCGACAGCGCTCAGGATCTTTCATTCGTCTTCTGGAAGCCATAGAAACACGTCTAGCTTAAAAACAAATCGTACGAATGTTCTAAACACCTTTCATCAGCACTTACATGCAACTCCTATAATCTTTCCCAATGCCGGCTTCTTGCACGACTGCCTGTTTTGCATATTTCTCGAAGCGAAACCGTGATTGGCTGTTACCTAACATATTTGCATACTTCCTTCTACTTTTGCAGCATATTTAAGCTTCTTGAATTCAGATTGGCTGACGAAAATTAGCATTTTCCTCTCCGTGCTTAACTTTTGGAAGTGAGTGTATATATATATATATATATATATATATATATATATATGTGTGTGTGTGTGTGTGTGTGTGTGTGTGTGTGTGTGTGTGTGAGAGAGAGAGAGAGAGAGAGAGAGAGTAACTTAATATTATTTTCTTCGTCGTACATATGTAGGACAGCAAAATTTTCCCCAGATGAAAATTTTTAAAAATAAAATTGATAGGTTTTAAAGAAAGAAATTTATTGTGTCAAAGGAAAAATATCATGCTCTTGGGGAATAAGAGAACTGGGAAGAATGAAAATATAGTCTACGAAAAACATAAAATATTTTAATATTGTATATTTTTTTACTGATATAACTACAGGAATACGTGTAAGTACATATATGAGCGTTACGAATAGGAAACCGTACCAAAGATCGCTCTCGTAGTTTACTAAATGGAAGTCATACAATTCATCAACAAAAAGGCATCCGATTTCGTACATACATTTACAAGAGCAACAATGAGAGATTATTTTCCCCCAAATTTAATAAGTATGCATTGCCAATAAGGACTATAAAACCTACCAGACTTTACTGGTCACAATGCGTCTCGCTTATTCCAATACCAACTACCGTTTACTGAGAACGGGCTTATACATAGATCGTTTTTCTTTTCTAACAATGCGGATATCTGCTCCAAGTTCTCCCTCGTGTTCTTTTCATACCCTTATTGTAGGGGTCCCGGTGATGTTATACTATGAAGAATACTCCTATAAAACGGTTATGCAAAGCACGAGGCACTGCCATTATTTGAGTCTCTTTGTGAGAGAGTGTTGATATCCTATCGATATTCTTAGTGCTAACTTTTGTGCTAGGGGGAGAAATGCTCTATACACTCATTTTAAATACCGAATGCCTGTGGAAGCGTAGATTATTTTTATAGAGGCTTATCCGTCCAAATGGCTTTTTGTTATCTCAGATTATGGTTTCTTTAAAAGGAGTTGACTATATCTCAACTTTTGAGCAATTTCTTTCTGTATAGCTTATGTAGGAAGACGGTAAATTCCTTTCCCGTTAATAGCTATACACTCTTCTTTAAGACGAAAACATGGGTGTCCAACATTTTGGCTTACCTGGGCTGCACTGAGTGATGAGGAACTGACTTGAACAATTTATTTTCAGGAATGGGAGCTTTTTAGGCTAGGAACAAACCTATGAGAATTTTATAAAAGGATGAGATTTTTAACATATTTTATTTTTCATTATTTCATTCCTTGAATTCTTTACATAGAATAAGATCTTATTTCATTTTCTTTTTTTGAAGAGGAGCTCTCGTAAGTTCAGAAAAAACCTATGAGATTTGGTGGGTCATGAGATTAATAATATATTTAATTTTACAATATTTTATTTCTGGATCCTTTTGCACTGACTAAGATGTAATTTCATCCATTTTCTGGAAGGAGATCTCTCTTAGGCTAGGAACAAACATATGAAATTTTAAATATGTTTAATTTTGCATTATTGTACTTTGAATAAGGCGTTGTTTCATTTGTTTTTCGGAAGGGAAGCTCTCCTGGAGACATTAACCAGTCCTGTATTTAATAAACTATAACCTAGAGGTAGATATTAATTAAACTTCATTTAAGTTTGCTGATTGAGATGCACTACGGCCATTTTTTGCTACACGACGGCTAATTAGACCGGGACCTACAGATAAAAGTCGGACTCGAATCCACAGACAATGGTTCCGTATGCCAGCACCCTAGCCATTCGGTCATCGCCCGGCTAACGTCATTTATATTTAAGTCATTTTCAGAACAAGGAGGAGGGCTCTTTTGAAAGCCTTATCTCTTCTTTATCTAACAAACTCTGATCTGAGAGCAAAAATTATTACACAATTTATTTATATTGTTGCCACTTAGAAGAGAAAATTTCATACGCTGTTTAAGCAAGTTTTTGGTGTTATATTTTATCATAATTTCTTTAAAAAAAGCGGAAATATCTTAATACTATTATTTTGATTGACATTAATCCCCTTCCATGGAGATAAAAGTCAGTCCTGTATGCTACATATAGTTTGCAATATCAAATATTTCTCGAAGAAATAGGAAATTCATTTTTCTCACTAGAAATCCAAAAAAAAGCATTTTTGTCTCTAGAGTGTTTACAAAAAGGAGTCCAGGGAAGCTGTCACAGAACTTATTTCTATGTAACATAAATTGTGAAATTTTATTCCCTGGAACAGTACTTCGTAATTCAGACTGCTGTATCTTATGACCACATTGAAACTTAATATAAGTGTGCTCGTTGAGCAAGAGGGGGAAAAAACAACCTTCACTCACACGCATTTTCTCTTTAAAATATTTACCCTCGGCATTATGTGAGAAATTTGCTGACATAAAGAAAGTAATTTTCTGCACAAAGATACATCTTTCTCTTTTACTTTGCTTATACTTTGACAGAAAGCACATGGATGTGAAATCGCGTTTACCTAGGAATGTTGTCGTGGAACTTATTTTCTATGTAATAAAGATTGCGGAATTTTATTACCTGAAGCAGTACTTCGTAATTCACACTGCTGTATCTTATGAGCACATTGAAACTTAATATATAAGTATGCTCATTGGATGAAAGAAAAAAAAATCCTTCGACAGAAAGTACATGGATGTGAACTCGCGTTTACCTAGGCAAGTTATTGCGGTACTCATTTCTATGAAAAACATGTTACGAAATTTCATTCCCTGGAAACATACTTAGCTATTCACACTGCTCTATTTTTGTGCATATTGAAACTTAATATATGAGTATTCTCGTTGAAAAAAAAATCCTTCGCACACATTTTCTCTTTACATTATTTACTATCGGCATTATATGAGAAATTTTGCTGACATAGAGAAAGAAATTTTTCTGCACAAAGATACTTTTCTTTTTAAATACTTCGACAGAAAGTACTTGGATATGAACTCGCGTTTACCTAGGCAAGTCGTCGCGGAGCTTATTTCTATGTAACAAAGATTGCGAAATTTTATTCCCTGGATCAGTACTTCTTAATTCCCACTGCTGTATCTTATGAGCACTTTGAAACTTAATACATGAGTATGCTCGTTCAATGAAAGACAAAAAAAAATCCTTCGCTTGCATTTTCTCTTTTAAATATTTACCCTTGGCATTAGATAAGAAATTCGGTGACATTAAAAGTAATTTTTCTGCACAAAGATACTTCTTTCTTTTTTACTTTGCTTACACTTTGACAGAAAGTACATGGATGTGAACTCGTGTTTACCTAGGCAAGTTGTTGGGGTACTTATTTCTATGAAAAAAATACGAAATTTTATTCCCTGGAGCCGCACTTCGCTATTCACACTGCTCTATTTTTTTGTGCACATTAAAACTTAATATATCAGTATTCTCGTTGAAAAAAAAATCCTTCGCACACATTTCCCCTTTAAAATATTAACCCTCGGATCAGATGAGAATTTTTCTGATTTAAAGAAAGTAATTTTCTACTCAAAGATGCTTCTTTCTTTTTTACTTTGCTTTTCTTATACTTCAATAGAAAGTATATATGAATGTGAAATCTAGTTAACTTAAATAGATTAGAATGATATCGCAAATCACAAAAGCAAATGATTCAGATAAAATATGTAATTACTGATGAATAAAATGCTGAACCCTTTTCACTTAAAACTCCATATATGAAACTAGTCTTTAAACATAATGTCATAGTTTGTCAGATTTTTACATCTAAATAATTGCTTTTCTTATACTTCGACAGGATATGGTTGGAAAATCAAGTTTATTTAAATTGATCAAAATGATATCGTCAAGCATAAAAACAAATGATTCAGATAAAATATGCAATTACTGATGAATAAAATATTGAACACTTTTCGCTCCAAATACGAAACTTTTCGTTAAATGTAATTTTACGTTTTATCACATGTTTACATCTTAATAAAGGTTAAAATTTATAAACCTCAAGTAAAATCGCATGAGCAGCAAACTTCAGCTTGAATTATATTGATGACACATTAAGCATTACTTTATTTACATGCTTTATTTACATTACTTTATTTAATGCTCCCTTTTTTCAACCCTCAAAATTCATCAATTTTTAATTAAGAAAGGGCTTGATTAGTATTTCCATCTATTAAAATCTGCTCTCAAATTCTTAAGATCCATTTAAAAACCTTAATTTACTTTTATTCCATGTTCATATTTGTTATTATTTATTAACAAAAGACTTTAAATATGATAATGTTTATATCTAATTAAGTAGTATCAGTTATAATTAAATTTCAGTCTACGAAATTTCTGAATTTCAGATATTTTAAAGCTTTTAATAATGAATAAAAACGTAATACTGAAATAAAGCTTTGTTTATATTCCTTTTAAAAAACTCATTGTTATTTCTGGCTTTTGAATATTTAGCTACAAATTATAAGATAAATTTCAGGAAAGCTTTTAGAATTCCATTTTTTATACTTTTAATTATAGGTATTCAAATAGCCATAAAAAAATTTTCATCAATTTATATTCAACCTTATTAACTTCTTTTAATATCTCTATTATTAACGTCTTCCCTAAATTTTTATTTGAAAACTAATTGATATTCAAATATGAAGGTAAGAATTTTTTTTCCCAATTGTGATACCTGAGCATTTGAAATATTATTTTGAAAAGACATTATTAAAAATAAAAGTATTGATGCTTTTATAAATAGCTTTGCACTTTATAGAAATTTTTTTCAGCTCTTTCAAACTGAAGAAAACTGTTTTTTAATCCTTTTCAATATTTAGTTTAAGAGACATTTTCTCAATATTTTTATGAAGTGCTAGAAGTTTGCAGAACATAGGAAATTTGCTTTCAAGAAATTGCTTCTTTAGTTACTTCTTTCTTCGCCCCTATATGTATTTTTTTAGTTGCGCCAAGCTGTTTTATAGGCGCCAAGGTAGCCTAGTGTTACCACGTTGAACTTCGGACTGGGGTGGCTCAGTTTGAATCCCGAGAAACGCCATTAAATACCTTCGTGTCTAAGCCGGATTAGACTGGTAAAGGTACGTTAAATTCATTTACCGGAAAATCTTTCTATGATGTCAGCAAATGGGAGAAGGCACGAGCCTACCCAGATGTCACAACTGGGGGTGCTCGGTCAACTGTGGTAGCACCTAGCTAAAGCGGACTCCGACCCTTGTGGTGCCATTGTAAATAAGAGCCGCAATCCTCGGCCTATATGAACCATGTTTGGAATACTCCCGCAAGGGTGCGTAAATAACAGCAAAAAAAAAAAGAAATATATGTATTAGAAATCAACAGTAAGACATTTCTAGACTCCTTGATAAATTTTCATGTAATGGTTGAGAAGGCGTATTTTCTCCTATATGAAATATGTTGCTTATATTATAATTAACATACAAGAGAAATTTGATTAAAACAAATTTCAATTTGTGATTCACTTTTGATCAATATTATTTATTATTTTTTCCATGATTAATATATATTAATCTAAATATGTTTTATTACTAATATATATATATATGAGTGTGTGTGTGTGTGTGTGTAATGCTAGAAACATAGACTATAGTTAACTATATTAATTTGGGTTAAAATTAGGCAAATTAGAGTTAAACGGTAATTTACTATTAGAGATTTTAGTGTATTCCAATTCAGGAAATAGGTTGTTTTTTGCAGAGAGTTTACAAGATCGACGTCATGAATGATTAATTGCCTAGCATGCGCTCAGGCCGATGCAATCATCGAATGTTCGAAAGCGCGTGATGGCTGACTCACCAGATCACGGGTTGCTGACTAACACCCGCGCCTTTGCCTAAGCACTTTTAAAGAACAAATTATAGATTAGATTTTACTTTCAGACAGGAATGATGTGTGTGTTGTGGGGAAAGAGAGATAATGGGAACTGGGCGCGGATTGGATTCACTTTTAACTAATATTAATAAAAGAAGTCCTTAATTGTTAGTTAAGTATTAGTTATTTCACCGGCCATTTGTAAATGACTGTCATTATGTGTTAGTTATACTGTCTTTATGTAGTAGATAAAGGTTACGCGGTGTAAGCACCGTGTCATATATATATATATATATATATATATATATATATATATATATATATACAGTGGACGCTCGTTAATACGAACTCAGTTAAATCGAACTTTCGGTTAATTTTAACTAATCCAAAGGCTCCTAAAAACTTGTATTGGAATTAATGTTAAAAATATCTCATTAATTCGAACTAAATTTTTATCACTTTGGTTAATTCGAACTAAAAATTTCACAAAAAAATTTCTTTTTCCTCGTTTAACGGAGAAAATACATTCTGTATTTATTATTTTGAGTCAAAATGATCTGTATTTCTTTTCAGTGAAAAGAGGAACCTGCCTGCATTCCTAGACTATTGCATTTCCGCTAAACGTTAGTGGCTATTGTCCTTCTTATCAGTGCTTATCGGACAAAGCGATTTTCCTTTATTTGTATAATTTTTTTTTAGAATTTCAGGAAAACCAACCAGTCTTTGCTACAGATTCTAGGGATCTGCGTCAGTTATGCCTGCAGTTCAGACTGTAACTAGATCACAAGTTAATGTGATCTAGTTTTTCTTCCTGAATGTGTGGTGTGAACGTGTAAAAATTCAGGATGTCTACGCGTGGAAAGTACAAAACCTTAACTTAGGAGACAATGGTAGAAATTTTAAAGAAAGTAGAGAATGGTGAATGTAAAACAAAGTTAGCAGCTGACTATGAAATTAAAAGAAATACCTTGTCAACTTATTTGAAAAATAAGGAGTCAATTTTAGATTCATGTGAAAAATCAAAATTTGCTAGAGGAAGGAAACGCATGAGAAATGCGTCCCAAGAAGATCAAGAAAAGCTCTACTGCTATGGTTCCAGGATGTTAGATCTTGAAATTTTCTGATAAATGGACCCCTGGTGCAGACGAAGGCTGATGAATTGGCAAGTCGAATGGGTATTGAAGATTTTAAATGCAGTGATGGATGGCTTTCTCGATTTAAGTCAAGGCACAATATTTCTTATCAAACTATGTATGTGGCCAAAGCTCTGATATAAACGAAGACGTATGCACTAATTTCGGTAGGAAACTGCCAGGGCATTTCTCTACTTACCTGCCGAAACATATTTTTAATGCGGCCATAATGGACAAAGCCATAATGGACTCTATTAAAACTCTGAAAGCATTTATTCAGATGGAACCTTCCTCTGAAAATGAATTGAAATGTTTACTTCAAATCGAGAAGCTGGCTGAACAATGTAGGCATCATAAACACAACCAAACATCCATTTTACAGTTTTTCCCCAAAATGTAATTCATATTTTTAACAAAAGTTTACTTTATACTGCATATCTTCTGCTTCATTTTATGATGAAGGTAAGTCTGTATTGCTTTTTAATATGTTTAACTTTAGATAACATAGTATAATATATTTTCTGGGATTATACATACTAGGAGAGTTTCTTCTTCAGTGATACACTTTTAAAGTTATATATTTTCTCTTAACATCGGATAATTCGAACTTTTTTCTGAGAACTTTTGAGTTCGAATTAACGAGCGTCCACTGTGTATGTATATATACAGTGGACGCTCGTTATATATATATATATATATATATATGTGTGTGTGTGTGTGTGTGTGTGTGTGTGTGTATGTGTGTGTGTGTGTGTGTCAGTCAGTCAGTCAGATTACATTAAGTCAGGTTTTGTTGACTTCGTCGAACAAAGACTAGAAAAGTAATAATTTTAATGTCTTGAGAATTACTGCAATTGCAATTATCCTAGGCGTTATACTATTTTACTCCTAATGTTTATAGAGCTCTCTGTATATATATACTGAATTAATTTCACTTTTAAAATGAATTTGTTCATCCTTTGCTAGTAGTTTATCCTGACAGTTTTCCAATAATCAATACCCGATTGAATTAAGATCTTTATTTACTTCCTCCAGCTAAATTCAGACAAATTATTCCGCCGTAAACACTCATTTTTATAAATCACAAGTTATTCAACCATGAAATTAAAATTTTAATTATTTACACGTTTTTTCAAAATACGTGTCTAGAAATTTACTTGTTCTATAAATCATTAACTAAAATTTTTGTCGTGTCAAAATTTCAGTTTACAACCGTTTAAGTCTGGAACTTACACTATAAAGACCGAATCATATACATCTGACTATAAAAATCAGATAAAATATTCCATCTGAATAATGTTAAAAACTTGAGTTTTTTTATTTCTCTTTAACATCTAGTTTGAGACAGGGAAATTACTGAGCTCATTTAATCTTTAAAACAGGCTAATATCACTTGATAAAGTATTGACGTTGAAACTTGTTAAAACCTTTTGAGAGGCAGCCGTTTTTTTATACTCTTTCAAAAACGTTTTAAAAAATGGCTTGGCATTTTTTCCCCTCTTCAAACTTTGTGAATAAAAAAAAAGAGGTTTCTCGTATCTTTAAAACTTTGGTACATGTTCTTCGTTAAATCTGCCTTGCGGGGCAGAAGAAGTACGTTTTGACTTTTACTATTGTAATAAGATAGTAGCTTCGTTCGCTTAATTTTGTTGCGTTTCGCTGATATCGTGATTTCTTTATTTCGTTAAGAAATTCCGCATAAAAGTGATAATCGTTAAATAATTGTTGCTGCAGCCCAAGTTATTTTGATTTCAATTAGTGAAATGTAATGAAATATAGAACTGTAACTATTTTCCGTCTAATTAGTAGGCTGCGATATATTTGCAAAGAAATAAATTTACAATTTCTGAGAAATTCGTTTAAGGCACACAACTAATATATGAAGAGCCAGGCTTTCATATATAAACGTATCTTTCAAAATATTTATGTACAGCATTGTCGTATCAAATATATACATACACACACACACACACACGCGCACACACACACACACACACACACACACACACACACACACACACACACACACATATATATATATATATATGTGTGTGTGTTTGTTTTATAAATATGAATTTCAAGAGTTTTCATTGCGGCTTAAATAAATGCAATTGCCATTAACGAAATTGCACAGTAAAAGCATCAGTTTTCCCTTCTACTGAAATATTACTGATCTTATAATTTTACATAAAATGCATCAAACACATAAAGAAGTGCTAGTAGCTAAACGCAAAATTTTATGTTGTCGAATTCAGCTTTTGCAATATTGAAAAATTTTTGCAGAATACTTGAAGGAAGTTAGGTTTTTAATTGAATAGGATAAATAGATTGTTTTCCCATTTAATTGTTGGTAGACATTAAAAACAAATTTCATTTTATTTTCTATTTTATTCTCATCTAACATTCTCATAAATTTAATTCAGACCAACAAAATCTCTACGGATAAGCTTCGATTCAATCTCAGCATTTTTCAAACTTCTTTCCATGCGTGATCTCACGATTTGATGGGACAAATCTTTCAGAACAGACATTCTCTCAGCATTTGGTTCATTCTCATAACTCTGGTAGAAACGCGATTATTTATTTTACTTTTACTAATGTTTTGAAAAACATCACCAACTATCTTTGAGTATGACGACTAAGTACTGATCCTTCTCCTTAAAGTGATGGTAGACTTTCAAATTTCCAAAAATCGAACAAAAATTGGAATTTTTTGGGGATGTATTAAAGTTTTTAAAATGTGTAAATATTGGAATAAAATGCATTTAAAATATGTAGGGAAAAGTAAAATGAAAACTTGGAGACTTTAGAAATGTAAGTATCATATTAAAGTTTGGTGAAAAAACATGTTTTAAATGGCTTCTTCTCAAAATTAGTAATTCCCAGATTTGCAAGTCTTTGAAATACACCTTGCGTCCTAAGTTTTGACGAAATTTAAAAAAAAATTATAATAAAGACTTCTCTAATACATTAAAATAAAGTTATGTATCCATTCCAGGTTTCGAGATCATTTAGATTATGAAAGTTTAACTTAACTGAAGAAAAATAAAAAAATAAAAATCACGAAAATTCAGAGTACAAGCATAAAAATATTTCCTAAAAAAATAACTACTCAACGAAAGCACAAAGTAATACATGACTCTGTTCAAAATGTATTTATAAGCAATATAAAGCAAAATTAAGGGTGGAAGTCAAACACTGGATCGCAAGGAGCATTTTAAAAAATATAATAATAATTTCAATTTTTAAAATGCAAAAAAAAATTAAAATATTTATAAAATTTCATAAGGTTTTTAATATAGTTTCACTTTAATGAATATATTTGGAAATTTTCATATCTCTGAGGAAAAATCATTTGTAATGTTCATTTCAAAAATCGTTTGTAATGTCCCCCATCCCCTTAAATATTGCAAAATATGCAATTAATCAACACTATTTTCATCCCAGAATAAATTAAAACGGGTGGCTATATGTTTCGAACTAGGTAATAATTCCCCGTCAGGCCGAGGAACACCTGATGTTAGGTTAGCATTTGAAAGGTCCAGGGGTAAAATCACTTTACTCCAAAAACTTCGTTTTGAAAAAAAAAAAACGAACTTGAAAGTTAGAATAAAGTGGTTTTTCCCCGGTACACCGAAATTTTATCGCTATTTTTAACGGCTTTAAAGTGGTTCTGCGCCAGATATGAATGTGCGTAGTGTTAGTACTCCTTGAAAGCTACAAGATGGCACTGCTAATTCATTTTCGTAAAAATTGTTGATTGAGAAAAACGAATTTGAAAGTTGGAGTAAAGTGGTTTTTCCCCAACATTCCGAAACTTTATCGCTATTTTTAACGGCTTTAAAGTGGTTCTGCCCCAGATATGAATGCACGTGGTGTTAGTACTCCTTGAAAGCTACAAGATGGCACTGCTAATTCATTTTCGTAAAAATGGCTGTAAAGTGGTTTTACCCCTGGACCCTTCATTTGAAGATTGTTCATAGCGACAATTACACCAATGCTCCTCGGACTTTAAATGAACTATTAAGTAGATCGGAACATGCAACCACCCTTTTAATTGAGGAATTAAAGTAGTGTTGATTACGTGTGTGTGTTTTTTTTTCCCGCACGTCTCCTATAGGTCATTGTGCAAAATATCTGAACCATTTTTCTTTTAGAAATGTCTCGCAGGATTCTTATCTCTTTCTCACTTGCATTCGCACTGGCACCACTATTATTTCGTGTTTCGTGCTAATCGCTAATTTCCTTCGTTCATTTCCATATGTTTCCAAATTATTCTCACTTACTCCGCTTTCAGAATCTTGATGACCTTTTTTTGGTTCCGTTTTGTTGAGTAAATTTTACCAAGATCCTTAATTTTTTTTACCTTTTCTGACACCATGGGGCGATCATGATGTCGATATCGTCATCTATTATAATCACACCGATTAAAAACTTACGTATCTGTGAAGCACAGTTTTCGAAAATTCAAAAAATGAGCACTCCCGTTTTGTGGTCACACAGGAAACATTTACAAGAGAATGGTGGTGCGGTCGCAAAACGCGCGTCAAAAAGTTTATTGAAACTGAAATCATTCACTAACTCCACTTTCAGAATCGTGATGAATATTTTTCAATACTTGGTGAAGCGTTGAGTACGCTTCACCAAGATCTATTTTTTTACTATTTTCTGCACCATAGGAAGATTGTGATATTCAAAACATTACCGATTATAATCACACACCCCTGTTTTAATACTGCCGATTTAAAAAAGTGCATACCTGTAGCACACCCTTTTCAAAAATTCAGAAAAGGCATTCTAGTTTTCTGGTCACTCACGAAACCTTTACATAAACAAGATGGCGTGAACTCACATTCTTATGGTTCAATGAAGCTGAAATTAAATATCATTCATCAACTCCTCTTTCAGAATCCTGATAATTTGTTTTTGTTGTTGTTGTTGTTAAGTACGCTTTACCAAGATCCTTTGCTGATTTTGGCACCATAGGGAGATTATGATGCCGAAATCCTACCCTATTATAATCCCAGCACCTATTTTAATGCCGACGATGCAAAGAGTGCATTTCTCTGACGCACCATTTTCAAAAAATCCAGAAATGAGTACTCCAGTTTTGTGGTCACACAAGATACATTTACGTAAACACAATGGTGCAGTCTCAAAAACATCACCAAAAAGTTCATTGAAACAGAAATAAAAAACCACTCACAAATTCCGCTTTCAGAATCCTCATATTTTATTTATTTATTTATTTATTTTTAGTGCGCTTCACAAAGATCATTATTTATTTTAAACGTAGGATTACGTTCCTCGATAAAAGTCCTCCGGAAAGCAAAATTTCAGACGCTAAATCCATCCGCCCGTACCTCGCGAGTTATAATTTTGGCAGCGTGCCAAACCCAGTCTGTATCGCTTGGATAAGCAGTAAACAGTTAAGCAGAAAAGTACCAAAATCCGTCAAAATTTTGACTTGCATATATATAAATTTGCCAAATCTAGAAATTATTAATAAAAAAGAAAAAAAATATTCACTATTAAATATACTGAACTCCTGTTTGCAAGGTGTTGTTTTCGCAGCGGAGAGTTCAGGCTCATCGAATTGCTCGCTCGCGCTGTATGACGCAATCGTAGAATGTTCGAGAGAGAGGTTTGGGATGATCGCCCATAACGCGCATTTTGCATAACGCGCATTTTGCATAACGCGCCCCATTTGCATAACGCGCGGAAAAGAACAAAGCGTGGAGTTCAGAGATATCTTTTATAGAGACAGGACGTGCGTCTTCCCGCTGGAGGGGTCAGTCGAATTTGGCAGACCGGACTGGTGAATTAAAACCCATTAACCGCCAAAACTATAAGGGGTGAATTTTTTTTTATATATACTAATAATATTGGCTTTTCATTTGAACATATACAACATTAATTTATGGGGAAAATAACAAAACTGGTCTTAACTTTCGAAAAATCGAGTGTTGCGTTCGCGCAACTTCAGCGGAATAAGAGTATTGACATTAAGTGAGTTCAACTGAACTTCTGCAGAGTTTTCTTCGATTTGAGCGCTGGGAATTTTTTTAGCGTTGTTACGCTTTAGAAAGAAAATGATCACTTTACAGGTAATTAATTTATTATAAAGATTTAACTTATTTTTCCTTTACAAAATTACTGATTATATCCAGAAAATAGTTTCAATCATGAAATGATGCAATACAATAACGATGTAAAGTAACGTCACAAACTTTGCATGGATAAATTGTCTGACTATGGCATTGTTTACTATGCAGTCTTCTGCTGACTTCGGACTTGACAATAAAATGTCCACGTTCTCCAAATAATGGCTTTTGCATGCCGAGTTTACTAGTCCTTCCTGTTGCTAATCTATTTTCTGCTAACTCTTCACTTAAAAAAGTGTTTGGAAAAGTGACAAAACAACTTCGAGTCTAAGATATTAATATTTTCAGCAGACAATCTTGCTATTTTACATGCATTTGTCAAGGTTACATCAATGTAGTTGGTAAATATTGGCCATCACTATTTTTTCCACGAATTCTTAATCTGTAATTCGATACTAAATTGTCTCATAAACCGACTCCTCTCATTTTGTCATTGTACTATTCAATAAGATGCGGTTGAGGGACAAACACTTTTTCTTTTGCGTTCTTGAATAACGGGAAATATTTTTTACAACAGGAATTTTTTCTAACGTTGAATCAAGAGTAACAGCACAGTTGTGGTTCCATCGGACAACAATTATCTTGTTTTTCTACTTCGAACTGAAAATTTTAAAAACCGCTCTCTTTCTTTCGAATACACTTCACCGATTGAAATGGGCACATTTGAATCGTCTCCAAACCAAATTGTTGAATCTTTCTATTTAGCAAGTTTAGGTATGGTCTCACCTTATATAATTTATCTTTGCTATCGATTCGACTGTTATCAGCCAAAGGCAAATTCTGTTTCATGTTCCTGTACTGAAAACAGGACATCGATTCTCGCAAAATAGGAACAGAAATGTCCTTATCAAGAGACCAGTAAATTTCTTCCCGAGGTAAAGAATAATATCCCGTCGGCAACAATATTCCAATGAACCGTCTCATATAGGCTTCAGATGCTAAAATATGGGGGCGATTCCTTAGTTGGGCACATGAATTTGTCTATTCGACGAGAAGGGAAGAAACCTCTGAGCCAAAAAGAAGATCAAAAATCTCTGCACTAGTTTTATCCTGTATTATATTTTTCATAGTTCCGATTTGATCTTTTTTCTTCCTTTTTCGGCTGAGACATATTCAGTGGTCCCTTCTTTATCCATTTCAAATCTTCAGTTTTTGTTTTTTTACATTTTTTCGAAAGGCTTGTACTGCTTTCAGGACGCCAAAACTTCTTTTTATTCACACTTCAATTTCGACAGCAGTATCGCATGGTAAATCATCATTGTCGTTATTCAAAATACTATCATTTCCTTCTTCTTCATCACTAGCTTCTGCTGTTTCTGGTAGAATAACAACAATATCAGTTTCATTCTCACCATCACTATCTGAATCTTCATCGAAAAGTCTTTGAAGAGCTTCTTTAAACGTAAAGTATCTAGTTTTAGGCGTTTCTATAACGTTGCGCCAACGTAACACCTGTTTTCTCTTCCTCCCCCACCCAAACAAAAGCAACCGATTGATGGAATGTTCTGATAAACTTTGACCTTGGATAAAAAATAGATCACCTCTAAAGCTCACGTTTGTCTCCCTATATTTCTTCTGTGAAAAAGACCAGGAGAAAGTTCTCTTTCAAAAATGCTTAACTAACTGTCTAAGTTTGAAACTCGTTATTAAATTAGAAGAACAGTTGAAGGCCAATATTTTGCTATTCAGTTATTAACCCTACTGAAAAACTATTGTTAATATAAAATCATTTTATAGCTAAATTTCTATACGCATTTATTTTGACCGTTGCGTCAACTCAACACCAGCGGTTAATGGGTTACTATTTTAATAAACGCCACGGCATCGATATGGAGTTCCTGCAATCTCTGAGTCTTCATTTTTATATATTTCTTCCACACAGTGGACTTATCTACAATTATTCTGCAGCTGTATCTCACATAACACACGCAAACATATATACATACAGACGAGGTAAGCAACGATAAGTAATCCTCCGTTAATAACCCGCGGTAGTTTCGTTAGAAGAGACTACCTGATTTTTTTTTTTACTTTTTGGCCCCCTAGGAAAATTATGATGCTCAAATCATCACCTATTATAATCACACCACCTGTTTTAATATTGACGTTTTAAAAAGTGCATCCCTGAAACCCGCCATTTTTGAAAATCCAGAAAGGAATACTCCCATTCGTGACCACGTAATTTACATTAACGTAAACATGTGGTCTGGTCTCACAAAAACTGTGAAGAGGCTTAGTGAAAAGGAGCTCAAAAATCACTCACTAACTCTGTTTTCAGAATCTTGATTTTTTTATTTCTGAGTAAGTTTTACCAAGATTATTTTATTTTGCTATTTTCATCATTACAGGGAGATTATGATGCCGAAAGAATCACCTATTTTAATACTGACGATTCAAAAGGTGCATACCTGTGACGCACCGTTTTTGAAAATCCAGAAATCAGCACTCCCGTGTAGTGGAAACATTTACGCAAACACTGTGTCGCGATCTTACAAACCTTGCCCTATATGTTTATTGAAACTAAAATTTAAAAAAAAAACACTCCCAAACACTTTTCACAAGCAAGCTCGAAACATTTTTACGAAAAGTTACTGACAGAAGGAGGTTCTGTGTTAAACGTTGTAATAAATTTTTCAGCAAATGGGAGAATAGCGTGTTCTGTCACATCACAATAGGTAATAAAGGATAAGCAACATAAAATGACGGCACTTTGGAATATCGTAGTCGATCAGAAGAAAGTATTATTGAAGGATATTTTTCTTGTTATCTGGAACAGCAGTGATTCATATTTCGTGTTACTTTAAGACGTGATCTAATAAATTCACACTGAACTTTCGGAATTGGGCCAGAACAGAAGAACTGGTTGGCAGCTGTTAATTTTGCAAAACTTCCCTTGTGTTCCTCGAAACATATATGTAATGATAAAAATAATGCGTAAACAACACTGTCTGGCTGAAAATATGATTGTGTATTTATGATAGTAAATTTATTTCAAAGGATATTTCAAATTATTCAACTATGATTTTATAAAATAATATTAATAGAGTTTTCAAGTACTCAGCCACACGTATTTGGGCTAATAATACAGGTGAACTGAGAATGTATAAGTCAATTACATTCCTTTTATAAGCCTAAATTTCAATGTGACTCTTTAAAAGGTTTGTGGGTCACATACCTTTTAAAGGCCTAGAGACTCGGCAAACGTTTTCAATCATCCGTAGTTACTAAAACAATTTATTCAGAAATATAAAAATCTTACTGTGAATTAAAGACTCTTTTTTCTTTATAAACATGGCTCTCAATATTTTCTACGTTGAAGATGAATTTTTTAATTGTTTAAAATTTTAACCATTGTTTTTCTCATTGTTATGTCATTGCACACATGATATCCCAAAAACAGTTGGCTAGACTACCATTACATTTTATACACGGGAAATATAAACATTTATCATCAAAATGTCCTACTATTATGTCATTCCTGCCATAAAAATTTTAATTGCAATAAATTTTCAAAAGAAAAAATTTCGAAATTTTATTTCATATAAAAAAAAACTTTTTTTCAATGAAGAACTAGGAATTTTGATTTCAAAGTTGGCACCTTTTATTTATTTATTTTTTTTTGCATAAATTGGGTGTGTATATTAAAGTAACAAATCAGTGGAACCAGATATAGTTACTCTTTATCTATCAAAGGAAAATAAAGCATTTCATTAAATTCTCTCTAAAATCTCGAGTTCATCGACAGAACCTAAATTTCCCTACTGTATGTTTTATCGAAATTTGTGGTTGATTGGAAATACATACACACACACACACACACACACATATATATATATATATATATATATATATATATATATATATATATATATATATATATATATATTTATATATATATATTTAAGTATATTAATAAGGATACGTCACTATAACTGACATTACACAATTATACAGTAAAATTTATTGAGAAAGATTTGATATACAATACTGCTTAATACCACTTCCATTTACTTGTATGGAAAAATTAAAAAAAAACACATTTTTGTTCATTATTAAGGAATATAAATATTATCAAGAAACTTATCTATAAGAGAATTTAAGATTCATTTTGAGAAACAGCGTTTTGTATATGAGGCTACCTTTACTAGAGATGTATAATTTTTTTCGGTTAGGACAGTCTACCGATGGAGTCCAACATGGATATATTGGAATCCATCTGTGCGTGCTCTGTGCATTCCAACACATTCGTTCGTACTAAATTTTATGCCGGGCTTGTGGCGGTCCAGTGGTACAGCGCGCTGGTTTTCGGTGCTGAGGGTGCTCAGATCGAGTCCCAGCGTTGCGCCACAAAAAATGCCTCCGTTCGTGTCGTCCCTTCATAGGGGGTAATGCTGTCCGCCTATATGGTGCCCCCACAATAAAATGGACAGTAAAACTGCGGCGTAGTAAGGGCCAATGTTTGAATACAAGTGCCTCCGCATTGGATAAAAAAAAAAAAAAAAAATTTTATGCCACAATTCGCGATGGACGATGGATCTTCCGAGGTGGGCTGGGATGACTGTACTTTGTCAGGCACCAGTAAAAATTTATAGAAATTCCGCATAAGGAAATTATTTTCCTCCTGCAAACTGAACGGTGTGCAGGATATTTATAAGTAAGGATACGTAATTTTCGTATTTACGATATACACTCATGGACAAAAAAATTAGCTCACCAAGAAATAATTTCGGGATCGTAACGAAACTTGCAATGAAGGTACATGTCGGGGAGATATGCAAATGATTAGAAATGCAGCGTGATTGCAAATTACGTATAGCCGGTAGAGGGCGTTGAACATCGTACTCTGTGGAGTATAAAGCAGGTAACCAAAGCTTGTTTGAGTGCGCTGAATCATTTACAAAGGAAGAGCTGAGATCGACATGCCATTACGCCGTGTTTGAAGACAATATAAGCAGTTGTCGCAGTTTGAGAGGGGGAGAATCGTCGGGATGATGGAAGCTGGGTGGTCAGCTAGGCGAGTAGCTCGTCAATTAAGCCGCTCTGATTGTGTTGTGAGGAGGTGTTGGGACCAGTGGACCCGAGAGATGTCATGTACACGAAGACCAGGCTCAGGACGCCCTCGGCAGACCAGTCGTCGAGAAAAACCGCCACATCGTAAGAAATGCACGCGTACAGCCAACTGCTTCATCGGCCGCCATCCAGGCACAGGTAGCACCTTCACTAGGGGACTCTGTGTCTTCTCGAACCATACGAAGGCTCCTGGCTGAAGGACAGTTGGTATCGCGGCGCCCATTACGAGTGCTGCCCTTGACGCCCACCCATCGACGCCTCCGTTCGGAGTTTTGCCGCGCACGAGGAAACTGGACTGCAGCGGAATGGAACCAGGTCGTCTTTAGCGACGAATCCAGATTCAATCTCGGCAGACTCGTGTTCGTGTGTGGAGAGCCCGTGGTGAACGCTTCAATCCTGCCTTTGCTGTACAGCGACACATCGCTCCCACAGCTGGTGTGATGGTATGGGGTGCCATTGCCTACAATACACGGTCACCCCTAGTATTGTTCCGTGGCACCATGACAGCCCAGCGGTATGTTCATGAAATCCTGCAACCACATGTGTTGCCACTCATGCAACGGCTCCCAGGAGCCATTTTTCAACAAGACAATCTTCGGCCTGACACGGCAAGGGTGTCCCAAGTCTGTCTCCGCACTGTTACTACCCTTCCTTGGCCTGCCCGATCCCCAGATTTGTCTCCAATCGAGCATATCTGGGATCATTTGGGACGACGAGTTGGGCATCCCACGAGTTGGAACGAACTAGAGGCAAGGTTACAGCAAATATGGAACGAAATGTCTCAAGACATCATACAGAACTTGTATGACTCAATGCCCGATCGTATCGCATCGTGCATTCGCGCTAGAGGGGGTCCAACGGAGTATTAACTCCTCCGTTCTTTTGCCTTTTTCTCTGAAATAAATTATCCTTTTTCTTTGATTTTCTTATCATTTACTTATATCAAAGTAGCCATTACGTATGTAAAATTTCGTTTCATTTTGACGACTCCTTCTTGGTTTGCTAATTTTTTTCCATGAGTGTAGATGCTAATTTTTCCATGAGTGTAGATGCTAAAAAATGCGAAAATTATTTCTTTAGTACTTTCCGGTGAAAACTCGGTGATAAACGGCTTTTTAAGCGAAATTCGGAAATAATAGTAATAATTCTTTAACATAATTGCTTAACTGAGAAATCTCACTCTCCGGATTTGCTCCGAATTTCACCCGGACAGTTTGTCAGTACCGGAGTCAAACCTAAAAATCTAACTGTAAAAATCAACCATCAAGTTTTGTGGAGCAATTTATTACATTTAAGAACGTCTCTTGAGCGCTAAAGTCAATAGTATTTCAGATAGTTACAGTAGTCAACCAAGAAACGCCTGTTAATGTTATACAGATTTTAATTGCGAAGAAATGCCGCTACCTTAACTTTACAAAGTCAGCTGTACAAACCTTCTGTAGTACCATTAACAGCGTAGATGCTGAGATATTATATTAATATGTACAACATGGCAATTAATGACAGAAAGCAAAGACTTAAGTAACATAATATGAAGACAACTGAACAATGTTAGCTTTTAACTAAGAATTTTGATACTTACCTTTCCAAATAAGTAAAATTGTAATTTTTTAACAAACGCGAAATTTTTTAATTTACATTTTTTGCGAATAAATGCGAAATTTGATATATTGTACTTCTTGCGAAATTTCTATATTTTTTATGCGAAATTTACATATACCAATTTATAAGCCTTGCTGAGGACCCCCTATTAGGGGCGAAACCAGGATCCCAAGTTGGAGATGTATTTGGACTAGTATAAGGAAACTACCACCAAGCCCTGAAGAACCTATTGAATTTAATGCAATTTTTTTGCAATTAAGACCTTAAGAATAAAAAATTAATTATGTTCCCTTCTTTCAAATAAACATAGAAAAATTGTGAAGACTTTGAGAAAATTGAGAGTATTGGAAATTTGAGTCAGTTTTTAAGTACGAAGTTTGACTTTACTGAATTCCAAAATCGAAATTTCTGTGAATCGATCTCAAAATATGTTATATATTGAAACTTTAAAATACGGGTGGAAATTCTATTTTCAGACTTGTGGAATATTCAGAGTTTTTCTTATTTTTATATGTTTTTGTTTCTTCAAAACATTTCGTCCCAAACCAATTTTCTTCGGCAACGTCTCTCGCTAACAAAATATTTCTTGCCCAGAATATTTTACTGATATGGAATTAAAACAAAAGGTAGAAGAGATAATTGAAAAAAATTTCGAAAGTTACTATAAGCGTCAGATAACAAAAAATTTATGAAGTCTGGAAACTGTTGGAAACTGGAGGCTGAACAGAAGCAAGAATTTTACACGAACAGAATACCTCGCATTTATCAAACTGCTTGCAATTTAATTAGATTTTTCAACACATAAAATTTGTTCTGTGTGGAAAATTTTTCCCTAGAATATATATATATATATATATATATATATATATATATCTTCTAAAGAAGAAAGTAGTATTTTAGTGTTAATGCTTCTTTGGTTTGTTCCTCGATAAATTTATAAGCGAGAGATGACTATATTGAGCCTGTCATCACGTTCGCTTAATATCGCAAACAACGGATGTTTGTATGACATGTGAAGGAATCATTGCATTTTGCATGCAAATTTATCCAAACAAACTTGCACAATGGTTAAAAGTAATAGTTAAATATCACGTATATCTTTGGTAAAGTTTCTTTAGAAATATATTTTACGAAGTCCTTTGATTCAACAGCGGAACTAATCGATATTCATATTTCACCAAAATGCAGTTTTAGCTGGCTACACATTCGGTCTGTCATAATTAGACACGTGCCTTTCATAATTAGAAAATTATTATACCTGTATTTTTCATTTTATTCACCCCATTGAATATATTAAACAAGTAACATATTCAAAGGGTGAAACGTATACACCTAAAAGTAACATGAGTTTTTTTTCTAATTTTATCACTCATGCAGAGAGTTTGCCCATGTCGGACTTTAATAATTCATACATATTCCCAAAATAGTGTCTGAATTTTTCTATCTGCATTTTACTATTGCAGAAATACTAACTAAACAGCTATCTAATCAAAGTCTATAAATATGTGAAATCTGTTTTATATTTACGGTTTATAATATGTTTATAACACTTTGACTTCTAAATTTTCCCCCAAAAAACTAAAATCCTTAGTGTTTTCTTTGTTTTTTGTTTTTTTAAAAGTATCATCTCCGAAGTTAGTTCAGAGAGACTGACGACAATATTAAACATAAATTCATCACTACAATTTACTTAAAATATTTATGCGATACAGAAATTCGGGGCCTCCAAATCGTCAAGTTAGCTCTTATCTACTTCAAAAGTAGTAATGGAATATCACACAAATAAGCAGACTAGAATTTCTTGAATATTGATAGAAATGTTATCATTGCACTGCAGCGAATAATTGTCTGAGATTGAAAAGATTTAAGATTCTCGATTTTTGCCTAAACATTGTTTCCATAGCTATGTATAATTCTTCAATTTCTGCTTTCTTATAGAAAATCTCGACTTTCGTTCCTGAAATTAGTTCAAGTATCCTTCCAAAAAATCCATGGCGATATTAATCAATATGTAATCATCATATTGAAATTATAACATAGTTCATACGTCCGTCAATGTTCATCCAAAGCCAACAATGAGCTGTCAGATACCTAATACTAGAATACTACATAAATAATGCGTAAACTAGAATAATGCGTAATGCATATTGCTAGAGTATTGAACAATATTAAACATATAATCATCACTACGATTTACTTAAATTATTTATGCGATACAGAAATTTGAGGCCTCCACTTCACTAAAATGTTATCACTTCACTGCAAAGAATAATTGTCTAAGCTTGAAAATGTTTAACATTCTCGATTTCTACCTAAACCTTGTATTGCTTCCCCTATCTTGTATTACTCTCCAATTTTTCCGCATACTTGCAGAAATTCCGGGCTTTCAGTTCCAAGCATCCCTCCAAAAATTCATGACGATCTTAACCAATATGTAATCATCATATCGAAATTATAACTGATAGTTCAGACGTCCGTCTTTGTTCATCCAAAGCCAACAATGAGCTCTCAAATGCCTAATACTAGAATACTAAATAAATAATGCGTAAACTAGAATAATGCGTAATGCGTATTGCTAGAGTATTGACAGGAACGTTATCACTTCACTGCAAAGAATAATTGTCTGAGCTTAAAAATGTTTAACATTCTCGATTTCTACCCAAACCTTGTCTTGCTTCCCCTACCTTTGTATTACTCTCCAATTTCCGCTTCCTTGCAGAAATTCCGGGCTTTCAGTTCCTGAAATTACTTCAACCATCCTTCCACAAAAACCCACGAAGATATTAATCAGAAAGTAATCATCTTATCGAAATAATAACAGATACTTCAGACCTCCCGTCGATGCTCACCCAAAAAGCCAACAATGAGCTGTTAAATGCGTAATACCACAATCTGCCATCACGTACATCTGATATCTCGATACCGTTAACCTCGCAACCGAGATTCGTGACGAAACAATAGAATAATAACAGGTTCCAAATCAAAAACTTGGATTCATTTCGGGATCCCACCCATCCTGGTTCCGCCGCGCCCCACGATCGAGAATAATTCCAGAACCATTACACCCCTCGTTTCGCCCCCTAATTTCCCTTCGTTTTTGCGCCGCGGAGGACTGTCCGCTTGCATATAGATACTATTGATCTGGGCCGTAATAAGTATTCACAAAATAAGGATCCCCCTCTTGTTTCTGCATCTGTTACATGGCAAGAAGTACGGATAGTGTCATTACATGAATCAGCAGTTCGGAGAGCGAAGGGGGTCTCTCTCTCTCTCTCTTATTAATGACTGGTATTTTATTTGTCATTACGGGAAGATCGTTGCGTGATTCTTTTGTTGGGGGCTAATGAGTTATCGGTAAAAGCGTCCGGAAAGAAAAGCGAGTTTTGTCAGTTTTATGACTTTCTATTCATTAGATGTCATTAGTTTATTTTTAAATACATCGCACCGAAAATCTAACCCCCTTTTTTATTGAAAAAAAAGGCAAGGGTGAATGAAAAATTAATAATTTCCGATTCATTGATCGGTACCTAGAATAAAAGTAGGTGAAGAATTAAATTTTTATTTAAGTGTTGCATTCGTCTTATCAGTCGCATGAAACATGTTTTCAATTTATGTTTCTGGCAAGTATGCCGAAAAACAAGTTTATTTATATATATATATATATATATATATATATATATATATATATATATATATATATATATATATATATATATATATAGGGTATCCAAAATTAAACTTTCATACTTTAAAGTTGTCTACAGTCGAAACTATTGTTCAGAAAGTTATGAAATTTTGTGTAGGACATATTGGATGAATGGGAATTTGTTTGACCAAATAAAAAAATTAGTTCAAAATTTCACCCCCAGAGGGCGTTTTTGATGAATTGCACATTTACGACTGGTTCTTTACTTAAAATTTCACCATCTTTTCATCCATAGGTCACCTTAACACAATAACTCATACTCATTAAATTTTACAATTTTTAAACTGATTGCAAAGTCGATCGGAAACTTGTTAGATAACTAATTTTCGGGCAAAAGATTTGAAGGAATGAAGAAGAATCCCCAGACCTCAACCCATACGATTTTGGCTTTGGGGGGCATGTGAAACATCTAGTCAGTCTTGATAAACCAAGAACTATACCTTATCTGAAAGACAGCATTTCACGACATGTTCTCAGCATTTCCCCGGACACACTGCGGTCAACTGTAGAACATGCTATCTTATATATATATATATATATATATATATATATATATATATATATATATATATATATATATGATAACTGGACTCTTGAACGATCTTAACAGAGCGGTGACTTGTTAACGGGACGGTGAAAAGTCCAGAACCACTGCAGGGTTTAGTCGTGCTGGAGCAGGCAATGGAAGTGGCTGGGATGAAGAAGAAATAATTTGAATCCATACCATAAAGGAAGAGGCAGCCGGTTCGTAACATAGTCTTTATTTTGAAGGAAATGCTGCTCGACATTGTAGGTAACGGGGGAAAACCCGGCAGCGCAGCGCTGCAACGATATGGACAGCTAAAATCCTACATGTTTATGGCTTGGGAGCGAATACACAAGTGCGTAGGGAACTGCCGAGAAACGCTGATTCTTGTGAAAAATGCACAATCGCGCTGAACTTTAATTGGTTAGAATTAGCACCTGACTTTAACGCGTCATATGGGATGATGTTTCGGACGTTCTACCCGGTTCGGTCTTATACAAGATTTCTGTCCGCTCGTGGACTTCGGGGAAGATCTAATAGATTAATTTGGTATTTAGGTCAAATTGAGGGATAATGCTCTGTTGCGATAGGACAAATTAACGAAGGGAAACATTATTGTTTCTCATATATATATATATACCTTTTAGGATATTTTCAGGTTAGAAAACGTAAGATGTATATGCATTTACAAAGGGAAACTAATGGATTTATAAGAATTCGAATTTTAAAACATTTAACTCAATAATTCGGTAAAATTACTGTTTGTTAAAAAAAAAAATTCCTTTCTCCCGCTTTCAAAGTACTGTATATTCAAACAGAAGGGATATTGCGTGGAAACTTTGTTTCCTCTGCGAAAACACGAAAAAAATTATCAAAACTTCGATTTGAACTCAAATCAATGACTAAGGCAAAAACTAAAACATCTGTACACAGAAAGCCTCAGCAGAATTCCCGATGGAAGAAGCTCAGAGTAATATTTGATCTGAAGGTAAGAAAATAAAAAAGCACTTTCATTGATTGAAGGATATTTCCGCCAAAGCACCTTTAAACGTGTCTCTTACTTTTACTGCTTCTATGCTTTATTTTTTGTTTAATTTGTAATTTTTTTTCTCTGCATTACCACTGCATCCTCGCGAAATATCTTCTGAAAGAAAATGTAGATTTTTAAACAAAACACCATTTTTCTCCCTTCGCGAAAGCCAAATTTTCATTTAGTTTTGTACTAGAGATTTATGCTTTTTTTATGTGTGTGCATATTTTAAGTGAGTTGCGTAATTTTTTAAGGTTTAAAATCTGGCGAATATTTTAGTAATTTCTTACAGGAAAAGTTTTCTTTTGGAGTCATTTTCAGTTCATATATATATATATATATATATATATATATATATATATATATATATATATCTTTATATATAAAAGGCAAAGTCTGTGTGTGTGACCGAGTTTTTGTCTGCTCGCGGCGCAGCGCAAAGACGGTAGGTCGGACAGTCTTGAGATTCGACACGAAGATGCCTCCCGAGGTCTCATTATGCACCTCGAAGCCCTTTTTTCGATTTTTTAATTAGATTTTCCGTAATTAAATATTTAGTCGCGATTTGGAGCTCCCGGACGAGTAAAAGCTCCGTAAATCCTAACGTATCAGTCCAAGAATTTTTTTTTCGGAGGAGCCTATACGGGAAAGATGACACTATACGGAAATCACAATTAAAATTGTCTGTCTTAATTTATCGATTAATTGTGATTTTTTTCGATCGCCTGTACGCACCCGTTTTTCGGAAAAAAAACGCGATTTTGTCCGTGACCCTTTTTTCCAAATTGTCGAATCGATACGTAAATGTCGTTACATTTTTACGAAATTTTTATCTCAGAGACCCTAGACATCACAGTTTCGAAAGCCAGAACCAAAATTAATTTACATATTGTAGTTATTTTTTAACAATTTATTTTATGATTCGGAAACTCTTGCGAGAAATCTCATTTTGGAGATTTCGTTCTTCATTTCCGGAAGAAGGTAAAGCGGGTGAAAATAGGAGAAAAACCAGTTTTTCGACGTCATGCACGTGATGTGTTGGGGCGTTTGTTTTCTATGAGGGATTGGGTGGTTAAAGGAAATCGATTACTATTGCAGTGATAATCGATTAAAAAATCACATTTAGTAATGCCGTAATTTTTTTGGACAGCACTTAGTATCATATAATTTGTGGTGTATTTGTGGAAAAAATCTATGAAGATTTCAAAGAATTTCAGCATGTGGAGGATGTGATATATTCGCTTTCAAGGAAATCGATTACTATTGCAGTGATATTCGATTATATATATATATATATATATATATATATATATTTCTTTAATGGCAAGTTTAAAGGCAACTGACCCGAAAAGATAGTAAAAAGAGGACCCAAACATGACACAACAACAAAAGTCGGCTACAGTAATAGTATATGAACTCAGTATATCCCTTGCTTCCCAGTAAAGATCGGAAGGTAAATCTTTCGGAAAACAGGATATCGAAGCAGGTGCGGCTCATCCATGGTCTCCGAAGATCGCAAAGACCGCAGAAATGATTAGCCACGATTTTGAGGCGATTCAGATATTTTGATAAACAGTCATTCGTGGCCAGTCGGCAGACGAATTCAGTAACAGCTCTAAGCTCTGGCCACTTAGAAATGTCTTTGATGGTAATCCATCAAACCTTTTGATAGCTGTTTTCAAAGACCTGTTTCCAGTGGCCTCATTGACTGATTTAGGGATAAGGCATTTGATGGTACAAAAAGGGACATCAGCATTGGAAATCTGCAAAATGAACGCACCTTTCTTGGCTAGCAGATCAGTAGACTCATTGCCAGAGACTCCGCAGTGGCCAGACATCTTTATGGGGGCGACTTAAGCACCACAGATGCGTCCTACCTCTGGGATGTCAGTAGACTGAGGTGTATTATACGAATCAATTGAAATTAAAGCAACTTTAGAGCCACAAAAATTAACAACTTCGGAGATACGTACTGGTGGTCATTGCAGTTGCGTAAGTGCTACACGTATTGAAAAGCACTCTCTGTAGAAGGCAGTTATTCCCTTTCCAACAGCAAAGTAGAAGAACCTATAGAAGACGCCTGCTCCTGCATTGATACAATTTTCCATACAACTGCCATCTGTATAAACAAGCATCCAATACGGCCCATGAACACGTTGATAGTCGAGTGTGTCAAAGCCTTCAAAACCACAACGTCAAAGTTCTTTTTATATACATCTTGATAAAGACCAGTGAAAACACAAAGCCTTTCTTTTAGATGGTATTTTCAGGAGGAATGAGTAGTTCTGGTCCATAATTTAAATCAAGACGTCTCTGCATCTAGAACTCCCTGTACGAAACCACGTTGAGTCTTTAAGCGCCTCTCGGGTCCAAAGAAAATGTTGCTCCTAATGGAAAGAGAGTCAGGTATCCTAATGACTTCTTACAAGGGAGAAGGGCCCTTTCGTATATAACTGATTTAATAGGCTTGAATTTTGTCAGCAAAATCATAGCATTGATCAGCGTTGTCTTAACTGCACCTGCGATCAATCGCAAAGCTTGAATTTGGACTTTCTCCAGAGACTCAATGACTTGTTCTGAAGAGATAATTAGTGGTTCACAACACTAAGAAATCAGGTGCAAAATAAAATTCTCGTATGTCAGGTTTAAATTCCTCATATATATCCTAATAATAGCCCAGTTCTGTACCTCTCGAACGCTTCCGGACCGACTGCTTCGTAAATTTATCAGCCTATGGCATCCGTTTTGTTTTATGAGTTAGGCTTAACAAGTTAAAAGTAAAGTTAAAAAAGATCATTTGCTATCTAAACCCAAATAAATAATTAGAAACAACGTAATATAGACATAAATCAACTTTATTTCGCTTTTTAGACGGCTGTAATAAACAGTTATGACAGTTTCAAAACAGCTGGCAACCGTTTAAAATTGTTCTCAGCAAAAAAAATCCTTTCATTGTAACGCATTTTTGTTGTGATATTTATATTCATTAGAGAATTATCTCTTTTCCGCCACCTTTCGAGTTATCATAGTGTTTCATTTAAATTAATAAGAAGTATCTATCCAAATAATAGCACAGATCTATCTATCTGGAAAGATTCCGGAGCAACCGCTTCATAAATATATTGCCGCATTTTCCATATCGTGCGAGTGAACCTGTGGCTGTGAGGTAGCGATGTTACTTTCGAAGCTCTCGGTCCTTAGTTCGAATCCCGCCGGTCGCAGGCTGCGTTTTATTTGTTTAATTTAAATCTTCTTTCTGGAAATTTCTAGAATATTCCAGTATATGTAAATTGAAATAATTTGAATGTTCTGTTATGTTATATAAGTTGCTGCACTTCGTTACTTCCAATAAAATTTGTATACTACACGTCTATGTATTTAACCGTCTTGTCAGTTTCCACGTGACAATATCAGCCTATGGCATCCATTTTGTTTTATGAGTTAGGCTTAACAAGTTAAAATTAAAATTAAAAAAGATTATTTGCTATCTAAACTCAAATAATTTATTATAAACAACGTAAAATAGACACAAAGCAACTTTATTTTGATTTTTAGACGGTTGTAATAAACGGTTATGACAATTTCAAAACAGCTCGCCAACGTTTAAAACTGTTCTCAGCAAAAAATATCCTTTCATTGTAACGCATTTTCGATATGATATTTATATTCATTAGAAAATTATCTCTTTTCCGCCACCTTTTGAATTATCATAGTGTTTCATTTGAATTAAAAAGAAGTATTCATTTTATATACTCAGAACTTGAAAATGTAAACACGAGAGAGTCATTCATTGTGACACGAGAGAGTCATTCACCGTGATTCATTCATCGTAATTAATTTAAGAAACATTGAATCAGAGAATCTTTTTCACAGTAAAACAGTTTTTCTTTATATTATTTTTTTAATATCTTTATTTATATTTTAACCATATAATATATATATTTTAACCAGATATTACAATAATGTCAAATTTAGTATTTTCGGAAAGTTTGAAACTCGACGCATGCATAGTGATATGTAAAAACCCGAACTTTGCTTCGGAGTACATTCAAATTAAATACAATGGTCAATGAATGCAATTAATGCTAAAAAAATGTCAAAAAATCGTAACGGATATTTTTATAGACAAAATAATGTAGAAGAATTGGATAATGTCCAATCGTCTGCCGCATTAGAAACAAAAAAATATATTTATTTTGTCAATTTATATCGTTGTTATGTATGTGACGATAAATTAATTTAAAGTATCAAAAAAAAGAAACCACATGATCAGCATTTAATAAATTAAATTCTAAAAATAAATCTTTAAAAATTCACCAAAAATCGGAAAATAGAGATAAAGATTAGAAAAAGATTTCGTTTTAAAGAAATTTTTATGATCTTTCTCGTGATATAAATTTTATCATCCTCCGATTATTATTTTAAATTTTAAATAATTAAAATGTGTATAACTTTAATAAAAGAAATTAGAGAAGCTCTTACGTATGCAAATAATATCGACTTTGCAGATGTAAATTGATAAAAATTAAAATTAACACGTCATTTTTGTCGGGCTAACCACTAGTATATATATATATATATATATATATATATATATATATATATATATATATATATATATATATAAATATATATATATATATATATATATATATATATATATATATATATATATATATATATATATATATATATATATATATATATATATTAGCATCTGTACATAGAAGCCTTAGCAGAATCCCTGATGGAAGAATCTGAGAGCGATAGTTGAACTGAAGATAAGAAAATAAAAAAGCACTTTAATTGACTGAAGGATATTTCTGTCAAGTTCCTCACTTTTACTGCTTCTAGTATGTTTTTTTGTTTAATTTATACTTTTTCCCCCTCTGTGTTTCTACTGTATTTTTTCAAAGTATCAACTGGATAAAGATATAAATTTTAAAATGAATGCAATATTTTTTTTTCCCTCTTTCGCTAAAGCCACATTTTCATTTATTTTACTACTAGAGATTCATAAATAGATATTTTTTTATGTGTGTTCTTATTTTAAGCGAGTTACATAAATTTTGAAAGTTGAAAACCTGGCGAATATTTTAGTAATTTCTTACAGAAGAGGGTTTCTTTTTTGAGTCATTTTCAGTTTTAAAAAAAATTTATTATGAGCACTATTTAAAATATGTATACACAATTTGTAAAAAAAAATTGAAACCAACTAATGTAAACAACGAAATATTTTAAATGAAATTCATAATGAAAAAAATGAATATAGATAAATTTATGAGTTTTTATGCTTTATGTAATTCCATAAGATAAGTACTTCGAACCGGGACATTTAAGAAGAGATCAAACGATATTCCTCTTTCTAAGGTGAGTATATGAAACTTAAAACCTTTCTTGCCTTTATTTCAGGTTACTGGAGGGCAGCCATATTGGATTGTCTAATGTCAATGTTAATTTACTCAAAAAAAATTTCCAGTGGTTTTCGACTTGGATTTAAGGATTTTTTTTAATTGTATTTCGTAACAGAGGAAGAATGTTTTACTCTGCTATCTTGTTCGATTTAGAAATTTCTCCATATGAGTTAAAAACACAGTGTACCACATTTTTCCAAGGTTAATTCAAATATGAATATATTATTTGCACTCTTTTTAGAGAAAGAAATAAATGTCGGGGTAAAAAAAATTCTCCCTCTGAATTTTTTTAAAAATCTTTAAATCCAAGTCGACAATGATTGGAAAAATTATCTCCACGGGTGCGGTGTCCTAGTTGGTAAAGGAAGCGAGCCAGTGACCTGCAAGTTGCTGGTTCGATGCCCGTCGCTGACAAAACCATTGACGTGTACAATAAGGGTGGCTGGTGCCCGAAAAAAATATGTCGTAGCTGCAATGTCCTCCATGTTCCCGAAATACCTCTGAAGGTGCGGGGTCAAGTGTTCCAGTCTTGTCACTTGACTAGGTTCAAAATTACGGAACGGGTTCGTAGCCAAGTTGGACCCCGACCATTGTGGTTCTAATTAAAATCGGAGCCGCCCCCTTTACCCCAATAGCCTATATGGACCTAGTTTGGAACCTCCAACCAGGGGGCATCAGTAACAACAACAACAACAACAAAAAATTATCTCCATAGGTGCACACTGAGCTGAGCAAATCCAGCGTGGGTACTACAAATCAACCTTAGTTCATGTACCCATGCATATTTCTATTTGTATATGCGCAGTAGATTAGCAATAATATATTTTATTTCCGTTACAAAAACCGCGAAATTTACCTGAATCAGTTTACAAGCAAAGTTTATTATACCCTTTTTTGTACAATATTCTCCTCGTAAATATTTATATTATTTTTAGCATCTTGCTTAAAAATATTCATCATTTTTAAGGAATATGCACACTTTTTAATAGCTTATTTCACAATTAAAAATCATCAATGCTACTACTTAAAAATTGGGTTTCACATGTTACGTGAATCAAATGAATTCGTTAATGATATATTTTAGCATAAATATTATTTAATTTTGATTGCTCTATTTTCATTTTTGTGGCATTCTTGTGAGCCTTTGTCTGTGAACTCTATTTAATATTCTTAGGTATCAAGTAGGAATTCTCCTCTTTATTGTAGAAATAATTCTTGGTGTGGTACATTCTTATCAAAATGGTGTACATTATTATTTTCTAACCGTACAAATATATATCTTATTACATATATATATACATTTTAATAATGCAAAAAATCATGGTCTTAAATGAATACATAAGTGAGCTTATGCTTCGTTTTATGTGTACAATAGGGTTATACTTCTAAATGAGTATTACACATTTTTATACCACATTCTTGTAATTATGTGTAACTTAATATTTACATTTACATGCCACATCTCCAAAAACACATTACAGGCGAAATTACGGCAAGCTAATTTAATTTTTTCATCGTTTCTTTGCATTCATGTGTTTTTTTGTTTTTGTTTTTACATTTTGGAGTTTTAAAATTTTCCTGCTTAATTAGTTTATGCAAAGGCATTATACGGAAAAGACATTGCAGATGCTGAATTTATAACGGAAATTCTGAAAAATTTCTCTATGCATAGTTCCAATTTACCATATGTCACGCACCATAGATCAGCCTTAAGGGAACATTATACTGTGAGAGGAACTTTTAAAAGTTTAATGGGTTACATAAATATTTATGTACTCAAAATAATTTAAAGTTTTGAATTAAAGTTAATTATTCTTGTATGGTATTTAAAAACGCGTTTTTTTTCTTTTTATACACGCGTAAAAGATTTACGTTATAGAATGTTTATGGAAGGCTTTTAAAAATTAAGATTATTAATTGATTTTGGCAAACGTTAAAATTTATTAACAAAATTAGGATACTTTGATTATTGGACTAAAAGTTTTCCTCAGTAAACAACGTTTAATAATTGGTGGGTTCATTGTTAAAGTGAGGCAATCCCCTTTTTTGGCTGTTTTGTACAAACTCTGCTATGATACAGTCAAAACATCACATTTTTCAATGCAATAGGGAACCAAGTCGGTAATATAAATTTTATTTTGTTGAAGCAGAAAAAACAAAAGTCAATGGTAAATTAATACACTTGTCCAACTTAACTGACTCTCATGAACTTACATTGAACTGTGGACTCACAAATAAAGAACTTCTTTATTTGTTCCCGGTTGTATTCGTAGCAAAAAGATCTTGGAGATGCTGTACTCGCGAAGTTAAGTAAAAAACTGTTTTTAACTACTCATCTTTGTTGTTATACCTTTACCTTAAAAGTATTGTTTATTGCATAAATATTACCCTTTTAAAAATAATCTCAGGTCATTGAATGACGGACTTTAATGTTCTTTTCTTTATGAAACACGGATTAATTAATGTCGCTGCTAAAAATTAACAAATAAGTCCATATCCATGCTCATGATAATTACAATTGGTAGCAAGATGATAAAGTTTATAAATGTTCTTCTGTAAAATATAACAGAGAAACAGTACCATTCAGAAAGAAATATGATTACCTCAATTTCACGATGCTGTTCTTAAAGAAACCATGTAATTCTTACCTGAAAAAGAGAGAAAATTAATTAAAGCGGATACAAATTAATGAATGAATTTTAGCATCTGAAAGAAACATAGAAATTCTTCATTTATAACTTACTGCCTTCTTTCCAGAGAAAACTTCATTAATTGATAAATAATTTTCGTTTAAAAAAAGGGCGTTTTCTCGCATGTGTCTCGCCCTCTAATTGAATTAATTAAAATATTACTTCTTTATTTAAATAGAGAGTTATTCACTCATAAGTTTATAAGTAATGATCTGTTTCTAGAAAATCAACTTTAATTTATCTCTCGCTTCCGATGTTTTTTTCAGCAGAGCATATTTACATTTTTATACATTTTTCTCTGCGTAAGATTAAAGTCTAGTTTCAACTTTTAATTCGGCAATCTCTGCTATTTTTAAAATAATCTCAATTTAATCACTTAAAATATGATATTTTTACGAAACACAATTCTTTCCTACATATACATCAAGCGAAAGCAAATATTTAAAATAACTATTATTTCATGTCTACACAGTTAAATTCTGGAATAAGTTTTTCAAAAAAGGGACAAAAAGTATCGTATATATTCTTTGAAATATAATAAAAGTTCAAGAATTATCCATACCGTCGACAGAAGATTTGATTAAAGCATTACTTATTCAAAAAATTATATCAGTATTTTGATTTATTGCACGTAAAAATACAGAAAACTGTTTAAATTATTTCTCGTCGTTCTTTATTCGCCACGGGGATTTATCTGCTCTGAGAAAAGCATGTTTCATGTTAAAAAAAATCTGTATTTTATAAAATAACTTTATATATAATTATTGAATTAATTTCATTCCTCTAGATATTGTAACAAAAAGTTCATATTCTTTCTATTAAAACAAAGAAAAATAATAAATTGCTACGTCAAATGTCTTTGTAAGAAAAATTATTTATCAAATTGATAAATCATAATTTTGCACAAGAGAAGATTAATTCAGTTTTTTTAAATAAATACTTTGGAAATTAAGCTAACTTATTGCCTCAACTTGAAGTTCTTTTATCCTGGCGTATGAGTCTTCAAGCTAAGTACGGAAGAAAAATAAACGATAGAAAAGACAACGTCTTTACCGTGCTTGCAGGATGAGTAATTCCTGAATGACCTGATATTTTTAAATTTGACTAAAACTGACAGAATTTTTCCAGCCTTATGCTGTATTCCTTAACAACGCTTTCATGCCACTTTTCTTTAATTTTTTTTCATATATTTTTTACAACAAAGAGGGATAATAAATTGCTGCGGGAAATGTTTCTGTAAGACACATTATTTATCAATTTGATAAATCATAGTTTTACAAAGTAAAAGAGAAACTTAATTCAAATTTTTAGAAATACTTTAGAAATATAGTTGTAACTTATTGTTGCTGCATGAAGATTTCTTATCCTTGCTTATGGGTCTCCAGCTAAGTACGGAATATAAATAAACGTTAGCAAAGGAAACGTCTTAACTGTGCCTGCATGATGAGCAATTTCTGAATGATCCTATGTCTTGAAATGTGAAAATAATGAATTGCTGCGCAAAATGTTTTTGTAATAAATATTATTTATCAAATTGATAAATCATAACTTTACATAGATAGGGAAGCTTAATTCAGCTTTTTTTTTTTTTAGAAATACTTTGGAAATTAACCCCTAACTTGTTGCCTCTGCTTGAAGTTCTTTTATATTCCAGCTAAGTACGGAAGAAAAATAAACGATAGCAAAGACAACGTCTTTAACGTGCCTGCAGGGTGAGCAATTCTTAAAGGACCTTATATTTTTAAATGTGTCTAAAATTGTCAGGATTTTACCAGCCTTATTCTATATTCTTAATCAACGTCTTTATGCTCATGTTTCTAGAATTTTACTTTTTTATCTTCTTTTCTTACAACAAAAAATAAAAATAACTCGTTGTGAAATGTTTCTGTTAGAAATATTATTTATCAATTTGATAAATCATAGTTTTACAAAGCAAGAGAGAAATTTAATTCAGTTTTTTTAGAAATACTTTGGAAATATAGCTTTTCCAGCAGAATAGATTTTCATGCAGTAACTTATTGTTACTGCATAACATTTCTCACCCTTGCTTATGGATCTCTAGCTAAGGACGGAAGATGAATAAACGTTAGCAAAGGCAACGTCTTTACTGTGCCTGCAGGAGGAGCAATTCCTGAATGATCTTATGTTTTTAATTGTGAAAAGGATAAATTGCTACGTAAAATGTTTTTGTAAGAAATATTATTTATCAATTTGATAAATCATAGTTTTACAATGTAAGAGAGAAACTTAATTCAGTTTTTTTAGAAATACTTTGGAAATATAGCTTTTCCAGCAGAATAGATCTTCATGCAGTAACTTATTATTACTGCATCAGATCTCTCATCCTTGCTTATGGGTCTCCAGCTAAGGACGGAATATAAATAAACGTTAGCAAAGGCAACCACTTTACTGTTCCTGCAGGAGGAGCAATTCCTGACTGATCTTATGTTTTTAAATGTGAAAAGGATAAATTGCTGCGGAAAATGTTTTTTTGTAAGAATTATTATTTATCGAATTGATAAATAATAACTTTGCATAGTAAGAGAAGCTTATTTCAGTTTTTGAGAAATTATTTGGAAATTATGCTCTAACTTTTTGCCATTGCATGAAGTTTTTTCATCCTTACTAACGTGTATTCTTTCCGTAGCAAAGGCAACGTCTTTACTGCTTTTGTAGAAATACCTAAGTAACATTCTATTTTTAAATAGGACGAAAATTTTACCGGCCTTATTCTGTATTTTCAAACAATGCCTTATGATCACGTTTCTTTATTTTTTTATTTATTTTTATTTTTATTTATTTATTTTATTCATTTTTTTTTTTGGACTCCGCGTCTAAACATTTAACACGGCAGCTCACGAAAACACGTTTCATTTCACTGTTAGATTAAAAAAAATAATAACCTCTAACCACCGAAATTAGAGTGCTGTCGGCTAATCCCTAAATCATGTTCTTAGAAACTACTGACGCCTAAATTCTATGTATTTTAGTTTAAATGCAGCCAAATAACATTACAGACAATGCTGACAATAACAAACAGTTTATTTAATTTTCTATGGTGTAAAATGAGTATACGTTTTGAAAAGTGTTATTCAAAATGCTTGTAATATACATTTTTGGAAATATTCATTTGTCCTTAAAAAATTTTCTCTAGATAATCATTTGTTTTCTTACAAGCAATAGTAGTATTCTCTATTTGTAAAACATGAAACTTTATGCATATCCATATTAAAATAATTTAAAGAATTATAAAGGGAAAAAAACTAAATTTTTGTAATTTTATATTGTCAAATAAAATAAAAATCATAACAATGTAAAGCACACAATAACATAATTATAATATAAGAAATTGCAATCTTTGAAGATATTGGGTAAATATTCGAGTAAAATAAGGTGTTTTAATGATGTAAGAATAAATTGAGTGTTTCCATTTATCCTTTGAGACAAGAAACAATTTTGATGCCATTCTTCATTTTCTGCTTCTGGAACTCTATCGACAATCCGTATTTCGCCTCTCATATCTTATTTCAATATGAAAATTTTTGTTCTTTCTACTTCGCGTTCTCTTTAATAATTCAACCAAATCTTTGAGAAAATGCATTTTTCCATATCTACATTATTCTTGTAACTCGGATAGATTACACGAGAATTTCTTCCAATAATTTCCAATGTACAAGAAAACAACATGATCGTTTATTATTCAATACGACCACTGAACTCTGCATTCTGTAAGAAGACCACCTGAATGTATTTTAATATATATATATATATATATATATATATATATATATATATATAGAGAGAGAGAGAGAGAGAGAGAAAGAGAGAGAGAGAGAGAGAGATACTTTCTTGAGAAGGTTTTTCCTTCCTCATTCTGTCGGCATGTCCCATTCCCGGAGGCAACCAAAGGACACTCGAATACAAATTCAGGAAATAGATGGGAAGCTGGTGACATTTTGATAGCTAAGGGAATTTTGCGGGGAGCGGTAGAAATTTACTGGAGTGAAGACGCGTCATGAGGTGTACTGATGTCATCAGGTATGTCAGGGTTGTGCGATCCTTGCGCGGGTATTTGTATGCAAGGAAACCTTAAATAGGTTCCTTTAAACCACTTTACTGATTTGCCCGTTATGAGCTCGGGAAAATGGTCTGGTAAAATTTTGCCATACCCGAACACAGTTCCGGCACTCTTTAAAATTCTAGGACTATCTTGCATTACCAAAATTTGCATTAAAAAATTTAACTTCAGCTTCTTGACATAAACATACATGTTAGTTGAACTTCTGTTTATATTTAGGTGAAATTTTAACTTGTTTTTTTTATACCTGTTCGAAGGTTCTCATTTCATCTCACGTTCTTTTGTGAGTAGAATGTTGTGATTGATCTTATATTTAATATTTCGCGGTTACAGAAATAGATAACTAAATATCGAATACAGAATATTAAAGCAATTTTATTTTTTGATTGTTTCTTCTCGTTACATTTTCTTCGTATTTTGTAAGTGAACTGAGGAAGACATTTTTTCTTGCGAAATTATAAAATTTACTTACCTAAATATGCTCTTTATACATCATTAACTGCAGAATTTTTTCCTGATATATATATATATATGCACAGTGGAATCTCGATCGATCACTCCCCGGATAATCGTTTTTCCGTATGTGTCGATTATTTCACCCAGTCCCAACGATCATATTGCTTTGTTCTGATCCCGCCTCTATCGTTTTCCCATATTTATCGCTCACTTCAGTTGGACACTTGAAAAACGCTAATTCGACATTCCACTGTATATATATATATATATATATATATATATATATATATATCACTAGGTCCTGAAACGCATAGCCTACTACAATTTCTTATACAGACGGTCGATTCTATGGTTTATGCCTAAGTATGTTAAAAACATTTATTTCCTCAAACGTTTCTTTCTTTTTAGTTTAAAATGACTCTTTTTAGTTTAAAATTACTATTTTTTATCCACATACTTTAAAGATCAAGCGAATAACATCTCGCTGACATACGAAGCCAGAAATAACAATTTCACTTTTATTTTTCACGAAACATTTACGAATTGGCGTACAAAAAGCAGGAATCCAGAGGACTGGCATTTTAAAACACAAAAGAGAAAAGTTTATTCGAAAAATAACACACTGAAAGAATTTTCATTTAATTGCATTTTATCTAATATAAAATAACACAATGGCGTGAAAGTCTTACTTTCGTCTAAAATAGATCTCAAAAACTGCGATTTTCGACGTCTGGTCACCCATGATGTATTACCTTCTGGTCGAGCAAACTGATTTAGGATAGCCATTACCATAGATTTTAAGTGCCAGGAATGATGGATGAAGTCAAATCGTGGAAACAATTCGTATATGAAACCGAAAAAAAGAAAGTTGGTAAAACCGTAAAAGCACAATGATGGTCATACTTCACATCTTCTCTCAGGGGAATTTCTGTTTACTCGTTTTAGTACTCTTACAAATTTTGCAGAAAATAGTGATATGCACATATGTAATGGCATTACTCAAGGCCTTGAAAATATTTTAACTGTAGTTTACGGTACATTCTAAAGGATTATATATATATATTTATATATATATATATATATATATATATATGTGTGTGTGTGTGTGTGTGTGTGTGTTTGTTTGCTTGTTTAAGTAGACTGGTATCCAAAACTAAGGTCACAGACACAAAATCTAGGATACCTAGATAAATAATTGCTTTACTGCATGGAAATTTGGTACAGAGAGGGTTCATACAATGAGAAAGCATATAACAGAATAACAAGATGAACAAGAGGTAAATTGTTGTTAAGCTTCAAATTAGACCAAAAACGGTCAAACCATGTTCCATCATATCTTTGAAACGGTCCACATATTTTAACGCCTGGGGGGATGTTGGGAAGGGGCTAACGTTGTGCAATAGACCATCCCAAACATGCTCTATAAGATTTAAGTCCGGAGACTTCTATGACCGGTGAATATCCTCTTTCTCTAGAAAACCATCGACAAGGTGAGGTCTCTATGGTTTTGCATTATCGCCCATAAAAAAAGATACCCGGACCGGCAGCCCCCTGAACGATCTCATATAGACTTCGAGGGCTTCAACCCTGTTGTGCCGTTCTGTGACACTGCCCGCATCGAAGATGTTCAGCGGTGCCCAACGTGACGCCGTCCCAGAAAAGGATTCCCCTACCACCAAAAGAGTGCAGTTTCACTTACGCTGAAAGGAAAATAGCGGGTCCCGGGCTGTCTCCAGATAAAGACTCTCCGAGAATCCCTTTGCTTATTGAATCTGGACTGTTGAGTGGAAAAACACGCCCCCAAACCTGTTGTGTCCAATGATGAAGTGTTCGGATTCAGGAAAAACGGGCTATCTTGTGCGATAGGGTCAGGAAGGAACACACCACTGGTTACCAAGTGGAAAGGCCCTTCTCTGCTAGACGTCTGTATACAGTTAGTCTTAAAATTGTTGTTCCAGACGCAGTTGCAAGGTCCTGAGACAGCTTTCTAGAACATTATCAGTCTATGAAGTAGTGGATTCAATGTAACGAAACGTTCCTGTCCATGTTTCGTCGCTCTTTGGTGCTCTTGGAGATACTCCTGATGATAGTACCACTTATTTCGAATTAATGCCATAACCTGGATACCTCTTTTGGTTCCACTTGTAGCCATCGAGGCACCTCCGATTGAGACAGGCTAGCTACAAGCCAGTGACGTAGCGAGTATAACTGGCGCCCGGGGCAAGATACCTTTTTGGCTCCCCCCTCCCCAAAAAATCATATATTTATATAATATATAGACTTAGTGACAAGGAGCATTTGGCGCCACTCTGCGAGTGGCACCCGGGGCATGATAGACCCGCTTCCTCCCTCCCCTCGCTACGCCATTGCTACAAGCCTGTCGATGGCACTCAATGTCAGTGAGTCATTTAAACGATTCTGACAACTCATTCGCTCTGAAATCAATCAATCTCGGGGGTTTAATGAAAGAACCACAACTGTGCAGACGAAATTTCCAGGCGCTTAAACAGTCAATTTCACGTTCTGGTACCAAATTTGCGATAAATAGCGTTGGATCAAAACTGGATGATGACGTTATGTTACCCTAAACCCCTAAGTTTAGGGGTTTTATACCATAGGGGTTAATGGCATAAGATTTTTACCAATAACCCCTATGTATATAGTACAATTTTTTTAAATTTTGCTGGTAGCTATTTTGTGTTATTGTCAAAAACATAATCACCCCATAATCACACCAATCCTACTCGGCCTGATAATGAACTATTAACTAGTTTAGTACAAGTGCAAATCCTTTTTAATTTAATGTGGAATTGAAGACGTGCTCATTACGTATTTGTTATCGACAAGTTTCCCGTAATTTATGACTTTCGAAGTTAAAAAAAAATATATATATTGTAATGTACTGAAACTTTATTGACTACTCTTGCATACCACTGAGTTGTACGATTCTTATTTAATAGCGGATGTATAATAGTGAAACTTCAATGAATATTATTTGCTTCCCTGAATCTATCCATTCGGTATAAATGTAGAAAAAAAAAGTTTTTCATTTTCCTTGAATAGCTTCATAATTTCTTAGCTTATGTAGCTATTTAGGCTAAATAGCTACATAAACTTATTAGGAAGCTTATTCCACGATAGGCTTATTTCGTGATGCGAAATGGAAATATTTTAAAATTGCCATAAACAAATATATACAGTAAAACTTCTCTGAGGCGGCCAGTAATGGTTCCGAAAAAAAAAATGGGTCGTTTGGAGGGGTGCTCATGGAAAAGGGTTTTCTTCCCTATTATTATCTCTATGGTGTCTTTAATAAGCTTTTTTTAACAAAGTGTGGCCGTTTAGAGGGGTGACCGTCAAATAAGGGTGTCCGTTTAGAGAAGTTTCGCTGCATTTTCTATGTAATCGTCTAATTATGAATGTCTACATGTACACAAGTCTAATATTACCTGTTTTATACAGTTGAAGAAATTTATAAAGTCGTTCAAAATTACTCTTTTAGGCAAAACCGAATCTTTCACCGTAATAGGAATGAAAAAAAAACATTCAGTGTAAGGCAGAATGCACTTCTTATAATCTTAACAGGTAGTTAAAAGCTTAGTGGATTGTTTCAGCTGCTTTCGAGCCACTCGTGCACTACTTTTATGTGAAGCAAATTGATTTAATACAACCATTAACGTTTAGTTAAGTGTCTAGAAAGGAAGATAAATGAACTTCAAATCGTGGTATCCATTTGCTTCAACGATCAATCGTCGGCTGAGTGCAAGAGCTCGAAAGGATTCCTACAAAACGCATTCAAACGGCTTGAAAGTGTATACTTAAATATTTCACCTAACAACCTATTTATTATTGAAATGTGTTTCTCTTTGAAACTGTTAGGTTTCTAGTCCTGGTTTTATGGTTGTAATATCAGTTTCAATTTTTTCTTTGTTTTAACTCCTATATTTTTTAATTTAAGTTAATTTTATACATAAGATGGGAATTATAAGTTATAATTAAAAATTATCCATATCATACGATTCCTAAATGTTTATTCGTATGATGTTGTTAATATATCGTATGATGTTGTTAAAAAATTATCAACTATCGATTCCTAAATGTTTATTCTGGCTTTGAGTACCAGAGCCTGTGGGTTCGAATCGCACTCTTGGCATGGATGTTTGTAGCCGTTCGGAATCGGCTTTAAGCAGTAGGTCCCGGTCAAATTAGCCCTCGTGTAGCAAAAGATGCCCGTAGCGCCCCAAATCAAACCAGACCTAAATGTTTATTTAGCACAGTTAATCTAAATATCTGCTCTTATCGGTCTTGAATGGTAGGAAAATAGTATCGAGCTTAATAAATAATTAAAAATGATTAAATACTTAATTAATTAAGTAAAATAAGTTTATCTTGAATTTTACATTTTCTTTTATTTTACATACAAGAAAAAACGAAATATTTATGATAATCGTGTAAGAAAAAATCCTTCCACTGCAAGAGTTTTAAATTCGTTGCAAATGTGTGATAAAGAAACAACAATTTCAAAACCATAAAACATTTGTCGCACTATGCACACAGCTAAAAAATGCTTGATTTTTCAATTAGTTAACTACTTTATTTTTACTCTCAAATAAATACATGCAAAATCAAACACACATTTTTGAAATCCATTAATAATTTTTATATAAAAGCTGTACTAGGCTATGATTACTCTCTCTACCTTAAGTAACTCAGAAATATGTATTTATAAATATTGTAAAATTCCGTATAATAACGCATGAAGAAGTATTCCCTTTCTGAAGAAACTCGTGCATAAGGCTTTTAACACTTCCAATTTTTAACGGTTGGCCGACAACACTTAATAGAAAATACTAGAAGCCGAACAAATTTGAAATATTAATATAGACTGCAATATACCACTCCATGTAAAATCATACAGAATTTAAGACTTTTAATGTGTGTGAAGTTTAGTACTGAATTTCAATTTTTTGGATGACAGTTTAGACTGCATTTGATAGTTAGTTACCAAACATGTTTCAAAACGGAAGTTGTGATTTATTACAACATTTTTTAGCGATAACTTATACACTGTAAATAATTCAACACAAGAAATTAATTCAAGAAATTAATATACATAAGGAAGGCATAGACAGCTGAACGAAATTAACAGAAAAACGGCACTAAAGTTAAATTATTTTACAACTTTTCAATAAAAGATTACGCAGTTGCAACAAATCCTCATACTGGAAACACAGACAATTATAACTAGAAAAATGTAAAAAATTCAACAGAGAAAGATATTAAATTACAGGAAGAATGCAATGACAGTCAAACGAAATAAACAGAAATCCTGAGCTAAATGCACCATACATGCAAGATTCTGTAGCAGTATAAGAACTAAACCATATAACGAGGCAACCGACCGGTACCTTCATCAGGAGGCCTAACCGAATCAGTTACCTCACGGGAGAACTTTCTAAATATACATTTCTTTTTACTGCTTTTATATAAACGGAAATCTAAGGATAAAATAATGTGACGATACCCTCATAAAAATCCTTTTCATGATACTAGGAACTCGGAGGAGTAAGGGAGAATATTTTTTTTCAGAAATATATTGATATGTTAACACCACTTCTACGTTTATATTCGCCTTTAATATTTTTTAAATAGCCTTTAACCCTTCAGCGGGCGCGCCAATTTTTGGAACACCAGTAGGCGCACGTTGCACAAAGTGCAACGTCTCTTTCAACCTTGATTATTACTTTTGTAATTTTTTTTCAAATTAAAAATAATAATTCTGCGTTGATTCTGTGTTGATTATATATATATATATATATATATATATATATATATATATATATATATATATATATATATATATATATATATATATGTGTGTGTGTGTGTGTGATGCTCCGTACATCACGTCACGGCGTGGAGGAGAGGCGTGGCACTAATCGGATGTGTAGCTGGCACGAGGGTGTGAAGCAGTCGGGCGTAGTGTAGATCCCAGGAAGCACTTACGAACTTTAGGCGAGAAACGCACATATGGAGCCATTGATGAAATACGCAAATTCCAAGACGTGCTTTAGTTATCAGAAGGCATTAGCTGCAGTGGCCACATGACTTGGCCTGGCGGGACGCGGATTACATTACAAGACAGAAGCGGACAGCAGGTCCGACAGCAACGAGAGTTAGACACGAAGAGACAGACATCTTCTGTTCAAGCAAATAGTAAATGAGTATTTTGCGATATTGACGCCAGAGGGCCTAAACTACTTAATTTTTACTTGGGCGACTTTAGATTCGTGGAGTTCACGTGTCCACTTAAGTTTTGCCGGGGACTTTACTGCTAGATCCCGCGCTTATTAGAACCGCGAACTATTGACCTGGGTGCAGGATAAGTGGCCATCAAGTTCTTGTAAAGTGTGGTTTTGACATTACAGAACCCATAAATCCAGAGTGGTTCGAGAGCTCTTCAAGAATTTTGACATTACACTGACATTCGGAAACTCATAAACTTCCTACACTCATATCTGGGGAAGTTATTGAGTTCAGCTACTTCACATGCCTGTATAATGATCAGCAGGGCTACGATAAATTACATTATTTTACTTTTTGGTTGCAATTTTAGAAAAAGGGTCGTGCTTTATTAACAGGATAATTTTAATTACGCCTTAGATATATCATGGTGGTTCGTTATTATCACACCCACACACCCACACCCACACCCACACACCCACCCACCCACCCACACACACACACACACACACACACACACATATATATATATATATATATATATATATATATATATAATTAAAGGCCAAAGAATGCAGATACAATCACCTTATTTCAAAGCTGCCTGGTTTAATGCATCTAAAGACCACTTGATAATCGATTCCTATTATGTCCCAAAACCTAAAAAACAATGATATTGTCTATCTTCTTGATATGCGGAATACCGTGTAACAGCTGTACATTTGATCTACAACATCAACTCATAATTTTGAAGTATTGCAATCCAGTATAATCGCTGGTTTATCACAGTTAAATCACGACTAACAATGAATGGAAAGGAATACAAATGTCAGAAAATCAGACCTGCATTAGAAAGGGTATAGCTATAACTAGAAACTTATTAGAACATTCAAACCTTGCTTGTAAAAACAAACCATTCAAAATTGGGAAAATGTTGCACTTTGTACAAGGGTGCGAACGCTGAAGGGTACATATACGGACTGCATGAAAATAGTTGAAAACTTAATTCTGTACTGTTGGTGGAGCAAGGACGAATATACAACGCTTTTGTTTACTTTACAGCACTGCGCCGCACGCTAGCAAATTAATCTTTTAACCGAGGTTAGCCCTTCCTCTACCGTACTTAGTCATACTGACACACCATATCACTACGTCATGTTTATAAATTGTATTCTTTGAGTTCATCTACTCGGTCAGTGTGAGTTGGTATTCTAATGTGGTTAATTCGTTCTCTTCCTTATATTGGATAAGTTACTTCTGTCTTATTATAATACGTTATACTATTGGTGAGTGCGTGTGTGGTTATTTAAAATGACCATAACAAATATGCTCGCGGAATAGTGACTTATATAGTATATTCGTCATCACCCTCATCGTTTTCACTAAATTTTGGCAATTAATAATGCTATCATTATTAATTTTCGTTTTTTAAGGAAATACGCAAGAGACTTTACTTTCTTGATAAATTAGTATCTCTTAGTATTTTTAATTTGCTAATATAGTTTGTTAATGATAACAATAAAAAAACAGTAGTTATCAAAATTTTAGAAATCCTGAAAAATTTTAATTATCTAGAAATAAAAGTATAAAATATTCTACAACGAATTTTAGATTTTTAATGCTAAAATCCATATTCGTCCATTCTATCCTGAAAGCATTCCCAAACTTTAAACGCGATTTCTCAACACCGTGAATTCCGTATTCTCTCTTTATAATCCAACCTCCTGATATTTAATATATTTTCTTTACTCTGAATTACAAAAGCAGACGTAATTTTTCAGAAAAGGCTTTCGCGTCTAAAATTTTATTTTATTTCATTTTTAGAATTCTTAAGCATTTAGGAAATAAAGAGCTATTTTGCTTACAACCGAAAGTAATTGCAACAAAGGTAATTTCAGATTAAAATTGACTCCAGTATCCTTCACTACTAATTGTTAATGATAATTAACATTTTTGTTAACTATCGTTAACAATTGGAAGGAATGCAGTTATTAACTAAAAAAAATTATTAATTCACCAATGTTTTCTTTGTTTGGTTTTGAAATATGAGCATCAAACTTAATCGGATACCTTAAAATGATAAATATGAAGCAAAATACCAAATAAATTAATTAAAATTGATTCACAAGACTTTTTTAATTATAATAAAAATTTGCACGTTGAAAAAAATACGAAAAAATAAAATAAGATGAAAAATACATTAGTTATGTATGGAAATGCATTAAAATAATTAACTGAATATATAATCTGAATTTCATTATGCTTCTTAATAGAGGATATACATTTTAGAGGATATATATTTAATGGATCTTCATAATTTTTGGATGTTTTTCCAGACAATTTTCCAAAAAAGAAAATTTTAAACACTTAACCATCTCATATTTAAGAACAAATTACCTCTTCCATTTTATCAGTAAATCCAATTAAATTTTCCTGTATTTAAAACAAAAAAAAATCTTTCCACGAAATTAAATCAGTGAACTGTATTGTATTTTAATATATCAAATAGTGTATTCTTAATACACTAATACATTTCCCTTAATACTCCATGATTTTTTTAAGCCTTCAAACCGGTAACGCTAAATTACATTTTCTAAGAGATATGTAGAAAGCAAATGTATTGTAAAATTTTAATGGGTGATACAAATGTGCAGGTGTCACGGAAGCGCTTTGAGTCCTAACAAGTTTCATACATATTAATGAGTTTAATCTCTAACTCCGAAACATAATTTCATATTTCCACTAGAGTTTCTCTTCTGTTCATTTGAGTTCCCGCCTCTCAAAGAACAGCTAACGTCATATTACATTAGGTATGCACCTTTAGCGATCGCGAAATTTCTATGGATTTCCGGAGTTATGGGAGCATAGCATTCCCCTAACTTCGATTTTAAAGCACATGCGTAAATATCCTTCATTAAATATTCATTGGTTTTTGTTTTTGAGAGGCAAAAAAATTATATTTTCCTCCGAGGTGCAAATAAAACAAACGAAATAAGTACTTCTTGTCATTTTTTTCTCATACGTTCCCCGTAAGTGCTTCAGCGTGGATATGTTGAGAAAAAGCTGCGTCTGTATATTTTCTTACATACAAATAAATAGTAAGCTAAAGGTCCGTGTAAACAAACAGTTATTGTTATGATGAAGGACAATCTGAATTTTAAAAATGTCTTTTCTTTAGATATAACTAGCTGAAAACCCGCGCTTCGCTACGGAGTACATTGAAATTAAATACAACGGTCAATCTATGCAATTAATTCCAAAATATATATATATATATATATATATATATATATATATATATATATATATTTATAAATAAATACGACGATCAATGTATACAATTGATGTAAAAAAACATATTTATAAAAAAATCGTAAGGGATATTTTTATAGACAAAATAAAGTCCAATCGTCTGCCGCATTAGCAAGAAAGAAATATTTTTTTGTCTATTTTTTTTTTTTTTTTTTTTTTGCACGCGACGATAGATTTATTTAAAGTACCAGAAAAAGAAATCACGTGATCAGCATTTAATAAATTAAATTCTAAAAATTAATCTTTAAAAATTCACCAAAAATCAGCAAATGGAGGTAAAGATTCGAAAAAAATTTCATTTTGAAGGAATTTTTATGATCTTTCTCGTGATATAAATTTTATAACCCTCAAATTATTATTTTAAATGCAAACGTAAAAAAAGTTTAAAAAACAGCTTAAAAATTTAATTTTAAAAAATCTAAGAAGAATTTTTGAAAAATCTTTCTTAGTGCACCCCTACACTATTAGAAGAATCGCCATGCAAAATTTCAGCCCTTTAGGTCCAGCGGTTTGGTCTGTGCGTTGTATGTCAGTCAGTGAATGAATGAGTCAGTTACGGAACTGTTTTATATATATAGATTATTAAATAGTAAGCTGAAGATGCATGTAAATCAACAGTTCTTATTATGGGGAAAGACTTAATCTAAATTTAAAAAATACGAACTTCTCTGGTTCGATGCCCGTCGCTGCAAATCCATCGCCGTGTACATTAATAGCGACTGGTGCACGTAAAATCTGTCGTGGCTCCAAGTTCTCAAATTTTCCTCTGGAGTTGCAGGGGAAAGTGTTTTGGTCTCGTCACTTGACTCGGTTTTAAATTACGGGATCGGCTTGTAGGGGTTAATACTGGCCACCTATACGGTGCCCCCTTAAATGAATGGCCAGCAATCTCGGCAGAGTATAAATTGTATGGATTAAATTCTAAAAAAATTTCCATATGTAACAACAAATTTTAAAAATACTGCTTTTGAATCTTTCTTTAGATATAATTAATAAATAGTAAAAAAAGATGCACATAAATCATCAGTTATTGTTATAATGAAGGGCCTAATCTAAATTTGAAGAAACTTCATTTGAAACTGTCCTTAGATAAAATTAATAAATAATAAGCTAAATATGCATACATATCAACAGTTATTGTTATGATGAGTGACCTAATCTAAATTTAAGGGGACAAGGGATTTTCAAACTCATTTTTTGAAAATTTTCGATATTTTACTCTATATAAAAAAAGGAATCATTAATATTTTCTTTACTACATTGAAGGCACATGTAATTCACAAATAAGTTTTCTGTGGGGAAGATTATGAATTTTTTTTCAAAAAATTCTTCAAAATTGCTAGAATTTTTCAAAATGTTCCATGCGCTTTAATTTAAATCTGGTTTCTTCCAAATTTTACACGATTGTTAATTAACGAATTTGTCCCGAAACAGTGTATCCTTTTTTGAAACTACAAATATATTTCCAATTTATATACTACGAAATAAAGTAGAAATATGCAAAAACATGAAAAATTAACAGACATATTTTTAAAAAAATATTTTTCACTTTTAATTTATAGAAAAAATATTCAATTCACACGTATGTTTATACATATATGGTAAACCCTGTAATGAAAAATTGAGGATTTTTAAATCTATGGAATGCGCATGGAGCATATTGAAAAATTTTAGTATTTTTGAAGAAAATTTTGAAAAACAGGCATTGTTCTCCAAAAAAATCCTTATTTGGTATTCTAAGGGTCTTTAATGTAGTCAAAAAGAATATTAATTACTCTCATTCTGTATATAGAGTTGAAAATTAAAAATTAAAAATTTGAAGTTGAATGTCCCTTGTCCCCTTAAGAAACTGCTTTTGAATCTTTCTTTAGATATAATTAATAAATAGTAAGTTGAAGATGCATGTAAATCAACAGTTCTTATTATGGTGAAGGACCTAATCTAAATTTAAACAATACTGCTTTTGAATCTTTCTGTAGATATAACTAAGGAATAGTAAAATAAAATTGCATATAAATCATCAGTTATTGTTATAATGAAGGGCCTAATCCAAATTTAAAGAAACTGCTTTTGAAACTTTCCTTAGATAAAATTAATAAATAGTGAGTTGAAGATGCATGTACATCAACAGTTCTTTTTATGATGAAGGACAATCTAAATAAAAAAAATTGCTTTTCTTTAGATATAATTAATAAATAGTAAGCTGAAGATGCGTGTAAATCAAGAGTTCTTATTATGAGGAAGGACCTAATCTAAATTTAAGAAACTGCTTTTGAATCTTTCCTTAAAAATAATAAATAAATAGTAAGCTAAAAATACGTGTAAACAAACAGTTATTTTTAGAATGAAGGACAATCTAAATTTTAAAAAATTGCTTTTCAATTAATATAATTAATAAAAAGTAAGCTGAAGATGCGTGTAAATCAACAGTTCTTATTATGGTGAAACACTTAATCTAAATTTAAAAAATACGACTTTTGAATTTTTCTGTAGATATAACTAAGGAATAGTAAAATAAAATTGCATATAAATCATCAGTTATTGTTATAATGAAGGGCCTAATCTAAATTTAAAGAAATTGCATTTGAAACTTTCCTTAGATAAAATTAATAAATAGTAAGCTAAATATGCATATAAATCAAAAGTTATTGTTATGATGAGGAACCTAATCTAAATATGAGAAACTGCTTTTGAATCTTTCCTTAGATATAATTAATAAATAGTAAGAAAAAGATGCACATAAATCATCAGTTATTGTTATAATGAAGGGCCTAATCTAAATTTGAAGAAACTTCATTTGAAACTGTCCTTAGATAAAATTAATAAATAATAAGCTAAATATGCATACATATCAACAGTTATTGTTATGATGAGTGACCTAATCTAAATTTAAGGGGACAAGGGATTTTCAAACTCATTTTTTGAAAATTTTCGATATTTTACTCTATATAAAAAAAGGAATCATTAATATTTTCTTTACTACATTGAAGGCACATGTAATTCACAAATAAGTTTTCTGTGGGGAAGATTATGAATTTTTTTTCAAAAAATTCTTCAAAATTGCTAGAATTTTTCAAAATGTTCCATGCGCTTTAATTTAAATCTGGTTTCTTCCAAATTTTACACGATTGTTAATTAACGAATTTGTCCCGAAACAGTGTATCCTTTTTTGAAACTACAAATATATTTCCAATTTATATACTACGAAATAAAGTAGAAATATGCAAAAACATGAAAAATTAACAGACATATTTTTAAAAAAATATTTTTCACTTTTAATTTATAGAAAAAATATTCAATTCACACGTATGTTTATACATATATGGTAAACCCTGTAATGAAAAATTGAGGATTTTTAAATCTATGGAATGCGCATGGAGCATATTGAAAAATTTTAGTATTTTTGAAGAAAATTTTGAAAAACAGGCATTGTTCTCCAAAAAAATCCTTATTTGGTATTCTAAGGGTCTTTAATGTAGTCAAAAAGAATATTAATTACTCTCATTCTGTATATAGAGTTGAAAATTAAAAATTAAAAATTTGAAGTTGAATGTCCCTTGTCCCCTTAAGAAACTGCTTTTGAATCTTTCTTTAGATATAATTAATAAATAGTAAGTTGAAGATGCATGTAAATCAACAGTTCTTATTATGGTGAAGGACCTAATCTAAATTTAAACAATACTGCTTTTGAATCTTTCTGTAGATATAACTAAGGAATAGTAAAATAAAATTGCATATAAATCATCAGTTATTGTTATAATGAAGGGCCTAATCCAAATTTAAAGAAACTGCTTTTGAAACTTTCCTTAGATAAAATTAATAAATAGTGAGTTGAAGATGCATGTACATCAACAGTTCTTTTTATGATGAAGGACAATCTAAATAAAAAAAATTGCTTTTCTTTAGATATAATTAATAAATAGTAAGCTGAAGATGCGTGTAAATCAAGAGTTCTTATTATGAGGAAGGACCTAATCTAAATTTAAGAAACTGCTTTTGAATCTTTCCTTAAAAATAATAAATAAATAGTAAGCTAAAAATACGTGTAAACAAACAGTTATTTTTAGAATGAAGGACAATCTAAATTTTAAAAAATTGCTTTTCAATTAATATAATTAATAAAAAGTAAGCTGAAGATGCGTGTAAATCAACAGTTCTTATTATGGTGAAACACTTAATCTAAATTTAAAAAATACGACTTTTGAATTTTTCTGTAGATATAACTAAGGAATAGTAAAATAAAATTGCATATAAATCATCAGTTATTGTTATAATGAAGGGCCTAATCTAAATTTAAAGAAATTGCATTTGAAACTTTCCTTAGATAAAATTAATAAATAGTAAGCTAAATATGCATATAAATCAAAAGTTATTGTTATGATGAGGAACCTAATCTAAATATGAGAAACTGCTTTTGAATCTTTCCTTAGATATAATTAATAAATAGTAAGAAAAAGATGCATACATATCAACTGTTATTGTTATGATGGAGGGAATAATCTAAATTTTAATAACTGCTTTTGAAACTTTCCTTACTTATAATGAATAAATAGTTAGCCAAATATGCATATAAATCAACAATTATTGTTATGATGAAGGACCTAATCTAAAAATTAGGGCGTTACTCATAAAACTGCCCATCTGGCGATGGTGAGATAAAATAAATTATTACGATTATTATAAAAAAAATAAGAAATCTAAATATTTATGCTGACATCCTGACTGCATTATTATCCTGACAAAATAATATAGATCATGCATAAATATTGTAAATGCACGAACAGAAATTTTCGCCTCCAAACTACTAACATAAATTGGGAATAACTTCTTAAATTAACTTTATTCTGACAATGTGAGAGAAAAAATATTTTTGTGTATCACAAATAAATAAAAAAAAGGGAGCGTTTCATCAGAAAGGAATCTCACAAAGAATTTGTTATTTCTTGAAACTATTTCGGAGCACTTTATAGAAGAGTTAAGTCAGATTTGGGAATTTTTCATGTGTCGTCAAAAAGATTCTTGCTTTATAAATAAGTTTCTTAGTGAAATGAAAATGTATTTTATGTTTCTAAATCCCTTGTAGACATAATTTTGTATCAAAAACAATTCTTCTGATACAAGTAATATTATAATTAAAATATAAATACCCGATTGAATGTAATATATTTATTCAAAAATATTTAAGAAGTGTTGCGTATGTATATAATATTGGTAAAATATGCATGCATATTATAAGCATACGGATGAATATTTATGTAAGACGAAAATTAAATAAAAAAGTCTTACTCTAAATTCAAGATTATATGGTTATCATATTTATCATTTAAAAAGAGTTTTTCAGAGTTTATGAAGATAAGTATATTTATTCTATTAATACGATGAAAATGTTATTGCTGTAGCACTACAAACAAGTAACGCATTATAACGACATTATAACATTACTGCGACATATAAATAATCTTTCATTGATATAAATTTTATCAATTACTGACGCTCGATATGACAGGTAAAATATTTACCAATACTTACTAATGTCTATAAAATTGGTACTGATAATTACTTGATCAGTCCCAATGAAAAGAAAAATGTACCTCTATAAAATAAAACAAAACATATTTAACCGTGAAAGATAATACTCAGCAACTGTACATAGTTATAAACATCATACATTGGGGTTCCTGACTCCATAGCGGCTCTCCAGTAAATTCGTCAACACAAATCAAGTTATTATTATTTTCTCATTCAAGAGATTGTACATCTTTCATTTAACTTAAAAGACAAGGATATCACCTTACACTGGATTCCAAGTCAACGTAAACGAAATGCCTGAGAAGATGTCGAGTCTGTCCTCTGAACTCATTCAAACTCTTTTTCTGAGATTTTCCTCTTTAGATGTTTTAAACGGTATTAAAACAGAAGCTAGAGAGATTTAGTTCAAATCCTGGAATAGTACTGGTATGCAGAAACATCTCTTTTGTTACGAGCGAAAATCAAAGGATCTTGTACATTTTAACAAGGTTTCAGAATGGTTGGCAGATTTGCAGCCAAATCAAGAATTGGACATATTTTCAAGCAGTATCTGTTTATATTTCAACTTGTGGATTCATATAAATGTCTAGTTTACTTGATGGAAAAAGAGACTCTTGAACACATTTTGTTTTTGTGTTTTGAACAGGAGAAAACTCTTTTACAGAAACTTTGACTAATTTTTGGGCCCCATTATCAGTTGTATATGTCTTTACAAACCCCTCTTCCATGTCAGTTGCTTTTCATGTTTATAAAAAATACTGTGAAATTGGATCTATAGCCCAAGAAGTTTATTCCTTTAAAATAATAAACAAATGTTAATTTGCATAGCTTTTAGGATCCTAGAATGGGAAAAAAACATGGTGTGTATGATCTATGCATACGGATATATGTGTGAATTTGGTAATAACTAAGCCTACTGATATGTGTATGCATTTCGTACTACAAAGCTGCAGAAAGAAATTCAGGGTTTTAACGTAGGATTACGTTCCTCAATAACGGTCCTCCGGAAAGAAAAAAAATCAGAGTCCGTCGCGACTTATAATTTTGGCAGCGTGCCAAACCCAGTAGCTGTAAACAGTTACACAGAAAAGTACCAAAATGGGTCAAAAAGAAAAAGAAAAGAAAAGAGGTAAGCAACGATAAGTAACCCTACATTAATAACCCGCGGTAGTTCCGTTAGATGAGACTACCTGAAATATTTTTTTATTTATAATTTGTTGATATTCTGACACTAAAAACATGACCAGATAATTCTAAATATGACTAAACGTATGGAGACATATATATATATAAAAGTATATATATATATATATATATATATATATATATATATATATATATATATATATATATATGTGTGTGTGTGTGTGTGTGTTATGAGGAGAACGGTCGCCGGTCATTGCACTGAAGATGCCGCAACCCCATACCACGGTGAAAATATTTTAGTTACGCTGGATTACTAGAACAATACTCTGGCCGGAAGAACTAGACGATGACACAAGCTTCTCGAAACGACATATTTATTTAATCGCTGGCGACTCCGCCGGGATGAATGCAGCAGGGGAAAGTGCAGAAGTGCATGCTTATTTTGGACGCTAGAACTTATATAAACTTCATTCCATCACGTGGCAAAAAGGCGTGATTTAATAGCCGATTGGTTTAATGTTGGTGTTGTTGCGCAGTTCTGATCTAAATTTGTATGGACGCCGCACCGCGTTTAATTTCGTTAAAAAGTCAGCCATCTTTAATAATATCGCCTGAGGTTACAAAGGCTATTACAGTGGTATTTCTATCTAAGTTTTACTGGGATGACAATACTAGAATTTGGGAATATCTTTTGGAATTTAACACGAATTCCCAAGGGGAAATAAATAATTTAAGAGATTAAAAAGGGGTATGTAATTTTGAATACTAAAGTGAAGAATTAATAGTTTTTAAATGTTAAGAGTATTGAATTAAGAAATCACTAGTTTTTTAATATTATATATATATATATATATATATATGAATGTGTGTGTGTGCTATGAAAAAAGTTTATATTTGTAGACACAAAAGTTTTACATTTTTTACAGAAAATTTATTCAAACGTTGTTCATGTGTGAGAAAGTCCCCTTTCAACAAATGAAAATAAGGCAACTGGGCACATCAAAATAATAATTCAATGTTTACCACAAACTCACCAAAGTTTTAACCTTCAAAACACAAGTATGCGTTAAAGCACTATGATAACTATGCATATTGATCCAATTGACTCTAAACGATATTGTAACAAAAATCGAAACTGTCTCGCAAACAGGGAAAAGTATCACAAAAAAAAAAGCTTGAGACAGCAGAAACGTTACCTGGAATCGGGACAGTCACGAACTGTATTGAATAGGATTTATTTCCCGGCATGAATCATTCAGGGTACAAAAAGTAATCTTCCTAATAGTGTTTCATGGGAGGCTTCCATATACTTAAGATCGAACATTTTCATTGCTTTTCAAGTGATAATAAATGTACACGGATTTAGACAGTGAACATTTGTTTCCGGTGTTTATCTTTGGGAAAACGAAATGGAGTAAAAATAAGGATATAAAGATATTTTTTCCAGTCATGTTTACGTTTTCATAACATAAAGAGATGTCAGACAAAATATGTACTATCGTACACTGTAGAATGTTCTTCAACTGAAAGTTAAAACTGTAACCTATGGAATGCGAAGTTAAAAGGTGCATAGGAGGAATATTTTAGACAAATTTGCAGTGTTGATATCTTCATTTACAATAGACCGTAATATTTATACAGTTGAACCCCGTTATAACGAACTTCAAGGGACAAAAGGTTTTGTTCACTATATCCGAACCGTTAAGAAAAATGCGAGAGTTCATAAAATGTATAACTCATTAGTTGTAATGTGTATTCAATAATGATGCATTAAAAAATTATAAAATCTATTAAAAATGATCATTAATGAATTAAATCGAATAAAATCGATTACAATAAACTGACACAATACTAAATAAATTGCGTACAATAGTAAAGCGGTGAGACTAAAATTTTCGTTCGTTATATCCGTGAGATCATTATATACAGGTTTCGCTAAAACGGGGTTCGACTGTATATATATATATATATATATATATATATATATATATATATATATATATATATATATATATATATATATATATGTATATATACAGAGGCTGTTCACACATTTTTTAGACGATGTATATTGTATTCACACAACTAAATTACATAAAATTCTTGTGTTTTAAATGTTCTATTTGACATCCCTTATTCTGAACTATCTTTCGACACCGCAATTTCCAGGATAATAATGCCTTTTGAAGTGTCAGAAGAGGTATTCTATCCCATTCCTCCTGAACAGCTTTCCAGAGTCCTGTAAGGGTTTTGGGACGACGTTTGGATAATGCAGATTTTAAAAGTCCGAAAGCACAAAAATCCATAGGTGATACATCGGGAGATTTAGTAGGGATATCAGTGAAGGGTATGGCCTTGATACCATTTTTTTGTTCCATTTCTTTCAGGAAATTTACAGTGGATTTTGATGTGTGACTGCTAGCTTTGTCCTGATGGAGTCTCATAGATTGATGGCACTGTGGGTAAAGCGATGGTATTTCATTCAGAAAAATTGGCGATAAAATATGTTCCTGATAGTATTTGGAGTTAATCTTGACATTTTTTTCCACTCTCTTTATTTTTACTTGCCATTATAAGAAAAACCAGCAACAATCATGAATCCCTTAGAAAAACTTTCTTTCGATTCTTTGAACCATGTACTTAAATTTTTTTCTCCCCTTTTATGATAATAAATGGCTCTTTTTTGTTGCAATCATTTAAATACACCCATGATTCATCAATTGTGACAATTGTTTTCCATTTTTCTTTGGATAAGTGTTTCTTATATAGAATTCTGCAGCGTGTCCTGCGTTCAGCGATATGATTTGGAAGAAGACGATGCACATTGCGTTTTTTCGCTTTCTTAAGATTTAAATCAACGTTTATCATTTTGTTTACAGCGGACACCGAGCAATTTAATGATTTTGCAACTGTCCTTTGACTAGGGGGATTTTCTTTTAACATTAAACAAGTACCTTTGCAATAGTCGAAGATGTCCGTTTTTTTCTTGGATACTTGTTTGGAATTTTTGTCCCACTTGAAGCTCCAATTTGACGTTTTTTCCTTTCTTGTTGACGATATTACCTATGGACGCTTTAGATATCACAAAACCATGACTCTCACATCGTTTTTGGATAACGGAGTATGCATATATCTCTTCGGAAAGAGCATAAATGTAGCCTTCGAACCACTGCTTTGTTAAAAACGCCATTTTGAAAAAACAAAACTTTCAAGCCACAGACGATAATTTTGACTTTTAATAACATAGTACAATTGCAATTATTTCTTTTGCAGCAAACGATTTTTTATTACCGCTTACCAAAATCGTCTAAAAAATGTGTGAACAGCCTCTCTCTCTCTCTCTCTGTCTCTCTCTCTCTCTCTCTCTCTCTCTATATATATATATATATATATATATATATATATATATATATATATATATATATATATATATATATATCCCTAAAGGAGAGACAGAGAGTAAACAGCCTGTAAATTCACAAATTACAAGTCATTTGTATAAGTTCCAACATAAATAGTAATAATTTCAAAGCACAATATTTAATCATTAAAATATATTATAAGAGACGAATACGACAGTTTAATCGAGAAAAGACCACACTTGTGTAATGTCAAGCGAAAAAAAAAAGATAATCCATTATTTGAGGAAAACAAATTGTGTAAGAATATAGGTCAGGAAATATTGAATAAAATCTTTCCCGATTTCTTGGTGCTTTCGACTCAATGTCCCTATATCTAAAAATAGCAGTGCCCCAAAGAATAATTGATTCAATGCACATGAGAGGTGTTTCTTGAGGTAAATAAAAATATTCTTCTATCGCAAATATCGGTTTTCAGCCCAAATAAAAGTTCAGCACTGTGTTAGATCGCCGTGAAAAATTTGAGTATGCACATAAATATTTTTACTTAGGTTAATTGACATTTACGATTGTGTTTAATATGATCGCCATCATGGAAGTAAATAAATATGTGAATGAATAAAAGCAATATATATATATATATATGTGTGTGTGTGTGTGTGTGTCTGTGTGTGTAAGTAATATCCCCATTCCATCACGTCCTTAAATTACAACCTGAAAGGGAAGAGTAGGTCATATTTACATGGCTAAAGCTGTACTCAGCCTGAAAGGAATAAAAATTAGATTTAAATGCAATCGAGCCAAACTTCTTAGTATATCGTTTATTAGAGGTAAAATACATCCGTTCATTCCAGAAGAACGGCTCGGAATAATATCACCTTTCAGCATGAAGTGCGAGAGGGCGAAAAAAACATGTGGCTACTATTTATAGGGTCAGTAGATTTAGGGGTCTCGAGAAGCTAAACTACTCCTGAATTCGGACATACACACGTGTAGAAAAATAAAGGCATGTGTTTCATGGGAAGTTCTGTGGCCAAGGGTTTTAAAGCGATAAATTAATATTACTGGGGGATAGATTTGGGAACGGTAATTTAACTGCTAGAATGGAGGTATAATATTAAGTTATTACACACACACACACACACATATATATATATATATATATATATATATATATATATATATATATATATATATATATATACCGGGTGTGCAAAAAGTTTGTATAAACTTTAAAAATTCATAAAAACCGGAAAAATTAGCCAAAATAAAAAAAGTTTTGCGGGGTTAGCATCGCTAGGTGACAGAATTTTTTTTTAAGACAGGAAAAAAAAATAACTCAAAAAACAGCTGACAGGTGACGCTTGCGTACACAAGTCGAAAAAGGATATGCAATTAACGGAAAGAATGCTTCTAAATCGTTTAATACAGTGGTAGGTGTTCCACATGATCTCCACCACAGGGGATAATACATTGCAGGCGAGTCACAAATCCAGCAACGGCAGAGTGCAGCAGGTCTGAATACATACAAGACACCTCTCGGCTGATCGCATCTTTCAGTTCCAACAGATTGGATGGACCAGATAGATACACCCGGAGATGATACACCCCTTTGACTTGTGTACGTCACCACCATCTGTCGGCTGTTTTTTTTAGTTTATTTTTTTCCTGCCTCAAAAAAAAACCGTGACCTAGCGATGCTAACAATGCAAACCTTTTTTTTAGTTTGGTTATTGTTTTTATGAATTTTTAAAGATTATACGGACTTTTTTGCCCACCCGGTGTATATATATATATATATATATATATATATATATATATATATGTGTGTGTGTGGTCATCTCAATTTTTTCCGAAATTTTTTTCTATGGTAAATGGTATCATCAGGTAATTTGTTACTATAAAAAATATATTGCATTTCTTCAAAAATATATTGTATTCCTTCAATTCTCTTAAATAATCTGATCTTTTAGAATCTAATACACTCATTGAGCTATAAAGATCTTTACAAAATAAACTTGAAAGTGTGCCTCCAAATAAATTTACCTCATAAAATTTTATCACAGTTGAAAGGAGCTCACTTGAAAGATTGACTTTGAAGTATGTATTCGTGACAATGTACGCAAAATATTAGCATAGAATGGTAGGTAATCGCTCTTTCGGAGGATAATCTCGAAAGGTAATTGTGAGAGATGATAGTAAAGTAGTCGAAATAAGTTTAAAAAGGGTGGTTTTGTGAAATACCTGTAAATCAGCAGCAGTGGCACTACCAGGCATATATTTTGGCAACATTCAGACACAAGATAAACACTCGCGAATCAGCTTCAATATTAAAGTGCTCTGCTAGAATTAAACACTTCTAAGTATGTAGGCTAAATCATGACCCGCCATCTCGGTTCTCGTGGATTCTCCCATTAGAACTTTTTTTCCATTTGGGCGCCTAATCTCTAAGTCTGAGTGGGACAGAACAAGCCAGCTTTCTTGCTGCAAATCAAGTGACAACTGAACCCTCATTTTAAGATTTGTTTACTATTGTTTATAGCTATTTCTAATTGCAATTATCTATCTGTATCACAAATGTTGTTGAATTAAAAAGCGTCCTTCAGCGAAATCCTACTTTTAATAATTGCGTCTGTGATATCATGACATATTTGACAAACTAATATTATGTGCATCGTGAATGAAACGAAGAAACAAGTGCCAGAAATGTAATTTCCACAACTTAACTCTTATGTAAAATGTCACTATACCAAATTACATTTCTACTGCTTTATTTTGCAAAGTATATTTCTTAACAGAATGACCTTCATTTTAAAACTGCAATGTACTAGTATTTATTTCAGCAAGAAAACAAATTTTCAGCTATCGCTTATTCTCAGAGGTATTTCATTTTATTTCCCGGAGAGTTATATTTGAAGGGAACTTCAGTTTAAATATAAGCTTTGCAATCTTATATAGAATGTTGAAATAAATAATACTGAGTTTTCTTTACTTCTTATTTCTAACAAGAGTTACAGAAAAGAAAAGTTTTAGATGTAGTATTCTGATATGAATCTACTGTTATAGTTAGATTTCAGCGGGAATTCCGAGATATATAAATACTGAAAGAAACCGAATGGGTATAGTTATCATTCCAACAGTGAATTTATTTTCTCTGGTGATAAAGAAATGTATACGGAAAGTAACAACGTATGATGATATAATATTTACAGACTTTTTTGAAGGAAGTATGATATCACCAATTTTAAAACTTGTATTTACGACTGCTACAAAATTTATATTAGTGCATTTAGTTAACATATTTTATATTACTAATTAAGAGTTTTGGTCTGAATAAATAAAGTCTAATTATCACATCTGAATTGTAAATAATGAAATGCACCTGAAAAAAATGTTGGCAGCATATTTTATTTATTTTAGTGATAGTCTGATTTTCGAGTAAATGCTGATTAATTATCAATCACAAGTGGAGATTCAAGTTTTCATTCTAAACAGAAATAGAGAGTTCTTTTAGATCAGTCGGGGTACTGACATATTTTACTGCGGCCTGTATATTGCCATTTCAATATACATCCAATTAAACTGCCTGTATATTAAAATGGGCTTCCTTCAATTCGTTATCTTGAAACTATCCTAAAATCAGGAAAACTAACCAACACAATAATGCATTTGTCGTTTAAGGAATTTATATATCAGAGACATATAAGCATTTGCCTAAATTAAAGCATAACGGTCAAATTTTATGACCCTAAAAAATACAAATTTACAGAATGAATTGAAGAATTGACAACTATCAGGTATTCTTTCCAAACTTTCCGTGTAATTATTTAATGTATGTACTTAAACAGGGTAATCCTAGAATATAAAGTTAAGGATTACTGCGATCCTAGAAAAAAAAGGTATATATATATATATATATATATATTTCGGCTTCGACAGTTATGGATGCATATATTTCAACAAGAGTTATTTTTTTTTACAACATGTGACAAGTTACTCAAAAGTGATAAGAACTCATCTCTTAAAATTGCTTAAGACATTTATTATTGTATTCGTTTAGGTCTTAGACCAAGAATCTTAATACATTTTTAATATTATTTTTCTTTTAAAATTAATCTTTTCTGGCAAAGATGCCAGAAAATATTTTTTTAATATTATTTTTCTTTTTGTAGATATGAAGTTAATAACATGTTAATGAAATGGTAATACAAATGCCGATATCAGTATAAATTACAGCAAAATGCTATGCATAACATGGAACTAAAAATCTCTTCCACGAGAAATTTTCCTTCGGAACTTTAGTTAATTTCATCCTTTTGAACCAGATAAATATTTAAAGTTTGGAAACTGTGGCATATAAACGAATTTTAACTTTAAGTTGTTACATTTACTCACGAATCTGTGATGATGAATTGCTGAAGTCATCTTCCTCTTTAGCCATCTAATAAAGCAAGTTTATAATTCATTTAAATTCCGCGGTATTGTAAGGAAATGAGATATGTTGATAATGACCTTAACTTTATCGCTCTTTCCGTTTACATGGATCCCGTGATACATTTTGCTGATTCTGCCTCAATAATGCATGACCCTGGAGCACGCTAGCAACTTAAATGTAATTTTAAGAAGCAGAGAGAATTTATAATGATTTAATGGTACAGAAGACTTTAAATACTGAAAATTTATTTCTTCTTAAATTTGAAATTCTGCTGATGCTGCAAAAAGAAATTGTAGGACTATAAGTAGTTTTAATGATCCAGAAAATAATTCAGTAATGGAAAAATTTACTTAAAATGTTAAAAATTCTTTATATACCTATGGTGCCCGGTATAAAGGGCATTAGTCAGAAAAAGTGATTTTTAGATATTTGTTAGTAATGATTTAAAAAAATCTTTTGGCTTGTTAAAAAGGCTATCAATGTTGTTTACAAAAGTACGTTACTTCGTACAAAAGACTCAAGTCGAAATTATTGTTCTGCGATTGGTATAAAAGCCATTAACTTGGTATAGTATTTAAATCACTGCTTTTGACTTAAGGCTTTTATACTGGGCACCATATATATATATATATATATATATATATATATAACGAGGAAAAAAATAGGAAGAACTGACATTCAAGAAAAGAATAAGTTCTTTCTATCATATATATGATATGTAAACTATTCGCTTATAATGAATCTAGGAAAGTAAAGTATAGTCATTACGCATTTAATTTTCAATTAATTTTTAATTAACACATAAAAAGTTCATTTCCATTCGCAAGGGATTTCAATTTTAACGTCTTGATTCCATAACTGTTGCCATTCGTAGAATAGTTTCAACTAAAATATACTTTAAAATTTTGCTTATTATGTTGTCCATAATGATTCCTGATTATTTTGCTAGGAGTTCTAACAAATAGCCTGATTATAACTTCATTTCCTTGATTTCAAGTCAAGGTGTAAGTAAATTAATGTAATCAAGTAAATTAATGTGTTAAAATATCTGACTCAGATACCAGGAAAAACATTTGTATGATTGAATTTTTTTTCAAATGCAACTAGGAAAAAGTTAATCAGTTATTGATGAAGAATAATGTAAGGAATTTCACTTACTCTATCGCACAGGAACATGATGATATATATTTAGGTCCGAGGGAACAATTTGCTCGGAACTAAATAATTTTAACACTGGCTTTTGCTATTAACATTCCTACTCTGTGGATATACTGCTGCTTCCAATTTTTGCGCTATTCATAACTAAGCGAAATACTTAACAAGTTTTCGCTCGAGTCTTTTTAATTTGAAAACTGAAATTCAAGCAGTGTCTCCCGTATAATGTGAAAAATATTTGAACTGAACCTCTTAAACTCATGTATTCTCAGCGATATTTATGTTTGTTTGTGAAGAAGGCATGCGGGTTGGAACTATGAAGTATATTTTCGTTTAAAATAGTACTGTTGATAGTAGCTTCCACATTTCTGTGTAACAGTTTGAATGTCCTTGCAATGCATTTGTTTCTTAGCGGAAAGTTTCGGTGTCATAATGTCTTTAACTGAGGCAGTTGGGAGCATTGGGAGTGTTTGTGAAACCTTGTTCTCTCATATATAAACACACATACATACACACGCACACAAACATACAAAAAAACAAACACAAACACACACACACACATATACATATATATATATATATATGTGTGTGTGTGTGTGTGTGGCTGGGTACAAGAAGTGCCTAAGTCAGTTTTTTCTAAGATGACTTTGTTTGCTCATGTCTCCTTTAAAATATATTATTTTTAATACCCGAGTCTCTACAATGGTTTAGAAAACATTTTTAAAGCATCGAACAGACTTGGGTACTTCTTACATTGAAAATAATATTTTTTAAAGAGACATAAGCAAACAAAGTCATCTTGCAAAAAAAACTGACTTAGGCACTTCTTGTACCAAGCTATATATATATATATATATATATATATATATATATATATATATATATATATATATATATACAACTAAAAGTCTTCTAAGGCGGTCACACACATTTGCACTGCACAGTATTCAGGGGGAAAACGAGTGATTTATGGGAAGCGCTCTGCAGAGCTGCTCTGCAGCGATCCTCCCCTCAGTCGGTTTTTCTACAGATCATCAAATAGATTCGAGGGACCTTGGGGGGAGGACCGTGACTAATCGACCCCCAAATGTGTCAACAGGTGTCGGGGGGATGCGTACTGTAGAATTGTCTAGATGTGTGTGACTGCAGCATTAAATTCATTTGTTCTCATCGATATTTATGTTTGTTCGTAAAGAAGGCATGGCAGGCAGAACGTAAAAGATGTATTTTCGTTTAAAATAGCACCATTGATAGTTACTTCCGCATTCCTATATAGCAGCTTGAATATCCTTGCCACGGATTTGTTTATTAGCGGTAAGTTACACTGTCGTAATGTCTGTTACTGAAACGGAAGATTTCAGTATTTGTAACACTTTGTTTCTAATACTAGCAAGAATAAAGTGATTGAGTGTAATCTGAAGTAACTCTGATCTTTAAAATAAATAATAAAATCTCGTCAGGAGTACAACAAAGAGATTTGAGAAAGTCATAAAACATTTTTTTATGTCACAGACAACAACACTTTTTGATATTATAAAGCTGCTTTCATTAAGTCACGGCAAAATTATTTGTATATTTGTTCGCAGTATCTTCTGCTTCATTCTTATGAATTTTTTTCCTCTTTTTACAGAAAAGTAGAAAAATCTAATGACAAACAGGCAAAAAGCTGTAATATACGCTTAATGAATGTTCGACACAAATTTAATTATAAAAACTTCATTCTAAACTGTTTTTGCACGCAAACTGAAACAAATATTTAAACGATGCAGTTTTAACTTAAAAACATAATAATAAAAAAATTAATTAATTAAATAATATATATATATATACATACATACATAAATTCATACATACATACATACATAATACATTCATACACAAACAAACAAACAAACAAACAAACAAACACACACACACACACACACACATATATATATATGTGTGTGTGTGTGTGTGTGTGTGTGTTTGTTTGTTTGTTTGTGTATGAATGTATTATGTTTGAATTTATATATATATATATATATATATATAATAAACTAACAATACCTCAGGTGACAAAATTACAGATATTACCATACAGACAGTATGTCACAAGGAATAAATATCTGATTGAAATTAAATCTTTTCAATAATTTGCAGATTTCCAAACAAGGATAACAAAGTGTAGAATGCTGTAAAGTTAAACACAAAATAAAACAATACCAAAGTAAACACCGGTATCTCAGAAAATTTAAATTAAAATGATAAATTTCGGGTTATATAAAGAAAATATATTTTATCCTCGCCTTCATTTCCTGGAAAGAAACTTCTGCTAATAAATTATGCATCGAGCATTAGCTGGCATTTTTCAAACTCTAGCGTTGCTCTAGGAAATGCCCCCTTTTTATTTATTTATTTTTTTTTTTAACTTTTCATGTTTTGAATAAATACTCGCTCTTATGATTTTATCATAGAGTAATTAATTATTTTTAAGATCACACTTCATAAATACTAATCTGTCAATATATCTTCCTTTATGTAAGAGATGCGATAAAAATAACAATTTTCAGCGTTTTGGCTATAATTAAAGGCAAAGCGTAAATGTCCCAGTGGACAATGTATCACAGCAGATGCCTTTGCCTCTTCCCTGCAAGCTAATAAAGCTTCATGAATATTTATAGCTTTAATCTTCCTAGTGGCGAACGCGATTTCAAATTTCTAATGCAGTTTCTCATCTGCTTACTAAAGAGTGTTATCTTCATCCGATTACGCCGGTTGTTTACATTTAGAGTGATGAAGTGCCTCGAAATTTGTTGGGAAAAGCCGAGGTTAACAATGAAACAAGGGTTTTGATTTTTAAAGGTGCGATTTCCCGCTCACTAATTATTTTGAGATCAGTTTTAGAAGATGCCCGGAGCTTTTAGTTTTCAGGTCCTAGAGCGGAAGAGGGGGGGGGATTTTTACTTAAATCACGCGGTACTTTAAATGACTGACTCAAAAAATAAGATCTGTTTAAAATATATATATACATATGCCATATTAAATAATTATATAAGTTAGAACATAAAACGGAAAACTAAAACATGAAAAGAGACTAAATTAAGAAGACAATTAAAATATAACTTGTTGATACTTTCCCTTCAACATCAAAACGTTATTTCCAACGCTATATATATATATATATATATATATCGTCGGTGTTCTGTAAAAATGGCGAATATGTATGTTAATCTCTATGGGTATTAGCCCTTTTTCAAGTACACCGACGATATATATTTCTCTCTCTGTAAATTTAACACTAGTGTTTATTTTATTTTTTTTTTCAAGTTCTGTCGACTAATATGAATTCTGTAGTTGCACATCTAAAAGTTCCTATCACTTCTTACGGTTCTGTTTGATATGCAGATACGTCCAACATCCTTTAGCAAGCAGCAAAATCGTAAATCAGAATCCTTAAAAAACCGCTTTTAAGGTCTGGTAACTGAAATATTAGTTAGACTTTTTAGGCACTTAAAAACTCAGCTGTGTCACCTGGAGTCGTGTTGCTTTAGTGTTCCAAGGGTGATATCTGGAGGGCTCGTACCATTTCCTTCCCATTGACCTCGTTTTTTCCGAATATTTTCGGTTAAAAGTACTTTTAATTTAATAAAATCATAGCGACCCCCTAGAAAACACTTCATTTCTCCCAAAGATGTCTTAACCCTCAAGTTAAGATTTTCTCAATAAAGTATTTCATCATTCAAGGGGGCGTTAACCTTAATCGATCGTCTGGGATTGTGAGACTTAAAAGTTTATGTTTTATCACTAAATTTTCATTTGTCATTTCCAAGTGTGTCTAGCTTTTATGGGTTGCCAAGCAATGTAGCATCAGCTGTCAGGACAGTTGACGCTGTGTTACCACTTTTCATTTCATTGTTATCAGAGATAATATGTTTAGAGTGAACCATCCGAGCAATGCTGTTAATATCTTTGTAGCTAAATTTCTACTATTGAGTCTATTTTATTCCACAGGGCATTTCATTCCCTCCACCCACTGACATCGTTAAAGGACTTTCCGGTCAACGGATTTAACGTACCCCTATCCGGCTCAATCACGAATGTATTAAAAGGCGTTAGTCGAGACTGGAGCTGAGCCTTCCCGCCTTCCCGCCTTCCCCAGTCCGAAACATAAAGCACTGCCTCTACGCTGCCTCGGGTCCAGTTTAATTTATTACGCTTTGATAAGTTCCTTGCATACATGTAACATAAATTATGATATATATATATTTTATATATATATATATATATATATATATATATATATACATGGTGGTCATACAGAAACTTTATATGGACATCCAGCGGCTGTTCCGTACAACCGATCGAGATGAGATTTCAGATATAGTTATTCAGAGGTATGTGCTCAGGATTCTGTGAACGGCCACCAAGTGGCGCTCACGGTTACGGTTATAGGTACAGAAACTCGAAATTTTCAAATAGCAACACCCATTTTTTAACATCGCAAAATGCTCAGAGCATGCAAAAATCCTAAAAAGCATTGGAATTGTATCACAAATTGTATTACAAAAAACGGACGCGTTATGCGTGCACAAACAGCTCTGCGAATGGATAACAAAAACACGATCATAGAGCTTTTTATCGGAAGCTTTTTATCAGAGAGCTTATTTTCTACGCTGAATATCTGACGAACGGCGTTCTGTGATTGGTTTCTAGCCTCTGTCATATGCAAATTTCCTTTGTGAGCCCCGATCGTGTCTTTGTTGGCCGTTCGCAGAGCTGTTTTTTTTTTTTTTTTTTTTTTTTTTTTTGCGTACTTAACGCGTCTGTTTTTTGTGATACACGTACCGTTCCAACGCTTTTTAGGGTTTTCGCATGCGCTGAGCATTTTGCGGCGGGAAAAAGTGGGTGTTGCTATTTGAAAATTTTCGAGTTTCTATACCTATAACCGTAACCGTGAGCGTCATTGTGTTGCCGTTCTCAGAATCCCGAGCACATACCTCTGAATAACTATATCTGAAATCTCATCTTGATAGATTGAACGGTCGGAAAACGGAACGGCAGCTAGAGGTCACTATATCAGCAAAGTTTCTGTATGACCACCTGGTATATATATATATATATATATATATATATATTCATGGCGCAACAGTCCACTGTGGACCAAGGCCGCAGGTGCCCATTTCAGCTTTCTTGACCGTTGGTTGGGGTGCCATACAGCATACAGTCAGGTGGTCAACCTGACGTGGGTTTAGTTCCCAAGAATGCTAGGTCCTCATTTTATCGACCCACTCAAGGGATGAATAGCTGAGTCGACCTTGCACAGTACCAGGATCGAACCCTGGACATGTGGCGTGGCAGCTTGACGCTTTTAACAACTGCACCAAAATATTATTTTTAATGTAAGAAACACCCAAGTCTGTGCAATGGTTTAGAAAAATCTTTTAAAGCATCAGACAGACTTGGGTACGTTTTATATTGAAAATAACGATTTTTTAATGATACGAAAGCAAACAAAGTCATCTTGGAGAAAACTGACTTAGGCACTTCTTGTACTAAGCCACAAGTGCCAAGAGCTACATGAGTTAAAAAACCAATTTATAAAAAAAATATTAAATAAGTATATACACTTTTATAATAAAATTCCTATGTTTCCCTTTTCAAACTGTTTCAACGTTTCTAAAAATAAAATGAAAAATATCCGCTTTTAGCCATCAAGCAGGATCAACGTTTACTGATGCACCGTAATCCCGTTTGCCCATGGGAGACTTTCACGCATCACTACGCACAGATAACTTTTTCAAACGAGTCTTTTGTACGGAAGTAGGGTGAAAATCCCTAATTCGATAAAGTCGTATTTTAAATACGGTATTTTTGGCCTGGCATAGAAAAAAAATTGCTTGAACTGGTTCGGATCAACTAATCAGATGCAAGAGACGATCGACACCGTAATTAAAGACGGCGGTAGCTACGCACTGCTTGGAGTTTTCAAGCAGTAATGAAACAAATATTTTAATGTTTTTTTATATAATATGAGCATTCTTTTCCAAATGATTAAATTTTTGACCTGCTAAAAATGCATATTTCAAGATGCATAGTGTATTGAATTTTAACATTCTTTTCTTTTATCAAGTGTCACGGAAATGTGTAGAGGTCTGCCACAGGAGTGGTAATTAAAAGACAATATACACATTTCCAGCGTACAGTTTTAGCTTTGGGAATAAGTTTTCGCCCTTTCTATGTACACGAAGAAGCTTGTTATACTCCCGGTGATGTGTGTAGAAGCGGAATGTTATAATTCCCGACGGTGTGTGGTCAAGAAAACAATTATTGCAAAGGCTGCAGGGTTAAATAGGGGCTTGTACACCAGGAGGAAATAGAAGAATAGCTGTCAGTGTAGCCATTGATAGCGATCTAAAGTCTATAAATATTGCAAGATAAATGGTCGTTATTTTACGGCCCACAGTAAAACCTTCAGACGATAAGGGTCAAAGTGGTATTGCAAATGAAAATTATGGTGGGGAGATACTTCGTAGACTATGGACAGGGGCAGTATAATAAGGAACCAATTGGGGCAGGAACTACTGAGAGAAAAACAGCCCACTGACCAATGAAAATGAGAGGTGGGCCAGAATGCCCCCCCCCCCCCCGCAAACGGACAACAACCCCTCCAAGTAAGAAAGAAAAAGGAGAGAAGGTCCAGATTTATCTCAGACTTTTTTCTTAGAGCTCAGATCATAGAGAGTCTCGACTGCCTCAGAGTCTAGGAGAAGTGCCAGCAACCCGCCAAGATGATCCTGTATATGACGTGATTTTGGGCCCCTGTCGTCGATGCCAAATTTCATCGCTGCATACTTCAGCTGTAGTAAGTGCCTCCCCCATAGACTCTAAAAATCATTACTTTGACCATATAGTTTGTCTCTGCTTCTGAGTTCTCGTATGTAAAATGTTAATGTGAAAGAGAATATTGTGCTAGTAACAATTACACTTTAATTGAATTTTGTGAATTATTAAATAAATGTATGTTAAAGGCCAATGCTCTGTCTTCTTTGCTTGCTCCAACACACGCATGCATCCATTGTTTTAAGGTTATTTAATAACCAATAATGTGAGAAACCCAGGTCCATAAAAGATGTGAATTGTGAAGAGGACGATTTTTAGAAGAAAAGAGAATGTAGCCTATGACTATAATATACGGCTAAAAGTGAGAGAAACGTGTAACAACTTTCTCATATATTTCCTTGTGTGGCAGAATTTATCTTCTGGATATTTGACAATGCATACTACGAATTTCATGCTGCTTTATTGTAGGAACATCCAGTATGTGAACCATCACTGCTCGCCAGGGCCCGATTTAGGAAAATTTTGACTATAGGCACAACTCGGGATGGGGGCCCCCTAATCCTGATGTGGGCGTAAAATTTCCAAAATTGACACACAAAAAAAAATAATCATGAATCATTGCGAAAGTACTATTTTATCAAGAATTGGTTATTTGAAGCATAGAAGCCTAGAACATTATCAAATAACAAAAAACAATACACCATATTAACTTCATCTTTAAAGCACCAATACAATGCAACCAGAAAAGCTTATTTATCCCTTATATACATTATAACACACTTATGAACTATACATATAACTATACCATAGATACATATGATGAACCATACATATGATGAATCAATCAATCAAATTTGAAATGATATATAAAAAATGCTATTAAAAAAGATAAAATAAATTTGAAAAAATTTGAATTGTTAGTTTTTTCTTTTAAAATAAAAAATTTGGGGCAACCTAGGGTCCCCAATAGTCGGGGGGGGGGGGAACTAGGCCCGTGCCTACCAGGTCTAATGGAAAAATTAGGGCCTGCTGCTTGCTAGAAATAATGAAACCTCGGCTGGGATTCGAACTTTCTCTATACAATGTAGACCAGTGTTTGTAAACCTTTCTCTAACATTGTACCCCTTGGTAAAAAATTTTTTCACTGATTCCGGGACTTTATCACTCCCCCGGCATACAATCAGTGGCCCGGTAAATATGTTTCAACAATCTACCACGTACATGATGTGACGGAAAGTGACGTACGCTGGACGCGGAAAAATTGAAATCGGTGATTCGGTTTCTTTTTTTTTTTTTTTTCGTGCAGTTTGGGGAGCGGGTTGAAAGTCACGTAGAATCGGCTCAGAAACCCTACGCAAATGTTAAAATTTTTTCTTGATTCGGTTTTGGAACGTTCTTTAAGACTGGAGTTTTGTGATGATTCCTGATTAAAAATCCGGAGTATCGGTCAAAATTGAGGTGGCAACTAGCTAAGACGGTGGCAACTAGCTAGTCCGGGTCCTTGTGATGCTAATTAAACCAAAGTCACCCATTTCACCCCGAAGCCTATATGGACTTGGAACTTCCAATCAGGGGGGCATAAGAAACAAGAACAACAACAACAGAACCGCTAATGTAGACAGTGTTAAAATTATGCCCTTATAAACTGAAATGCAATATTCAATTTTCTTCCAATCACTGCCATCTTCTGGCAGTCCCCAAAGAGAAAGGGGATTTGGGTGTTTCTGAGCTTCAGTGTAGAGGCATTGTTGGTACACCTTCTGGAAGCTCCTATAATAAAGTAGTAGCAGAAATTGTGGTGTAATGGTCGAAATAGGAAAACACTCCGAGTTAAAAAAAATGCTTCCCTGTTTCTAGTTATTTTATATCTGAATGACATATTAATTAGAGGAATTTAACCCTTCAGCGGGGGCGCCAATTTTTGGAACGCCAGCAGGCGCGCGTGATACAAAGTGCAACGTCTCTTTCAATCTTGATTATTCCTTTTGTAATAAGCTTTTTTTTGTCAAATTGAAAATAATAGTTCTGCGTCTTATGACAAGATATAAAATGTTGATAATATTGAGATATATTTATAATTAAAGGCCAAAGAATGCAGATACGATCGCCTTATTTCAAAACCTTCCGGTTTATTGGATCTAAGGACAACTTGCGAATGGATTCCTATTATGTCCAAAAACCTAAAAAACAGTGGGAGGGTCCATCTTCGTTATATGCGGGATACATTGTAATAGCTGCACATTTGATCGAGTACATCAACTCCTGCTTTTGTCGTATTGTAATCCAGTAAAATCGATGGTTTACCACGGTTAAATCACGACTGCCAGTGAATGAAAAGAAATACAAGGGACAGAAAATCAGATCTGCATTAGAAAAGGTGTAGCTATAAATAGAAACTGCTTAGAACATTCGAACCTTACATGTAAAAACAAACCATTTAAAATTGCGAAAATGTTGCACTTTGTACACGGGGTTTGCTCCCGCTGAAGAGTTAAGGAAAGTAATGCTGCATTTTTATAGAATAACATTGGCATTGACATAGTACGTTAACGAGGTACCGAAGAGCAGAGCCCCATATCCTCGGTATGGATAATTTTTTGTGGCTATATTTCCGTTCTCAGGATAAAAAGAAAAATGTTGACATTGAAAGTAAAAATAAAATAAATTTTGAAAAAAAATTAGAAAAAAAATATATAGAATAATGCTGCGGTCTATCTTATTCATCACAAAAATTACCTACGTATTCTGGTTTGAAATTTTGAGGAAGAAAGCACTGAGGTATCTGTTTTCAGGAGTTTTACTTTTGTCTAAGAATGCAAACGTGATGACGTCAGTTGCTCGCATTTAAACGATCACTCTGTGCCACGTAGGGGAATACATGATTTGGTGAAGTGACGTCATCACGTGATGCCGTCCGAGATATGTGTGTACAGGTACAGGTAGACCTTTGTTTCGATGTACAGGAATGGTTTACTAACGGCTACATTTTCTTTTTGTATTTTAAAATGTTCAGCAGCGTATTTTGTTAAGTTTTGAAACTTAATTTCTTTATGTCATGAATAAAAGGTATTTTCTTTGTGTGTATGCTGGTAATTTTTTCTTAAATTGATCCACGTACTAAACCCCATACAACAACAGTATCTTTTATTGTTTCAGTGAGTATTGTCGCTATAGCGATTTATGCAGTTGCAACCAGTAGGCTATTTCTGAACCTCTGCAAACACCGGTGGAAAAATGGAATTGACGTGGAAGGAAATTTTGCAATAAAAATTTTTTTCTAAACCTTTGTTAAGACACTGTTAGCTAAGTTTATAGACAAAAAAAAAAGATAAATGTCACTATGAATGCAATTTTAGTTATGAATTTCACTCGGATGCTTTTAACTATTTAGACTGTAAACTGGATTAACTGCACGTGTAGATGAGCAGTAAATACCGATTTTAAGCATAATAATTAATAAGAAAAATGATTTTAGCTGTTAAATCATCAATTTTTAAAAGCATGATATGCACATGCATTTCCAGTTAATTGCATTTTAACGTAGGATTACGTTCCTCAATAACGGTCCTCTGGAAAGAAAAAAAATTCAAAGTCTGTCGCGAGCTATAATTTTGAAAGCGCGCCAAACCCAGTAGCAGTAAACAGTTAAACAGAAAAGTACCAAAATGTGTCAAAAAAAAAAGAAAAGAGGTAACAAACGATAAGTAATCCTACATTAATAACCCGCGGTAGTTTTGTTAGGAGAGATTACCTGAAATTGTCTTTGTACCATGAACATTTTGCATGCATTTTATATAATCTTTGTTTATCTAATTAATTTCACTTGTCCCGAAAAAAAAGCGCTTAGGCCCTCGTTAAGTAAATGACAGTAAAGATATCCAACAATTGCATAAAAATATTTTTGAAAAATACCGTCATGTCCACGTGTTTCCCATCTAACTTTTCTGGAGTTCCATGGATGTTTTCCCATTATTATTTTTTTCAGCCATTTCCGAGTGTCGGAAACAGTATTTGCTTTTGCTTGTATCTCAAATATGGCTCCTTAGAGTATTAAATTGGCGAATTACTACGACAGACTTCAGTTTTCCTCTGGAATTTTTTCATTTCTTTTGTTCTGCATTTCTCGTTGAACATTTTACTTCTTGTTCTCTACTCTCCTCTATTTTTCTGATACATCAGTGAGTAGACTCCAACAATTGGCTGATATGGGTACGCTGACGTAATTTGGAGAGAGATCTGGGAAAGTAGTCGAAAATGTTCGTCTAGAAAAATTTAATTAAAAAGATAAGCAAAGGTTAATAATCTACCTTGAAAATTAAACTCTGGAAATTCGATCTGTATCAAGTTCAAAATCCGTCTGGAGAAGGAGTTTGACAATATGTATCATCTAATGATTCAAGAGGAAAGATGCCAAAATGAATTTATTTTGAATAGCCAATGATTAACAGCTATTTTTAAAGGAAATATAAATTTTGCATTCGTATAAAGTGTGAGGAAATTTTCGATTTGATTATTATGTTTCTATAGTCTCTTTGAAGTAGTTTTGAATGAAATATGCAAATATAGGTTATGAAATAATACGATTGTATAACGAATTTGAATTTATAGCAAGTTGAAATAAATATCTAAAAATTTTGTATAAAACTCTAAAACTCTAAGTTTCTCTACAATTCAATTCAGAAAATGCATATTTGTAAGGACTGAATTCGCTTGAAACGAGAAGAATCTCAGAGAAAGTAATTTCTTTAAAACTTGACAGTTACTATTTTTGCAAGTGTAGGGCTGTTGACCTTTAAAATTGAATTCCTATCTATGAAAACTGCTACATAAAATTCTCTTAGATAAGGTGGCAAACATGAACATATACCCCAGCAACAAGAGACAAACGTTAAATTGTTTTATGGCTTCACTTCTCTAGTTATTTCCTTTTAAGTATCCCGAGAAACCATTATAATGTCATTCATAAATAGCAAAACACAATTCCCCTAAACTACAGCAATCTAAAGCATAATTGTGTCCATCAGGAACTGTTATATTTCATTTGCGTAAAACGCAAGGTAGCTGTAAGTCTTCACTCATAAAATTATAAAAAAATTTTGCCTTAAGGGAGAAAACATGACACAATTCATTATCAAAACTATTTTGAAAGAATTAAAATCGGTGTCCAAGAGACCCATTTCTCTCTTATAAACAGTGTGTATATACAGTGAAACTTCTCTATGTTGGCCAGTGATGGTTTCGAAAATGAGTGGCCGTTCTGAGGGGTGATCGTGGAAAGATGTTTCTTCCATAATATTGACTGTGAGGACATTTAATCGGTTCTGAACAAAATATAGCTATTTAGAAGGGTGGCCGGCTAGAAAAATTTACTTACACACACACACAAATATATATATATATATATATATATATATATATATATATATATAGGTCAAGGAATTAACTGGGGAAAGGAATAAATAAATTAAATTTAAAGGGGGCTTCGGGATTAATTTATTTATTGGCGCCGAACTCCACTATTTCCACAGAGCAGAGAACGAGCGCGCCGTGATTTTAGGGGGATACCCTTTTTTGAGAGATATAACCTTGACTCGCGTCTGTGGTCAAGCGAACGAATCTATTTTTAGAGCAAGCACGGGCTGCGAGGAGTGAAACTATTACATAATATGGAAGCTCTCGAATATTCTACAGACATCACAGGGCATGCGCGAAAGTTTTACGCCTAAGTTTTAACAGAAGGTATAGTATGGCGTGTTTGGATATCAATTTGAGTGGAGCTCGCGTGTCACGAGATGAGAGATCGGAACAATGGTCGGATTGAATCGGGTTAATTAATAATAATTTAAATAAAGGATTTAGATGTAACTAATTGTCTTTAATTCCACAGGCCTACGATTGTACTGACTGCATAGATTTAGAATAAGTATTAAGAAGGGAACGAATTAAGAGGGAGAACGAGAATTTAAGCTTGTCATATATATATATATATATATATATATATATATATATATATATATATATATACCTACACTATCTACCAATAAGTATTTGGACACTTGTGATAGAAGAGAAAGACAAAATTTATTAATGTTCAATAGTTGGTAGAGCCTCCACGAGAGGCAATTACAGCCTCAACTCTCCGGGGCGTGCTTTCCACGAGTCCTTGCATGACAGCTAGTGGAATTTCTTCCACTCGACTTGGAGAAGAAAATGTAAGTTCCTTCACAGATTTTGGACGGTTGTTGCACCTTTTAATTCGGAGATCCAACTCGTCCCAGAGGATCTCGATAGGGTTCAGTTCTGGGTTCTAGGAATGCCAGTCCATTCGGTTTACTTCATTTTCACCATACCAATCCATGGTGGAACTCACAACATGTCAGCTGGCGTAATCATTCCACCTCCGCCGAACTTTACTGTGGGCACAATGCATTCTGACAGGAGACATTCTCCAGGTAGACACCAAACCCAGACCCTGCCATCCGAATGGTAGAAGGTGAACCTTGATTCGTCGCTCAAGAGATCTGCGGTCCACTTTCGACGGGCTTTGCAGCACATTAGCTGGGCAGCGCAGTTGGACTTTGTGATCAAAGGCTTATGGGCGGAATCACGATTACACCTTTCTCGAAATCTCATAAATCTGCACATCGTGGCATCTTGCATGCGACCAATGCCAATGTTGTTTTCTACACGTTATTTAACGGCGGAGGGTGTTACATATATCAGGACCGCAAATATCGTCATTTGCATGGGTGTCCAATACTTATGGGTAGATAGTGTATATATATTTATATATATATATATATATATATGTGTGTGTGTGTGTGTGTGTGTGTGTGCTTGCGTGAATATATTTCATATATTTCATCATGGTCATTATCATTCTGAATCCTAAAATACACTTTACTTTTTCACAAAGAGTAAAAAAAGTAATCCCCATCCATCTCTTAAAGAAATTCATTGATAATATTTTCTTTATGAAAGTCCTCTTCCAGAATGTTTAAAGGAAACTAACTCTCGTTCTCACTCATTAAAGAACACCTTCCGTATTACAAAAATTAGTCAACAAAAGAATTCCTTTCAAGAATATACCTTTACTTTAAAGGCTTGAAAGGTAATTTTTTTATTTATTTATTTTTTCACGTAACAAAAAAAATATGTATCCTAAAGGGAAGGTGATAATTTTGAATGATATTATGTATTTTTTTTTTATAATATGTCTGAAAACTTTTTCAAAATATATATTATTTTGACATGCACACGAAACGTAAATAAATGGCTAGCTGAATACCCGTGTGCTTCCCAACTGAATGCAGTACTAATCAAAACAGTACTATCAATTATGTAATCTGCTTCTTCAGCAGCAAACTTTTCTCATTCCTCCCGAGTAGCTATCCTTGTGATTTAACGTCTGTGATTTGGCATTAAAGACGGGTTTTAGATTTATTTTATTTGGGGGGCGGGGTTAAGGCAATTTCTGCGCTTTTGAATGTTGGAATTTTTTTATAAATAAATCTTTTTAGTTATCTCTTAGTGCCGAAGAGGAACCACTATCCATATTTCAGATTTCTAGGCCTTGTGGTTCCAGTGATGAGTCAATTTGCCGGTGAGTGGAATTTAGCTTTTATATAAGTAGATTACAGTTTGGTCGATAAGTGAAATCTCAATTTTATTTCTGCTCTAATGTAAAATGTTGATTTTCAAGCATCACGCACGCATTTATTTCGTTTTAGAAAATCTTTAATATCTATTCTCTTTCTTTAGACTTTAATGATAGCACAATTTAGAAAACTCAAATGATGAAAATTTCGTGATATTTCATAAAACGTTGGGGTCGTTTTAACTGCACTTTGCTTACAGCATTATAAATGTTTTCATTTTCTTTTCGTTTAAGTTTAAAAATTGAATTCTAGTAAATTAACGTAATTTACGAAACATAAAATGTATTTTCCTAAAGCTTTTATGCCATTAATATAGTTTTCATCATTACAATTAATCATTGTAAATTGTATTATTGCTAAGCTTTACAAGGGCAGATTCGTGGCAGATACTTCTGATATCCACTCACCGTAATTGCGAGGAAACAAACTACATTCCCTCCTAATGCAGCCATTAAAGATTTCATGACATTTAAGTGAAATTCTTATATACGGAGAAATTTTCGTGATGCAAAAATAATGATGAAATATTAAATGGTGAGGAATCCGAAAATAAGTGATTTGTCGAGTGCACCAATTGTTTCCCAATCTTGGCAATTTTGCTTTTGAAACTGTTCATTGCCCTCTAGAGATAATAACCAAATTTATTATCGGTTCGGTTTACTAAAAAAATAGCAAGAGGTGACTTTTATGAAAGTACATTATTTTTTTGCAAATATAACTTTTTTCTTCTAAAACATTTAAACATGAACATACTTTTACTTTCAAGTGTACTTTGTTAGCCACCAATGAAAATTTAGAGATTTATCTACTCGTATATTTATAAAACAGTTAGGCAACCTACGGCCACTTTGATTATTCTTCCTGATCTTCTTCCACATTCTTAACTTTCCTTCCAACCTCATCTAAATTCTAAATTACAATTGCCGGCGCTTCTGGTTCTGACCTGTCATTTTTTGATGGATCGACATCAAGACTATCTTACTGATTTTTGCTTAATCGTGAGCCACCGTATCTTTTTTTTTTCTTTATTTAAATCTGCCACATTAAATAGTTGTAAAATTTATAATTATTTACTTATTTATTTATTACTATTATTAGTATTATTTTTATTTTTATTTATTTATTATTATTATTTTTATTTTTATTATTATTATTATTATTATTATTATTAATTTAATTATTATTATTATTATTATTTTAACTTTCAAATCAATACTTTTCTTTTAATCCTGAGAACAGAAATATAACCGCAAAAAATTATCCATACCGAGGATTTGGAGTCCTGCTCTCTGGTGCCTCATTAATGTACCATGTCTATGTCTGAATGACAGATAACTCACAGACCGAACCGCCTGACTCAAAGGGCTGAAATTTTGCATGGCGATTCTTCTTATAGTGTAGGGGTGCACTAAGAAAGATTTTTGGAAAATTCTTCTTAGATTTTTTAAATTAAATTTTTAAAAGCTGTTTTGAACTTTTTTAAAGTTTGAATTAAAAAATAATAATTTGATTGTTATAAAATTTATATCACGAGAAATATCATGAAAATTCCTTTAAAATGAAATCTTTTTCGAATATTTACCTTCATTTTCTAATTTTTGATGAATTTTTAAAGATTTATTTTTAGAATTTACGAGATTCCGAGATCACGAGATTTTAGATCACGAGATTCCGTTTCTTTTTGTGATACTTTAAATTAATTTTGCGTTACGTGCATAACAACGAAATAAATTGACAAAAAATATTAAAATGCAGTAAAAGATAAAATTAAACCACTAGATTGATTGACATGGATGTTTTTTAAGAAGTTAATTCAAAACTAGTATGTTCAATGGATATTAAGTTAAACCTTTATATAAAAGAGTTCCATGACTAACTGATAGACCATGCACAGACCAAACCGCTGAACCTAAAAGGCTGAAATTTTGAGAGTCGATAGACACTGTCTGTAATTCAGATGATGCCGTTAGCTATCCGGTAGAATTTTTAAATCCCCCCAAACCACCGGGTCTTCTATACGATAAGCTCTCTTTGCGGAAGGACACACTCGTAATGCTCCTTCGAAATTTAAAACCACCGAAATTGTCTAATGGCACTAGACTAAGCCAAGTCAAAGCCTTGATAGTCTACTTCATAGTCTACTTCAAGTGAAAGCCCTGCATAAAAATTTAAATTAAGCCATTTTTTTAACCGGGTGTTCTCAAGGAGAAAAAGTGTTCGTCTCACGCATTCCTCTAATACCCAATGACCTCCCCTTTGACTTTAAGAGACGAATTTCCCCTCAAAGTATGCTTCGTCATGACGATAAATATGTCTCGAGGCCAAACTTTAAAATTCGCTGGCGTAGATTTAAGAAAAAATTGTTTCTCCCCCGGTCAGTTTTGTGCAGCTGGCTCACGCGTAAGTTTGCGTACGAGCCTGGTAATATTAGTACCGCCCAATGAAGAAACGAAAAAGCATTGTTTATAAGGAAATCCTCTAAAAAGCAATTTCAATATTTTTTCATTGTAATTATCGTAAAATGTACTCCGTAGCGAAGCACGGGTATTCAGCTAGTTTATTCATATTAGTATTAGAAATTTCTTTCTTTCTTTCAAACGCTCTAATCGGTTATGTATATCTGAGGAACACATAGCAAATACGAAAATAACTCGCACGTTGGACATATGTTTGTATATCTCTTTATATATATATATATATATATATATATATATATATATATATATATATATATATATATATATACACTGCTGGCCACCCAAATTGCAACACCAAGAAAGACAAGAGATATCACAACAAAATTTATTTTGTAGATAACATGTTAACCAAGTATCAAATGATTAAATTTATAGACTTCTGTGAAGTGTGGCTCCTGCCAAAATCAGTAGCCAGAGTAGCCGCCATTGTTGGAGATCACCGCTGCCACACGCCTCGGCATTGATTCAAAGAGACTTTGGATGAGTTCTTGGGGTACAGCAGACCAAGCAGCTTCCACACGTTGCCAAAGTTGATCTGCTGTGGCAGCTGGGGATGGAATCTGGGTCAATCGTAGAGCAACCATGGACCACATGTTTTCTATCGGCGAAAGATCCGGAGAGCGAGGTGGCCAGGGAAGCAATTCAAACTGGCGATTGACGAAGAACCGTTGGACAATGCGTGCCACGTGTGGTCGCGCATTATCCTGTTGAAATATGGCTGTGGGCAAGCCCTGAAGGTAAGGAAGGACAACTGGCTCCAACACCTCGGAGATGTAGCGCTGGCTGTTTAAAGTACCGGCAATGCGTACTAGAGGTGTACGAGAGTGATATCCAATACCGCCCCATACCATAATACCCGGTGCAGGACCACTGTAGCGGTGCATAACGCAGCTGTTCAGCATCCTCTCTTCACGGTGTCTCCAGACTCGAATGCGACCATCGTGGTTTTGCAGACAGAAGCGTGACTCGTCAGTAAAGACAATTTCATTCCATTCTGCCGTCCACATCCTTCTGTCATCGCACCATTGGCGGCGGAGACGTCTGTGGTTCTGCGTCAAGGGTAGACAAAGCAATGGACGTCTTGGGGACAGACCACTCTGCTGTAAACGGCGTCGAATGGTACGCGCAGACACTGGATGATGCGTTACAGACTGCATGTGCTGTGCTATGGTTCGTGATGTGACTGAGCGATCCATCACTGCCATGCGCACAATTTGCCTGTCATCACGTGAAGTGGTGCGCTGAGGTGGATGCGATCGAACACGCCGGTCCGTCGTACCCTCCTGCATCCAACGATCACATATCCGCATTACAGTTGTTTGGTTTCGTCCAACACGACTACCGATTTCCCTGAAAGATAATCCACAATCTCGGTAGGCCACTATCCTTCCTCTGTCGAACTCGGATACTTGATCAAAAGATGATCGCTGTTTTCGACGAGGCATAATTGATCTTTTTTTTGAAAAAACCACAAGAAAAACACAATTGCCGAACTTGAAATCGACGAAATCTCCAAGTCTTAAATAGCGCTTTGAAGTGGCGCCACAGGCGCGCGTGATGTGCGTCTGCGCTGAAATTCTAATCATTTGCATATCTCACCGCCACTAATGCATGTTGTAAATTTCATATTATCTGCATGTTTCCTTCAGGGTGTTGCATTTACAGTGGCCAGCAGTGTATATATATATATGTATATATATATATATATACGATGTCCAAAATAATGGAAACACTACGCTTAAAAAAGTGAATTTTGTTTCTGCTTATTAAAGAGCTAATTGCAAACATGATTACCGCTTTAAAATTTCCTTTTTTTTTAAATAGTTTTGTTTATGTTCTCAAGGCTGTAGTCCATCGCAATTTTTACAAATCATATTCTTCGCAGCATTCCTCCTACTACCCAGGGATCCCCAACTCGGCGAAACTGCCAAAAGCCTTATTACGCCGTTCAGGTATCTCCCACCACCTAAGAAGCGTAGAAGACTGTGAATTCATATGATCAGCTGGCCAAGCCTCCTTTTTGTTTCTTCAGCTTCTTAATCCAAATGTCAATTTCCCTTTCACGTCATACTGCAAAAACCCGTTAAATTGAGCACGAGTTGGTCGACCCTTCTCCTTACGAGGCTAGACTCCACATCTATCAGGTTTAAATCCTTTATTTCCTTCTTTTATCTTAATATAATTGTTTTGATACTACAAAATCCTCCCTTTTGGGTACACGATTTTGGTTCCCTGCCCTGTCTATAAATGGAGCCAGTGGTCCAATACTCAATCTTATGATTGGAAGTTGTCTTTCCATTTCATTTTAGCAAAAGTCATCGTCAATGTATCTGCTCTTTAGCACACAATTATCGGTTTATCCTTGCTCTATGGGGAAACGGAATTTCTTCGCAGGCTAAAGCTAGGACCGATCACGGATCCAGGCGGCAGCCCTGCGATTTTTCTAAATTCCTGTTTGGCAACTCGTTTACTTCGAAAAATTACTGTAAGTTTATCAATTCATTATCCGTTCAGAGTTGAAGGCATTACAATGCTTAGCATTGCTAGGAACTCCGTAAACCCTACTTCCTTGACATCGCCTTGACTACATTTTAAGATTTTCAAAAATCAGCTCATGATGGAGACCTACTGAGCGACTTGACAGCGATTCAAAAAGTGCAAATTGTATGTACGCGCCTGTTTGGTGTTGCAGCAGTTTCGATTGCAAAGTTATTGGGAGTATCGAGAGGTACTGTGTCTAAAGTCATGCCAGACTGACTACTACTACGTTCGTGGTAAATCATTGTTTGCGAGACGTAATGAAAACCACAATGTCACCTTAAAAGAAGCAGTATAAATCGCAGTGTCTATTTAATCATTTAGGGTGACAATGCCACCAAGTGGCGCGGACATTGTTTCCTGTAGAAAATTACATCTTTTAAGATGATAGCGCCCCTATTCACAGAGCTGGAACTATTAAATCATGGCTTGAAGAACCATAATGATGAAGTTGGACACCTTCCCTGAACAATCATCAGACTTAAACATCATCGAACCACAGTGGTCAATATAGGAAAACAGAATGAGATCCCGTTATCGTCCCCAAGATTCTCTCAAGCAGTTACTCCCTGAAGAATGTAAAATACACCACTTACTACAATCCATGACTTGTGTGCATCCATTCCAAGGAGGATTCAAGCAGTTTTACATGCCAAATGTCCTCCAACACCTTATTAGGGGGCGTAATACCTGCTTCTGTAAGGTGTTTCCATTACTTTTTACAACCCCTGCATATATATATATATATATATATATATATTAGTAGTTTGTGACATGTTCGATATGCTTGCCATCAATGGCTATGATGTGGCGCAGACAAAGAGCAAAATTCTGCAAAACTCGCTGAAGCGTCGAGATATCGATGCTTTCGATGACCTCCTGAATGGCTGTTTTGAGCTCAACGATGGTTTCGGGGTTATTTGCCTAAACTTCGTGTTTCATATATCAGAAACGATGTATTTCAACTTTTTTAACGAAAAAATGAACAACAGCAACACTACAAGTGCGCATGCTAAAAAAAAATCGCCAGGCGTAAAATTCAACCGGTCAATAATTCAACCGGTCAATAATTGTCACCCTGTGTATATTAACATTTAAAATTTGTTTAAAAGAATAGAACGTGGTACACATTAGATACATTAATTTGATAAATTATTTCGTAGGAAAATAATTTCTTACTTCATAGAAATTATTGGGAAATTTATCGAAGTTTTCATATACATATTCAAAGTAATGAAATCCACTGAGACATACATTAAGAAAGCGTCGACATATACCATGTTTCCGTGTATTACATTATTTATACCACCCATAAACCTCAGTTTCAACAACAATCGCCTAAGTTTGCTAACCCTCTCGTAAAATTCAACGCTAGTGAGACGCAGTACTAGCGGTACTTGATCGTTTATTGGAGTTCTTCAATGAAAAAGTACTAAATAAATTTTACAAATTATTTAGAACTAAAAGAAAGATGTGGTAGCAATATAAAAGTTTCTGAAATTATTTTCTTTTGATCTAAGAGAGTAATAAATTGAGTATTTGATAAGATTTATAGTTTTTTCTAGTAAATAGAAATAGAACAGATTTGCATTTATACTTTTTTTTTAAGCTCGCCAAGATTTCCAGTAAAACAAGTAAATTAATAATATTTTGGCGACGTTTACCAAAAGGAGAGAAAGTGATAAATTTAATTATTACATTTGGGTGCGTATTTAAGATCTCGAATGCCGATCTCCCTTTGCCGATGTAATGCATCGGAAAAGGGAGAGAGTGATGGGACCGATGCGTCACAGGGGACTATTCCGGGACCCAGTTCCCGCGCCTCTAACGTCGTTGGCCGTTGAAGCGCTGTCGGTTTTGGGATCTTGAAGAATGTCCTCTTAGCTTGCAGTTCATGACCTGCGGCAAATTGGCCCTCCCGGCCCTCGGACACACGAAATCATACCACACTAAGAACAAAGACTTTTTATTCCCTAATCTGTTACATGCTGTCGGGACAGCTACAATTCAACAAATTACACCTGTACTCTGCTGCACGCCTGTCTATAACTTTATAGAAGTCTTGTCTCGTGATCAAAAACTCCTGTAATTATTGGTTCTCCCAGGGATCTGTGTTCGAACAGATTGGGGAACAACGCAGGGGTTGTATAGAAAGTGCCTAATTAAGTTCGATTTCTTTGATCTCGAAACCGACTACGCAATTGATTTTCATCGCGATACGCCAAGCATTTTTGAATGAATTTTGGAATTTTAAAAGGGTTTTTGGGTTTTACATGTTATATATATATATATATATATATATATATATATATATATATATATATATATATATATATATATATATATATATATATATATATATATATATATATATATATATATATATATATATATTACATTACACACGGACATCAGGGACAAATTAATGAACAGACGGTTTATTCAGGGCGGGACACTTTACATGAAACATTTACATGAAAACATTAAACATTAAAGATTGGCTACATCTACGTCGAAGTTCGACTAAACGTTACCGCTTTCTCTCGGCAACTAACGAATGAAAAGTATCGTCTCTAGCGTGTTTGCTGCAAACGCAGGCGCAATGGGAATGTAAACAGAGGGGTCGAGTTTTTCTCCTCCTTCACACACACACACACACATATATATATGTGTGTGTGTGTAAGTAAGTAATAATAACGCCCCATTAATATTATTTATCCTACATCTAACGCATATCCTAAATTTAACAGCTATTCAAGTTCGCGGTACAGACTGTGAGGTGCAAACCTAAAATGTTTGTGGTGTCCACAAATTCAGAAGTTCGACGTATTGCTGAATATTACAGTTTTCTAACCGTCGTGTAAAGGAACGTCGTTATGCCAAAAGAGCAAATGTCGTGTATTTCCAGAGAGAAACCTTTCGCCTTCACTGCATGTGGGAAAACTTTTTATGAACGGGCTCATTTAAAAATTTTTGGCGCACAGAAATGTTTTTGACCCACCGTGGTGAAAATATCTTTGAAAACGGAATTCAAACTTATGTTTGATAGTGTTTATTTCAAGGAGACATCGCACATAACTTTGTTTGGAATATATTTTGTGTTTAATGATATATTAAAACTTTTTAAATATATCAATGCGATATCTGTCATGACATGCGATCCCTGGGGGATACTTGACCCACCAAAGTTATTGAAGCAAAAAAAAAACCTGTCAGTATACCTGATCATACTGAAGGAAAAAGTGTTATGAAATTCCAGTTATGCAATAATTCTGGTTTTTGTTTTTGCCAAATATTTTTAATTATAATTTTTAAGATTTAACTGCTTGTTTTTACATCTGCTGTGTTCTGTAAATGAGGAAAATTTAGAATACGCGTTAGATGTCGGACAATTTATATTAGTGAGGCGCTATCATTACATATATATATATATATATATATATATATATATATATGTGTGTGTGTGTGTGTAAGTAATTTCAGTCATTATAGTGATACCGTTGAGTTGCTGGGTAGCCGTGGAGCGGGGAGACACGCATAAAACAAAGTCATGGCCGGAATGATAAGGCGTAATCCCAACTTCATAAAATTGTTTTTATTCCTGAAACATTCACTGGACGGATACACATCGCCTGGTCAGGACTTTACACTTAAGCACAGTTATAACATATTGTCACAATCAAATATTCCAGACGCGCCAGAGCAGCACAAGAAACGAAAAATGGACGCAGCGCGCTAAAAAGACATGTTACCCGGACAGCTACAGAACACAAAAAGCCGCAGAAAAACACTTATTCGCCTCGAAAATGCCAGAGCGCCAAAACTTTTAATTGGTTAACTGGGAGCATCTGACCTCGCACGTTAAATGAGGTGATCTCGTGGAATATTATAACATTCGAGAAAGGTTACATCACCCTGTTTTTGAAAACAACTTACTCTTTACACGTGCATTTGGGGATAATTTAGTTGGTTAATTTGGTTATCTTTAGGTCAGAATTTGGATTAAAGGGCGATATTTTATTGAAACAACACGGGAAAATTTCGAATTGGCGTTTAGTTAATGAAGGTGGAATAATTTTATTATTCCACCTTAATTATATTAATTACACACTTCATGAACACTGTTTTCTTATTAATATCTTAACACAGTATTATAAAACTTATAGAAACGTTCAGGTTTGAAAGACAAAGCAGCAAAAACCCGCTACCAGATAACTTTGATAACTGTCGAAGAAATTGCAGCTGAGGGGAATTTTTTCACTGGAGTTATAAAAAGTCTGCGACGATTGCAGAGAAAAGACTGGATGTTTGCACAGATACATTCGGTACATTTCTGGTGATTGGATTGTTATGGGATTTTCCATTTCGTCTGGGGTTTATTTTTTGTCAATAAAATAAATATTAGGGATCGGGAGCTTCCAGTTATTGTTCTGTTTAAGTTTTAATTTTTTTTTCTTGGGTGCAGTTGTGTGTTATAACAAATTACTATTTTTTTCATTAAAACGCGATATTAAAATAGACATTAGTTATATTATTAGTGATACTGAAAGTTAAAAGAAGTTTAAAAGGAATTGGAAATTACTATTTTCTATATTGCAATTTATATCAACAAAAATTTTCAAGTCTAATTATCAGGAACCTTTATTAAGCGGATATATATATATATATATATATATATATATATATATATATATATATATATATATATGGGTCACCCAAATGAAAGTGGCACTACAGTCGGTGTGACAAATGGTTTAATGGTATTTCTGTAAGTTAGTATACAAAATAAAAATAAAAAATACATTAAGAACATATAGGTTAGACATAATTGCCTTGGAGGTAGAAACACGTGTCCCAGAGGTCCACGAGATGATGGATACCCTGGGTGAAGAAACTCCGGAGTTGGCAGTGGAACCAGTGGAGCCATGCAGAATTGTGTGAACACTTCCTTCGCTCATAGACATTCCATTCGCTATCTAGCTAGTGGGGATTTCCCGATTATTGCTCACGAGACTCTCCACAGCTGCAATTGCTTCCTGGGTGATAACCACATGCCCTATACCTGGTCGTGCCCTGTTGTCCGTACTGCTTCGTCCGTTACGAAAATCGCTACACCATCTGAATGCTGATCTGCGTGACATACACTCTGTGCCATACACATTTTGCATGCGAAGATAAATTTCTCCAATTTTCCGCCGTTAAAAATTGCCCAACTGCACGTTGACAACTTTTGGAGGCATTCGTGATACGAAGAATACCGTTGACCTTGCTCCTACGCTATCATACAAGCATCTGTTGTAATTTGACGATGGCATGCCTACCCAGCACTCAGCGCCCTCTATAGGGACATGCGTAGTCTTCTGTATCTTAAAACGAGGGCACAATAACGGCAGTGGCACTTTCATTTGGGCGACCCTTATATATATATATCATGAAGCTACAGAAGGAGCGTAAGCTTCAATGGGGAATTTTTCGAAAAATGAACCGATTGTTGTCGCTCACCGGTAGAGGGCGTGACATGCAAGCGAAGTGACTATTTTACATTGAGTTATACGGCGTGGTGGTGAAAGTTGTTTTATAAATTTTAAAATTTATTCTGTGTTCACAAATATGCCAAACACGTGTTTTGCTCCCTGTTGTTCTACTGGCTATAGATCAGCCTTAAAAAGAAATAAAGAAACTGGACAGAGAAATCCTAGTATATTTGCTGCTCCTAAGGTAAGAACATTATTATTGTTTTGTGTTAATCATGAAGCTACAGAGGCATCATTTTTTTTTAAAAATTGTGCACAGAAATAAAATATTTCTAGTTAACTTTTCTTAATATTGAATTTTATCACTATTAAGTTAGTTGATAAGTAAATAAGTTTTCAGCGTATAATAAAGAATGTTGTTACTATAAATGCTTATGCAAAATCTGTTGAGTATAATTTTTAAAAAAATTAATATTTTCCTATCTTTTTACTGTGAGTACAATAAAACCCATACTTTGTGAAAATGCGAAAATATAGCTGATTTGTCCTTATCAATGTTATTTGGGTTTTTTTCTTTTTAATTTGCTGAAAATATTTGTAATCGATAATTTACCAACTTGAAGGTAATTCCTGACAATGCTGGAACCATAATATTGAATTTAATCGCTATTAAGTTAGTTAAATTACGTACCTTTAAAAGTATCATTTTTAGACTTATGCTGGATTGTATGTACTACTCATGATTTTTGCTTGATTTACAAGAAATTTTTGAGTAACTGCCTATAATGCTATTTATTATATATGCAATATTTCAAGGTAATGAATAAAAAATTAAAATGATTTTTTATGCATAAAAAGTGAATATTTTTTTTAAAATCGAGCATTTTGCAGTCAACTACTGTGCGCATTCTATCAAAATCAATTATTAAGTTACATTAATAATTGCTTACTATATGTGATTACAACACTTTAGACAACAAAATCTACCAAAATTTTTTAACCTTAATATATTTTAATTTTTTAAAGAATTTTTTATAAGCTTTTACTCAGTCATTTTTGAAATTTCTAATTAAAAATAGCACGTACTTAAATGTTTTAATATATTTTAGAATAATGTTGCTGGATATTGTTGCCTGAAGTATTGTAATCACATATAGTAAAAAATTATTAATGTACCTTAATAATTTATTTTGACAGAATGCGCACAGTAGTTGACTGCAAAATGCTCGATTTAAAAAAAAATATTCACTTTTTATGCATAAAAAGTCATTTTTATTAATTACCTTGAAAAATTGCATCTATAATAAACAATATTATAGGCAGTTACTCAAAAAATTTCATATAAATCAAGCTTAAATCATTAGTAGTACATACAATCGAACATAGGTCTAAAAATGATACTTTTAAAGGTACGTAAAAGTGACCACACCCCTTAAGTAAATAAGTTTTCATTGTATGATAAGCAATGTTGTTACTATAAATGCTTATGCAAAATCTGCGTACAAAATCTGCTTATGCAATAAAATGCGTACTTTGTGAAAATTCAAAAAGATAGCTGATTTGTCCTTGTCAAAGTTATTTGTTGTTTTCTTTTTAATTCGCTGAAAAAATTTGTAATCAGTAATTTACCAACTTGACGATTATACCTCCGGTTTTAAAAAGTGTAATCTGAGACGCTTTGAGTGATTTTTTTCCAAAGGAAGATATTTTAAAGTGACTTCCTATTTTATTAGTCCTGATAAGAATTTATTTGTGATTGATAGAAAATGTTGCTTTTCTACTATGTGTGTGTGTGTGTGTTTTGGTTAATCAGTATTATTTCTCACATTTTTTTTTCCATAAGAGATTATGAACAATGATAAAAAAATTTCTTCACAATTCTTTTCTGAAATTTCATTTCCTTAATTATTAAATTATTACAAAATTCTGAACTCATTTATTCTGAAACCAATACACAATTATTCTGAAAAAGTATATTTACTCATTTCCTTTAAGAATTTTAATGAATTATAGCAAAAAAAGCACTTGAAATAAAGATTTTGAATGAAAATAAGCAATTGTTAAATTGAATAAATAAATTCATATTAAATACGCACTAAAATAAAACAACTTGTTTTCGCTAGGAAAAATACGAAAAATCCATATTAAAGCGTATGGTTGTCCGTGTCTAAGCCGCCCGCTAGTGCACGCGAGCGCCCTCTAGTGGCGGCGACAAAAAGGAAGATACATTTTTCACACTGAGCTGCTCCTCCTTCTGTAGCTTCATGATATATATATAAACGTGCGCTGGTTAGCAGCTGCTGAGTTCTAAATGTAGCACGCTTTTCAGACAAGAATAACTAGGTTTCATTACAAAAACTTTTTCCATGTTTTTTTCCTTTTGTCAGAATATACGTATTATTACAGGCAAGCTGTATCATAATATTTTTTGGTACTTATGTATTACAGCTGAAACTTTTCCGCTTGGCGAGAAAACGGCAATAAAGCTCCAGTTATGCGTCTCTTCCTTGTTTCTAATATCGCTCCCACTATTCATTGCTCTTCGCTGTCGAGGCTTTTTGTTAGCAGTTTCGTTTTGAGCTTTTTATTATTTTTTTTCTATTATTAGAAAACTAGCTGAATACCCGTGCTTCACGACGGAATACATTCCTACCATTCATTATGCAATTGGTTAATTTAAATCAGGAGTTCCTAACCTTTTCTCTACATCGACCCTTTTTAAAAGAATGATTTTTTCATCGACCCCTTTTAAAAGAATGATTTTTTCATCGACCCCTTACATTTTTCTCTATAAAATACAACATACAACATAATTACTTTACTATTAGCTTTATACTTTGGCCATGAAAACGGTTTTTATTGTAGTATGAACTTCATTTTTTTAAAAGATTCCCTACATTCCATTCTTTAAAATTAAATCTTAATAAAAAATTGCGATAATTGAAGCTTTTAATGTGACCCCCCCCCCTTAAGGTCCAGTAGATATCCCCAGTAGATTTTTCTTACCATCGACCTATTCTGCATAGGGTTATCCCTCATATCTCTCTTCGCATGTAGGAATTTTATCATAAAAAAAAAAACGAAAAAAAGGAGGTAAGGAACGATAAGTAATCCTATGTTAATAACCCGCGGTGGTTTCGTTAGAAGAGACTACCTAATTTTATTTTTTTTCATGGAGTTCTTAGAGAAAAGGGGACCATTGGACCATAGGAAAATGTGATGAACTGTCTTTCCTGGGCCTTGCCTTCGAACGCAGATATTTCTGGTTATGACATCGGAGAGCGAGTGTATGTCGATATGTGAAAATGGAGCGAGCAGATTGGTTGGCTCAGTGTTGCCAACCTCTACGAAGCGCCTCCCCCTAGCGCCATCTCGAAATCCCCCTGTTTCCCCCTAACACCAACTTGAGATCACCCTAGACCTTCCAAAAAGAAATTTTGGTACCAAATAGGCATCCTATTTGAGAGATAAACTGAAATAAATAGAAAATACACACTTACATAATGAAATGGAAGTTTATTTACATTTGACATATGTATGGATCTTATAATCTAATAAAAAACCGCGTCTCGATTGTACAAAATATTAAAAAATGTCCCCCCCTACAAAATGCCCCTAAAAACACCCCTTTTCACCTAACTCACCCCCAAATTTAGGGGGGAAAACCCCAAGTTGGCAACAGTGGTTAGGCTCGAGAATCCTTCAGATCGCTTCACCAAAGTAAAGCAGCTTCCACTTCGGTCAGTACTTGCGTTGGTGACGACTTTGGCTGCCTGTAAGCTGGATTTCAATTGGCAGTTAGGAGAAGAAGGAAAGAAAGTCTGTTGTTAGTAAGGAAACAATAGATTCAAGGTTTAGGATCCGTGAATTCAATCACTATAGCTTGAAGCTTCTCCACTAGGGGATCTGCTTCAAAAATTACGAGTGTTAAGACTAGTGCAATAGTAGAAGAAAATAAATGCGAGAAGAAAGTTTAAGGACAGCCCACGTGATTTTTATTTACATTTTATAAGATTTTTTAAATGCCTTTTGCCTTGGCAAAGCCAAGTATCGGTTTTTTATGTTTTTTATAAATCAAGAAAGATAATATGTCAGAAATAAACTTTAGAAATTAATTAAAACTAAAAGAAAAATGTGGTAGCAAAATAAAGTGTCTAAAAGGATTTTGTTTTGATTCTAAGAGAGTGAAAAAGTCTGTCAGTGATAAGGTTTATGGTATTTTAGACTAAATAGAAATAAAACAGGTTTGCGTTTATGCCTGTTTTTAAGCTCACTAAAATTTTCAGTAAGACAAGTAATATAACAATGCCTTGGCAACGTTTACTTAAGAAAGACAAAATAATGAATTAAACTTATTACACTTTGGGGCGTATTTTAAATCTCGAACTCAGTTTTTAATAGTTTTCCGTTTATGGGGGAATTACTGTCCATTTGCCTCAACAACGGTGATGAATAATATATGATGAACAGCATGTGAAAAATGCTACATTTAATTTAATTTAATTCTTAGAGGATAATAATGTCTATGAACGAGAGACAAAAATTCATTAGCTCATCATCAGCGTTATTTCAAAAAACTTAACGTTACATTTAGCTAACTGAATTTGATGGATATGCTTGAAATGAGAAGTTTTAATTGGAATTCCAGTTTAAAAAGTAATCGAAGTCATGGAAACTGATACATTTGGATGATTAGCTGGTTGGTTGAGAGCGAGCGCTACTGTCAGTTTTTGCTACACGAGGGCTAAATACACCGGGACCTACTGCTTAGGGCCGATTCCGAACGGCTTCAAAATACCCATGCCTATAGTGGGACTCCAACCCACATGACTCGTGTACCGATTGCTAGCACACTCGGCAGTCGCCCCTCAGCGACGGATTTTGAACATCATCTCGTACCTCCTGCAATTTCCTTTTTACTGATCGCTATATTTAATCTCAAAGCTAGTGGCAAGCCAGCTAGCGGTACTTGAAAGATCCCCATGGGTAACTTTTATGACAAATATAATAAAAGATGAATTTATACAAATTATTTAAAAGTAAAAGATAAAACTGGTAGCAATGTAATGGTGTCTCAAAAATTATTTTCTTTTAATTCCAAGACAGTGAAAAGTTATGTCATTTATAAGGTTTTTCCTATTTTGTATTAAATAGAAACAGATAAGACTTGTGTCTATGCATTTGCTTAAGGTCGTCAAAAATTCCGATAAAACAACTAATATGACAACATCTTGGCAAGAATTACCTAACGAAGAGAAAACAATGAATTAAATTTATCACACTTGGGTGTGTATTTAAGATCCAACCGAAAATTTAATATTTTTTTTTATTTACGAATGAATTACTGCCTATTAGTTACATCAAATTTTGATGAGCATAATAGAAAAATGGTACATTTATTTTCATTTACTTCTTAGAGGATACTAATTTCTATGAATGAGGGAACAAAACATTTCTTTCGTTAGCTCGTCATCGGAGTTATTTCAAAAATCTTACATATTGTTACATTTAGCCTACTGAATTTTATGAATGTGCTTGAAATGAGAAGCTTTAATATGAATTTCAATTTAAAAAGTAATCGAAGTCATGGAAATTGGCAAATTAACGATATGTTAGTATTTTAAACTTACACTGTCAACGAACTTGCGAAAAAAAAGTCTTATTCTTTCATTCAGAGACATTAATATCCTCTACAAGAGTAAATAAAATAAAATGTAGCATTTTTCTCGTAAGCTTGTCAACTTTGTTAGAACTAATGTGCAGAATTTCATTCGTAAATGAAAAAGAAAAAATTAAAAACTTGGTTCGAGATTTTAAATACGCACAAGGGTGTAAAAAATGTTACTCATTATTTCTGTTTCTTTGATAAACGCTGCCATGATATTATTTTGTTACTTGTTTTATTGAAAAGTTTGACGAGCTTAAAAAAAGGGCATAAACGAAAGTCTGTTCTCCTTCTATTCAACGTAAAATACGATAAACCTTTTCATTGACAGAATTTATCAGTCTCTTTGAATTAAAAGACAACAATTTTTGACACCCTTACATTGATTGCACATATGCTTTTTAGTTTCAGATAATTTATAAAATTTATTTATTCTTGGCTTATCTCTACTTTAAATTATACGGTATGTTCCAGTACCGCTATTGGCGTACCACTAACGGTGAATCTGTAGGTAATTAGCACTAAAAGCAACATTAGCACTAGAAGCCCAACGACGCTAAAAATTTGTCATTTCTGTGACTTTGTTCCCTTTTCAACCCTTCAGCGGGCGTGCCCCCGTACTAAGTGCAACATTTTCATAATTTTGAATGGTTTGTTTTTATGTGTAAGATTTGAATGTTCTAAGCAGTTTCTAGTTATAGCTATACTCTTTCTAATGCAGGTCTGATTTTCCGACCCTTGTATTCATTTTCATTCATTGTTAGTCGTGATTTAACAGTGGTAAATCAGCGATGATACTGGATTATAATATGACAAATGCAGGAGTTGACGTAGTCGATCAAATGTGGAACTATTTACACGGTATCCCGCATATCACGAAGATAGACAATCTCATTGTTTTTTGGATTTTTGACATAATAGTAATCAATTCGCAAGTTGTCCTTAGATCCAACAAACCGGGCAATTTTGAAAAAAAGGCGATTGTATCTGCATTCTTTGGCCTTTAATTATAAATATATCTCAATATTATCAACATTTTATATCTTGTCATAAAACGCACAATTTTTATTTTCAATTTCAAAAGAAAAAGTTTATTACAAAAGGAATAATCAAGGTTGAAAGAGACGTTGCACTTTGTGCCACGCGCGTCTGCTGGTGTTCCAATAATTGAACCCCGCTGAAGGGTTAAACTGGAATGCATATAAAATATTCTTAGTCCAATCATATGCATGAAATTCAATAGGATAAATTTAAGGATATGTCAATCTTTTTAACTAACACTTTGACGAGCTTACGCAAAAAAAAAGTCCTTTTCCCTCATTCATAGACATTAGCAGCCTCTTCAAGAATAAATGAAATAACACAGAACTTTTTGCTTATATGCTCACCAATGACAAATACGTCATAATTTATTCGTAATTGAAAAAAAAATCAGGTAGTCTCTTCTACCGAAACTACTGCGGGTTATTAACGTAGGATTACTTATCGTTGCTTACCTCTTTTGTGTGTATATATGTATGTATGTGTTATGAATATATGTATCTATATATATGTACGTATGTATATATTTATATATACATATATGTATGTCAAAATTTTGGCGCATTTTGGCACTTTTCTGTTTAATTGTTTATTGCTGGTCCAAGCGATACAGACTGGCTTTGGCACGCTGAAAAAATTATAACTCCTAGGGTACAGACGGATGGTTTCAGCGTCTGAAATTTTCCTTTCCGGAGAACTGTTATGGAGGAACGGAATCCTACGTTAAAAACTTAAATTCTCTTTTAGAAATTTTAAACACACACTCAAGTGTAATAAATTTAATGTAATAAATTTTATTTTATTTTCCTTAGGTAAACGTCACCAAGAAATTTTTATATTGGAATTTTTTTAATTGGAAATTTTGACGAGGTTAAAAGAAGCAACTATCAACGCAACTATCTTCTATTTCTATTTAATACAAAATTCTCATCCTTAGGTAAACGCCGCCAAGACACTGTTATAATTCATGTTTTAGTGGAAATTCAGCCGAGCTAAAAGAAAAGCATAAACCAAAATCTGTCAAAGGTTCACTTTTGACCTTAATATTGTTTTTCTTCGAAAGTTAGTTATGTAAGTTTTATCTTTATATATATTTTCTTTCTTTTATTGAATAGATGTGTGTTGCTTCTTACGATTTACTATGTAAGTATTTGTTTTTAAAATCCTCTTATTTAATTTTTATTTCATATAATAACAGATTACTGAGTTTTTTTCCTTCTTTAGCCGTTTTTATATTTATACGTATTAATATATAAATAAGTATCAATTAATTTATGTTCATATATATAGGGTATTTCTCTGTCAGGCTCTGTTTATGAGCTATTAGCACCTTCCAAATCAATTAAAAGAGGGTTTATTATTAAAAGTGTGCTGAAACGAAAAATTACAGTACTTTTTTCTCTTTTAGGTTTGCATTTAATTTGGATATCTTTAATTTCAAATACTTTCTTGTAAATTAGAAAAAAACTTTTCCAGAAGATGTGAAACTTCATTGATTTAACTTAGTTAACCTTTATTCCTTCAAATTTGCGCCCGAGCTTCTTTTTTATAGGAATTCATTGAAATATTTCGTTGTGAAATAATAAGATGATGATGGATGACTTCTATCATGGCGGCCAATATCGCACCACCGCTAGCCATATGTTTATGCCAATAGATAACACGAACAATATGTGATAAGTGATCTATAAAAAGAATGAAGAATTTTCCTTCAAGAAAGTTAGTTTGGTATTAAAGAGCTCTAAATATATTTTTAGAAAGAATTTATGATTTAGAACTGGAAAAGTGCTTTAACTCTAGATTGGTGAAATTAATAAGATTATTTTCAATCCTTTGTAAAATTTAAAACTTGAATTTTTCAACGATTTTTGAACAATAAATTTGCACTTCTTTATTTATGCTTGACATATATTAACCTCTCTTTTGCAGGATATATTATCACACTTCAGCAACAAATGTTTTCAGGTAAACGATAAACGTACAGGATTAATGGGTTATCACATAGATGGTAAAAATTTATACTTTTTATTTGCTTTCAAATGTATTGTAGGGGGTCCCCCAAGAAAAATTTGGCCTAGAGCTGCAAAACTTATAAATCCGCCACTGACTAGGTCCTTAATTCTTAACCTTTTTGTGTCATGGACCCATTTGAAAATATGGTGTAAACTATGGACACCCTTCCTTCATATAGCAAATATTCATAAAATTAATCGTTTAAAACAAAAGATAGGTCGACCTTCAACTGACTAAAACATAGGCAAAGTGAAACAATTGTGCTTTTGTCTACTCGAAATTCCTTCAGGAGGGGCAATCAGTGAACAAACAATATCATCTGAGCGTTATGAGACATTTGAGGGAGAATATTCGACAGAAATGGTGAGAATTGTGGAAAAATATTTCTTGGATTGTGCACCACGATAATACGACGACCCCGATCATCAATACTTGTGCGCGATTTTTTTACCCAAAACTCAATGAATGTCATCGACCAAGTACCCCATTCGCCAGATATGGCCCCGGCTGACTTTTTCCGGTCACCAAACTACCACTTCTATTCGTGGAAGACGTTTTAAGTCCGTTGAAACATAAAACAAAATTCCCTAAGGGAGCCCAAGGACATACATGTAAGTGCCTATAAAAAATGTTCCGACGATTGGATAATTCGTTGACATAAGTGCATTTCATTCAATGGGGACAATTTTAACGCTGACAAAATAAATTTGGACGATTAAACGAATATTTTGTGTTTTAGTGAATAATTTCCGATAATTCTTTCACATAATATAAATTGATAGCTTTGTACCTAGGGGTTTCCTTAAACCCAAAGTGTATTGTTATGACGACGGAATCCTCTTATGGAATTTTTCTATATGTAATGGGGCTAATCGGCTGTCTTTTGTCCTCCTAAGTGTAAATCCTAATATTTAAAACTTGCTAATCCCCCTGATAATAGATGTCGATGAGAATTTTTTACATAATTTTTTTTCATAAAGTAAGCTATGTCAACCGGAAAGATTACCATTGCATTATCCCGTTATCTTTATTGCGTATAAAAAAAGAAATTATATTTCATGAAAAATACTTTTATACATAAAACTATCTCTGTCTAATACAGAAATACCCTCACCTTTTGACTGTATGGAGACAGATGTGAAGTTGATTTTCGCCAAAAATGTTGTTTAAAGTTCGTGTCTATTCGAACGGTAGTTGGTAGTTCGAACGGTCGTATGGTAGTTGTTATTAAATTGGCTAAAAAGTTCGTTTTTTAGTAAAATGGTTCAAGTAGCACTTATTTTTCTTTGACCTCATTCGAAACAATTCTGTTAAATTGTGTTGTTTGTGACAGCTGACATACCAGCGTGCATCTGAAATTAAAATCCTATCAAAATGGGGGATTTTATTTTTGTGTAGCCACTTTAATATTGAAGATGAAATAAAATGAGCAACATTCTTCGCATATCATGGTTTATTAATTTAAGAAAATGCAAATAAAACTCCCAAAAGGATTTTCCGCAATATAAAGATGTTCACGTATAATCCATCAACGTCAGTGTAAATATTTTTACCAATCATATACCGATTCGTTGACCCATTTACCAATCAGTGCCAAAGGAATCTTTAACCCTAACACTGATGAATTCTATGTGATCAGGCCCTAAGTTCTGAGAATATGGAATTGTGAATTGCTTGAAAGAGAGCAGAAGGTAGTGGAACAAAATGGTGAGCATGTTATTCATTAAAGCTAATGGGCTGCCCACGGGGTGCAGTGGTCAGAGTCATGTTCTTCCACACAGTGGGCTAGGGATTAAATCACGTATAAAGCTTGGTTGTCAACATGTTGTCACCTCTTAGGCAGCAATACTGGCTCACCTAAATTATTCTCCCATAATAAGTAGCTAGCAAGAATTTGCGGTGAATTACAAAATGCGAATGACTCACGACAAGTGCTTCCGCATTAAAAAAAATACATTAAGGGTGTCCAGGATACAAAATTCTTCAAATTTTCGAAAAAAAATTATTACATTAAAACATTCTCTGTTCTTTTCCGCTCAAAATGACGTTTAAATCCTGTTTCTATCTTAATTAGAACACGAGATATTAATTTTTTTTTTGCAACATTCTAATAACAGCCAATCTTTGTTTACACATTTAAATGCGTTTTTCTGCATGATGGTTTTTTTTTCAACATTTCTCATCTTATAAGTCAAGAACCATTAAAGATACATGGTTCAAACTTGGAACATGTCTTTTTCAATTATTTTACTTTAATTTTGATTCAGCAAACTTGAAAAAATATTTACTTTTAAAAATATAATTTTTATAAATAAGTTACATCCTTTTTTTTTAACACTAGATATTTTTAATTTTAAAAAAATTATATTTAAAAAAATGATAAATCAAAATTAAAACATATATTTCTGTTTAATTTAATGAAAAATTTTAAAATTCGACAAATAATATTTTGAGTTTAACGATTTTAAATTACCCCACTTACTTTAAGATTTTTAAATTTAAAAACTTTATGAGATTAAAAACTTTAAAAACTTTATGAGAAATGAAACTTTAAAAACTTTATGAGATATGATTTTAAAAACTTTATGAGAAGTTTTATGATGTGATTTTGTTTACAAATTATATGGTTAAACATCACAAAAAAATTCAGAATTTTAATTCTATAAATAAATAAAAAAAAATTAATGTTTCCTGGACCCCCCCCTCCCTCCCCTTAATGGTGAAAATCAAAAATGAGTCTGTTATTTTTACTTAAAAACCGAATGAACTTTATGGAAACCTAATATATTTGCTTCAGTTAATATCGGGAAAAAATTTCATAATTTTAATGACTTAATAAAATCCGTTCAATTAGATTTTTGCAATTGACTCACAAAAATTACAAAAGGTTTGCTTCAATTCTTATACCTATACCATTTTTCAAAAGTACTTACAATATTTGTGAAGCATAGGGATTTACCGGTTCTGGTGATATTTCAGATAAATGTAATATTTTCCTACGGCAGTGAATAAATGAATTTCTCAGATCTTTGATGCTATAAATCATTTTCTCTGAAATAAATCTTATGCGAATGGAAGCTAATTATTAAAGTCTCTCCACTCTTCAACTCTAACAGCAGACCAGATGATGACATTCTTAACAAACATCTAAGTATGTAGTCGCTACAGTACCATACCAGACTACACGTTCGCCTGGCCTTTTGCCAGATACACCATTTTGGATTCAGTATAGCAGAAATAAATAACGATGTTAAATTGTTCCTTTCATTGTTGATATTTGTTGGAGTCATAAAACTCACCAGTGAGTTAAAACTCGGTAATTAAAATTGAATTTTTATTTTTCTATTTTAAAGGAAAAATGCTGGTTAAGAACATTAATTTAGTTTGAATTTATATATATATATATATATATATATACAGTTGGATCTCTGTTTAACGACTTTTAAGGGACCGTGAAAAATCGTCCTGAAGTAGAGATCGCCCTTCAACAGAATTTGTGAAAACATAACATTTCCCATAATGTCGGAGGGGCTGGGACTGGGAAATATTGTCTTTAAATAGAGATCGTCGTTAAACAGAGAGCCAACTGTATATATATATATATATATATATATATATATATATATATATATATATATATATATATATATATATATATATATATACAGTCGAACCTCCATATATCGAACTTCCTTATATCGAAATTTTCTATATATCGAACTCTTAGCAACTCTCCATGTTCATTACATAGAAAAACTGTTTCTATATATCGAAAAAATCTCTATATATCGAAATTTTTTTTCAAGACATATTGGGAGATTTTATTCCACTTTAGAATAAAATCTCCCAATTTTTGGCGTTTGAAACAATACGTCGTGGACTTCAATTCACGGAAAATGTCCCTGATGAAGTTTTTAGTGGACTGAATAAATGCGAACATTCTTTGATGAACTTTCCGCAAAACTGTCTGTTGAGCAAGATATTCGCAGTTTTTTTTTAAAGAATGTAACAGTGATCATTGTAACCACTGTCTGGATTATTGTGTTTTTTAAAGGTGTGTAATACTCAAAGAATCTTTTATATTAATTTATTTTCAGTTATAAACTTTCATTTAATGTGATTCGTATATAAATTAGAAATGGAGTTTCGCATACGAAAATTAGCTTTAATTTTAATGTTTTAGAAGAATTATGATAAAACGAAGATCAATTCTATATATCGAAATTTCTATATATCGAATTATTTTCCGGCAATTTGCTACTTCGATATATGGAGGTTCGACTGTATATATACGAGTATATATATATCCGTTTTTGAAATAAGAGAGGTATATCAGTTATTGGTCTAAATTAGTGATTCTCAACCAGCAACGTACGCAGAAATTTTCAAAGGGGTTGGGGGTAACTATGAAAGAGTAGTTTTGAGCAATCAGTGCAAAGCTTAAACCTAATTAAATAATATATGTAATCAGAACCAATGGGGGGAGGGGTTTAACCCCCATCACCTCCCCCCCTGGTTATGCCACTGTTCTCAACCTTTTTTAGTCTAGTCTCTCCCCTTTTGGATTGCCTCCAGATCCTCCCTTAGGCCCGAAACATACCTACATAAATTTTTAAACATCAAAATGTGTAACAAAAGCAAACAACTCATATACGTGACAAAGCAAAACGAAATTAACGTAAAAGGTGATTTCATGTGAAAGAAGTAATTTTAATGAGATTGCTGATATTTTTGCAATAAAAAAAATAATAAATCGAAATGTAGCAAAAATTTGATAACCTTCATATACGTAATTGTTGAATTTAATTTTGTTTTCACAAGTATTGTAAAAATAAGTTCTACGAATATTTTACTAACCATCCCCGTACGAACTGGCTTTGCTATACATATATGGAGAGATTAATATGTCCCCAAGTGAAGTATTTCAAGAGCTTTCAGAAGAGAAAAGAATACTGGATTTTATTCTTTAAATAACTATTTATAACCACCTTCTGAATTTTATTGAATTTTCCACTAAAAATATTATCTATCCATCGAACTTGGCTCCCTCCAAGATTTATTCCTGGGTGCACCACGACATCTATATATGGTCTAATAATTTCACAGGCCATTATGAGGTCATGTTCCGATATTTTGAGGGCATAGATCTATTGGGCACTACTCTGAAAAGAGGTCGGAAATATGTCTCTTGGTGTGTCGGTATCCGCCCGATTTCGATTAGGCTTCCACGATTACGTGTTACAGTAATTAATTTACACTGAGTCACCCTCTTTTTTTTTCTTTTGGTATCCGACTACGTTTAAAACGTTGATTTTGAGGAAATTTTTGAATTTCTTTTCCTTGTTTCTAAACGTATGTGAATTACTGTTTCTAAATCTGCTTTTAATTTTCCTGTACGATCATTAGAAATGAAATTAGAGCGATTTAAAGGAGAAAAGAATCTGTCCATTTCAACACAGAAGTAAAAACTTTAACTGCGTTTTTTTAAAGAACATATTTTTGATCAAGAATGCATTTAAAAAAATGGAGAAAATCGATAAAATAATGTACATTTTTTTAAAAATTCCCTTTAAAATATATTACATCACAAACATTGTACAATGTATTATTACAAATGTAGCTTTTATCTAAGGACATATAAAATGTATAATCAAAAATATCTTTGAAATAATTGTTATTATTATTGCACTTTTGTGTGACTAAGGGAGTTAATCGATTTGGCAAATGAAAAAAAAAGAAATAACATCAAATTCAGTTTTAATTATTTTTTACAGGAAAAAAAATTAAAATCTTTCTTAATAATTCACAAGTATTTGTTCCTGCGGCAATAAGAATGTAACCGACTAATTTATTTTACGCTTTTTGTGATGAAACAACACTAAACTATTCATCAAGTACTTTCCTCTGCGTTTGAATTGCCTTATTGCAAAGGTTTAAATTAGTGTATGGAGTTAATTGGATTTTCCTATGAAAGAAATAAATTTTTATTCAATGACTAACAAAATTTTGTTATTTAGGGGTGTTAATCATTATTATTTAGGAAATTTATTATGAGTAAAAAAAGTTAGGAGCCAATAAAGTGCTATAACATAAATTCTTTTTCAAAATCCCTTTAAAAGTGGAGTTAATCGATTTTGCTTATGAATGGCTCATATATCTATGAACATTTTCAGGTAGGTTTTTCATAATACTAAGAATGTAATGAACTACAGGCTCAAGGTATACTATTTAGTTATTTATATCAGTATTTATAAAAAAACTCATGAGAAATGACTGAAATTTTATTTGTAATTGCATATAATAAACTGTATTTTTTTCAGATTTCAAAGTACCGATAAATTTTAAGTACATTACACTCACGTGTGCCTAAACGTACATATGATTAAAATAACTAATGGTACATTCCCATTTTGTTCTTTTTTCTTTTCTTTGTAGAGCCGTTTATGTAAAAATGTGTTGTATTTCGACCAAAAGTCTTCAATTTTGTAAAAAAGTTGCATAGTATCGGTCTTTTTTTAATCCTTTTCCTATTTGGCGCTACATTCCTTCGAAAAATAGGAAAAAAATTCCGCAAGTAAAGTTTTTCAAAAACATTACTCAGAACTCGGATACCGTGAAGTAATTAATCTACATTGGGTTACCCTCATATTTTTACTTTATGCAGTTGCAATTTCATACAATTATTTGATTAATCAACCGAAGTATTAAATTTACTTGGCCTCAGATGTATTAGTATCTGTGAGGGCATGCTAAAAAATTTCATTTGAAAAAAGTAGTAAAGCAATCTAACGAAAAAGATAGAGGTGGTATAAGATCGTAGATGAAAGGTATACCCTTTTGTTATATCCAATAAAAATAACGAGAAACCAATAAAATTAATGAGTTGGAATTAAGTACATTTGGTTAATCAGCTGTACATTTGGTTAATCAGCTCACTACATTTATCTAGTCTAACATATATAGGTAGTACATGTATTTGTAAGGGCATGCTGAAAAAATTATTAGGAAAAAAAAGTACTTCGTGAAGAGTAACGCAGTTTATCGAAAAAGATAGAGGTGGTATAATATCGTACATGAAAGATATACTTCTTTGTTATAACCAATAAAAATAATGAGAAGTCATTAAATTATGAATACATGTTAAAACTAGCCGCTTGAACATGGGCCAATATTTTTTAGTGATATAAAAGTACGTAAAAGCATGCATGGTGAAAAGTTAAATACATGAGTTTCGGGAAACAGCCAAAGTATAATGTTAAACCATAAATTGCGATTAATAAATGATGTGGTGAAATAATCTGAATCGCTAGGGAAATTCAGAGAACGGTTGCTTTACATAGCGTAAAAATTAGAGAATGTGGTACAGAATTGCTTTGTATTTTTATTGAAACAGAAACAGGGTGTTGAAATATCTATACCATATACTTTAGATGAGGAGTTTTGATAAAATTATGTTATGTTATCAATATTTCGATAAATATTAATTTAGAAGTTTTGCTCCCTTTATGAAAGATTTAGTTGTTGTCCACTGTACAAATCGACAATATCTGTTAAATTATTGGAAGAAGATGTTTGCCATCTACGGATGTTTTTTTTTCCTTTCTTAAAAGTGAGAATCCATTAAATTCTTTTGTTGCAGTACGCCAGTGTGGTCCAACCTTTAGTTACCCGAGGACCAATCAAACTTTATAGGAATGTGAGGACTTAGTATAGGAATGTGAGGACAAGAGACATTCCAGAAAGAAAACGAATTACATATTGCATTCAAAAACTTTTATTAAAATTTATGTTAAAAGAAGTTTAATATACTAGTTTAATATACCACTTCATTTTACAGTCAAGAAATCAATGTGATGATTGGCACTGCTTTCCTGATTCAAGTTTATCAATGTCCACTGTAAGTTCAGTAAGGCAAAGTCTCAGTCTCGATTCCAGTGAAGCACTTTCAATTCGATTTCTCGTTATTGATTTAATTTGTTTGAGAGCAGAAAAAGCACTTTCGCATCTAAACTTTTCGTACTAAAATATTTTTCCAGTAAGAAGGGCAAGGGCCAACAAAAATCAATTGCCGGGCCTCATGCGGACCGCGGGCCGCAGATTGGACCACACTGCAGTACGCAAACGAGAGAAGGTGACTATGTAGATAAGCATATTCAGTATCACTTTAGGCGTTAAGCTAGACCTTTTTCGCGTAAATAAATATCAGATTTATTTCGTTAGGCCTATTAAACTGTGAATCCAATACTATGAGAACAAATATGGAAGTCATAAACTCAGAAAAATATACGATAGAAAAATATTACGGCTAATGACAAGAAAAACTTTACAATTTTTTAAAAGGAAAGTTTCAATCTAAATTAATATGCGACACACAAGTTTTCACCATATACAATGGATGTGCATTTTCTGTTGTTTACTATCCTGTGCTAAAGCAATTCTGTTTTCATTAAATATGATTAATTAAAAAAACAGCAACTGTAAACCGATCTGATGGAATGAATTAAAACAATTTTGTAACTGGTCAAATTACTATCAAATAGTTTTTAGACATATTAGCATTTTACGATATAAACTTTAAAAAAATTCTCTCTTATCTTTATATCAATGGAAAATTCACTGTAATAATATGCTTTATTTCAAAATATTATTTTTTAAAACTTATATTTTAAAGGAAATATTTATCATTAACAATTTAAATGTTCAGCTCCCCCTTTTCGTATATATTAACATCACATTTATGTCATTAGGTTTATTAAACTGCAAATCTATCACCATGATAACAAATATAGAAGCCATAAACTCAGAAAAATATTAAGGCAAACAAATTTATATTTCTTTTTTCATAGAAATGTTTCAATCTAAATTAATACATAATACATAAATGTTTGCAATATGAAATGAATATCATTTTTCGGTTGTGTACTATCCTATCCTATAGCAATTCTGCTTTCAAAGAGTATGATAAAAAATCAAAAGCCGCTACTGTAAGCTTATCTGAAGCAATCAACTTAAAATCGAATTTTATTTTTTCTACTAACTGCTCAAATTACTATCAAACAGTTTTGAGACATAGTAAGATTTAAAGATATAAATGAAAAACAAATTATCTATTGTATCTATTTCAGTGAAAAATCGTTGAAATAATATGCTTTACTTAAAGTTATTATTTTTATAATTTATATTTTAAACTTTTAATTGAAAGTTCAACGAAACAAAAATGTTCTAAAGAAGTAGTTCTGAATTTTTCTTTTTCATTGTACCCTTTGGTCATGACTAAAAGACTGATGTACAACAAACTGCTGGCTGATTTACCATAATCTAATTGGGTTTTTTTGTGACTTTGCAAATACTCCGTAGAGAGTTGGAATCAAAACAAATTTTAACTTCAGTTTTCACTAAAACAAACGACTATTTTCTAAACTGAATCTTTCCCAGTAAACTTAAAAACAGTTACCTTCCAGAAAAAGGCTTATTCATGAGAATTATATTGCATTGCATTTAGTTTGGCATTCAAGGTTCTAACAATATTTTTCTAGAAACGTCCTATCTGAAAAATTACAAATTTACTATAAAAACAACAAAAAAAATATATTCAGTAAGCAATTAACTTTTTTTTATTAAAGCCAATATATGTCTAAAGGATACTCAGGTTCAACTAGATTAACAGTTTAATATATTGCTAACTTTATATTTAATTCCCAGTTAAACATAACTAGAATATAAGGGAAAAAATCTATTTATAAAATATCCTTAAGTATTTACGGTACATACGTGTAATAACTGAAATTTGGCATCTTTTTTTGTGCTTGTCGTAATGTCAACTTACCTATGCCAAATTTTACTGTGGCTAATTTTTTTTAACCACCGGTTGCCGACATTTCGATTAAGTACATGGCAAAAAATCATAAATATGTCGGAAACGCGTCGGATGATAATTAAAAGAAGTTTATATATAAACAAAATTTTGATTTAAATCATTTTAGATATGGGTAAAAATTGCGTACAAAAGGAAAAATAGAAATATACAAAAAATATTCAAAATGATTATAGCAGTCGGAAGCCGTTAGACCAGTTTCCCACTCAAATTCTGACGTTTAGTCGCAACCTTTAACATAGCTTCTCGAGCACGTGATCGATTCAATATATGCGTGCATGTTGTGGTCCTTCTGAAAGACACGAGTAGATAGAAATTGCCGGTTCACCAACACACGGATTGGTGAGGTGCAGAGGTGCAAGGGGGCGTGGTCTCTTTGCACCGTGCTGGAGTATGTGCTCCGGGGAGCGCCACCTATAGATCAAATATGGAACTAAATTACGTATAAGGTTACGGATTTATATTTTCAGTGCTGCCATCTATTTTATAAAAATCACAACTGAATTTTACATTTAATTTTACAGAAGATATATATTTTTAAAAGTTTGTCCTGAGCTAGGACCGAACCCGGGATCTCACGGTTGGCAAGCCAACGCCCTACCCACTGGGCTGTCGAGTCTTGTTATTGTACGGTATTATAAGGTATTTAAAGAGTGAATATTTTAAAGGGAACTTGAGAAATATGATAGAGGATTCTGTGGTATTATATTATTTTAATTAGTTAATTAATTAATTATTTTTTTAATATAATACATACTAAGCGCCCCCTAGCGGGAAAAACTTGAACTAAACTAGAACTTTAAATATTTAAGATTGTAAAACGATTTTACGCTGTTACCAAACATGTAGTGAATAAATTTAACTTTTAAAATTCTGATATCGAGAATTTTACGCTGCAGGCGCCATCTATTGGTAAAAATTACAACTACATTTAAAATTTAATTTTGTAAAAGGTTTTATTTTAGTTTAAATTCTAAATTAAAATATATTATTAACTTACTATTTTTTTAACGATATTAGTAATTAGTAAAAAATAATTATAATTACTTATTATTACTTTAAAGACATATCTAATTTATAAATAATATTTGAAAAAATATTCTATTAAAAGGAGTATTTACAAGTCTTTTAACATTAAATCTATAAGAGAAGATATTAACAAGGATATTTTTACGCATAAAATTATTGAAAACAGCTGTTAAATTTAAAATATCTTTAATTTTCATGCTAATATCAATTTCAAGTATAATATAACTTAGATATATCTTTAAACCCATTTAAACATAACTTGAAGACATTAAATTATACAATTACCATCTAGAACCTGAAACTTAAAACATATTATCAATTTAATAGTTTGGAAAAAGTATTTATTACAGAACATTCCATACTAGTATAAAAATAATAAGAAATTTTTACATAGATAGGCTAAAACGAATATTTTTTTTCTTTTACTTGATATTTTTACACATGAAATTATTTTACAACAAGCGTTAAGTTTAAAATATCTATAATTTTTCTTAAGAATATTACTTTGCAGTATAATATAATTTAGATAGAGCTTTGAATCCATGAAATATGATTCAATCTAGATAATTATTTAAATTAAATACACATAACATACCAATCCATACTATTAAATCTACAAGAGAAGATATTAAATTTACGCTAAAAATTTTTTTTAATTGTCGACATATACATACTGCAATAGTCTACATTATTATCAAAAAGTTCATTGAATTATATTCTATAACAGAGAGAATATTTTTATGAATTTACTAGAATTAATTATCAAAAATAAATATAACGTCATCTATTAATTAAAAATGAAACTTAGAAAATTTAATACATGGTTTTGAGTATATTTTTCAAAACTTTAAATATTTTTAGTCGAAGGGCTTATTTTCAGGACTTTAAAATTGTTTTGCTATGTTTTTTAACGTGATATATAATTTTACATAGATACATTCGCAAAATAATACAAAATAATAAGAAATTTTTACATAGATAGGCTAAAACGAATATTTTTTTTCTTTTACTTGATATTTTTACACATGAAATTATTTTACAACAAGCGTTAAGTTTAAAATATCTAGGTTGCTTTAAGGAATAAAGGTTGCTTTAAGGATGAATTATTCCATTTTTTTAGTCTATGTGTGTTTTAATGTAAATGATGTCTTAAAAATTATTTAATGATATCAAAAAATATTTATTATAATTTAAAGATATATTAATAATTTTTAAGACATCATTTACATTAAAACACACATAGACTAAAAAAATGGAATAATTCATCCTTAAAGCAACCTTTATTTAACATATCTAAAACAATTCTTACAATTCTTGAAGATATTCCTTAGAGTGAAATTTCAAATCATTAGAATAATCCAAAAGTATTTACACTTTAACTATTCCGTTTTCGAAATAGTATTTAAAATCATCGACGCAAAGATTTTTAAAAATTTCAGTATTAATGTATGCACATGTACAATATGTATCACATATATTTTTAACAATATCTTGAATACTTATATGAAAAATTGGTATTTTACCAAGACTCTTATATTTTTCTAAAGCACTGCTTTTTAGACACAAATGTTGATATTGGGAGGGGTGGTTCATAATACATCCTTCACATTTAAACAGTTTATGACATACATTGAACAGTTCTTGTTTAACACATCTGAAAAAATTTTCAAGCGCATCATCTACATTACAATGTTCTTTAAAACAATCGGAGATGGAATGGGCAATATTTTCTTGTAGAATGTGAGGCAAAGTACGACATAAAATTGTGTGTTCGACACAGTCTGTAATGTCTGAAGCATAATCACAAAGTTGTTTTAGTTCATATCTATTCAACTTAATTCCGGAATCTAAGTCATAATTAGCATTTTTCATGCGATACATCCCCTGTAGAATACACACTTCCTGATCTATAATAGCGATTATTTCGTTGTTTGCAATACATGAAGTGTCTTTATATTCAGTTGAGATGGTAGGAAGTTTCTTATTACATTCAATCCACGTATCTCCATGCATTGACACTCCTTTTTCCCTTTGAAGTTTATGTAGGTGACTTTCTTTAAATTTAGTGATGTGGACTGCTGCACCACTGATATGCATGTGGACAGTTGCAAAAACATTACATCCAAGATTGAAATATTTTATCATTGATGGGCCGAAGCAATTAACTTCTTTTTTTCTCTGTTCAATTTTTAAAACATTTAAGATTCCTTCAGCAAAATTATGCATGCAAAAATCTGTATTTTCATAATTTTGCTCATACCAATCTTTTTCGGGAACAAGCTGTTCCTTCATTTTTTTAAATGCAGGTTTCATAATCTAACTGATAAACAGCACAAGCACTCTAAAACAGCCCTCTCCGATTGAAAATCTAGCAAGCGACTGTCGAATGAATCGCTATATCAGATAAGATAAGTTTCTATGACTCATAGTTTATTTTATTTCGTCATTAGATAAGATTACTAGCAATTTATATTATTCTGATGAGTGTCGGTTGTACAATACAACGTTAAACTTTTAAGTTATTAAAATGTTAAGTGAGAATAAGAACTTAACTATAACTTCCACTTCAATGAATCGTAAAATACTGATAGTAGAGGTTGACAGTGTACATTTGAAAATTAGCCTTTGTTGCTTTATAATCTAAAATTTTATTCTCTGTTACGTTGTTTTCAATAATCTTGAATATACTATCTGCTGCTGTTATTGATAATATTGTATTTTTTATAGAATAATCATGTTTAAAAATTATTCTAAGTTACCTTTTACAGAATATTTCAAAGTATTATTAATAGATCTTTAAAATTATTTTATTAATTAATGCCAAGCTTAGCAACAATGGGTAAGTGTCTCCATAGTATATTTCATTACTTTTTATAGAATATTTCAAAGACTTAATTTTAATACTTATGTTGCATAATGTTTTTTCATGTGAAAACTAGAATTTTAACTTAATACAATTTAATATATATTCGATCAACTTAGTAGTTGCAGTTTTGCAAGCATTAATCGAACAACTTCGTTATTAAAAACTCTATTAACAACATTAATAAACTGTATTAGCAGTTAGCAAAGCTTGTTTCAGATTTGAAAATTAACCTATCGAATAAAGTTTTGGTTAGCAAAACGTGTATCAATTGTTTAACTTTGATTAAACATATTATCTGATCTTTTCCCACAGTATACTCTCGTGTATAAGATAATAATAACCTACGTCTTGTGTAAACACTAGGGGTTAGATTTTTGAAAGTCGTTCTACAATCGTTGCCAACTCTTGGCAACTCTTGACAAATAAAATAAAAGGAACGTGAACGATTCGTTAAATGATAGCAAAATAATTATTTATCTTATCATTGATTCATTTTGAGAAGATAACTGTGACTGTAACGGAAAATTAACCGCAGATAATCAAGATTAACTAACGTGACTTGTATATTTTTCAATTGGGTCTCGTTTTAGAAGTATGGCTAATTATAAGCTCCAGATTTTTTTTCCAATGCAGAATATTTCTACTAATGCCGTAAGTATTTTATATGTTTTATAATAATATATTTTAAACCATTAAGTTTTGAAAATGTTAACTATGACAGTGTGGTATATGCTTAGATTATAAAATCTACAGCAGAGTTTTATTCTTGACAAAACTTATTTTAATTTTAAGATCTATTGTAAGTAGGTTCTCATATAAAAATATTGTCTGCGTATACCCCTACCGCTGTAAGATTTAAACCTTGGTCAATTTACTTCTAAAATGAACTCATGTAAATATCTTCTAAACATGATAAAGTCTGTATTATTTCTGTTGCTGTATGGATAAAATATTTTGGGTAATTGCATGTAGAAAACTATCTTATACGAAAGTATATCATGAATTTAAATTTAGCAGCATTTATGATATATATATATTTAAGTTATCAAAAAGGAAATTATATGCTCTTATTTAAATTAAGTTAATATTTGGTTGTTTACGCAGTCTATGTTGATATGCAGAAACTATAATCCTTATAGAATGATAAAATTTTAAGTGTTAGGAAGCGTTTTAAACTTATAGTATAAATTTTTTTTAACAATTGTCGGAAAATAATTTCTGATGTAAAACTTATTCAAAGTTATTATTTGCATAATATTTCAAAGTAATATCAATAGGTGTTTGATTTTTTTTAACATAATAAACATTTGTTTCGATGAAAGTTTTGCAGGTTATTTTGTTAAGAAAACTAAAATTTTAGGTGCGATGTATGCTTTTTTCTATGTAAAACAATTTATTAATGGTTATATCTATGTAAAATTATAGATTAGATTTAAAACATAGTAAAAAAATTTTTAAAGTCTTGAAACCTTTATAAGGGAACTAGTAAGTTTTAATATGTTTTAAGTTTATATGTATGTGCGGGACAAATATAATATCTTCTTATGCAGTTAAAGCTTGTTTTTGTAAAAAATTATATGAATTAAGTGCATAAACTATAGATTTTAAAGGTAAGATCAAATGGTAATTATTTTCTATACGAAATGTTTCATAGCGTTTGCAGAATATTTAATGAAACCTATCATAAATTAATTTGAAGTTTCCATAATATATTTTATTGCTTTTTATAGAATATTTTTTTCAAAGATTTGTTATCTGTTTAGATTATAATTGTGAAGTTAAACTACCTCTATTGCAGTAGAATTCAAACTCTGATCCATTTACTTCTAAAGTTAAGTGAACTGCTTTAAATATCTGCAAATCTTCTAAACATAATAAAGTCTATATTATTTCTGTTCTTGTATGTAAAAAAAACTATCTTATACGAAAGTATAACAAGAATTTTAATTTAGCAACATGTATGATATATATATATATTTAAGTTATCAAAAAGGAAATTATATGCTCTTATTTAAATTAAGTTAATATTTGGTTGTTTACGCAGTCTATGTTGATATGCAGAAACTATTCTAATTTAGTTAGGATTTATAAACATCTTATGTTGAATAAATACCTTAAAACCCATGAAAATGATAATATTTAGTTGTTTATGATGATATGCAAACACTATTCCAATTTGGATAGGATTTATAAACATCTTAGGTTAAATAAATATCTTAAAATCTGTGAAATAATCTGTGGAATTTAACATTATATCGCAATTTAGGTAATCGTTGAAAGCATGTTAGGTTTAAAATCATATATTAATAGTCTACATTTCTGGATAAAATATAATATTTAGGATTAAAACTTGTAAATTTTATCTTTCAAGTCTTTACCTCTATAAAATGTTTTTTAATTTTAGTAAGCGTCTTAACTTATAATATAGTTTCAAAGTTGGAAAAACGTTTAAGGTTTGAAATATATTCAAAACTGTACATAAACTATATAAAGATACTTAAATTGGTGCATATATTTTTAAGTTTCAGGTTCTAGATGGTAATTGTATAATTTAAAGTCTTCATGTTTGCATATACCCCCTACTGTTGTAGGATTCAAACCATGATTCATTTAATTCTAAAATGAACTCTTGTAAATATCTTCTAAACATGATAAAGTCTGTATTATTTCAGATAATGTAAGAATCTTCTCTATTAACATCGCGAGATAAATTTGATACCTTCTCTTGCAGATTTAATAGTATGGATTGGTATGTTATGTGTATTTAATTTAAATAATTATCTAGATTGAATCATATTTCAGTTTTTATTTCTAATATTAAAAGGAATAAATAACTCTACTGGGTAATTCCCGCTTTGTTTAAATAATTTTATGTCTAAAAATATCCCTTGTTAGCTTTCATGGAATACCTTTCAAGGTAAGATCAAATAATAATTTTTTCTATACTAAATGTTACAATGGATTCAAAGCTCTATCTAAATTATATTATACTGCAAAGTAATATTCTTAAGAAAAATTATAGATATTTTAAACTTAACGCTTGTTGTAAAATAATTTCATGTGTAAAAATATCAAGTAAAAGAAAAAAAAATATTCGTTTTAGCCTATCTATGTAAAAATTTCTTATTATTTTGTATTATTTTGCGAATGTATCTATGTAAAATTATATATCACGTTAAAAAACATAGCAAAACAATTTTAAAGTCCTGAAAATAAGCCCTTCGACTAAAAATATTTAAAGTTTTGAAAAATATACTCAAAACCATGTATTAAATTTTCTAAGTTTCATTTTTAATTAATAGATGACGTTATATTTATTTTTGATAATTAATTCTAGTAAATTCATAAAAATATTCTCTCTGTTATAGAATATAATTCAATGAACTTTTTGATAATAATGTAGACTATTGCAGTATGTATATGTCGACAATTAAAAAAATTTTTTAGCGTAAATTTAATATCTTCTCTTGTAGATTTAATAGTATGGATTGGTATGTTATGTGTATTTAATTTAAATAATTATCTAGATTGAATCATATTTCAGTTTTTATTTCTAATATTAAAAGGAAAAAATAACTCTACTGGGTAATTCCCGCTTTGTTTAAATAATTTTATGTCTAAAAATATCCCTTGTTAGCTTTCATGGAATGTTTTTCAAGGTAAGATCAAATAATAATTTTTTCTATACTAAATGTTACAATGGATTCAAAGCTCTATCTAAATTATATTATACTGCAAAGTAATATTCTTAAGAAAAATTATAGATATTTTAAACTTAACGCTTGTTGTAAAATAATTTCATGTGTAAAAATATCAAGTAAAAGAAAAAAAATATTCGTTTTAGCCTATCTATGTAAAAATTTCTTATTATTTTGTATTATTTTGCGAATGTATCTATGTAAAATTATATATCACGTTAAAAAACATAGCAAAACAATTTTAAAGTCCTGAAAATAAGCCCTTCGACTAAAAATATTTAAAGTTTTGAAAAATATACTCAAAACCATGTATTAAATTTTCTAAGTTTCATTTTTAATTAATAGATGACGTTATATTTATTTTTGATAATTAATTCTAGTAAATTCATAAAAATATTCTCTCTGTTATAGAATATAATTCAATGAACTTTTTGATAATAATGTAGACTATTGCAGTATGTATATGTCGACAGTTAAAAAAAATTTTTAGCGTAAATTTAATATCTTCTCTTGTAGATTTAATAGTATGGATTGGTATGTTATGTGTATTTAATTTAAATAATTATCTAGATTGAATCATATTTCATGGATTCAAAGCTCTATCTAAATTATATTATACTGCAAAGTAATATTCTTAAGAAAAATTATAGATATTTTAAACTTAACGCTTGTTGTAAAATAATTTCATGTGTAAAAATATCAAGTAAAAGAAAAAAAATATTCGTTTTAGCCTATCTATGTAAAAATTTCTTATTATTTTTATACTAGTATGGAATGTTCTGTAATAAATACTTTTTCCAAACTATTAAATTGATAATATGTTTTAAGTTTCAGGTTCTAGATGGTAATTGTATAATTTAATGTCTTCAAGTTATGTTTAAATGGGTTTAAAGATATATCTAAGTTATATTATACTTGAAATTGATATTAGCATGAAAATTAAAGATATTTTAAATTTAACAGCTGTTTTCAATAATTTTATGCGTAAAAATATCCTTGTTAATATCTTCTCTTATAGATTTAATGTTAAAAGACTTGTAAATACTCCTTTTAATAGAATATTTTTTCAAATATTATTTATAAATTAGATATGTCTTTAAAGTAATAATAAGTAATTATAATTATTTTTTACTAATTACTAATATCGTTAAAAAAATAGTAAGTTAATAATATATTTTAATTTAGAATTTAAACTAAAATAAAACCTTTTACAAAATTAAATTTTAAATGTAGTTGTAATTTTTACCAATAGATGGCGCCTGCAGCGTAAAATTCTCGATATCAGAATTTTAAAAGTTAAATTTATTCACTACATGTTTGGTAACAGCGTAAAATCGTTTTACAATCTTAAATATTTAAAGTTCTAGTTTAGTTCAAGTTTTTCCCGCTAGGGGGCGCTTAGTATGTATTATATTAAAAAAATAATTAATTAATTAACTAATTAAAATAATATAATACCACAGAATCCTCTATCATATTTCTCAAGTTCCCTTTAAAATATTCACTCTTTAAATACCTTATAATACCGTACAATAACAAGACTCGACAGCCCAGTGGGTAGGGCGTTGGCTTGCCAACCGTGAGATCCCGGGTTCGGTCCTAGCTCAGGACAAACTTTTAAAAATATATATCTTCTGTAAAATTAAATGTAAAATTCAGTTGTGATTTTTATAAAATAGATGGCAGCACTGAAAATATAAATCCGTAACCTTATACGTAATTTAGTTCCATATTTGATCTATAGGTGGCGCTCCCCGGAGCACATACTCCAGCACGGTGCAAAGAGACCACGCCCCCTTGCACCTCTGCACCTCACCAATCCGTGTGTTGGTGAACCGGCAATTTCTATCTACTGACACGCTAAACAAGTAAAAATCCCATGATTATGGAAAAAGGCACTGCATCTTCTTCCGTCTGAAGCAAATCCCAAATTTTCATCGAAATAACCATAAAATTGGCTCAAAACGTAACCTATTAATGACAAGTACATATTACGGATGGGAATGGGACTGGCGATTATCTTTGAGGCTTTATTGATGCCTTTTCGCCAAGCGGACAGTTTTCAGTTATAATAATTACCCTACTGACTTTTATTTTTTCTACAAAATAAATATGTGTTTATATTAGACTAGCTGAAGACCCGTACTTCGCTACGGAGTACATTCAAATTAAATGCAACGGTCAATGTATGCAATTGATGTAAAAAAACGAAAAAATATATTTATAAAAAAATCGTAACGGATGCTTTTATAGACAAAATAATGTAGATGAAAATATTCAAATTAAATCTAATAGAACATACTAAGGAATATAGTACAGTTAATATAGTACAGTTTGAGGAACATATCTTTTACTGTATTTTCATAGTTGTTTGGATAATTTCCAATCGTCTGCCGCATTAGCAAGAAAAGAAAATATTTTTTGTCTATTTCGTTGTTATGCACGCGACGATAAATTAATTTAAAGTACCAGAAAAAGAAATCACGTGATCAGCATTTAAAAAAATTAAATTGCAAACATTAATCTTTGCAAATTCACCAAAATTCAGAAAATGGAAGTAAAGATTCGAAAAAGATTTTCATTTTAAAGGAATTTTTATGATCTTTCTCGTGATATAAATTTTATAACCCTCAAATTATTATTTTAAATGCAAGCTTCAAAAATGTTACTAAATCAGCTTAGAAATTTAATTTTAAAAAATATAAGAAGAATTTTTCAAAAATCTTTCTTAGTGCACCCCTACACTATAAGAAGAATTGCTATGCAAAATTTCAGCCCTTTAGGTTCAGCGGTTTGGTCTGTGTGTTGTCTGTTAGTCAGTCAGTTACGGAACTGTTTTATATATATAGATTTCTCTTATTTAGGCAAAGCAAATAGAGGATTATCAAAAATTTTGAACATCAGTGCATGAGGAAGTTTGCATGAGGAAAAACTGAGGGCCAGACATAGCAGCTATGTCCTTCACATAGCAGCCTAGACATAGCAGCTGAATCCTTGCCGGTAAGTAGGGTGCCACTACAGTACAGTTTAAACCAGGCAAACCCAACGGGGCGAAATCACGTGTTCTTGTACCTTCTCCCACAATCTTTGATATCATAGGAGGACTTTCCCGTTTGCAGATTTAATGTACCCATGTCCGGCCTAGTCAAGAAGGTATTTAGCGTCTTCGTCGGGATTCAAAACTAGCACCCCCACCCCCCACCCCGTTGGAAATACCAAAACTTTCTCTACCATGGGTTGTGATAAAAACACTGAAAAATTTAGAATCAGTTGAAGATTAATATACCCTAGTGGGTGAAACTATAATCTACTTCTGTATCAAAATAAAAATATAGAAATGTTCTCTGTCAAAAATTTCTTTAAAAAAATAAATAAATAAGAAGCACGGGTTTATTTGAGTAACACAATCATAGCGACACGAAATAATTTCCAGGCATAAAATCAATGTTGGGATGTTGCCAATCAAAAGCTATTAATATCAGGAAAGTTTGCTGTAAAGAATCATATGAATACCAAACAAGGGTGAATAAACCTCTGATTATGAATCCGGATGACAGCGAAAAGGACAGTATCTCATGAAATTTTTATTTAAAATCTATTGACTTTATCACTCGGGAACAACATTAGACTAAATATATAAAATTAAATAACAACTACGATAACATTCATAGTACCATATAACCCCTATTCATTACACGGGGATTCCATAAAACCCCTATTCCATCTCTTTTCGACTGCCACCCCACAAAAGCGGCTACTTTTTTTCGGAACCATTACTGGCCACCTTAGAGAAGTTCACTGACATCATTTTATATCACTGAAGAGATAATCTATACAGGTTTTTAGATTTGGTCAGTACCCAAAACTGACGACTCACAGTCAACGACAACTCCAATAAAGGGAAGAGTATAGCCATGAGAGGGTAGGGCCGCCCAGAGACTTTACGGGGCCTGGGGCTTCTGTTGGAGGCCCCAAGAAAAATAAAAATGCAAAGAGACGAAAACACACATTCAAATTAAGTTACTCATACTTAAATTTTTTTTTACCTGAATGATTAACATAATTATTATATTTCATTGCACTGCGTTCTTGTTATATTTTCTGAGGAAATCTAATAAATAATTTTTTTTTTAAATTTTGGGGGGCCCCTCCGGCAGTTGGGGGCCTGGGGCAAAGTGCCCCAGTTGCCCCCCCCCCTCTGGGCGGTCCTGTGAGAGGGCAAACTGTTTCCATTCCCTAGAATGGATTATCAGGTACTAATGTATTAACTATGTATCTACTGTTACAGATTACGTTTCAATTAGTCTAAACAGATAGTCATTACGCGGACAATATACACATGTCTGTGTGTGTGCTCGCTCATAAAACTTGCAGTACTTAATCCCTTCGTTCCCCTATAGACAGAGAGCGATCCTTATAGGCTTAATATAACCCCTGTCTATGGAGACTGAGCCGATAAGAATCATAGGACACGCCCTAGTCCATGACGTAACATAACGTCTTAGGGAATAATCTTTGCATCACCTCTTCTGGATTTTCTCGATATAAAAATCAGAACACGGCTGAAAGCCGTGCCTTTTTTCTGATATTGTTTGCTATATTTCATATGTCACTCGGTCTACATCCCTCACTATGGGGAACTGCGCATGAATGACCATAAACTATTAAAACCAAATCGCCTATTTACTGCGTCCCAATAACCAACTCTTTTCCAGCTGCTTCTACAAGACATGTCATATATATATATATATATATATATATATATATATATATATATATATATATATATATATATATATATATATATATATATATATATATATATATATATATATATATATATATGAAATGAACCGAATGGTCATCTCTTGAAAAAACACAATCGAGGCCGAAATTAAATGCAATTCCAAATCATAACGAACAACTGAAGTTTATTCCATGAAAACAGCAACATATTGCTCGCATCGAAGTAAACCCGCGTCTATCGTAAAAGCGCCAAAATACAATTAGCTCAGAGAGGTTGCCAGAATTGGCACAGGAAGTAAGTGTGTGAAAAGGCGAGGCGTTTTCACCAAAGAGTAGAAAAAGGGGTCACCAGAACAGATATAAAGTTCAGAATGGGCGATTATAGGTTGTTAGTAATATTATCACACACACACACACACACACATATATATATATATATATATATACTTTTACACAAATTTTAACAAACAGCTTCAATTATGAATGCAATTTTGTGTTAAGTTGTCCTCATGGTAATCAAACTTTGTAGTTGATCATTGCGTGAGCGTCAGATCCATTCTGAAAAACGTAAATTATACTCTCTAGTTAAAATAAGTAAATGGGAATCATAATAAGCGATAATAAATGACCTTTTCATTTCTTGATCTATCGATCTTTCACGCTATCATGAATGCCAAAGGAAGTAACTAAGTCTTTTATACAGTTATCTCTAGTTACTTTTTTGAGACTGACTCCCGATTTTTCTTTTTTTCCTCTCCCCCTCCGAAACTTGTCACAAAGCATCAAGGCTAAAAGAAGCTAAAATGATGGATGAACGGTGATCTTGTTGGTGGCCAATATCGGAACAACTTTGACCATGCATATGTGCCCTCGAGGTACATCCTCAAAATGGGAATCGACGATCGATGCGGAGAATTTTCTTTCAGTCTAAATAACTCCCGTTGTAAGCCAGATTTTAGATTGATATACCTGTCATCCTGCCGGTGACAGGTTTTTAACATGCACACGCGGGGAAAAAGGTTATATTTGGTAAGACATATATTTTGTAGAAAAATTTTGAAGCTTTTATATAAAAAAAAATCCTTTTATCCCTGTATTGTAAGGTTTATGAATGTAAGGTTATGAATATGGGCGTAAGCTGGTCAAACGTTTAACGTTCTAAAAGAAATTTATGTTTGCGCGTCATGTTATATTTTCACCTGTCATTTATCTCAGATGTATCACTTTCAGAACATTGTCTAGCACAAGTTTCTCTATTCTGGAAAAGAGTGACTTTATAGCTGTGACATTTGGGATGTTTAACTAAAATCTCTAAGTGATTTTCATATCGCTGATTGGTATAATACATATAGAATGTATTTATTTAAAAACCATCAATGTGCACATTATTTTCTATCTATTATCATTGCATTTATATTCCTAACAAATCCTGGAATAATCTTTTTCTTGCATTTTTTTTTTTAATTTTTTTTTCTACTTTTTCGCATTAACTAAAATGCTTGTGTGATTTTCAAATATATCCATTTGTATACATTATATATTCAACGTATCTGTCTAAATATCAGTTTGCTTATAAGTATCATTTTGCAAATTTTTTTCGATCTGTTATCAGTGAATTTATGTTAATAATAAATCCCATAATTGTCTATTTCTTTTTTACAACAATTTTTCTAACACGTCCCACTAACTAAAATGCCTGTGGGATTTTCAAATGAATCCATTTGTATACATTACATATCCAATGTATCTGTTTAGAAATCAGTTTTTTTTTTTTAAAGTATCACTTTACATATTATTTTCAGTCTATTATCAGTGCTTTTACATTCATAAAAAATTCCGGATTTATTTTTTTGTTTGCATTTCTTTTTATAACAGTTTTTTCTAACACTTCACATTACCTAAAAGACAGGCTCGAAGTAGCCCAGTTGTAGCGTGTCGTCTTTCGGTGTTGAGTTGGGGGTGCTCGGATCGAATCCTGACAAGAGTATTAACTACTATCTATTATCAGTGTAAAATATAAACAAATCAAATAAACAAAAAATAAAAAGCAAGCTTAGACTTCAAAACCACTTTAACTTAAAACCTACCCTGCAAAGAAAACATAAAACAGTTTCAATAGAGGATAGCGCAGAAGTTTCATATCCTCATAATGAAAATATACAAATATAACTAAAAATGAATAATCCAACAGAGATAGATAAATATAATAAGAAAATAGACAAAAAACAAACAGAAATCAAGCACTCAGGGCATCCACGCACCAAAGGCAAGATTCTGTATAAGTGCCGGAACTGAATCATAAAACAACATAGAGGTAACCGAAAGGTCTCTTCATCAGGTAGCCTAACCAAATCAGTTACCTCAAAGGGAACTTTCTGAATAAGATGCAGGTAAGACCAACAGACATCCCAAGGCCCCGAGTTCCCCATGGAAGCAATTAGTCGAGAGAAAATGAAAAGACAAGCACAACTTACACTAAGGGCTCAACGCACCGTACATGCAAGCACACAAATTATTCTTATTATATTTATCTATCTCTGTTGGATTATTTAATTTTAGTTACATCTATTATCAGGGCATTTTTATTCTTAACAAATTCCGCAAATGGTCTTTTAATTTTTTTTTCATTTCTTGTTACAGCAATTATTTTCTAAAACTCCACATTAGCTAAAATGTTTGTGAAATTTTCAAATAAAGTAATTTGTATACATTACATATTCAATGTATCTGTTTAAACGTCAGTTTATTTATAAAGTATCATTTTACGTATTATTTTTTATCTATTATCAGGGCATTTTTATTCTTAACAAATCCCGGAAGTTTTTTTTTCCATTTCTTGTTACAACAATTGTTTTCTAATACTCAACGTTAGCTAAAATGTTTGTGATTTTTTTCAAATAAATCCACTTTTATACATTACATATTCAATGTTTAAATGCCAGTTTATTTATAAAGCATAATATTACAAATTACTTTGTATGTATTAACAAGGCATTTATATTCATAAAAATTCCGCAATTGTCTTTGTTTTCATTTCTTGTTGCAACAATTTTTTCTAACAGTCCACTTTAAGTAAAATGCCTGTAGGATTTTCAAATAAATATATTTATATTCATTACATAGTCAATGTATTTGTTCATATATTAGTTTGTTTATAAAGTATCATTTTACATATTATCTATTTTGCATGTATTATCAGTGCATTTATATTCATAACAAATCCCGGAATTGTCTTCTCCTTGCTTTTCTCTTTACAACTGTTTTTTCTAACACTTAGTATAAACTAAAATGCCCGTGGGATTATCAAATCACTCCATTTGTGTATATTACATATTCAGTGCATCTGTTTTTTTCTTAATGCTGATTAATTTAAAAGATTGAATTCGATGAAAAGAAATAATCCCTTTGCTAAAATCAACGCGGGAATGAAAGTTTAAGGGAAAAAAAGCGAAAACTATGCTCTATAGACATTTTTATTTCTATTAATCTAATGGTATTGCAAAAAAAATTAAATTGTTCCTTCCCAATTTAGCGATAAAACGCGGCGAAATGGGAAATTTCCGGAAAAGCATTTTAGTATAAACTCCGAGGAACGAAAAACATTAAACAATCACAATTAAAATTTGAATCCAAATGACTTTCCGTCGAATTATAAAAATGCATTAGGAACGTGTGGAAAATTCTAGACTATTTATTTTTTCCCCATTTCTCCCTTTCACATTTTCTCGGTAAAAGGCTGATAACCTGACATTTAAGAAACTTTTCATTCGATATAAAATTAAATAATTCCCGAAATCGATTATTAGTACTTTGCATGAATCAAAAATGTTCATTCTAAACTTCATTTAGGCAGTAAGCACTAAAAATTCGGGTACAATCTATTGCGCTGAATTAAAGTTTTCTGAGCTCTCTGGGACCAATATTAAATTTGATATAAAAAAAAATCAATTCCTTCTGATCACCTTCCTCTTTAATTTATTTCTTTAAGTTCAACGAAATTAATATTCAGAATTAATCTGCTTATTAGTCCTTTAAGTAGAAGGACTAATAAACATTAGGCATGGTTGACATGGGGTTTAATTTTATGTACCAGAATTAATACATAGCGTATGAAATAATTATGTTTTTATTTTCGTATCTATTCAGTCATAGTTCAAATTGAACACTTATGAAATATTTATAACATTCAATAGTGTTTTTATTTTAAATTACCTTCAGTTAAGTGTTTAAAATTAAAGTTAACTAAACAAACAAATACAATACAACTAAACAAATAAAAGTGTACCCTGTGTGGTAAATAAATAACCACACTTCATCAAATATACAGTTCACCGAAAATGAGGAATTAGTTTTATTTTAAATAATCTTAAGTAGTAATTATAAGACATGAGTAATTAAATATGTTAAAACTTTAAGGGATAAAAATATTTGTTGACAATACTAATTATTTATTACAATATTTAAGAAAGAGTATTATGGGAGTATGAGAAGCTATTGCTTCAAATTCAAAATTGAGGATATTTGAGGTCCACACAGGAACTTCTGTTACTACGAGGGGTGATCAAAAACTAATGTTACAAGGTCGATATTCCTGGAGTTTCGTCTGTTATACTGAAATTAGTTGTGTGCGGGAATTCTAATACATGCTAACAATTGCTTCTAATAATTCTAACTGGGGACAGTTTCACCTACCCGCGACCTCCAGCGCTAGTTGAAGGTTAACAGAAATGGCGAATCGTTTGAAAAACTGGTCTCGCTAAGAAATCCGCTCTGCAATTCGATTTCTGTGGGCGAAACATGTAAGCGAGGCTGAAATTCACCGGCAGAATCTTCTGCCGGTGAATTTCACGACAACGCGCGACCTCATACAGCCCAGAGGACTACCACGCTGTTGAAGAAATTTCGCTGGGACATCATGGACCACCCTTCCTACAGCCCGGACCTCGCTCCAAGCGACTTCCATCCCTTTCCTCATTTTAAGGAGGACCTAGGGGGTCGACGATTCGCTTCAGACGAGGAGGTAAAACACTTCGCCACAACTTGGCTGAACACGCAAGTACAGGATTTTTACCAGGAGGGAATATTCAAACTCATCCCACGAAGCGACAAGTGCCTAAACCAATATGGAGACTATGTCGAAAATAACCTAATGTATGTACTATCAGTTGACTGTATTGGTTTTAAGAAATAAAATGTACACGTTTCCTTGCAGGCTTTGTAATCTTACTTTTTGATCACCCCTCGTAAAATACTAGGACTGAAGTCAAAACGGTACATTAACGCCCATCAGACAATCTAACTGTAAAAGACAAAGAACATTAATTGTCGGACCTTTGCGTCGTTGTTCAAACGCGCATATGAGCCAAAACATAATAATCACTGTTTTTTTTTTTTTAGTTTACTATTAATTACACCACGTGGTAACCTCAATCACTTTGATTTAGCATAATAATGAGTTTTACCCTTGCACATGGGGGTAAAATGCCCGATACATCATACACTTTCAACCAGGGAACAATGGTGTTAAGAGAATAGTTTTCTACTAAAATACGATCAGGTTTGACGATAATGGATTGGTATGCCGAACAAACGGATTCCCATTTTACTCAATTTTGCCAAATTATCGATAATGAATTTCGTATGGGCAGAAAGTTATGAATCCATCTTACATTGTAACAACTTGTAAGCCCGAGAAGATGATTTTGAGGTGTGTGTCACGCGTAACTGACAGGGCGTTCGACTCTTTTTGTAAGCAGCACAATCTATCAATGCTAATATGTTGCGGCACTGCTTTCTGACAGCCTGCTGAATATGGTGTACTTTTTTTTATCCGGGTGAAACTGGTGTCTTCAAAGACGACAATGCTGCTTGTAATAAGGTTTCTTTTGTGCATGAATTGTTTAATGGACACAGTTTTAGTACAGCTATTTGTCGACAAATTTTCTGGACCGGAATCTTAAAGACTTGACTACTCGAAGGACCTTGGCACTGAATATTAGATATATGGACACATGGATCTTCCACAAAAATGGATTGAAGACTGAAATAAGGACATATCTTCCTCTTTTTGAATTCATGCTCCGTATCATCCATGGAACAAAAGGAGACCATACTGAATATTTTAAAGAATCTCATCATCTTATGGTATACTTTGTAAATTTGTTATAATTATATATTTTGTCAACCAAATTATAAATACAAGTAAATTGCACACCACTGTATACTTTGTCGGTGAACTTTGTAAGCTGCATTACGTAAGATATGGTCATGGTCTACCTATTCGCATCAGAGTGTTGAAGTCATAGTAATCCAACTTTAATACTTTAGATGTTGGCAAAAATAATTTATTGCAAAGTATATATTCGTGAATAAAGTCATTTTACTGAAAAGAATAAGAAAACCAATTTAAAAAATAGATGAACATGTTTCAATAAACCACGGGCATTGATTATTTAATCAAATGGTATATATGAAGAAAAAAATTACAAGTAAAATATCTTTATATTTTAAAATACGAGTAAAACTGTTTTCATAAATGACATTCAATTTTAATCTCTGAATGTAACACAAAAATCTGTATTCCAAACACATTTACCTCTATTTTACATGATGTAATATGAAAAATTATCTAATAGATATATTCGTACCACAATTCTTTTGAAATTATTTCACTGAAATAATAAAAGTTCATGAAGAAATCGTGCATTTTTCTACTGATCTAATAATAATACAAATGCTAGAAGTTTGATAACCTTTCTCTTGGGAATCTCTGTAAACTTGACCATTGTAACCATTATTTGTTCAAAAGACTATATCGTTATATTACAGAATAAATTACAAACGTTATGCTTCCGTATTTGTGACATTGTACCACCTTAGCTAAGCACTAATTTGTGATATAAGTTTATTGGCCATGGGCCAAGACAATTCCTTTCAGGTGAAACAGTTCGGAAATAATGATGTCCATTTTCTTTACTTCACCCGTTAATCCCCCCCATTTCTTTTGTAACGTTTATACGATTGGGATAAAACATAGGGTCAGTAACTTAACCTAGAAATAACTCCAACTTCCATTTTAGCCAGCAAACGATTATTAAGCAACAATTATTACTTAGCTTCTAAACTTTGATATATTTTTAAAAAGTAGTTTCTCTTTATCATTCAAAACTTTATTTTAATTTTATCATCGTAAATATATCGAAAATATGATGAAATGTTATCCAAGAAGAGTGTTAGACATAGACATAGACATGGTACATTAAAGAGGCACTAGAGAGCAGGGCTCCATATCCTTTGTATGGATAGTTTTTTGTGGCTATATTTCCGTTCTCACGATTAAAAGAAAAGTGTTGACTTGAAAGTTAAAAATAAAAATAATAATAATAATAAATAAAAATAAAAATAATATTAATAAATAAATAAGTAAAGAAATATAAATTTGACAACCAATTAATGTGGTAGATTAAAAAAATAGATACAGTAGCAGACGATTAAGCAAAAATCAGTAAGATAGTCTTGAGGTAAAGAAGAGTGTTTCAATGAATGATTTCATTAGGAAATGAAGATAATAATTCAGTTCTGGTATCATTTTGAATTTTTTAAATATTTATAAACCTCACAAGAAATGCATATACTTAAAATGCTGATTCCCGATTGTTAAAAACAGCGAGTCTACTTTGGAGGCGGAGCTTTAGGCATTGCATCCTTTAATGTCTCACAACTTCGATCCCAGTGTTAAGGCTATTGAAACCCTACTGGATTCTCTCACATCAATGTTTGCCTTTGGAGAAAATTTGTCTACTATTTACAGCTACATAAATTCTAATGATGGAATAAAAATGGTATTTTCAGATAGCCAGAACTTTCCTGCCCCTTGCAACAGGATTCATTTTATAAATTTCGCCCACCAAAGGAATTTATGAGCGTTTAAAACACACTGTATCAGATTTTTAAAGAAAAAAAGAAAAGAAAAAGATAAAAAATTTCTTTCCTTGTTACAGAGAACAATTTTTCAAATAAAATCTTTAAATGCAAGTCGGCAATCCTTAGACAAAATATTTAAATAAGAGAAATAAGTCAATTTGTGAAAGGATTAATTTTTCTTTACAAAACTTTTCATGAAAATATTTTGTTTATTTGAAATAAAATAGTCCATCATCATTTATTTTATAATGTATTCCTATTACAGAGCAAATATTTTCGCAAAAACTTCAAAACTAAGAAAACTACAAGTCTGTTTGCATTCCAAGTAATTAAGTTTAATAAATAAATGCTAATAAATACAGCCGTGTCAACACATTCCCTTTTGTGATAAATTTCATAAAAATTTATTTATTCTTGCATTTTTCAGAATAAATCAAAGAAAAGTTCCCCGAGTCCTTTCTAAAGAGATATCTTCTCCTAGATAGTGTATTGAGAGACAATAAAGCTTCATGAATATTTATAAATTTAATCTCTAAGCGAGAAACACGATTTGAAATTTCTAACACACGTTTCTGATCAGTGCGTTGCAGCGCATTACTTCTGTCCCATTACCTTCTTTGTTGAGATTTAAAGCTGTGAAAATGGCTCAGAAATGTCGTGGGACTACAGGCTTCAGTATGGAAAGAAATTCCTTAATTTTGCATTCATAATAAAACCCAAAGTATTGATTTTTGGACTAAAAATTTTAATAAATAATTTATGAATTAAAATTTGCACGAAGTATTCGACTATTGGTGTCTGTTGTAAGAGTTTGAAACAAATCGCAGAGATATTAGTACATTTGGGTGATTAAAAAATATACACAATATTTTTTGTAAATTTAGATTTAAGAAACATATTTGCTAGAAATAATTTATACTTGTTTGTGTACTCGAAGACAAAATAAATTTTAATGAATAATTTATGAAATAAAATGTGCTTGTAATGTCACACGATTGGTGTAAGTAGGTGCTTGAAACAAATCGCAGTATTGTTATACTTTAACGATAGAAAACTATGCAATTTTTTTTTTTTTTTGTAAATTTAGAGTTAAGTGAACATTTTTACTTGAATCAATTTGTTTGGGATCTCAAAGACAAAGCAAATGTTAATAAATAATTTGTAATTAGAATTTGTCCGAAATATCGGTGTCAGTGTGTTTGAAACAAATCCCAGCATTTTTATCACACTTTAGTGATAAAAATTTACGCAGTATTTTTTGCAAATTTAGAGTTAAGGGGTCACATTTCCTCGAAACAATTTGCGTCAAGTACTTGTTTGGGGTACTCAATGACAAAATAAATTTTAATAAATTATATTCGTATTATAATTTGTACGAAATATCGGAGTCAGTAAGTGTTTGAAACAAATCCCAGCGTTATTAGCAAACTTTAGTAATAAAAATTTACGCTGTATTTTTTGCAAATTTAGAGATAAGGGGCACATTTCCTTGAAATTATTTGTGTTTAAGTAATTGTGTGTTTGTACTCAAAGACAAAATAAATTTTGATGAATAATTTTTTAATTAAAATATGTCCGAAATATCCGACTATCGGTGTCAGTAAATTTTTTTAAATAAATGACAGAGTAATTAGCACACTTTGGCGATAAAAATGTGCACATTATTTTTAAGTAAATTTAGAGTATTTCCTTGATATAATATATGTTTAAGTACTTGTTCTTGTAATAAAGGCAAAAAATTACTTTAGAAAAAAATCTCAACCCCGTCCAAAATTTCTATTTTGCCGGTTCATGAAAGCATAGATAAAAATATGTAAAGTGTTTCACTATCCAACTTTTGGAAATACCACTGAAAATCTTTAAATTTACATTTTCAAACTCCAGGACCTGTTACTAATTCATACTCATAAATATTTACTACAATTTTTATGCATTTAAATGCGGTTAAAAGCATCAGTAACACATTTTTGAAAATTTATGTTTATATTGACTCTTAGTGAGAAAACTTTTACAAAATAAATTTTTCAGGAAGTTAACGAAACTACCACGGGTTATTAACGTAGGATTACTTATCGTTGCTTACCTCTTTTCTTTTCTTTTTTTAACGCATTTTGATACTTTTTGTTTAACTGTTTACTGCTACTGGGTTTGGCGCGCTGCCAAAGTTATAACTCGCAACGCAGGACAATTTTTTTCTCTCCGTAGGACCGTTATTAAACGTAATCCTACGGTAAAAAGTGTTGTGTTTACTACTGTTATTATTTTTACTTATATAAATAAGAATGGAGTAAAAGTTTCAATTTAAAATAAGTGCATATCAATGCGGTAAAGCATCTTTTTTTAAATTTTTACCATGCCTCGAATAAAAATAAATTCCAAGGGTTTTTTAAAGGGTTTACTGGCTCACATAAATGCCTTAATAAAATCCGTACGTTCTCTTTTATAGATATTGCTTCTGCATTTATCAAGAAATCGGTATGTGTGCTGTAGGAGCAGGGAAAAATCCCTTAATACAATGGAAAAAAGTTTACAATTACTTATATTAATGCATGGTTATAAAAAAAATTAATACCATTTGGAGTCAAAAGAAAATTGCAATGAAAACTATCTTATTAGATAATACATAAATTAATGACATTAAATATTTGATTCGTGTAACTAAAAAAGAATTCTGGTACTCTTCAAGATCCCGGGTTTAAAACCGGGTTGACTATATAATATAATGAAACCTTACACGTGTATAACACTCATATGTTTTCTAACTACACTGCTGGCCACCCAAATTGCAACACCAAGAAAGACAAGAGTTATCACAACAAAATTTATTTTGTAGATAACATGTTGACCAAGTATCAAATGATTAAATTTATAGACTTCTGTGAAGTGTGGTTCCTGCCAAAATCAGTAGTCACAGTAGCCACCATTGTTGGAGAGAACCGCTGCCACACGCCTCGGCATTGATTCAAAGAGACTTTGGATGAGTTCTTGGGGTACAGTAGACCAAGCAGCTTCCACACGTTGCCAAAGTTGATCTGCTGTGGCAGCTGGGGATGGAATCTGGGTCAATCGTAGAGCAACCATGGACCACATGTTTTCTATCGGCGAAAGATCCGGAGAGCGAGGCGGCCAGGGAAGCAATTCAATCTGGCGATTGACGAAGAACCGTTGGACAATGCGTGCCACGTGTGGTCGCGCATTATCCTGTTGAAATATGGCTGTGGGAAAACCCTGAAGGTAAGGAAGGACAACTGGCTACAACACCTCGGAGATGTAGCGCTGGCTGTTTAAAGTACCGGCAGTGCGTACTAGAGGTGTGCGAGAGTGATATCCAATACCGCCCCATACCATAATACCAAGGGTAGACAAAGCAATGGACATCTTGCGGACAGACCACTCTGCTGTAAACGGCGTCGAATGGTACGCGCAGACACTGGATGATGCGTTACAGACTGCATGTGCTGTGCTTATGGTTCGTGGTGTGACTGAGCGATCCGTCACTGCCATGCGCACAATTTGCCTGTCATCACGTGAAGTGGTGCGCTGAGGTGGATGCGATCGAACACGCCGGTCCGTCGTACCATCCTGCATCCAACGATCACATATCCGCATTACAGTTGTTTGGTTTCGTCCAACACGACTACCGATTTCCCTGAAAGATAATCCACAATCTCGGTAGGCCACTATTCTTCCTCTGTCGAACTCGGATACTTGATCAAAAGATGATCGCTGTTTTCAACGAGGCATAATTGATCGTTTTTTTTGAAAAAACCACAAGACAAACACAATTGCCGAACTTGAAATCCTCGAAATCTCCAAGCCTTAAACAGCGCTTTGAAGTGACGCCACAGGCGCGCGTGATGTGCGTCTACGCTGAAATTCTAATCATTTGCATATCTCACCTCCGCTAATGCATGTTGTAAATTTCATGTTATTTGCATGTTTCCTTCAGGGTGTTGCATTTACAGTGGCCAGCAGTGTATTATAATATTACAATTTTAGAGCAACATTGACCTTAAACTTAGGTTTTAGCCCTTTAGATGAGCTCCTTAGCAAGACGATACCGAAGATTACATCCAAACTTAATTGAAGTTTATAAGTGGAGTACCTTGGTTTTGTCGACTTTATCTCCTGTAGCAAGGTATATATTTCAAGGTACATGGGCTCAGAAACTAAAAATTTTAAGTTATGAAAAAAGTAAAAATAGAAAAAGTGGAAATAAAAATTTTAAAAAAAGATTAAAAAATAATAACAGGTCGAAATTAATTTAGAGAATAAAACTTAAATTAAATATTTAAAAATTTAATAATAAAGTAATAAAAGTTAATATTTTAAAATTTCAAGGTAATAAAAAAACTTGACGATAAGAGAATTGGCACATAGCAGAACACATGATGTTAAAAAATAAAACGCACTGACGGAAAAAATGCTAATAATAAGAAAAAAAGCCCCCCGACTCTCCTTGGGGGTCATTCAAGAAAATATTGAGATAATTGTAGAATTCTACGACGGAAGCTAAAGAAATTTGCTATTCGGAATTTCTGTAAATCTTTACTGGTGACTGACAAAAGTGTTAGCAATCAACTCAATTCGGAAAGAACCATCGTCTATTACAAATAGTGGTACGGAATTTGCAAGGCAAGAGCATGACAAAATGTAAAAGCATGTTAGAGACGTAGTTAAAATCAAAAATACACTCATCTGTTTCCTTGATGAGAAGCCTATAGCAAGGGCGAATTCTAGATCCAAGGTTACCTATACTTTGGAGATGTATATTTTTGCTGTTAGCTCCGCCTCTTTGGCATTCTTTATGCATTTTGACATCTTTTTTGTGCTGAAAATTTTGTGTCACAAACCTGATAGACTACAGTCCTTTCAATATTGGGCTGGTGGATTACACTTTGTCCAACACCAGTTAAAATTTACAGATATTATGCATTAGGAATTCCTATCCCCAGGATATTTATTAGTTATGCACTACCAAGGAGCCTAGAACAAGTGAAAATCCAAAGCTGTGTGTCCGCTGAAGATGTATATTTCTGTCGTGAGCTCCGCCTTTTTGGATTGTGTTATGCATAGGGATACGTAAATTTCGCATAAAAATACCGAAATTTCGCAACAAGAAAAAAAAAAAATACAATATATAAAATTTCCCATTTATTCGTAAAAATATATATAAATTCTAAAACTTCACGTTTATTAAAAAGAATTACAATTTTACTTACTTTGATACGTAAGTATCAAAATTCTTAGTTAAAAGCTAACATTGTAGTAGTCTCCACATTATATTACTAAATTTTTTGCCTTCTGTCATTAAATACTATGTTGTACATACTAAAATATCTCAGCATCTACTCTGTTAACGGGACTATAAAAGCTTTGTACAGCTGCTGCCTTTACAAAGTTAAGGTAGCAGCGTTTCGTTGCAATTAAAATCTGTATAACATCAACAGAAGTCTCTTGATTGACTGCTTAATTCTTACGTCGGCTCATCGGTGTAGGAGACCGTTATTGCACCTGTTCTGAAGGGTAGGGTGGTGGTGAGGTGATCAGACTCTTGAGGGCATAGGCGTAGCGTCGGGGGGGGGGGGGCACGTGCCCCCAACTTCACGTAAATTAAAACGTTATTAGAAGTTAAGTTAAAATCGGAAAATTGTAGAAAACTTTTAAGAAAGTTGGTTTTTTTCCCGCTTTTTCAAACTGCCAAACTGAAGATTCCATTTATGTCTTTAGCCTTAACATAGTTTTTAACAATGATATGATCCATAGCAAAAATTCGATTTTATGCATTTTTTTCTCATTTTGTTTATATTATATTTACTTTTCTCTCTGTATAACTTTTGAATACTACTCAGAAATCAATTCTATTGTTATTCAATTAAAAAAAATCAAAATATTTCATATTTTAAGGACCGTCGGCAGTCAATGTGCTGCAGAGGGCCCTATCTGAATTCAATTCATGCCCCCCCCCCCTCAAAGTTAGAAGCACGCTACGTCTATGGTTGAGGGTTTGTGAGTTCTTCAGTCGGATCCTGACCTTCAAATACAACACATCGGAGATTTTCACCCGCTCGTATTTTGTTGGTAAATTTAATCTTTGTAAAACATATTCGGTCTTTTGGGCCGATGAGCCTTGAACTGATTTAAATTTTTGCCGGTCTGTATGAGCGATAAGCCTTGAACCGTACTAATTATCTGTCAGTCTGCATACATTCTATTTCCAAGATCTTTGTTTTATTGTTGTAGCTAGCATGGCTGGAAGAATTCCACCTGTTTCACAACGAACCAGGCCATTTTGTCTCTCTCGCGCTATCACAGATTGAGGAATCGGATTCGGAAATTTCTGTTGAATAATCTATTTTTTATTTACCCTTTTCAACAATGAGAGGTGGCAGTAGTCTTGCATTGATGACTTATAACTGCGAAAAACTTATTAAATATCCTTATTTTATAACGTGGCGGTCTGTGAGACCGATGAGCTGGGGAACAGTATAAAGACCAGATGAGCAGTCGTAATGGTTAAATAGCTGAAATACCCTTGACTTTTGCGCTCAAGAGACGTTCTTAAATCTACTAAATTGCTCCACAAAACTTGATGGTTGATTTTTACAGTTAGAATTTTAGGTTCTACTCCTGTATGGACAAACTGCCCGGTTGACATTCGGAGCAAATCCGAAGGAGAGTAAGATTTCGCAGTTATAGACCTCGGATGGTCTTAGTTAAAGTATTATGATAATAAATTATTACTATTATTACCTAATTTCGATTAAAAAGCCGTTTATCACAGAGTTTTCACCGAAAAGTAGTAAAAAAATAATTTTCGAATTTATTTGCTCATATCGGCAAATTTCGCTTTTTTTCGCATCTATTTCGTTACGATGTGCTCGCATTTAACAAAAAATTACCATGTGCAATGATTTATACCAGAATTTCTAATATCTCACGAAATTGAGAGTTTTTTTCTTCTTTCAGCCAAAATAATTTTATTGAGGACTATGACATCTCATTTAATATTTCTTTTTGTATACATGGTGTTATCTAATTTCTCTTCTTCCTTAATTTGTGTTCTATATTAGGGGATAATTGGTTTCTAGTTATAGAAAATGTCTTTCAAATAGGAATAATAGTAATTACTTAACTACACACAGATATATTTTCATTTACTTTTTTCCTAAAAGAATATCATACAAACGTTATCTAGTTATTACTTATATTGTTATGAGCAACACTAACCATATAGTATATAGTTAATGTTATCTCATTATGACTAATATATTTATGAGGAATTTTAGCACGTTTTTAAACAAAAGACGCCATTATAAACTTTTCAAATATTACTGCTTATGAAACTTAATTTCAAATAAAGTAATCCAATTACAACTAAAACTCAAATGCATTATAATGTATTGAATAATTAATTACTGCAATAATGATTCCGAAATCGCACAATTACAAATACGCATTTGGAATGATTTTATCAACTTCCTGTCAGATGTGTTCTTCATTGAACTGATGAATTATAACTGGATACTTCAGCTAATTATTGCAATATACGTAATTTCTCTGCAGTATTATAATGCAGTACGTCTGGGATAATCAGTCCACTTCCCCTACAGCTTTAGAACATATACCATTTCCCTTTTATAATTGGCATAAATGTATATGTATATGAATATGCATACATAATGTCCTAGGGAATAATTTTCCTTTAATAAAGTGTACAAAAATAAATTTAAAATATATTAAATACGATAATTAAATTCCCCAAGTGATTCGCGAAGTAACTTAAAAACTTACGATTCAATTTTTTAATATATGAAGGCCATAACGGTGGATACGATTTTCGTAACTTTATATTAAGAAGAATTAAGAATTGAGCGTATTCTATCAACTCAAGAGGAATTAAGAATTGAGCATCATATCAAAAAGAATTAAGATCTGTTAATATTCTTTCAACTGAAGAATTAAACATTTTGAATTTTATTTGAAAAGAAGAATTGAGAATTTTGAGTATTATTTAAATAAAAAATTAAAAATTGTGAGTGCTATTTAAAAGGAAGAAGAATTAATAACTGTAAGATTTTTTTTAAATGAAGAACTAGAATTGCGAGTACTCTTTCAATTGATGAATTTAGAATTTTGAGAACTGCGCATAATGCTTTCTCACTACAAGTATTTGGCAAGTTTCTAGACCATAGAAATAAGTTAAAAGGTATAAAACATACCTAGCATCTAACTTCTACAATAGATTATATTCGATAGACAACGAAGAAATAGCTAACCTCCCCGACTACGACACAAGGGAATGCTATAAGCGTCCTAAGGCCACTTTGATTATTTACACTGGTCTCCTTCCCCTTTCTTAACTTCCCCCTCCAACCTTTTCTAAATTCTAAATTACAATTACTGGTGCTTCTGGTTCTGACCTGTCATTTTTTGATATATTGACCTCAAGACAATCTTATTAATTTTTGCTTTATCGTCTTTTACCGTAACTTTTTTTTTTTATCTGCCACATTAAATAGTTGTCGAATTTATATTCTTTTACTTATTTAATTTTACTATTATTAATATTAATTTTGTTTTTATTTATTTATTATTATTATTATTTTTTTTTTTACTTTCAAGTCAACACATTTCTTTTAATCCTGAGAACGGAAATCCACAAAAAATTATCCATACCGAGGATGTATGGAGCCCTGCTCTCTGGTGCCTCGTTAATGAAACTTGTCTATGAAAAACCTACAAGTATAACAGATATATATATATATATATATATATATATATATATTGATTGGGAAAGTATTCTTGTTAAAAATTATTTTTGACTTTCCGTGTACTTTTGCAGACTACTACACGGCTTTGCCGTTAATCTGGAAACAAGTTTTGTGATTATTATTAAAATTTTCATGAAGTCCTAACTCCCTGAACTGTGAATAGAAAAAAAAAAGAAAAACGAAGAAGAGCGGCGATATAGTAACTGAAAAGAGAAAACTCATTTTATGCTTCACATCTTCTAACTCATTAATACCAATGATTAATTCGTTCAAATTACGTTAGAAAGTTTGGTATTTAGCAACTTCCATCCTTTCAGGCGGGATGATTTAGCGTTATCATACGAGTTCGAGACTCGTATAGGAATCTACTGCACCTTTAAAGTTAGAGTTCACACATGTTTGAGCAAAGCATCGAAACATATACTTTTAAAATATATAACCACTTTACGCCTCAGAGAAGCATGATGGAAAAGAAAAGAACATGTATTTTGTTGATTGTGTACTGCCCTTTTGCTAATAATTTTAAGCTGCTGTTTGACTGAGATGAAAACGTAATTATCAAGAACAAAGCACGAATATTTGACGAGAAGATGCAATAATTATTTCCTATTTGTTTCAGCTTTTATTAATACAGATTTAAGGCTAATTAATATACAGGGTTCCCACCTATATCCGTTACACCCCCCTCAACTTCTAAACTGTGACATCTTAGGCCATAAAGTTGGTGTCTAGGTATAGTAAAAAGGCTATGCGCTACTTGATGAGACCACTTGCGACGCCATCTATTGGCAAATTTTGGAATTAGAATCTTTATGTCAAAAACGGTACGAGACACGCGTAAAAATTACAAAATTGTTCAGCATCATCGATTTAGTAAGAAAAGATACGTTGCGCACATTAATACTCAAAACAGAATGTAAAAAATGAACATCTGTTTTGTCATGATTTTCAATACTATGAAAATCACGAAAACCGTGACGCCGTGAAACGCGAGCGAAGCTCGGAAAGACCAGAGAATCCAGTCCAAAGTGCAAATGTGTATAGTGGCTAATGGAGAGCATTTTCAGCAACATAAATAAATGATCCTGGAGAAAAAGTAGATCTCAGTTTCTTTCTTCCACTCTTTATGACATGACAATTCTTGAAATCGTGACCAAACAAATGTTCATTTTCAACATTCTTTTTTAAGTATTAATGTCCGCAAGATGTCTTTTCTTACTAAATCGATGATGCTGAACAACAATGTAGATGACTTTTCTCCCTGTTCCTCGTACTGTTTTTGAGATTAAAACGCTAAATCCAAAATTTGCCGATTGATGCCGTTGTAACTTTTCTCATCGAGTAGCGCATAGCCTTTTTACTATACCTAGACGCCAACTTTATGACCTAAGCTGTCACTGTTTAGAAGTTAAGGGGGGTGTAACGGATATAGGTGGGAGCCCTATGAATATATATATATATATATATATGTGTGTGTGTGTGTGTGTGTGTGTGTGTGTATGTATGTATATATATATGTGTGTGTGTGTGTGTGTATGTAAAAAGAAAAAAAGGCTTTTTCTCAAATTCAACTTTATGCTTATCCCAAAATTTTACTTTTCCAAAGAAGAATAACACCATTTCCTTAAACGCAGTCTATGATGATCCTAATTAAAAAACTATATTAGCCCTCCAGCCACGTGTCGAATATCTTCCAAAACACCCAACAACCCCGTACAATGCACATGATAAATTAGGATTACCCTATATTGTAGGAAAACTGTTCTGGCCCTATTTTTTTTTATATTTAAACTGATATCCATTATAATGTTGGCATAGAATCCTGAGCAGGGCATACGCCAGAACCCTCTTAAAGTGAAATTCACGGGGACACTAACTATGATGGAGTCTATTCAATTAACCCCTTACCTGTGACATATGTTCAGAAAAAGGCACCAAAAATGGAATTTTTTTCCCGACTAACAGTGCGAAACACTCTTTCCCAATTCACGCCTTTATAACTGATCACACACCACTTTCCTCACCAATGAAATAAATGAACGGCAAATACCGCCATCTGTTGTGAAAATAGTAAAACTCCATAATAAATGTCCATTCGAAAGGGCATCATGGAAAATAATCACTAACTTTTCTCCTGCCCGAACTGCATCACAAATATTTCACATTGCGGTTGCCCGAACTGGGTTCGGGTGTTACTCGTAAGAGGTAAAAACTTCTAATCCCTGGCGGTCAAAAAAGAATATACATCTTTTATACATGCCTGAAAGAAATAATCGGTTCTTCTGTTTGCTGTTAAGCGCTGCTAGCGGGACACTTTTGCCTCTTATCTTTGTTCTCTTACTTCTTATTCGTCTTTCGTTAAGTCCGTCACTATTATGGTAATCTGAATAAAAGAGTTCTAAGGACTGTGATCTCTTGTGTTACTCGTTTCATAACTTAGTCAGCCTATGTTATGACTTATATATGTTATTCATCAAAAAGCACATCTCATTCCTAAACTTCATTAAACTCATTCCCTAACTTACTTAGTCGTATAAATTGCGAATTTTACTAACTCCTTTTAAGATTTTCGTAATTTTTATATTTATCCTCATTACCTCCGAGCTAAAATGGACCCGTGAGCAAACAGCCGGTATAGTAGTTTTAGACTACAGGGCATAAGCATCTAAGGCAAAACCCGGCAACGAAATTTGCTGATCAAATGCCAATTCAGACCACAGAAAGGGAACACTTCGGAAATTATGTTTATGAAGTGATTAAAAATGACGTTTTCACATTTTCTCTCTTCAGATGAATTCGAGGATCATTTCTTCGACGAATACCTCATCTCGCTCTCAGAATAAATCAAAAAATCTAGTTTTTATACACGAAACCGTGTATTTTATTGAAGTTTGATCACTTCGGACCTACGGCTACAACTTTACGATGTGTTCGATGTTTAATACACACACACACAGCTATCTGTGTATGTATATATATATATATATATATATATATATATATATATATATATATATAGAGAGAGAGAGAGAGAGAGAGAGAGATAGATAGATAGATAGATAGATGATAGATAGATATAATGCTATTCTGGTATATGTACAATACCATTCAATATCATAAAGTCAGCCATAGGGACCCCTTTCAACTAAACTATACATTGATTGTATTCACGTTCCATTGACTTCTTATAACTGTTCAGGTTGTCACAAAGGTTTCCGTCATTTCCCATTCTCATTAACTAGTTATAATGTTATAGTTCGATGGAAGTCAATTAATGTAAGTATACCTGACCTTTCATGGTTCAATATGTAGAGTTAAGGCTTATATATGAGATACATTTCGGCATATGCTAAATTAATGTTCACATTTACAAAAAGTCTTTAATATACTTCATACTCAGATTCCAAATATTTCAAAGATTAGAGTATGAATATTGAAACCATTATATTAGCTAACATGTTAGTTAATGTATCAGTTACATTTCTGAGTTATATATATATATATATATATTTCGAATCCATTAACAGGATTGCAATTTATTTTGAGATCATATCGAGAATAGATCATTTTGTATTTTCTGAAACTCTAGGAGGAATTTTACGAAAAATAGTTTTGATTTTAAATTATGGAATCTAATGGAATAGCTTCGATTCGATATTTCATCCTAAGCGTAACCTTGTATCAAAATAATTCCATCTAATACATTGTTTCATTGGAAACTTTAGCTCTTCATAAAGTTATTAAGTGTATGGCTATAGACAATGTTGCAAGCTTTTAAACTATTTGCGATTTGTAAACTATTCGCTAGAAGGCTTTTACTATATGGTTCACATAAAACACTCACTCTGTAACTTTATTAATTAACTTTCGGATGAGATTTTATTCTTTGTATTAAGTTAGTATCGGCACTTAATGAGAGTCTGCACCTATTTGGAACTCTTACATGCACCATAATTTGTTTTTCTAAGTGTAACCCTAACTACAATGGGATTTAGAGGGAATATTAAAATAGGTTCCCTTACTTCCAAAAGCCTTTGACTAAACCTTTGACTTCAGTTTACTCTAAAATTACTTTTTGAATAAAGATCAGAAAAATCACTGATATATATATATATATATATATATATATATATATATATATATATAATATATATATTGATATATAATATATTTTTATATATCTATATATATATATATATGTGTGTGTGTGTGTGTAAGTAATATACCCATTACATCACGTCCTTAAATGATAACTTGAAAGGAAAAACTAGCTCATATGTACATGGCTGGAGCTAGACTCAGCCTGAAAGGTATAAAATTAAATTTGGAAGCAGTCGGGCCGAATTGTTTATTTAAGCGACGAAAGTACATTCGTTCATTTCAGAAGAACGGCTCGGAATAATATCGCCTTTCAACATTAAACGCGAGAGGCGAGAGGAACATGTGACTATTATTTGTAGGATCAGGAGATTTTGGGGCTCGCGATGCTAACCCACTCTTGAATCCGGAGGTATACACGTGTAGAAATGCAAAGGCATGCGATTCATGGGAAGTTCCGAGGCTAAGGATTTTAAAGCGATAAATTAATATTACTTCGGATTGGATTTAGGAAAGGGAGTTTAAATGCTAGAATGGAGGGCATAATATTTATTATATTACTTACACACACACACACACACACACACACACACATATATATATATATATGTGTGTGTGTGTGTGTGTGTGTGTGTATGCGTGTGTGTGATATTTTACCAGAAATTATTTTTTTAAATCCTAGTCAAAACCTTATTGTTTTTAGCCGAGGAAAACTTTTTGTTACAGGTCGATAACAACTCACCATTGAAGGGCTATGCCCATGTAATGCTGCTGACCCCCAACACCTTGTGGAATCCTAAGTGAAGACAGTTTCTTTTTCCTTAATTATCCTCTTTCCGTGTTCTGCAAACTCTTTCCAAATATTGCATACATTATTTCATCTAAGAGACATTGCTATAAAAATCTGTGAAAGCTTTTCATTAATTTTGAAAAATGCAAGAAAACCTCTCGTAGTGAGCATCTAAACAGACAAAAAATTGTACCCGAGGGAGTACTCTGAAAACTGAAGTACGCCTATGACTTGGGGAAAGAGTCATTTTTTATCGCCATATTTCAAACTCTGATCAGAAAATATGAGGCAAAAAAAATATAAATAAATAAAGTGATAGCCCGGATTCTTCAGTTTAAAATTGCGCCCTTTAAACAGAAAATAGCCCTTTAAACAGAAAAAATTCCTCCCCAAAAAAAAAGAAAAAAAGAAAAAAGAAATTTTTTTTAAAGATCCGGAAATAATCATCAGTACCAAGTTTCTAATTCATAGTTCTATGTTTCATTAGGTCCTAGTATATAAATTGTTGTTGGGGTCCCAGTTTTCAGGCCATTCACTAATGCAAAGTAACAATTTTTTTTCATGTGCTTTATGGCCACATTATATTAGCATAGTTATGTGACTCCTCTCTAAAGCTGTTAGACAAAGAAACCATTCAAATGATTGTGGTTTCATATAATTTCACATGACCCTACGTATCCAATAAGTTAAGGTTTGTTTTCAAATACAGATTCTATTTTTATTATTCATAAAATAAAAGCCTTATTAAATCTCTGGATATATATTATATACATATCTAGACATATAACGTATAATATATATATATATATATATATATATATATATATACCATACAAACATAACTTACATAACATATATGTTATACAGTTCAAAATGTTTAGGCCTTTTTTTTTAATATAAGGTCTATTTTTTATCATCTATATATATATATATAAAACAGTTCCGTAAATGACTGACTGAATGAATGACTGACAGACAACGAACAGACCAAAGCGCTAGACCTAAAGGGATGAAATTTTGAAAGGCGAATCTTCTTATAGTGTTGGGGTGCACTAGGAAAGATTTTTGAAAAATTCCTCTTGGAATTTTTAAAATTAAATATTTTAGCCGTTTTAGTAACATTTGTAAGCTTTCATTTAAAATTATAAATTGAGGGTTATAAAATTTATATCACGAGAAAGATCATAATAATTACTTTAAAATGAAATCTTTTTCAAATCTTTACCTCCATTTTCAGATTTTTGGTGAATTTTTAAGCATTTAATTTTAGAATTTAATTTATTAAATTATGTATTTTTTTTCTTACTAATGCGGCAGACGATTAGCCATTATCCAAAAAAATATTAAAATAGAGCAAAAGATATGTTCCTCAAACTGTACTATATTAACTATACTATATTCTTTAGTATGTTCTATTAGATTTAATTTGAATATTTTCTTCTACATTATTTTGTCTATAAAAATATCCCTTACGATTTTTTTTATAAATATATTTTTTTGTTTTTTTATATCAATTGCATACATTGATCGACACATTTATTATATATATATATATATATATTGATATTGGCATTAATTTCATACATTGACTTTTTATTTAATTGGAATGTACTCCGTATACATAATGTATTTCTATCCAGACATTACATTTATAAAATATTTGTACCATACAAGCATAACATACATAACCTAAAAGTTTGTTATTGATATCTTGAAATATTTTTAATTAGTATCTCATATATACTTTCTCTAGTGTTACATAGAGTTGCTCTATAATATATTAAAACATCTGATATACCAAAGTTATTCCTTGTTATTTCAATATTTGCGTTATTACTCCATTTCATAAATCATTTCGATATTTAAGCCGAAAAAAAAGGTCTCCAGCAATACACTAAATACACTCCTGCAATAACGGTCAAAAGTGATTCCAACGTTTATAATTGTATTTACTCTCCTCTATGGCAGCTGAATGGCTTCAGGAAAAGGCAGAAAGATGCGGGAAAAAAAAGAGACTTATTTTTCGATTCCTCTACTTCTTTGAGAGAATCTCATATTTCTCTTCTTATTTACTTCTTCCTATTTTGTTTACATTCGCCAGAGATTATTGCAGTTTCTCTCGAGAAGCGATCAATAAGGATTATGAACAGTGTAGGATATTGAATGCTATTTTAGAGTTCAAGATGCCATGAAAATAATGAATTTTGATATTTCTATAACATTACTCTGGGATCTTATTATAAAAATTATGGAGCGGAAAGCCAAATAAGAAGATATAATGCTTTTTGAAGGAAGTAATAGCTTTACCTTTATAATAAGATATTGAAAAATCTCGGCAATCATCATTTATAACAAACGGAGCACAATAACAGAAGTGCGTATCAGAGCGTATCATAACAATATCTAATACTCTAAAATACTCTGCTTCGTTTAAAGTGATTTGCATTGGATAATATAGCTTTTAAATGCATATTCGAATAGTTTTAACCGTGTCGCAGCTTTCCAGTAATATAAGGAATATTTTCTGACGGGACTTAACTACATAATTTTTAATTATAATTATTACTAGATATAATTATATAATATTTTTTGAAGGAAGAAACAATCTTGGCTTAATAATAAGATATTGAAAAATTTTGGGAATCATCATTTATAACAAACGGAGGACGATAACATAAGTGCGTATCAGAGCGTATCATACAGGGTCTGTACAGAAAGTAATGAGAGTGATTCCATAAAAATCGTTTATTTGACGATAATTTTACAGACACTTTATAGTCTTCAAAATAGTCTCTTCCTGCATTAATACACAGTTTTCAATGACTCTGCTACCCATTGATGCTGTGAAGAATAGGAAATTCTTCAAGCAGTCAGTCGTGTGAATATTTGATGTGTCTTTGTCACCCCTGTCCTTGGCAACAGAGGGGGGCGTGAACTGGGTGGAACCCTAGTGTCAAGCTAACTGACTGATGGTCATCGCCGGACAGAGGGCGGTATTTCCTCTACTTGTCTACTGGCAAGAGGGTGTCAGCTGGCGACAAAGGCCACACACGTAGAGTCCGGCATTCTTCATGCACAAAAGTGCGGTTCGTTACGCTAAGCCCTCGGCGTGAGAAATTCTCGAATGTTGGAAATAGCTGATGTCACTGATTTCAGCAAATCAACGTCGAAACACAAAAACCAACGCATGATAGGACGAAATATGTTCCAGGGAGGTGCTTAGAGTTTTCTTGGAGAACCTCGGACCGAAAAAGAGGCAGAGAGACTTGAGATCTACTCTCAGAAGGTGACTGATACCTGCGGCCTTGGGCCAGATTACATTTTTGGGAACTTTGAATCCCGGGCTTAGTGCCGTTTCATATAGTCAGTGAACTCTGACTGTTTGGGGAAGAAGTTTAACTCCCCGGTGCCTTAGGGCGATTTTGACAGTAAAATTTTGGTGTAACTGAAGTGTACATATTGTATATAATTAAATACATAATTTTAAAACCTAAACTCCGTATCTTGAATTAATCTATACCCAGCTACCTGGGAGAAGTGTTCATATCGTCACAGTCTTATTATATAGATTAATTAAAGTGGTGGCAGCGGTGTTGATCGATCCCTCCACCTGAAGATTCCTGTGAGTAGTAATATATACAGAGTTTTGCCAAGTTGGGCGTTCCGATCTACTTTCTTCGAACTGTGATTCCGGTAAATAGCAAGTTGGATTACTTTGCTGAACCTGCCTTGTGCGTGTCTACTTGTCGTCAAACTCCAATTCCTGTGAACTGAAGTTATAGAGAATCGTCGAGTGGTGCTTTCCTGTCTGCAATCTACTAGACTTTGTTACGTAGTGCACGAACTCTGGTGACGTCCCGCTTCTTCAATTAAAGCGAACTGGTTGCAACGTTAAACAGAACCATTGTGGTCTTCTGTTCCGTCTTCATGCTGATCATCAAGAGCAGTCGTCAAAGCAGTGAGTACTATATGGTTTTCATTTCTCTATTGGGTTACTGAGGCAATTGAATAATAGTGTTCTTTTATTGTGTGTCATTCAACTTAAATCATTGCTAGTTGTGTTTCATAGATAAAGTTGTGTTTAAATATACTAGTAAAACAAATCTTAAAAATAACAGAGTAAAATAATTTAGTTTTGTATAATATAAAAGTGCATTTGAATGTGCAAAGTTATTTAGTATATCATAATTGAATTTAAGCTTAAACTGTAGTGAGCTAATAAAATTTTTGTGTGTTTTGTGTTAGAATTGTTGTGTGTAAAATTTAGGGTAAGGTTAAATTCTCTAACTGAAATCATGGCTTATTTATCTAAAGCCCTTAAGGCTGATTTGGTTTCACTCGCGGAAGATCTTGGAGTTTGTGCCAATTCCGATATGAACAAAAATGAAATTAGGAGACTAATAATGTCAGATGAGGGTTATGATGAAGAAAACGCGAAAGCAATGTTAGAAGCGATTGAACGTGAAAACCAGTTAAAGTTTGAGAGAGAGAGAGAAAGAGAGAGGGAACAGCGCGCTTACGAATTGGAGAGACTCAAAATAATAGGCTCAGGAAGTGGTAGAGAGTCAACTCCTGAACCGTTAGAAAACTCTCTAAGGAGATCTTCTCCAGAAATGAGGAGGATGATGCCGAAATTTAATCTAGAGGAGACAGACATAAGTTTGTTTTTGGCTATGTTTGAGCTCCAAGCTAAAAATCTAGAGATAGATGAAGCAGAATGGGCAACCCAACTTCTTTCGTTATTGCCGCTAGAAGTAGGACAGATTGTTTTACGTGAGTCAGAACAAGACTCAAGAGATTATAAGTACGTAAAGAAAATCTTGCTAGACCGTTTTAAACTGAGTCCAGATACCTTTAGGCAGAAATTCCTGCAACACACCCGCAAAGCAAATTCAAGGTGGAAAGATTTCGCTTATGAATTGCAGAGCTATTTTAATGGGTGGATTGAGGGGCTAGGAATAAATACTTTCGAGGCTTTGAAACAACTCGTGATTGCGGACCAAATTAAGAGACGCGTAAATAGCGAGGTGCAGGAACACTTCTTAGATGAATGGGGGAGCATTGTTTCACCTTCAGTGTTAGCCGAAAAACTGGATCGTTACGAGTCAGTAAGACAAGGTAAACGAATCACAAATAATGGAAGGAAGGAATTTCAGGTGCGAAAACAAATTGATTTGGGGTTTAGGAATGAGGGGAAAGCCAAACCAGAAAAACAAGTTGATGGGCAATCTACCTCCCCAAGCAAAAACTCATATTTAAAATATGAAACAAAATTTAAAGAGTTTGATAAGCGAAAACCTCTTCGCTGTTATGAATGTAATTCGGAGGAGCATTTACGTCCAAAGTGTCCTTTCCGAAAAAAGAGAGATGCGGAGACTCTGAATAATATTGAACAAAACGATGATGTGGACAAATGGTTGAAACCATATTTGAGTGTGGCCAAGGTCAATGGCGTCCAAACTCAAGTCTTACGAGATTCGGGAGCCACTTTTGATCTGGTCTCACAGAAGTACGCACCGCCAGAGACCTTTACGGCGAAGTCGTTTGGGTAAAACAACCCCTTGACACGGAAGCAAAATGCCTCCCTGTGGCCAGGATAGAGTTAGAAGGGACTTTCGGGCGCGTGACCACAAAGGCCGCTGTGTTCGATAATTCTCTAAACCAAGACAGGTACATTTTGGGGAATCGTACTTTTGCTCTTCTTTGTGAAGGCGCGGGAAAAGGGGGTGGAGTTCAGGAACTAAACGCCGTCACGCGCTCGCAAAGCAAATCGAAAGAGAAAGAATCCGGGGTTGAGCCAGCTGATAACGTTTCTGAGCCGGCTATTGTTCTCAGTGCAGAGTTTCCGATCGAGGAGAAAATAGACTTGCAGTTAGAGGAGCGGAATGTCGTGTCAAGTGACCCTAACCTGTTGATTTGTACACCATCAGAATTAAAATCCGCTCAAATTGAGTGTGATGATTTAAAAACGATTTGGGATAAATTGAAGACAGATGGGGAAAAAAACATTCAGGGACAGTATGTGACCGAAAACGGAATGCTGTTTAGAATCCAAAAAAATCATCTAGGTGAAGTGCACAAATTGATAGTTGTTCCGAAAGTTTTTAGGGGTAAATTGATGGAATTATGCCATGACACAGGAGCTAGCCATTTAGGGGTAACAAAATCGCGTGATAGATTAGCGAAGAATTTTTTTTGGCCCGGGTGCCACAAAGAAATGGACGAGTTTGTACGCTCTTGTGACCCATGTCAGCGTGCCGGTAAGGCTTTAGACAAGAAAAAGGCTCCCATGAAATTAGTACCAATAATTAGAGAGGTTTTTTCCAAAATAAATATTGATGCTTGTGGGCCGTTACCGTGTACGGATGCTGGAAATAGGTACATGATTACAGCCATTTGTCTTGCTTCAAAATATCCTGAAGCTGTACCAGTAAAAGATATTAGTTCTGTTTCTGTGACCGATGCGTTACTACAAATTTTTAGTCGTTTGGGGTTTCCGAAGGAGGTGCAGTGTGATAATGGCACTTCTTTTACTAGTCACCTCACGACGGAATTTTTCGAGCGGTTCGGCATAAAAGTAGTTCATAGTTCAGTGTCACACCCACAGTCAAACCCAGTGGAGCGGTTTCACCGAACACTTAAGCGGCTGTTAAGGGTTCTTTGTATCGAAGCTGATACCGAATGGGACAGGCATCTTCCTGGGGCTTTACTTGCGTTGAGAACCATAACGCATGAATCTGTTGGATTCTCACCGTCGGAGTTAGTTTTGGGAAAAAACCTTAGGACACCTGACGTGTTACTGTATGAGCATTGGGTGGAAACGGCCGAATCAGAAACCCCCGTAACAGAACATGTCTTTAGAATTTTAAACAGATTAAAGCGATCACAAGATCTTGCGGCCGAAAAAATGGCAGAAATGCAGAACAAGCGGAAGCTGTGGTATGATCGAAACGCAGTTAAAAGGGAATTTAAAGTGGGGGATCAAGTCTTAGTATTAGCCACTATGAGGCCCCATAAATTATCTGTGCAGTGGACAGGGCCAGGCATAATTGAGACGAAGATCTCAGAAACGAATTATATTGTGCGCTTGAGCGAAGGGAGGGAACGTTCCCAGATTTTTCATGTTAATATGCTCAAACCATATTATAAACGACCTGAGTTAATAAATTTAGTGTTAGCCGGAGTAGCGGAGAAGGAACCCACAGATGTGGATTGGGATTTTCCAAACGTAATTGATGACCCAAATGTATTTGATCTGGAGTTGTTGTTGGGAGAAAGTCGTCTTGAGGAAAAATTAGACGCTGGCCAATTAGAACAGTTACGTAGACTATTAGTGCGACATGCCGAGGTATTTTCAGAGACCCCTGGGGTAACGCATCTGGTGACGCATACTATCCAGGTAACCACGGACAAACCTATTAGAACTAGGGCGTATCGAGCATCCCATCGGCAAAACGAGATATTAAAACGAGAAATCGAAAAAATGCTACGGCTGGGAATAATCGAAATAGGGGAATCCGATTATGCCTCTCCCCTTATTCTCGTAGAAGCGCCAGGAAAAGAACCTCGACCGTGCATTGATTATCGACGGCTTAACGAGGTAACCAGAACAGAATTTTTCCCTCTGCCTAACATAGAAGAGAGGGTAGAGCGTGTATCTTCGGCAAAATTTATTAGTGTGCTCGACCTTGCTAAAGGATATTGGCAAATTCCGCTAAATGACGAGGCGCAGCGAATCGCCGCTTTTGTAACTTCTTTTGGCACATATAGGCCACTAAGAATGCCCTTTGGGCTCAAAAACGCGCCGTACTTCTTCAGTAAACTAATGGCAGAAATTCTGCAGGGCTGTGACGAGTTTGCGGTACCATACCTCGACGATATAGCCATATATTCGGCGGATTGGGAAACGCACATTCGAGATTTGCGTGAAGTACTCGTAAGGCTAGGGAAGGCTAACCTGAAGGTAAAACCCACCAAATGCCGATTCGCGCAGGACCGAGTGCAATATTTAGGGCACATCGTAGGCAGTGGTATTAGAACGCCCGCAGAAGCTAAAATACAATGCATAAAGGAATTTCCTCAACCCACAACAAAAAAACAAATGCGAGCTTTCCTGGGATTAACGGGGTATTATAGCCGGTATGTCAAAGATTACGCAACTGTAGCGACCCCACTGACAGATACGCTGAAGGGAAAGGAGAAACAGGGAGTAATAAAATGGTCCCCTGAGTGCGAGGTTGCCTTTTCCACACTAAAGGACAACCTGACAAAATTTCCCGTACTTTATTCGCCAGATTTCAAGCGCGAATTCATTATACAATGTGATGCCTCTGATGTTGCGATCGGGGTAGTACTAACACAAATGTTTGGGGCAGAAGAACATCCTGTCTTGTATCTTAGTCGGAAATTTAGCCCAGCTGAGAAGAATTACTCGACAATAGAACGGGAGTGCGCGTCGATAATTTTCGCGGTTCGGAAACTACATTTTTATTTAGATGGTGCAAATTTCAAAATCATAACAGACCACAAACCATTGAAGTGGTTAAAAAATCACACCGGCACGAATTCCAGGATTCTTCGGTGGTCCTTAATTCTGCAACCGTATAACTTTACTATTGAACACCGGGCTGGAAAGTTTAACCAGAATGCAGATACGCTTAGCCGTATGTCTTGCTAATGAAGGTGTAAATAGAATTAGTTCTTACAATAATTGTACTTGAAAGTGTGTTTTTTTGTTTTATTTTTTTTTGTATGCTGTTATTTATGTTTATTTAGGTTAGTTAAAGTATAGTAGTAAAGTATAGTAAATTATGTGCTTAAAGTTGCTTGCCTCAGAGCTCAAGTGTAGAGGTGGAAACACATATATGTACCACACTGTATCCCCGAACTATGATGTAAGGGTGGGGGAAGCTGTGAAGAATAGGAAATTCTTCAAGCAGTCAGTCGTGTGAATATTTGATGTGTCTTTGTCACCCCTGTCCTTGGCAACAGAGGGGGGCGTGAACTGGGTGGAACCCTAGTGTCAAGCTAACTGACTGATGGTCATCGCCGGACAGAGGGCGGTATTTCCTCTACTTGTCTACTGGCAAGAGGGTGTCAGCTGGCGACAAAGGCCACACACGTAGAGTCCGGCATTCTTCATGCACAAAAGTGCGGTTCGTTACGCTAAGCCCTCGGCGTGAGAAATTCTCGAATGTTGGAAATAGCTGATGTCACTGATTTCAGCAAATCAACGTCGAAACACAAAACCCAACGCATGATAGGACGAAATATGTTCCAGGGAGGTGCTTAGAGTTTTCTTGGAGAACCTCGGACCGAAAAAGAGGCAGAGAGACTTGAGATCTACTCTCAGAAGGTGACTGATACCTGCGGCCTTGGGCCAGATTACATTTTTGGGAACTTTGAATCCCGGGCTTAGTGCCGTTTCATATAGTCAGTGAACTCTGACTGTTTGGGGAAGAAGTTTAACTCCCCGGTGCCTTAGGGCGATTTTGACAGTAAAATTTTGGTGTAACTGAAGTGTACATATTGTATATAATTAAATACATAATTTTAAAACCTAAACTCCGTATCTTGAATTAATCTATACCCAGCTACCTGGGAGAAGTGTTCATATCGTCACAATGCCCACCTGGAAGTCTTCAACTGGAATGCTGTTCAGAACGCACGTTACATTTTTCTGTAATTTCTCCAGATTGTCAAAACCATGACCTTTTAAGCTGTATTTTAACCGAGAGAATCGAAAAAAGTCCGGCGGTGACAGATCGTGCTGTACAGTGAACCGGTGCATTATCGGGATGCAGAATCCAATTGTTTGTGAGCTCCGGGCGGATGCGAGCAATTCGATTCCTCAACCTTTGAAGCAGTTCCTTATAAAAATCTGCATTAACTGTCTATCGGGAGGACATCATTTGGACACTCATCCGATGATCAGAGTCCAAAAGCGCTTTAATTTTAGTCACATTAATTGAAGTTCTAGAACTGATGGAAGCCCAGCGCGTTATTCGACATCGACGTCCACTCTTCCGTCTTTGGAGGCTTTGTGCCTAAACAATTGCTTGGACAAAGATCCTTCCCGTAGGCTTCTTGTAACATGGCAAGCGTCTCAATAGCTGATTTGTTTAGTTTTACACAAAATTTTATGGCGTATCGCTGCTCGTCACAAAGGTCATTGTTATGATAATCTGGAGAACTCGCAGAAAAACGTAACGCGCGTTCTGAACAGCATTACAGTTGGAGACTCCCAGACGGGCATCAATGGGTGGCAGAGTCAACGGAGTATTAATGTAGGAAGAGGCTATTTGGAAGACTATTAAGTGTCTATAAAATTATCTTCAAACAAATGAATTTTATGGAATCAGTCTCATTACTTTCTGGAAACACCCTGTAACAACATCTTATACTCCAAAATACTCTCCTTCGTTTAAAGGGATTTGTATTGGAGAATACAACTTTTAAATGCATATTCGAATAGTTTTAACCGTGTCATAGATTTTCAGCAATATAAGAAATATATTTTGACGGGACTTAATTATATAAATATATTAAATATAAAAATAATAATAATAATTAAATATATAAATAAATTTATAATATATTTTGAAGGAAGAAATAACCTTGCCTTGATAGTAAGATATTGAAAAATCTCGATAATCATCATTTATAACAAATGGAGCACAATAACAGAAGTGCGTATCAGATCATATCATAACAATATCTATTACTCTAAAATACTCTCCTTCGGTTAAAGTGATTTGTATTGGAGAATATAACTTTTAAATACATATTCGAATAGTTTTAACCGTGTTGCAGCTTTCCAGTAATATAAGAGATATATTATGAAGGGACTTAATTATATAATTCTTAATTATAATTATTATTAGATCTAATTATATAATATATTTTGAAGGGAGAAATAACCTTGGCTTGATAATAAGATATGGAAAAATCTAGATAATGATCATTTATATGAAAGGGATAATAACAGAAGTGCGTATCAGAGCGTATCATAACAATATCTAATATTCTAAAATACTCTCCTTCGTTTACAATGATTACATTGGAGAATATAACTTTTAAATGCATATCCGAATCGTTTTAACCGTGTCGCAACTTTCCAGTAATATTAGGAATATATTTTGACGGGACTTAATTATGCAATTCTTAATTAGAATTATTACTAGATTTAATTATATAATATATTTTGAAGGGAAAAATAACCTTGCCTTGATAATAAGGTATTGAGAAATCTCGATAATCATTATTTATATCAAACGGAGAACAATAACAGAAGTGCGTATCAGAGCGTATCATAACAATATCTAACACTCTAAAATATTCTTTGTTTAAAATGACTTGTATTGGAGAATATAACTTTTAAAGGCCTATCCGAATAGTTTTAACCGTATCGCAGCTTTCCAGTAATATAAGGAATGTATTGTGACGGGACATTTTTATATAATTCTTAATTATAATTCTTAATAGATTTAATTCTATAATACATTTTGAAGGGAGAAATAACTTTGGCTTAATAATAACTTATTGAAAAAATCTCGATAATCATCATTTAAAACAAACGGAGCACAATAACAGAAGTGCGTATCAGAGCGTATCATAACAATATCTAACACTCTAAAATATTTTTTGTTTAAAATGACTTGTATTGGAGAATATAACTTTTAAAGGCCTATCCGAATAGTTTTAACCGTATCGCAGCTTTCCAGTAATATAAGGAATGTATTGTGACGGGACATTTTTATATAATTCTTAATTATAATTCTTAATAGATTTAATTATATAATACATTTTGAAGGGAGAAATAACTTTGGCTTAATAATAACTTATTGAAAAAATCTCGATAATCATCATTTAAAACAAACGGAGCACAATAACAGAAGTGCGTATCAGAGCGTATCATAACAATATCTAATACTCTAAAGTACACTCCTTCCTTTAAAGTGATTTGTATTGGAGAATATAACTTTTAAATGTATATCCGAATAGTTTTAACCGTGTCAAAGCTTTCCAGTAATTTAAGATATATATTCTGACGGGACTTAATTGTATAATTCTTAATTACAATTATTAATAGATTTAATTATATAATATATTTTGAAGAGAGAAATAACCTTGCCTTGATAATAAGATATTGAAAAATTTCGGCAATCATCATTTATAACAAAAGGAACACAATAACAGAATTGCGTATCAGAGCGTATCATCAGAATATCTAATACTCTAAAATACAGAACTCTCCTTCGTTTAAAGTGATTTGTGTTGGAGAATATAGCTTTTCAATGCATATTCGAATTTTTTTAACCATGTCGCAGCTTCTCAGTAATTTAAGGAATATATTCTGACAGGACTTAAGTATATAATTCTTAATTATAATTATTACTAGATCTAATTATATAATATATTTTGAAGGGAGAAATAACCTTGCCTTGATAGTGAGATATTGAAAAATCTTGATAATCATCATTTAAAATATACGGGGGACAATAACAGAATTGCGTATCAGAGTGTGTTATAACAATATCTAGTACTCTAAAATATTCTCCTTCGTTTAAAGTGATTTGTACTGTAGAATATAACTTTTAAATGCATATCCGAATAGTTTTAACCGTGTCGCAGCTTTCCAGTAATATAAGGAATATATTCTGACTGGACTTAATCATATAATTCTTAATTATAATTATTACTAGATCGAATTATATAATACATTTTGAAGGGAGAAATAACCTTGCTTTCATAATAAGATATTGAAGAATCCCGGCAATCATCATTTATAACAAACTGAGCACAATAACAGAAGTGCGTATCAGAACGTAATCATATTGTAGCTTTCCTGTAAACTAAGGAATATATTTTAAAGGGACTTAACTATATAATACTTTAGACTTAATTATAAAAAAAATTTTTTTAAGGGAGTAATGGTTGTACATTGATAGTAAAAGATTGAAAAATCTCGTCAATAATCATTTATAACAAACTGGGCACAATAATGGAAGTGCGTATCAGAGCGTATTGTTATGATATGAAAATATCTAATTCTCTAAAATTCTTAAGAGATTTGTATTAGGAAATATAACTTTTGAATGCAATGGCATTTTTGAATACTTATAACCATGTCGCAGCTTTCCAGTAATCTAAGGAATATATTTTGAAGGGTTTTAATTATATAATATTTGATTATAATTATGATATATTTTGAAGACTAATTATGATATATTTTAAAGGGGGCACTAGCTTTACTTTGAAAGTTAGATACTGAAAAACCATGACATTAATTTATCTCTTAAGAACTTTAGAGAATTAGATATTTTTCATTATTTATAATAGACGGGGCACAGAATCAGAAGTGCGTATCAGAGCGTATCACTATAAGATATTAAAATATCTAATTCTCTAAAGTTCTTAATAGACTTGTATTGGAGAATATGACTTTTGAATGAAAATGCTTTTTCGAATACTTACAACCATGTCGCAGCTATCCAGTAATCTAAGGTATAAAAATCTTGCGTAGCGGACACTCAACAGACAAAAAAACTGACTAATTAAAGCAAAAGTTTCCCGAAAGCCCCGGGAAAACCAAATGAATTCTGTATGCAATTGAAAAGAAGAACTAATCCAAGGTCTTTAGTGAAATACATCTAGAGTTTAAACTAGGATTTAAAAAAATAATAATAAAACTTGCAGATATTTTATGTCGTAGATCTAAGTTACGAAAATTCTATTCATATAATGGTAAAATTCTCTAAAAGGAATTTCTATTTAATAACTAAACATTTTGTGCACGACACTTAGTGTATTATCAATAAAACTAATAATCCTTTACCGGAATTCTGGAAGTTAATTGAATTTCCAGACATGAAAGCGGCTGTAATCTTTTAAACTGTGAAATTCTCTGGTGAAGTCTTTGGTTTAAACTCACTCCAATTTTTAGATAAATAATGGTATCAAGAGTCATTTATGTGTGTGTACACACACACACACACACACACACACACACATATATATATATATATATATATATATATATATATATATATATATATATATATATATATATATATATATATATATATATATATATATATATAGATATATATATATATATATATATATATACATATATATATATATAACATACCGGCCTGGCCCCGTGGATGATGACCGGACACCGGCATGCCAAAGCGGGGAAGTAAATCGAAGTCGTCGAGTGGTCAACAATAGCAAATCGTTTTCGCTTCTGAAAATACAACTTTATTGCGATGCTGCTACATCTTCTTGGGCCAATGACAAATCCCAGAATCGCCGCATGTACATTGAAGGAGGCCTATTTATAATCTAATAGAGGTGTAGTCACGTGACGCTCAAAGTCTTGCAGCCATTGGATAGCACCCTGAAATCTGGGTTCTGACAAAATAGAAAACCACAGATATTGTGCAGGAGTTTACAGGGGTTATATAAAGGATGCCTGAAAGTCAATTCCTTTGCTCTTGGAATCGAAATGCGCAATTAATAATCATCGCATTACATCCAAGCATTTTTGAATGAAATTTAGAACTTTGAAAGGGCTCAGGGGTTATATATATATATATATATATATATATATATATATATATATATATATATATATATATATGTACAGATGAAGTACAAAATAATTCGAACACCTGTGAAAAAGTATGTCGTATTTCACACCTGCAGTACAGCCTCGCCACCTGCAACAGAAGTCTGCCACCTAGCGAGCGTGAAGAGGAAGGTATCAGTCTCTCAACAGCAGTCACCTACGTTGCATGCTCCTATCGAACTGTCTGTGATAAGTTGAAATGTCAGACCTGTCAGAGTTTCAAAGAGGAATGACAGTTGGAACGCATTTAAGTGGAGCATCGGTTACGGAAACAGCAAACCTTTTGGGGTTTGCAAGGAGTACGATATCAACCGTTATGACAGATTACACGAAATAGGGTAAGACGACGTCATCAAAGCACAACAGTGGTCGAAAGTCCAATTCTTGCTGATAGGGATAGACGGGTCTTGAAGCGCATAGTAGCCCGAAAGTACAAGCAATCGTTATCCGAGAGAACATTCGAAATGAACAGTCATCTCCAGGACCCCGTTTCAACAAAAACTGTCAACAGGGAACTTCATGCTGCGAACATTTATGGCAGAGTGCCAATTCGTAAACCCTTGGTGACAGCAACTAATGCTTTCAAGTCCCCACAGCAGTGGCAACAGGTAATATGGTCAGATGAATCGTCATTCACCCTATTTCAGACGACCGGACGCGTTTATGTCTGGAGAATGCCCAAAGAAGCATTTCATCCTGAATGCATCTTGCCGACTGTGAAGCATGGGGGTGGCTCCATTATGGTATGGGGTGCGATATCTTGGCGCGGTCTTGGGTCACTTGTTATTCTGGATGGGAGGATCAAATCCAATCACTATCTAAGCGTTCTAGGGGATCATGTCCATCCTTTTGTCCAGACTGTATTTCCTGGAGAGCGATCGCTTTTACATGACGACAACGCCCCTATCCACACTGCTAGGTGTGTTCAAGAATGGTTAGAAGAGCATGACGATGCAGTTGAACATCTCGCCTGGCCCCCTCAGTCTCCGGACTTAAATATTATTGAACATTTATGGCAATATTTGGAGTCCAAACTTCGTTCCCGATTTCCACCTCCATCCGGACTTTCGGAATTAGAGACCGCTCTGCAGGAGGAATGGCTTGATATTCCTTTAAATATTGACCATGACCTTTATGCATCTATCCCACGTCGCATTAAATCTGTACTTCAGTCAAATGGTCATCCAACCCCCTATTAATAAAGATTTTCCATTATTTCACAGGTGTTCGTATTATTTTGTCCACCATCTGTATATATATATATATATATATATATATATATATATATATATATATATATATATATATATGTGTGTGTGTGTGTGTGCGCGCGCGTTTATGTGTGTTTAAAATTAGATCAATGGCATTAAATTTATCATCAGAAAATTAAATTAGATTTTTCATCTTTATTAATTCAAATGAGTATTTTATGGATTTTCTCACTTCTGGTGGCAAACTCTTTAATCAGCTTATGTAAATCAGACATTATCAAAGGTACAGTTATATTCATCATAAATACAGTGTCAGAAATGCCCTCGTAAACAAAATTTTCTTGTTTTTCCATAACGAGTTTCTCGATAATAAACTCTCCGAAGACGTACGAACTGGAAATCTTGAATTTATCTTCACTAAAACTTCTCCTGATTCCGGGCCTTCTCCTCTGAAAAGTATGAATAAGTTTTGCCAGATTATAGAATTACCAAATGTTTATCGCAAACAACAGCGATGAATTGTTTTCCCCAAGTTTCCTTTAGGAAATAAATATTAATTACAAGCAAGAAAACAGGAGTTGGTGAAATACTCCTATCGGGTAAAATATTTAATCAATGCCGGCGGAAAGTACATTTTGAATAAATTATTTTCTTATTAGTTCGGGCATTATTAATTTTGTTTGTAATGGTTTAATATACCAGCCGTTTTATTTTGGGGCGTATCACATATGAATAGACAATTAGAAAAAGTTTCAAAATTTATTCCTATTTCTACCAGAAATACAAAAGTGGCTCCTGTTTACAATTTAAATTAAATGAATTGGATCTAAGTTCATCGCTCCCAGTGGGCGATATGTTCTGAGAGCAGGTTTCAGGGAGCTAATGAAGCTTCATGCATATTTATGCCACAGATTTTCAAACGTTAACACGATTTCTAATACATTTCCCCATCTGGTAGAAGAAGCCCATTACGTTTAATTGATTCTCATAATTATATTTAAATCTCCGAATTCTTAATAGAGGGTTTAAAGCACGGAACTGATTCGGAGAATTTTTATTTCGTAAATGACTTCGTGATTTATTCTTCCGGTATAGTAGTAATTGAAAATTCTTAAGGAAAGATGTCAACTTGCCCTATTCTGGATGCTTGTTATGCCGTGCGCATTGTTTAGAAAGCAAACAGCACGGTAAATTGAATTGGGTGGTATTATAATGCCGGTGTTTGGAATTTTTATCAACTGATTTTTCCATTAGAATGACGTATATTGCGACAAAGGCTGCCGTTGCACTAATACGATAAAGGAAGATACTTTCCGACAGGATCATAAAAGGAACCTTTGTGAGTGTATCTGTCAAATGAGCTTGGGACATGTGTTTCATATTTTTTTACTTTAAAACTTGAGGCTTATTATGTCGCGTTTAGATATTAATGCTGAGATTATATATTTGTCATTTTCTTTTTGAAGAACTCTTTCAGGAAAGAACACTCCAAAATAGGATTGATGATGTACATCTCTTGATTCTTCTATTGTAAGAGTTTAAGAATACTTGATCATAAAATTTTTCAAGTATTTCTCTCTGGATTTGAATATATCTTAATGAACATACTAACTGAAAACTCGCACTTCGCTACGGAGTACATTCAAATTAAATACAATGGTCAATGCATGTATGCAATTAAGGCAAAAAAAAATAATAAGTATATCTATATATGTAATATAAATACGACGATCAATGTATACAATTGATGTAAAAAAAAATATATTTATAAAAATATCGTAAGGGATATTGTTATAGACAAAAATACGTAGAAGAAAATTTTCAAATTAAATGTAATAGGACATACTAAAGAATATAGTACAGTTAATATAGTACAGTTTGAGGGACATAATACCTTTTACTGTATTTAAATATTTTTTTGGATAATGTCCAATCGTCTGCGCATTAGCAAGAATTTTTTTTTTGTCTATTTAGTTGTTATGCACGGGACGATAAATTTATTTAAAGTACCAGAAAAAGAAATCACGTGATCAGCATTTAATAAATTAAATTCTAAAAATTAATATTTAAAAATTCACCAAAAATCAGAAAATGGAGGTAAAGATTCGAAAAAGTTTCATTTTAAAGGAATTTTTATGATCTTTCTCGTGATATAAATTTTATAACACAGATTATTATTATAAATGCAAACTTTAAAATATGTTACAAAAACAGCTTAAAAATTTAGTTTTGAAAAAAATCTAAGAAGAATTTTTCAAAAATATTTCTTAATGCACCCCTACACTATAAGAATTGCTATGCAAAATTTCAGCCCTTTAGGTCCAGCGGTTTGGTCTGTGCGTTGTATGTCAGTCAGTCAGTCAGTCAGTGAGTCAGTCAGTTACGGAACAGTTTTATATACATAGATGATAGTACACTTGCTATGGGATGGTAATACAGTCGATTCCGGTTAACTGGACCACCTGTTAATTGGACCAACCTCTTATTCGTACCGAATCCTAAAGAACCGAAACAAACCCTATTGTATAAGCATAATATTTTGCATGTTCGTGTAATCGGACCAGCCGGTTATTAGGACCAAAATGATACCGCCCCGATGTGGTCCGATTAACTGGAATCGACTGTATAGCAGTAGCCCAGATTCTAAGGATATTTCTTAATTATCACAAAGCCACTCTTTATCGTTTTCTAGAAATGCCACTTTTAGTCGTCTAGTTTTTTGTGATGAATCACGTGGTTAATATTTTAAAGAGGGGGTGGGGGGCGCTAGGTTGGTGACTAACATTTGTTGTGTTGCTGTTGTGTTGTTGCCTACCCTCCAGTGTCTGACAAAGTCATACGAGATCCATAAGTCCATTGATTCTCAGGAAATCGAGCTCAAGAAGAGAATCGTGATAGATATCCTCTCTAGAGAATCCCATGTAATCTATTATATGTTCTACAGAAGCCTGGTGGTCGTGGCACTTGGGACAAACAATGCCAACAATGGACTTAATGCATGTGCTTCCAAATGTGTTCACCAATCAGGTCCTGGTGAAAAAAGACATATTATTCAGAATAAATGAGTAATTGGTGTGATTGAGTGAAATACAAGTTTGTGACTGTCTCCGTTTTATAATTCTTTAAAAGAATATTTACCGCACGATCTTATCATTTTTAAAGATCGTTTAACTTAAGTACCAAATGGTGCGATAACGTTAATAACTTTGCATTTTATATGGTTGATATGCATTTATTCATCGGCTTATTTTCTGTTCTGGTGAGAGAGGCAGTTTTCGTTCTTTATTGATGTATTAAAAGCCAAAACCTGATTGTTATTTGCGTTTAACACTAGCAAGATGGCTGCTATCATTTTGACGGTTTCGGAAGTACTATTGAGCGCTATGTCTGTATTTATGTCCTCAGGCTTCTGAAATTTTATAACTTTTTCTAATTTTACCCGAAATATGCACACACATTTCAAAAATTATATTCGATAGTAAAGAGGGGAAGAAAATGTGTTGTATACCTATTAAGAGTGAAAGCCGCCAATTTGACGGCAGTATAAAAAACAGGCAGAAATCTTTAAAATGATACCGGACAAATGTTAGTTAATTTTCGTCTCTTTAACCTTTTGCAAATAACAGAAATATTGGCTCTTCGGAAATACTGGTGTTGAAAAATTAAGAACTGCACAAACCATGCATATATTTTTACGGATAACCATACCAGGTTGTCAGCTCGGCATACCTACATAAAACTATATCTAAATATATACGTGACTATTTTATTATATATTGGTATGAAATAGTTCAAAATTTAAAGCATCTAATCTTTTTTAAAAAAACATTAAATATTTTTAAATTTCGATTTTGTTTTCAACTGTCAAAATGGCGACGTTTAGTCTTTTTAGAAAGAAAAAAATTCCCGTCTTTCTAGAGTTAATATATAGATTTTTATGGTACATCAAGAGAGCATCAATAGAAAAAAATATATCAATTTCCCCGAATCAAGTCCCTCAGTGGAAGAAATACTGTTCGGGGAGTTAGGAAGATTGCGATAGTATGAGTGTCTCCGTTTTATAATTGTTCCAAAGACTGTTTACTGCACGTTCTTGTCTGTTTAACTAACGTGCTAAATCTTACCTTAATGCTGCTGTGTACTTTACCTATTGGATTCGCTCACCTCAATGTTAACCTATGGAGAAAATTTGTCTACTATTTACAGCTACATAAACGCTCGTAATAGAATAAAAATGGTACTTTCTGACATCCTGAACTTTTCTGAACCTTGCAACAGGATTCATTTTATAAATTTATTCCACAAAACATTATTTATGAGCGTTCAAAACACACTATATTCGATTAAATTTTAGAATTTTATCTGCCTTAAAAAAAATGAAAAATGCACCAAGGTGTTGTAGTATCTCCCCAAATATATTTTACAAAAATTACACACTCTGAAAACACCTCAGTGAAAAATTTCATTCTCTGTTAAGGAGTACAATTTTATATATATATATATATATATATATATATATATATATATATATATATTTAAATCCAATCATCAATCCTTGGACACATTTTCTCCATAAGTTAACATTGAGGTGATCTAATCCAATAGGGTTATTCCATAGCAGCCTTAAGTTAATGTACGTAACGTCACTATTACGTTACACCAATAACTTTGCAATTCAATGCGGATGACATACATTTATTTAACATCTAATTCCCTGGTGGGACGAGAGATGCAGTAGTTTTGCCTATAAAATGTGTCTTGAAAACAGAAATTCCTGCACTCAGAACTGCACCCAATTAGTCTGCGAAGTTCCGATTTAACGAGAATTCGGGGAAAACACAGGTGAAATTTAAAAGAGGGGGAAAAGGGGAAAGCTAAAGAGCTCCTGAAGTGCCTTTAATAAGCGAGTCGTACGCACGATATTTAAGTTGGCGAATTACAAGAAAAATAAAAAAGATTGACGTCGACCATTGTTCGCTAATGACTTGCCGTGCGCTGATTTGAAGGAATTCCCTAACCCTCGAGGGAGTCTGCAGAGGAGAGTGAAGTGCAGTATTTTACATTGGCAGTACCCACCGTGTTACGCTTTTTGACGGAACTGGTTCCGCACCCATTGAAATATCGAAGGCCACTCGTTTTCGGAGATGGATGAGCCCTTAGCACGTAATCCTAATAAATGCATAGTAAAAAAGAGAAAAAAACCCATAATTAATTATTATCTACTCGTGGGATTAGCTTCCTGGTATAAGAAGCTTGTTTTAAAAGAAGATATATATGACTTTCTTTTTTCTGAAAAACTGCAATACCCATGCCTGATTTTCCTTAAAAACATTACATATATATTACCGATCAGTAATATATATATATATATATATATATATATATATATATATATATATATATATATATATATATATATATATATATATATATATATATATGGTGCTCGGTATAAATGGCTTAAGACAAAAACAGTGATTTTTAGATATTTATTTGTATTGAAAAAAAAATTACAAAAATCTTTAGACTGGTACAAAACGCTTAAGTCTATCAATTTCGTAAACAAAAGTACATTTCTTTGTACAAAAGACTCAAGTCGAAAGCATTGTTCTGCGATTGGTATAAAAGCCAATAACTTGGTATATTTAACCTTTATCTTACGGGGCCCATTTTTCCGAATCCCTCTCTAGAACGGGAAGTTTCTTACCTCCTTTGTAAAAGGGTTTATGTATATATATATATATATATATATATATATATATATATACATATATATCTATATATATATCTATATACATATATTTATATATATATATATACATATATAAATTTCTAGTGCTATCTTGCGTTGCGGGAATTTTCATTATAAAACTTTATTTTAGCTTTTTGCCAGCGAAAAACGCCACCTGAACTTCTATTTATACTTATATCCTTTTGGCGCATGTTTTATACCTGATATCAAGTACTTATTTCTTTTGCTTGCGATCTTTTGGGAGTAGAATGTTACGACTGATCTCATATTTAGTATATTTGATTTTCGCCGTTACAGAAATAGATAGCTAAATGATGAATACATGATATTACTTTTAACGCTATTTTATTCTCAATTCTCTATTATCGTTTCATTTGCTTGTTATTTTGTGAGTGTACTGCTAGGTAGACGTTTATTTTTCTTGCGCAGTAATGAAATTTTCTCGTCTAAATATAATTCTTTTAAACTATTTATGGTAAATTTTTTCCTGCATAACTGGAATAGTGCAAGAAAGAAAACTTACAGGAATATTTTTGCTTTATAGTGCTTAAAACGTGATTTCCGATAAATTTTTGATTTTTAATTATAAAGAAAGCAGTAAAACTACTTTTATTCATATCACCCTTGCAAATATAGAGGAATGAACAACAAAAAAACTAATAGTTTTTCACAATATTTTGAAAAAAACACCAGCAGTTATTTAGTTAACATCGATCAGTAATTAAGTTATAGACAATAACTAGTTCACTTCACAACAATAATTAGTTCACAATAATTAGTTCCAGACTATACGAATCTATTATACAAGTTAACGACTTTTTTTCCCTTTATTAAATACACTTCAATGATTTATTTTGTATTTAGGAACGCTTTACACAATACAGTAAATAGCCTTGTATAATATCATCGTAGAAAAGAGTAACAGCCTGTGATCTTGAAAGAATAGATGTTTTTTAATCCAAGAAATGTGTATGTTATCATGTTGTGAAATGTTTTGCTAGTAGTTCATGGTATGGCTTAGTAAAGTGTTGATGTGAAAATAAGCTGAAAAACTAGCAATCAGGCCATGAATGCTACTCTGAATAAAGATATGAATTTTTCGTACGTCTAAGGAAAAGTAATTATATAAGTAGCTATATATTCGTAAAGACATTTAGATGACGGTATATATCATAAATTCTACTAATCAGTTCACAAATTGTCCTCATTCTCCTGTTAACCATTTACATAAGTTTTTTTTTTATATACTAATTATATTTTTTAAGTTAATCGTCGGAATGAAGCAGCTAGAGGTAGAAATCGAAATTCCTCTGAAATGAGTTACATTACAGACAACAAAAAACTGAGAATTAAGTGACAAAAGTGCGCGCGCACACACACACACACACACATATATATATATATATATATATATATATATATATATATATAACAAATTTCTTAGAGTGTAACACATTTTATTAGGAACATTTTATTACACATGCAAAAGTAACGTAGTATCCCTTACAGAATATACGTTCCTTAGGGATTACGTATATTTCGAAATAATACTCTAATTACCATAATTCAGTGACTTACAAAATATTCATCAGTTCGTAATATATACGTGAAGATAAAAATTGTATGTATATAAACATGTAATACTTAGTGCGATTTTTTTGCTTTTTTTATTCTGAAAAATGTTCTGTTTAAGGCTTCCACACACACACACACAAAAAAAAAAAAAAAAAAAAAAAAAAAAAAAAAACCCGTTAAACTTAAGAAATGTGTAGCCAATATTGTTATCACGCGGTTTTATTTGTTTAGAAGCTTCCCATTGTTGATATTTATATCTCACCTGACACCACAGTACACGAACTCTTTCAGTTCACTTTCAGATATCATTAGAGCAACTTTTTTTGTTGTTTGTAGAACATCACATGGGGATCAACGCAGAGAAAAACGCGGCAAAAATTTCCCTCCCGTTAAGAAGAAATGCTGTTAGATGGATATTCTATTGACACGTAGATCCTCTGAGCTCGGTATTTTCCTAGTAGCGCCCCCGCTGAGTGACTCCTTAGAAGTGACATTACCTATCGTTCCCCCAATAATCCCCCACTAGGTAAGAGATGAATAGCTGGAGCATTCATGAGTTGTTTACTGTCGGACAGAAAAGAAGAGGAAAAAAATAGTCCGGGAAGTTGATTTTGTTAGGCTGAAGAAAGCTGTGGCTCGGTGTAAAAATGATTGATACTTTGTAACGGATGTATTTATGTGGTAAACCTTGGAAAAGAAATAAGAGTGTTACTTTGTGATACACTACGAGGAAAAGAAAGGAGGGAGTATCTTTCTACAGTGGAAGCTGGGAGATAAAAGGTTTTTATTTCCCATCAAAACAATTCTAAGGGTCGAAATTGCAATTCATAACTAAACTTTTTTCTTTTTTTTTCTCTTTTAATCCAATAATAAATAAATAAATAAATATATATATATATATGCAGGGTGTAAAAAAGTTCAAAAATGTATCAATAGATGGCACTGTAATATTTTGGAACTTTTTTTTATTATGCCAAATCGCTTCCCCCTTCTTCCATTATATTCGGTTCAAATTTGAAGTCATTCTGGCCAGTGGTTCTTTTTTTGCAGCCTTTTGAAAGTGGGACTTTAATTATGGACACCTTGTGTGTGTATGTATATATATATATATATATATAACCAAGGCAAAGTGGCTAAAGCTAGAAGTTTTGCGAAACTGAATAATGCAGTAACGAGTGTGGATCATACCACTTCTAACTCATATTATTACAACTGTGAAAGTCCTTTCAGTTTAGTCAAAGTAGAAAAAAATCACTTCAAAATCAAAGAGAGAAGGACTTTTTTTTTTCAGGGGTGGGGGGGGTAATTCGCAAACTGTTCATTGATTGTCGAGAGCTGGCTAAATCCCGAAGTAGTTCAAATTCTCGATTTTTATTTCCAGCTTTGGCTCCAGGCCAAAGCTTGAAGCTCCCGGCCATTTCGTGAAATGGCCAGATTTCGAACTTTGGACGTAACATATATATATATATATATATATACATATATATACACACACACACATGCAGATAGATAAACAGATAGATATAGATATATACTATATAGATATCTGTTTATGTGTGTAAGTTAACAGTAATGAAAATATATGCTATAAAGATATTTAATGAAGATAATTTTTTTTATATTCTCTTTAACCAAACCATTTACTCAAATAGAATCACGTGTTCGGTCAAATGTTTTATAGAATGAAAAACTATATAAGGCATTCTCTAATATTCTTCGCTTGATTTCAGAAATCCTCGTCCATAGATATACACCACTGTTACGTAATCTGGTGCTGGAAAGAACCCAAAGAATATCGACGAGATTCGGCACACAATGAATTAAATCTCTATCACATCTACCATCAGTGAAGAAAAATGGATGAAAACAGCTAAACAATCCTCGCAAACTATTATGTTTTTTTTTATGAAACAAAAAAGAATAAAAAAACAACCCCTTTCTTTGTAGTCCATTTTTTCATCGTTTATTTACTCTAGTCATTGTTTGAGTTTTCTGTCTCGCAGATTATCACGAGAGAGTGTGAGATCAAGTACCACTTCCATTCTCATTTTTTTCGTTTTTTTTTTTTTTACTTTCACTCTTGAAAAAATAGTTTCTGTGAAAAAACACACTTTTCGTCATTTATTAGAGAGAAGTTATGATTAAACAAAAAACATTGTTGAGGGATGTGAAAATTTATTATGCTGATAATTTCTTTACACACACAATATATATATATATATATATATATATATATATATATATATATATATATATATACAGGTTGATTTTTATTAAACTCACACTACTCAGAGGCATCTGTAGCGCGATCTATCAACTAGAAATCCACCAAAATTGATGGACGGACTGAGGATAACATGGGAAAAATTTCCGCGGAAAAAAACTTCCAAAAGTTACCGATAGGGGAAGATATGGCGCTGTTGTTCTCAGCGCACCCGTGAATTTGCACAAAACGCAAGTAAAACACCCAAATGCAAATTCACGACTACGTAGTAGACCTGAGCGCCAATAATTCGGGCTATAAAGATAAGAGGTGAATACTGAAAAAAGTTGTAAAAAGCAGACAAATCAATAACAAATTTTTTTTCACTGTAACACCGCTTTAGGCAGCAAATTCACTTCTCCTTCAATGTGACCACCGTCCTGGTGGACGACACAATGCATCCTGAAAACTACGTTCTCAACGGCCGAGTGTAAAATGCCACCAGGAATGTTCACCATTGTCCAGGATATGCCGCCAAGTTAGAGACTCCACCAACATACACCTTGGACATTAAATAACACCACAGAAAGAAGTCACATGGGTTAGGTATAGGGAGCGAGGTGGAAATGCAAGTGGAGAAAAGTAACTGATGACACTTTCTTCTGTTAAGTGATGGCGCACCAGATTCCGCACCGATCTTTACAGCCCAGAATACTGGCTCTGCTGTCGACTACATAGTCACGAGTTGGCATTTTGATATTTTCCTTGCGTTTTATGCAAATTCTCGGGTGCATCGACAACAACAGCGCCATATCTTCCCCTATCTGCGACTTTTGGAACTATTATTTATTTATATATTTATTTTTTATGGAAACTCTTTCCAATGTCGTCCTTAGTCCCTCTATCAATTTTGGTAGAATTCCGGCTGATAGATCGCGCTATAGGTGGCTCTGAGTAGTGTCAGTTTAATAAAAATCACCCTATATATATGTGTGTGTTTGTTTGTTTGTTTGTTTGTTTGTGTGTATGTGTGTGTGTGTGTGTATAAACACTGTGAATCTAAGATACAAGTTTTATAAATGATATGGAATACGCATCGAGCAATTTGAACAAGGCTAGCATTAAGTCAAAAATGTTTGATAAAAAGTTTAGGCTTTCACTAAATACTTAATTCTAAGAGTCTTCAATAGAGTAAAAAAAGATATTAATTATTCTGATTTCGTGTATAGAGTTAAAAATTGAAAATTTTGAAATAAGAGGTTGAAGGTCATTTATTCCCTTAAAGTATCCGAGTACATTGAGAGCCGTCTTTTTCAAAAAAATTAAGAAAATTTCTGACCTATTTTTAGAGGGAATATAGCACCAAAGCAGGAAAAGGATTAAAAAGATAGATCTTAAGTATGCAGATTTTTTTTGAAAACCGAAGAATTTTGGTTGAAATTTAGCAATTTTTATACATAAATGACTCTACAATAAAAGCATAAAACATTTATTTTTATAATATGTACGTAAGGCACTCATGAGTGTAATGCACAAAAAACTAATCGATATTTTGAAATCTAAATAAATACATATCATTATACGAAATTACATACATAATTTCAGTAATTCGTCATGAGATGTTTTATTAACACAGTTATGCACTAAAAAATAATATACCTATAACCAAATCTGTAATTTAATACATTCTCAGTAGTATGAAAGACATATCTTGAAATTTTTGTAGACATACCATTATTGTACTATTTGGATTTATCACAATAGTCGTATACAGTATGAACGAAAAACAAGTTCTTTAGAAAACACTATTTAAGTTTTCATTTGTGTTGAAATTGACAGCTGTTGTTCTTCTATATAAATCACTATAATTTCATTTCTAATGATCGTACAGAAAAAAATAGAAGTATTTTTAGAAATAAAACTTCATATTCTTTAAGAAAAAGAAATAAAAATATCATCAAAATTAACATTTTAAACATAATCGGATACCTCAAGATGGAATGATATTCAAGTTTACGTTGCTTCCTGTACTATGGGAATATCGCTTTCTCCGTTTCTAAAAAAAGGATATTAAACCACCATTTACGGAAGAAAAACATTTCAGGAGGAAAGCGATTGTTCGTTGTATATTCTTGACGTATATTCATTTCGTGTATGAAGAATGATACAGCAGAATGACAGGCGAGCGCATATGACAAGTTACAAAAACTTCTGCGTCAGTTTCAGCTCAAGCAAAGCGGGAAAAAAAAATATTCAGTGGAATTTTTTTTCTTTGTTTTTTCATTAAAAGTAAGCTATATTCACCACTTAAGTGCTGAGAAGATCTTCATAGGAAGTTGTCATTGGACGAATAACATGAAAGTGATGGATTGGTTTCTTGAGGGTTCCCAATATATCTCGACAATGATGACCATAAGTTACTGCCAAGGCCTGATGTCAGTAGCCAGTAATATGTGAAGTACCGGGTATTTTTCCAGCAAGACAAATTTCTTGATTGATCGAGATTTTTCAGGCTGTCTTATTTCTTTTATTTGTTTTTTTTTCATCCCAAAAGTCATTAAATATAATAATTGCTGTGAGAATTATAACGAGGAATTACGCAGAGATGACAGAGCGTTTTTCAATTAAAAAAAATCAATTCAAACACCGTTTCTTTTTAAACAATAAATAATGTCTTTTCCAGACGTATGTGATACGTTGTTTGTCTGTCTTCTTTTTTCAGTCCTTTATCGGCCTTCAAAACATTTTGACGCTTTAATATTGCATAGAATTAGACACTTTCTAACGAAAGCGCGGAGAAAATTTCGCTGTAAAAATAGCGCAGGAAATAATAACATTGAACTCATATTCTATATGTTCTATCAGTGACTTTCCCGTATACATACCAGATGGATTTAAAATTTCAACACTTTAACCATTGACCGTTTCCACCCATGTTCCAGGATTCCATATGACAAAAGCCGGACAATGGCCAATGGCCGAATAGCTGGAATTCGGTAACAAAGACTGTGGGTTCGAGTCCCACGCTTGGCATGGACGATTATAGCCGTTCAGAATTGGCATTAAGCAGTAAGTCTCGGTCCAATTAGCCCTCGTGTAGCAAAAATTGATCATAGCACTCCAAACTAAACCAACTCATTTGACAAAGTGGAATGATACACATAAAAGCAAGCATTTCGTAATAATTAGTGGCATATTTTAACATTTCAATTGCTTTACGTTAGATATACTTGATTTCGATTTTACAACCTAGGTAAGTTCATATTTAGCGGATAACGTAGTCTTTATAGAGATGCTGGATCTTTGCTCGTTAAATATCTATTCAACCATTTAATCATCAAATGATTAAATATTTTATGTATTAAAAATGCCCAGAAGATTGGCTATGACGCCATTTGTTCACAGTAAAGGGCGAGACTGCTGGCCATTCATTTAAGAGGACACCGTATAAGTGGACAGCATTACCCCGTACAAGCCGGTAATTTTGAACCGAGTCAAGTGACGAGACCGGAACACTTGACCCCGCACCTCCAGAGGTAAATTTGAGAACTTGGAGGACATTGCAGCCACGACAGATTTTACGTGCCTTGGCCACCATAAGTGAACATGGTCGTTGATTTTGTCAGAGACCGGCATCGAACCCGCAACCCTTTAGATCACTGGATCAACGCTTTTGCCAACCGGGCCACCACGCCCAAATAGTCAATATAGATGAATAATTGATTGTGAATGTGTTTTCTGTGGCCGTTTACACTAATGGCGGCTGGTGCACGTAAAATCCGTCGTGTCTGCAAAGTCCTCCAAGTTCTCAAATTTACCTCTGGAGGTATGGGGTCAAGTGTTCTGGTCTCGGCACTTGGTTCTAAATTACAGGACCGGTTTCTAGGGGGTAATGCTGGCCACCTATATGGCGCCCTCATATATAAATGGCCAGCAGTCACAGCTGCAAGTGTAATGGATTAAGTTCCAAAAATTGCTATAAGTAACAACAACGATATTTTCTATGGTGAGATCAATAAACGATTGTTCTTCGGCGATGCACGTAAAAGCAAACAATTCATTAATCCTACCTCACTTTTACCATATTTTTATTAACTCCCTTTCTTTTTTGTTTGTTTACCATGTTTTTATTAACTCTCTTTGTTGTTTGTTTGTTTGTGTGTGTGTTTGTCCCGTACAAATATTGCAATCGATTTTTAACTAACTTCCCGACTAGCTAGACATTTGAAACTTTTAGAATAGCTCAGAACACGATGGCAATGCATTATTTTAATACTTTTAGCCATCTTAAAGCAGAATTGAAGTCATTTTCAGTTAATTTTGTTTTGTAGACTGCTGCAGCCATCTATCCGCCGGGACGGGAACGAAAAGTTAAACGTAAGTTAACTTCCAATTATTTCCATTTTCTTTCAAGTTGATGAGATAATTCATCAAAAAATTTTTAAAAAAGTATTTATTAATACATAGAATTGTCAAGTTTATATGATTCAACAGAGAAATTAAAAACATGGTATATAAAAAGTTCTATTTATCTTGTAATTGTTTTATTGAGTTTATTCATTTTCAAACAAGCGGAAGTTCACGGAGTTCATGCATCCCCTTACCACACTTGTAACTGCACCTCCTACGAGACTGATAGTAATCTCTCCTGCGGGAGACGGGCCCTAATAAAGTTGCCTTATGCCTCCAAATGTATGAAATTTCATCTGCAAAACAAGTCGGGTAACAGTACCTCTGGCACTGCGCCAGGTCATTTTCTTTGAGGTGTAACGGCTCGGAAATAATGAGACCTAATTGTCCATTTTACAGTCATTACTCCTTCCTCTGTGGGCTATCGGGCCAACAAAAGGTTTGTTATCCGTAATGAATTTTTACATTTGTTTGTGATTATGCGTTTAAAGCAAATAGGAGATCTGTGCACGGTCGAGAAGTGCAACTGCGTAATTCTGTTTCTCTGCGCCAGTGAGCATGCAGACGCGTGTGTTCATTTCGGTTTTTTATTTTTTATTTTTTCAACTTAATCGAATTATTTCCGCGAAGTGGAAATGTTTAATTTTTTTTTTTTTTTTTATGTTCAGTAAATGGAAAATTATTATGTTGGAAAAGTGTTTTTATTGCAATTACTAGTTTTCGGTGATTTAACTAATTCCTTTCATATAAAACTTTAACGGAAGATTAGGTTAAAGGCGTGGTTTTTTTTTAAACTGGGGTCCATGGAACCCCCTCGGGGAACCGAGAATACATTTCAGGCGGTCCGCCGAATTAGAGGAGAATTTTAGTCCAGGAACTTGCTCATGAGGTAAAACAGAAATTTCGAGACTTCTTATATGAAACTAATATGGATGCATCCTTTAAATTTGTAAATTTAAAATAAAAATTACGTGCAAGTCTTTGAATTTGAATTCAGTCAGATGTTCAACTGTGCAGTAGTCATTCGGTAAATAATATTTCTTTAGAATACAAATCTATATATTTAAGTTACTAAGCTGATCCTTTGGACAGTCCGTGAGAGAAAACTACTGCATAAATTTATTTCATTTTGGTCTTAAACGAAAGATTTTAATCTATAGATGTGTCAATTTGGTTTTTGTAACGGCAATTTCTATTAATTACTGATAATTTACAATTAAAAAATTGATTTCTGCGCATGCTCAGTGACATCTTAAAATCTGGCTTTAGAAACTCACTAAGCACGAGGCCGCATAAACACATTAATTTGTTTCTGCGCATGCTCAGAGACATGTTTAAATCTGGCTTTAGATACTTACTAAGCACGAGGCCGCATAAAAACGTTAGTTTCTTTATTCCGAGGAATCTCTCTAGCTCTCTCTCTGCCATTTTTATTTTTAATTATGTTTGTGAGTTATAGAATTAAACCTGACGGAAATTGTTCATTTCGCGCTGTTGAGTAACCATATTTCTTTTTATTGGGTTCAATAGTAATTTTTTAAAGTGTATTTCTCTATCCTTAATATTATGATTTTCAACATTTGGCAATGATGTGTTGAGTATAATTTGTGTATTAGTACATTTATTTACAATCCAGCCGTCATGCTTTGACGGGTACAAACTACAGTCGAACCCCGTTATAACGAACTTTAAGGGACCAAAGGTTTTGTTGGTTTTATCCGGTGGTTCGTTATATACGTACCGTAAAGCAAAATGTTAGAGTTCACAAAATGTGTAACTCATTAGTTACAATGTGTATTCAATAATGATGTATTAAAAAATTATAAAATCTATTAAAAAATTATCATTAATGAATAAAATCGACTAAAATCGATTACATTAAACTGACACAATACTAATTAAATTACGTACAATAGGAAAATGGCGGGACCAAAATTTTCATTCGTTACATCTGTGAGTTCGTTATATACCGGGTTCGCTATAACGGGGTTCGAGTATAATACATTATTAAATCACAGATTTGTTTTCTTAATAAATTGATATAATTTTTTATCTTATGCATTTTATTTTTTGCTTATCCTTCCCATTCTAGAATATGAATATAATTGAATATAATAAGGTTTTTTAAAACTTTTTGTCGCTGTTTATAACATTCCCGAGTTTTTTGAATGAAACGATTCGCTATAAGAGTATTTATTATTAGAAGGAGTGGTCTATAGTTTTTACCAGATGGTCAAAGACGTCCACGGCACACAAAAAAGGTTAAAAACTGACGGTCTAAGGAAACTTAATCAGTGAACTGTTTAAGAGCTAATAGTAGTTAAAGAAAGTTATTACCGTGTCTAACTATTCCGTTTAAAAGTTCAATCATTCACTCTGTCTATAGCTATGTGGTAATATCCACTTTTGACATCAAAACCTGGACGTACAAAAGTTTTCAAACTTTTAATGACCGGACGCTGGTGAGAAGAGAAGAGTAAAATATAAACTTTTCCCTTAGATGGGAGGAAAGGAATTTGAAATAAAATTTTCAAAATATATGTACTCGTTAGTTCTGGAGGAGTTACTTGAACAAGGGGTCACATTTCTTTGTGATCTGAAGTCATTTAAAGTTTCAGACTTATAAGTGTTAAGCAGTAATAGGAAGAAAAAATTAAGAACTCATTCAGAAAGACTTCATATTTTGTGAAATATCCCATCGGCACTTAGATCTGTTTCATTTAGAATGGAACATAACTGTTTAAGAAAGCCTTTACACCGATTTGGAATTTTTAATAGCCAAAATTGTGTTATACGTTCCCAAGCAATGTATTTTACACAACCTTAACTTGCTACGTTATCTAAACTCATTTGTTTTGTATTGTATTTTATTATTTCCTCCAGCTCCATGCATCACGCTGGGATGCATGGAGACCAATTTTTGTACGTACGTACACGCACACACACACACACACAAACACAATCATGATAGAGGGAATTCTGATTAATAATAGAACTGAAACAAGAAAATTCATCTTCACTCATTTATATAAATATATATATATATATATATATATATATATATATATATATATATATATATATATATATATATATATTTATGTGTGTGTGTGTGTGTGTGTGTGTGTGTGTGTGTGTGCATGTAATATATCCATTACACACTTTCTTAAAATATAACCTGAAAAGGAAAACTAGCTCATATTTACATGGCTGGAGCTAGACTCAGCCTGAAAGCAATTAGAATTTTGAAGCAGTCGGGTGGAATCGTTTTATTAGAGCGATAAAAAGTACGTCCATCCATGTCAGATGCTCGGAAGCGAAGATACCACCTTTCAACCTTAAGCGCGAGAGGCGAAAAAAACATGTGGCTGTTATTTTGAATGGTCAGCAAAAAATCGGGGCTCTTGATGTGAACTCACTCCTTTCTCCAGAAGTATACACATGTCAAAATGCAAGGCATGCGTTTTTATGGGAAGTTCTGTTGCTATGGGTTTTAAAGCGATAAAGTAATGTTACTTGGGATTGGATTTAGGAAAGGGAATTTAAATGCTAGAATGGAGGGCCTAATATTTAATTTATTACATATATATATATATATATATATATATATATATATATATATATATATATATATATATATATATATATATATATATATATATATATATAATATATATATATATATATATATATATATATATATATATATATATATATATATATATGAGTGAAAAGGAACTTTCTTGTTTCAGTACTAATATTAATCAGAATTTCCGCTATTATTTTGACATCCTCACTTCTAATATTTGAAGATGTAAAAGCGAAGAACCATCAAAAAGTATTCTGTGATTTTGTGTGAAATAAGTGTCAAACTTTTGAAGAATCACCTTACGCAGTAGAGAAGATTCATGATTAAATCTCCTGCTTCGTATCAGACTGTCTAAGAAAGAATCATGAATCATGATAAGAGGGAATGAAATATGTCTCTGCAGGTTAATGTAATTTTTTAATGCTTCGTACAACTTTTACTTAATGAAAATGTATTGGTACATGACTGTTATCATAATTTGGGAATGGAGGTTCAGTGAAGGATACGCCGAATTTTGAGTAATTGCACTACAAATTTCTCATTGTAAATGTGTTCGGAAACGTACCATTGTACAGATAAGTAAGGAAAGGAAATCGTATTCAAATACTTCATTGTATTTTTTTACCTCCTCAGAGTATGATAAACAGTTGAAAAAGTAATTAATATTTCTATTTTAGCTTCAAATTCTTTGGAATCAAATACAGTAACTTGTTTAACAGACGCCTTGTTGAAGAAAGTAGTTATGTATGCCTTTTTAAGAGAGAAATTTGCGTTTGATTAACAGTAAGAAATTGTTTTTACGGGATATGAGACTAAATGTTATATGTAAGAGCATGCTTTAAAACTTCAACAGTTCTTTCTATACAAAATATGCATGGAGACTTCGCTGATATTTTTTAGGATTTTTCATCTGTTTTAATAAGTTTGAACAGCATATTTATTTATTTATTTGCTTACATTGCATTTCCTCGTAAAGTTTTCCTCGACATTTTATATTATTATATTTTGCCATATTTTTAAATTTTAAGGTACAAATAAAAACATCATTATTAGATCGTACCATATGAAAATATCCTTAAATGTCTATTTCATTAAAAAAACTGTAAAGAGCAACGTTTTCGCATTTTAAATATTGTATTTTTCTGAAATTTTGTTATTTGTGCGAGTTTAGCTTTCCTAAATAATACCCGTAGTATAAGAGAATGACACTTTGTATCCTCAATTATGAGAGTGTGAATGAAACATTTCCTCGGAATCATCTGCAACCACTTGAAGAACAACATGGATATATCGGGAATTGAGCTATCAGAAATCTGATCTGATGGCCATTTGGTTTCCGATAAGAGATGATTAACACTACTACACCAACGGATCATGTCATATTCGTCACATACATCACAAGAGCGTGTAGGAAAAAGACTGCAAATACGTTATTTCTCTCTTTTGCTTGTGTCCTCTATAATAGTTTAACTGATCTCTGGTTTTATATTATCTTTTTTTTAAACGAATTTTGATGTTACAATATTATTGACAGTAATTTTAAACAAAAGTTACTAATCACTAAGGGTACGTAAATTTCGCAAAAAAAAATAATTACAATATATAACATTTCACATTTATTCGCAAAAAGTTACACACACACACACACACACACATATATATATATATATATATATATATATATATATATATATATATATATATATATATATATATATATATATATATATGCATGTATATATATATAAATTGAAATATTTCGCATTTATTTAACAAAAATCACAATTTTACTCACTTGATTAGGTAAGTATCAAAATTCTTAGTTAAAAGCTAACATTGTAGTAGTCTCCACATTCTCTTTCTTAAGTCTTTAGCAATAAGTAATAAGCAAATTTCGAGAGTGAGATCTCTCAGCTAAAGATCGTGGATGGTCTTAGATAAGCAATTATGTTAATAAATTATTACTATTATTAAATAATTTCGCTTAAAAAGCCGTTTACCGCCGAGTTTTCGCCGAAAAGTAGTAAAAAAATAATTTTCGCATTTATTCGCTCATATCGGCAAATTTCGCATTTACTCGCATCTATTTCGTAAATACGAAAATTACGTATCTCTACTAATCACGTATGCTAAGGTTTGAAAAAAATGACCCAATCTCTGTAATAATGTCACGAAAGTCAGTTATCGACAGGTTTCACAGATGTACTAGAAAAATACGATATATTCATACTTTGATAATGTCAGTAATTAAAAGTTATAACACAACAGAATGATCACGGTACTTGCAAACGGCTCTATAATGCTGCAAATACAAGCTTCTTAAAGTCTGAAAATATATGCATCATTGGAAACTAATTCCGGACTTACTAGAGCAGTTTTACATTAGGGAGAAAAAAAAAGTTTTAAAATCCACCATTCTACTTCATATTAGCAACCAATTTTAAACTAACGACTAAGGTATTGAAGGTATATAAAAGCCTCTTAAAGTCCACAATAATGCGCATGATTAGCAATTAATTTTGGACTAACGACAGAAGCTCTTCTTAGAGGCAATTAAAAGGCTCTTAAAACCAACAATCATGCACAAGACTGGCGATTAATTATTGACTAACTAAAGGAGCCCTCCATGCAAAATAAAAGCTTCTGGAAATAGATAATCTGGAGCAAGATTACAAACTGCTTTCTAACTAACCAGAGGAGCCCTACTTTAAGGTTTCCTGGAATACATAATCATGCTCATGTCTAGAAACAAGTTTCTGACAAACTAGGTCTGTCTTATGACCACATAAATAAAAAAAAAATATTCATCAGGTTCAAGGTTGACTACCTTCTTCCATTATCCATTAATGCTAAAGAGTTGAAAATTCTTTTCACTGGTGATTGGTCTTCAAATGCTATTGATTATAATGTCAACTTCGTGCAAGACCAAACATGTTACTCGAAAACTCGATGAGAATTTTGCGTGTGATAGGAGATTTTATGGCACTTTTATTTACAACTTTAGATAAACTTATTAATAAGTATAAGCGGTGGGTTGAACTGGCCTGGCTAACAATTTCAGCCGTACAGAAAGAGGGTTAACGATCATAAACTTATATACTCATTTATATGCATTTATATATACATAAGTGAATACTGAATATTATTTGTAAATATTTACCTGTATATTACTATAAAAATTTACAAGTATATTACTGTAACAATTTACTTATGTTTTAGATAACCAAAATTTTTCTTTCATTGAATTCAAACAATCCCAAACGTACGCACTCATTTACATGCATTTATATGTACAGCGAATAGAGCACAAGACACGTATATAGGTGTATAAAAAAAATTTAAAGAACAAAAAACATTTAATGATGATATCTTGAAAAAAAGAGTTATTTTGATATTCTTCGAGTTATGTACCATGACTTAAATATTTTACTATTTTCTCGAAATCGTATAAAAAAATAAAGCTGAGGAAAAATGAAAGAAATTTAAGTTTTATAGTGTCCCAGTTCCTAAAGAACATTCAAATTTTTCACACCGATAGAAAAGCAATATTTTTATGCATGAAATCCTGCGCTGATATACTTTGTTATTCACCCCCGAAATGATGGCTCAGTTGAGAGAGGTGAAAATAGAATTTAAAAGTGAAATTTAAGATAATGTATGAATAAATAAATCTGGGTCAAGAAATATGAAAGTCCTATATTAAACTCCTCGCGAAGCGATATTAAATTTTTCATATAGTTGCGAGTCGTTTTTATTTGATTTACAATTTCTTTTAGTCAATTTCCAGCAAATATATATATATTTTTTTTACGGCGATCACGTGCTAGGTTAAGTAGAATTTCTGAATCAAAAGTTTCACTTCGGTAGTAAAACAACTCATGCATCAAAGGATATTTTTTTCAACTCTTCAATATAAATATTAGAATATTTATAGTTTTTGTGTCGCTTCTTACACAGTCAAGTCAATTAAAATCATCCAATGTGTAACGTTTGCCTTTTAAATATTTACTTTTGATAAATTGAAATCCAAGAGGAAAATATTCGAATTTTTCTTATTTGCGTAAACACCATTAAGGTTTAATTTTTAAGCGATAATTAACCCGCATTAAGCATCCTTCTCAACTAAGATTATATATGATTTTTTTTAAACTGATACTACTCAAAGCCATCTGTAGCGAGATCTATCAGCCGGAATTCCACCATAATTGACAGAGGGACTAAGGACGACATGGGAAAAAGTTTCCGGAAAAAAAAAAAAAAAAAAAAAAAAAAAAAAAAAACTTTCAAAAGTCGCCGATAGGGAAAGATATGGCGCTTTTGTTGTCGGCGTACCCAAGAATTTGCATATTAGGCAAGCAAAACATCAAAATACAAATTCACGACTATGTAGACGACAGCAGCGCCGGTATTTCGGGCTATAAAGCTAAGGGATGTATACCGAAAAAGTTGTAAGCAGGCATATGAATAACAAAGAAATTTCACTGCAACACAACTTTATGCAGCAAATTCACTTCTCCCTCCTTCAGTGCGATCACAGTCCTGGTGGACGACATATTGCATCCAGAACACTATGTTCTCAACGGCCAAGCGTAGCATGTCACCAGGAATGCTCATCAAAGTCCGGGATATGTTGTCCTTTAGGGCCGCCAAGTTCGAAACTCCACCAAGATGCACCTTAGATTTTAAATAACTCAGCAGAAAGATGTCACGTGGGTTAGGTTCGGGGAGCGAGGTGGCCAAGCAAGGGGAAAAAAGTGACTGATGACCCTTTCTTTTGTAAAGCGAAACAGATCGGTGCTATAAAAGTCGGTGCGCAACAGATTCCGAACCGATCTTTATAAGCCAAAATACTGTCGACTACGTAATCATGAATTTGCATTTTGATGTTTTACTTGCCTTTTAATGCAAATTCTCGGATGCATCGAGACCAACAGCGCCATATCGTCCCCTATCAGTGACTTTTGGAACTATTTTTTCCACGCAAATTCTTTCCCATGTCATCCTTTGTCCCACTATCAAGTTTGGTGGAATTCAGGCTGATAGATCACGCTACAGATGGCTCTGAGTAGTGTCAGTTTTAAAAAAATCATCCTGTATGTATATATATATATATATATATATATATATATATATATATATATATATATATATATATTCCAATGCGGAGACACTTGTCGTCAAACATTCGCCTATACTACGCTGCAATTTTACCGCCCATTTTATTGTGGGGGCATCATATAGACGGACAGCATTGCACCCTACGAAGGGACGACACGAACGGAGGCATTTTTCGTGGCGTGACAGGATTCGATCCGAGCACCCTCAGCACCGAAAACCAGCCCGCTGTATCACTGGGCCACCACAAGCCCATATATATATATATATATATATATATATATATATATATATATATATATATATATATATATATATATATATATATATATATATATGTATATATATATATATATATATATATATATATATATATATATATATATATATATATATATATATATATGTGTGTGTGTGTGTGTGTGTGTGTGTGTGCTAAAATAAAAATTGTGCTCATGGAAAAAATTTTGCCCTAAATTCGACATTGAATAATATTTATCTCTTGATGAAAAATTTCCTTATAAAAATTTTTTATGTACCTTCATGATGAAGTATTTATCCACAGCATACTCAGACTTTGCTCAAATAAATACTTTTTCCTGTTTCGAAATAAACATTAATTTTTACCCTGTAGCAATTTTCGAAATGAATGTCAGTGAAACAAATCCATTATCAATCTGGTGGTGCCTTCTATCCAAGAAAAATATTGAGCATGGAACAATTTAGTTTTGCCATTTTTGAAAACCTGCAATGGTTTGTCATCATAATTTTTCTTCGCTCTAATAGAAAATCTATTAATAACTACACAAGGTGGTAAACTTCAATACATGCAGCAGATAAGAAGTTTGTGGATTACGCAACGCCGAGTCTTTCAGAAAATTAGATCGAGCCAGCTGTAAATAATTTCTACAATCATTCGACTGTTACATATTGTACAGTAAATAGTCTGTTTGAATTACTTACGTGTTAAAAATATATGATATGAATTTATATTTGCAGAAAACCGGAGTAAGTAAAGACATCAATCCAGTGGAAGAAGTTTTATTTTTTTAAATTTAAGTTTAAAAGTTTTACATCCCTGAGGAAAATTTACCCCCCCCCCCTGCCTCCGATTCATTTGAAGGCAATAAGAAAAGTATAAATTTTTTACTGACTATGCAATGCCCTATAAATCATATACATTTACCGTTTATCTGAAAACGTTAGTTGTTGAAATGTTATCACACTATAGTTTTGTTTTAATTTTAAAAAAATATACATGCAGATTCCAAAACTGAGGAAAACTCCAGTGTTTTTATTACCATGTTTTTATTAACTCGCTTTCTTGTTTGTGTATTTGTGAAGTACAAATCTTGCAATCGATTTTTAACTAACTTCCCGACTAGCTAGAGATTTGAAACTTTTAGAAAAGCTCAGAACAGGATAACAGTGCATTCTTTTAATACTTTTAGCCATCTTAAAGCAGAATTTTGAATTCATTTTCAGTTAATTTTGTTGTTTGAAAATTTCTTATAATTGCTCTCTCTATTACGCATTTGATCATTTTCTTTCAAGTTGATGGTATAATTCATCAAAAAGAAAAAAAATATATTTAAGTATTTATTAATACATAGAATTGTGAAATTTATATGATTCAACAGACAATTTAAAAACGTGGTATGTAAAAAGTCCTTTTTATCATGTATTTATATCTGTTAAATTTGATTTACAAACTAATAAGATTATGTAAAGGGCAGAGCTTCACCTTGCTGTGTTATAAATAAAGTTCATTATAAATATTACTATTTTTATTTTTTAAAACAATTTTCAATTTTTTTTATTTTAAGCCAAACGTTTTTTACATAAATATTTAAGATAAGTTAAGAAGATCACAAGCTAAAATATTTATGTATTCACGTGCCTGCGGCACCTAGGTCACGGCCTGGTTGGTCTAATCCTGAATTCCACACTGATGTCAAAAGGAAAGTCAAAAGATTGGACATCCATGCTTTCAAGTCTAAAAAATGCTTTTAAAAAATTGTAAAGAAGTGGTTGCATTCATTTTACGAAGTTGACAATATTTTAAGTTGGGACGTTTTAAACCAACGTCTTTGAACGTCTAGAGATGATCCTAGACAAGACAGTATATTCCTATGTATTTCTATCGTAGTAACAACGGTGGCTCCAAGAGGGGAGCAGTAGGAACAATTGCCCCCCCCCAAAAAAAAAAAAAAAAAAAAAAAAAAACACGTTAGAATTTTTTTTCATAGCCTAAAATTATATAATTCTAGACCTAATACTAAATGAGTTTAAATTAAAAATGAGAGGATGTTCATTTCTTATACACCACACACACACACTTATATATATATATATATATATATATATATATATATATATATATATATATATATATATATATATATATATATATATATATATATATATATATATATATATATATATATATATATATATATATATATATATATATATATATATATATATATATATATATATATATATATATATATATATATATATATATATATATATATATATATATATATGAACGCAGCAAGAAAAAAACAAAATACAGGTATTCCTGTTACGAAAAAATAATTTTTTCACATCTTTCCCGAAAGATGTCACAGTATCTCGAGTTTCTGAAAAAAAACAACACTTAAAAACTGTTGACACTCTGTCGAATACAGCAATTTAATCTCAGATTTAGAAAGAATTTATTTTTCACTGTTTTTTGGCGCGAAGCATTGACAAATAGTCACTGTCGCAGTTTGCGGTTACGCCTACCACGCGTCGTTTGTTTATTGGGGCTTTTTTTTTTTTTTTTTTTCTTCCTCTGAAGCCTCGAGACTCCGGTTAGTAAATAGAAATCTAATTTTCCTTTCAGTCAAAGAGTAAAATTTCTTCACTCTATCTGCGGCATTTTTCTGACGACGTGTGATTTGTTCAAAGGGAAATTTGTATTCTGACAACAGAGGTAATTTACAGAATATTTATCTAATTTCGATTTGTTCGTACCTTTTTATTGTATAGCAAATGACCACAAATTATCAGATAACGTATTTGTTAGGAACGAATTTGATGGAGATGTTCAACTTATAACCCGAATTATGATTTTATTAAGAAAAGTCACAAGGCTACAAACCTGGGCTATAAGGCAGACGTGGCAAAAGTTCCTAGTAGAGGTTTTGTAAAGTTTGAACTGTGGCTGCCCCCATGTGAAAGCGAGCATTGTCGTGAAGCAATTTATTTTATTAAGAAAAGTCACAAGGCTACAAACCTTGGCTGTAAAGCAGGCGTGGTAAAACTTCCCTGCGCAAGTTTATTTTGGCTTATTGCTACCACCATGTGAAGGCGAGCATTGCTGTGGAGCAAACAGACACAGCGAACAGAAGAATTCAGTCTTTTTGAGCGAAAGGCTGGCTCAACTTTGTTTTGCAGCAAATTACCATAATATGCAGCCTTGACAGATTTAATTTCTTCAAGAAAATTCGAGAAAATTTCTTTTGGTTATTCTTGGTAGAACAAGGTTGCAAGAACCTTTCCAGTAGATTCACAGGCTTTGGATTTTTGAGCGAAGGCAATGACTAATGTTGCCATTCCATTGAAGCTAATTTGCTATCAGGCCCAAAGTGTTGGATCCAAGTCCGATTACAAATAACTACCCTCTTAACACACCCACCCTCCTCTTCATCAAAACGCCATATATATATATATATATATATATATATATATATATATATACATATGAAGGCCTTATTTGCTTATTTGAACAGTGGTACAACTCCATTCTTGTTTATTTTGAGATATATAGCCTTAAAGTCTAATGAGTGCTTGGAAATGACTGATGAAGTCGATTTGCAATTGGCAACAGAAATAAGCTGGAGGTGTACCAGTTTAAAAATAAGATAGAAATGACTTGTATGAACATGGAATTGAGGCTAACTCCATTTTTTTTAAAAGTGGAGTTGGACCACTATTCAAATAAGGCCTTTACACACACACACACACACACACACATATATATATATATATATATATATATATATATATATATATATATATATATATATATATATATATATATGTATGTATGTATGTATGTATATATGTATGTATGTGTGTGGGTGGGTCTGTATGTATTTAATTCTTTGATTATCAGGAGAATAGTTATACACCCGAAAATCATATTTAGAGGTGAAAATAGTCATAGCTCCATGTAGAGCACATACAGCTATATGAGTATAGTATTATTTCCGTATTAACATTTATATATGCAGCAATGTCGAATACTCAAATATTTATAGCATGTATTCGAGACTGAGATCCATAAATCCAAACCGTATTATCTCATGCTTAGTCATGGATGAAGTCTATTATTTAAATGTGATATATTATGTATATATGATAATGCATATGTGATTTATTACCACGTCACACTTAAACGGTAAATATTTTTAGGGCAAGACAGTTTCTTTAAAATGAAATGTTAAAATCTCTTTATGGAAATATTATTAAGAAAGAGCTTTTCCGTACGCACATTATCCGTTTTGCGGATCATCCGCGCATTGCAAGAGAAAATATTCAGGTATAACCTCTGGATTTTTAAATACGGTTCTGAGTAGACATTTTCTAGACGAAATATTCAAAAGTCAATGTACTCCAGCGATATAAAATTTCCTTAAATCACGTTTCATTATAAACCTCTAGGAGACAGTTTCTTGAAAAACAGCTGCGAGAGGATAAAAAATTGCTGAGAAAATTTTCAAAGAATTAAACTAAAACACATCTGTAATGAAGAGAGTTTAAAATTTTATTTCAACATCCTTTAGCTAATTGAACACCTTTTAAGTTAAAAACTTTCTGATTATTTAAAAATATTTTTTATTGCCTTGACATTATCATATCAGAGGAAACCCAAATAAAGCACAATATTATTCAAAAAAATCTGTTAAAAAATATAAATATTTTCTTGCGGAAAAAATCCAGCTATAAAAAGAACTGAATATTAATATATATATATATATATATATATATATATATATATATATATATATATATATATATATATATATATTTATAGTGTTAAAACTAGAACTATAGCAAGCTATTTACATACACTGTCAACTGAAATACGTAACTACTTGTTAACCAAACACCGAAATAAGAGAAGTGGCTTTTGAAATCAATAGCAATCAGATTTTTTTTAGCTAGTTTTTAGAGTTACTATTTCTTGTAAATATCAGTCATTCATCTAACAAGTAAACAATAACGAGCTACGAGTATTTACATTATAACTGCAACATATACAAGAATCTTTCAAACAGCGCCAAAATAGCACAATTAGCTTAAGGACTCGGTGCCAGTTTTCCCTTTTTAATGTTAGTAAATTTTAGAGTTGCTACCATAAGAGAGAGAAATAAAGAATAGAGTTGAAATAAAGAATATCATTTTACCGGAAAAAAACGTTATTTCTGCATAAAATTTTTCTACAGTTCACAAAATCCTAGTGAACTCAGCAGAAAAAAAAATTCTAATTCATATATATTCCATACTTTTTAATAAGGAAAAAGGAACTTTTTATATTATTATAACTCAGTATCCATTCAAAAAACCAAAACTGTAATTAGGATTTTACCTTTAAAAAACTTAGCTTCTCTGAGGGTGCTCTTCATAAAAACATGAAGAAAAAATAAATGATTCAAAGTACCAAAAATCGCCTTTGGCGAAAAATATGTAAAAACTTTTTTTAAAAAATCTATTTTTTTCCACTGTCCTATAATATAGAAAGGAAAAATCTTTTTTACCATTAAATTGTTTACTTAAATGTAAACTTTTAACACGGTTGAGATTATCAATGATATTTCATATCAAATCGAAATATTTTGCACGGTCACTTACGATGGAAAATTATAAAGAACGAACAAAAACAAATTCACTGATTTTCTTGCATTTTTCTAGAAAATATTAAATTTCGATCGCACATTTATCAAAACACGAGGCTTGAATCTCACCCCCTCCCTGGATAAATTAATAAGATGCGGTGTTCATTAAATATGCATATAATATTTCTTAATGATTAATTCGTTTCATTCAGGGATTCTCCGCAGAGCGGATCTATTGTGTTATGAATTCATATTGCAAGTATAGTTAAGTGTCGTAATTTACGACCATCTAACATCAAAATCATTAAGTCCTCAAGTAAAGAAGGTAACCGTTCATTAACGCAGGAAAGCATATGAATATATATATATATATATATGAATATATATATATATATATGTGTGTGTGTGTGTGTGTGTGTGTGTGTGTAACATGGGAGAAAGACAGCAGGTTGTTGCTCAGAAGACGTCTACTCTCCCATGCTACAGTGAAAAAACTTTAGGTAGACGTGGAAATAAAAAGACATCATGGCCGAAATGAAGACTACCCGAGCCTACGGGAACTTCATGTTTATTAAATCACTGGCTCTTCTGCCGGGTGTTCCGTAGCAGACAAAATATTACAGAGTGCGACTAAATTTAGACATCAGATAGTTTTATAAAGTCATCCCATCACGTGACACAGAGGTGTGACTTACTTTTTGATTGGATAAAAGTTATTTGTTGATGCTCTGATCTGATATAATTTTTATGGACGCCGCGTCGCGTCTAATTTCGTTAAAAAGTCAGCCATCTTTGATGATATTGCCAAAGACTGCAACAATGCTATTTAACACGAATGCCCAAGGGAGAATTAAGTACTTAATAAGATTAAAAAGGGGTATGTAATTTTGAATAGTAGAGTGAGGAATTAGTAGAGTGAGGAGTGATGTTTTTTAAAAGTTAAGAATGTTGACTTTAGAAATTACTAATTTTTTAATATTATATATATATATATATATATATATATATATATATATATATATATATATATATATATATATATATATATATATATATATATATATATATATATATATATATATATATATATATCCCGCCATTGGTCACGCTATGAGCATTTCTTTCACGCTTGTCATATAAGTTACACCCCTTATTTGAAAGTGACCCTGGGGGCACCACCCCTTGTCCAGCTGAATCTTAGAATCTCCTCAACAATCTGTTATCAGTTCCGATAAGAATAAGGGAGTTTGACTTTCAAACAGCCTGCTATTTGTTTAGGTGTCTTTTGTGTGAGCATTTCTCTCATCGTGCGACCACTGGAGTTTGCATCACGTGAGAGCGTTTCTCATCAAGAGACCACCAGTGTTTGTGTTATTTTTATAGATAACTCGATGATGTGAGTACGTTTATCGCCTAATTTTATTTGCAAATTTTTTTTGTTAGCAGCGCATTTTGATCAGTGTTATACTTTACTTTTGAGAAAATATTACTTTTGAGAACTTTACTTTTGAGAAGCAGTGTGTTTTCGTTTTCGTCAACTGGAACTTTAGTGTCTTATATTCCAAAGAAAGGGAAGAATGTTCTTCTTTATTCCTCTTTGAACAATGATAAAAAAAATAGAAGAGGATTCTGGTGTCCTTTCTAAAGCAGAGATTATTACTTTTTATAATCTCACTAAGGGTGGTGTCGACGTAGTCGACGAACTCAAAGGTGAGTACTCTGTTTCGAGAATAAGTCGCAGATGGCCATTGACATTATTTTTTTCTATCATGAACATTGGTGGTATCAACAGCCAAGTTATATATACTACAAATACAAACAATACGATGGCTAGACGATCCTTCTTGAAAGAATTAGCATTGGAACTCATGAAACATCACCTGGTGACCCGTTATTCAGTTCCAAACTTGTCAACCCAAATGTGGGTTGACAAGTTGAGCCTTTAAGTCCTGTTATTTTGATAATTGCACTTCGAATGCGAAGTGCAATTATCAAAATAACAGGACTTAAAGGCTCCTGAAGAATCAAACGAAATGTTGAAACCACCGGACTTTGTGCAATCCGTCCTCGAAGAAAAAATAGGAAGTCAAAAAAGGGTTGTGTTACCTGTGCGCGACCTATTTGTACCGAACTTTCAACTTACGTATGCGCCGAATGCTGTGTTAATAAATACTTCTAGTATAATATTTTATTTACCAATGTGGTTTTATTTACCAATGTGTTTTTATTTACCAATGTAGGCCAATGTGGTCTAATTTAAGACTTGCAGTTGACGTTCTAATAAAGTATAAATAATATGCTTTTCATAAATTTTACTCATAAAGTAGGTATGATTTTTTTTAAATTTCACTTTCGCTATTAATTTTCCTGAATAGTTGTAAAATAATTATTTTAATTGTAATTTCCTTGTTCGGTATTACTAACTATTAATGTAATTCCTTGAAAAGAAACAATTTTGAAGTGTTATTGCTGAGTAGACAACTTAAAACAGCGGAAATGGGTAGTGTGAGAAAAACTCTCACGCGCGACCACTGGCGTTACTCAACTTGGTACGACCAGCGACGGGATATATATATATATATATATATATATATATATATATATATATATATATATATATATATATATATATTTATATATATATATATATATATATATATATATATATATATATATATATATAAAACAGTTCCGTAACTGACTGACTCACTGACATACAACGCACAGACTAAACCGCTGGACCTAAAGGGCTGAAATTTTGCATGGCGATTCTTCTTATAGTGTAAGGGTGCACTAAGAAATATTTTTGAAAAATTCTTCTTACATTTTTTTTTAAATAAAATTTTTAAGCTGTTTTAGTAACTTGATGATGCATTTTTAATGATTTTTAAGTTTGCATTTAAAATAATTGGGGGTTATAAAATTTATATCCCGAGAAAGATCGTAAGAATTCTTTTAAAATGAAATCTTTTTCGAATCTTTACCTCCATTTTCTGATTTTTGGTGAATTTTTAAAGATTAATTTTTAGAATTTAATTTATTAAATGCTGATCACGTGATTTCTTTTTCTGGTGGAATAAATAAAATTATCGTCACGTGCATAAAAACTAAATAGACAAAAAAAATTTCTTGCTAATGCGGCAGACGATTGGACATTATCCAAAAAAATATTAAAATGCAGTAAAAGATATTATGTTCCTCAAACTGTACTATATTAACTGTACTATATTCTTTAATATTTCCTATTACATTTAATTTGAATATTTTCTTCTACATTAATTTGTCTATAAAAATATCCCTTACGATTTTTTTATAAATATATTTTTTTTGTCTTTTTTACATCAATTGTATACGTTGATCGTCGAATTTATTATAATTATAAATATATATATATATATATATATATATATGTGTGTGTGCGTGTGTGTGTGTGTGTGTGTGTTTACTCTTTGGACATATAATGAAATGCTGCAATCATTAAATGTGCCTATAATATTTCTTTATGATAAATTAAACTCATTTAGGAATGTTACATCGAATGAATATGTTCTGTTGTAAATTCGTTCTGTTTTAAACAGCAAGTATAGTTAAGTCTCTTAATTTACGGCCGTCTAATCTCAAAATCTTTAAGTCCTTAGGTAGAGAAGGTAACCGTTCATTAAGGTAGGCAAGCACATGAATTTACGTCTGTCTTCATATAGTCGCATCATAAGAATCTAAATAACCAGCATGTTTTAGTGGACGAATAGAGTTGTGTTAACTTGTAGTTTACTGCATCGGTAATGGAGTAGATTAAATTTAAAACTTCGAAAACATCTATTTTTCCTTTTATTAATATCTTTACCTGGTAATAGTAATATGCAGGTATTTGAATTGCAGGTTCCGCATTTATGAACATATTAGAGCAGCGGTTCTGCCTCTATATATATATATATATATATATATATATATATATATATATATATATATATATATATATATATATATAATATAATATAATATATATATATATATATATATATATATTTATTTATTTATTTATTCATTTATATATGTAATGCCATAAAATATTCCCTGACGTTATAAAACTTAATCTCCAACTTAATTTAACTGATAAGTTTTTAATTTTATTAACCGCTCCTTCATTTTCCGTAATTATAATATCTATCCTAAAGCCCACTCCGGGGGGGGGGGGGGGACATGACCGTTAGAAAATGGACATCTTGCAGTTTTAAGACTACAGGGCAATTCCTTATATATATATATATATATATATATATATATATATATATATATATATATATATATATATATGTGTGTGTGTATATATATACACACCTGGCCACTGTAAATACAACACCCTGAAGGAAACATGCAAATAACATGAAATTTACAACATGCATTAGCGGATGTGAGATATGCAAATGATTAGAATTTCAGCGAATATGCACATCACGCGCGCCTGTGGCGTCACTTCAAAGCGCTATTTAAGGCTTGGAGATTTCGACGATTTCAATTTCGGCAATTGTGTTTTTCTTGTGGTTTTTTAAAAAAAAACGATCAATTATGCCTCGTCGAAAACAGCGATCATCTTTTGATCAAGTATTCGAGTTCGACAGAGGAAGGATAGTGGCCTACCGAGATTGTGGATTATCTTTCAGGGAAATCGGTAGTCATATTGGACGAAACCAAACAACTGTAATACGGATATGTGATCGTTGGATGCAGGAGGGTACGACGGACCGGCGTGTTCGATCGCATCCACCTCAGCGCACCACTTGACGTGATGACAGGCAAATTGTGCGCATGGCAGTGACGGATCGCTCAGTCACATCACGAACCATAGCACAGCAAATGCAGTCTGTAACGCATCATCCAGTGTCTGCGCGTACCATTCGACGTCGTTTACAACAGAGTGGTCTGTCCGGAAGGCGTCCATTGCTTTGTCTACCCTTGACGCAGAACCACAGACGTCTTCGCCGCCAATGGTGCGATGACAGAAGGATGTGAAATTGGACAGAATGGAATGAAATTGTCTTTACTGACGAGTCACGCTTCTGTCTTCAACACCACGATGGTCGCATTCGAGTCTGGAGACACCGTGAAGAGAGGATGCTGAACAGCTGCGTCATGCACCGCCACACTGGTCCTGCACCCGGTATTATGGTATGGGGCGGTATTGGATATCACTCTCGCACACCTCTAGTACGCATTGCCGGTACTTTAAACAGCCAGCGCTACATCTCCGAGGTGTTGGAGCCAGTTGTCCTTCCTTAACTTCAGGGCTTGCCCACAGCCATATTTCAACAGGATAATGCGCGACCACACGTGGCACGCATTGTCCAACGGTTCTTCGTCAATCGCCAGATTGAATTGCTTCTCTGGCCGCCTCGCTCTCCGGATCTTTCACCGATAGAAAACATGTGGTCCATGGTTGTTCTACGATTGACCCAGATTCCATCCCCAGCTGCCACAGCAGATCAACTTTGGCAACGTGAGGAAGCTGCTTGGTCTGCTGTACCCCAAGAACTCATCCAAAGTCTCTTTGAATCAATGCCGAGGCGTGTGGCAGCGGTGATCTCCAACCATGACGGCTACTCTGGCTACTGATTTTGGCAGGAACCACACTTCACAGAAGTCTATAAATTTAATCATTTGATACTTGGTCAACATATTATCTACAAAATAAATTTTGTTGTGATATCTCTTGTCTTTCTTGTTGTTGCAATTTGGGTGGCCAGCAGTGTATATAGTGTGTGTGTGTGCGTATGTTTATATATATATATATATATACATATATATCTATATATATATATAAAACAGTTCCGTAACTGACTCATTCATTCATTCATTCATTCATTCATTCACTGACTGACTGACATACAACGCACAGACCAAACCGCTGGACCTAAAGGGCTGAAATTTTGCATGGCGATTCTTCTTATAGTGTAGGGGTGCACTAAGAGAGATTTTTGAAAAATTCTTCTTAGATTTTTTAAAATTAAATTTTTAAGCTGTTTTTTTTACTTTTTTTAAGTTTACATTTAAAATAATAATTTGAGGGTTATAAAATTTATATCACGAGAAAGATCATAAAAATTCCTTTAAAATGAAATCTTTTTCGAATCTTTACCTTCATTTCCTGATTTTTGGTGAATTTTTAAAGATTAATTTTTAGAATTTAATTTATTAAATGCTGATCACGTGACTTCTTTTTCTGGTACTTTAAATAAATTTATCGTCACGTGCATAAAAACTAAATAGACAAAAAATAATTTTTTTTCTTGCTAATGCGGCAGACGATTGGACATTATCCCAAAAAATATTAAAATACAGTAAAAGAAATGTTCTAGAAACTGTACTATATTAACTGTACTATATTCTTTAGTATTCTTTATATTAGATTTAATTGAATATCTTCTTCTACATTATTTTGTCTATAAAAATATCCCTTACGATTTTTTTATAAATATATATATATATTTTACATCAATTATATACATTGATCGTCGTATTTATTATATATATATTGGCATTAATTGCATACATTCACCGATGTTTTTACTTTGAATGTACTCCGTAGCGAAGTGCGGGTTTTCAGCTAGTATATATATATAAGACAAAGTTGAAAGTGAGGAAAAACAGTATATGCTCAGAACCACAAGAGCCAGGAACTAAAAACATGAAAAGATAAGTGAAAAATATGTTTTTGACAGCATTGTTTCATCAGCGGTGCCGATACTGTCTAAAAACAAATAGATTGTTTCTAATGAGTATGATATGAGCAATAAACATACTTAGATACCATACAATCCATATGAAACAGAAGAAGGAATAATCAGTTGCTTTATCATAGAACACCAAACCCGGTGCCAGACAAAGTGGAAATTAAGACCAAAAGAAGACTGACGTCACGAACATTGCAACCATGGAGTTAATGGAACACAGAAACAAACTTACTAAGGACACTGTGTTTTAGGACTATTTAACCTAAGTTAACTTAGACATTTATTATGTCTAAGAGTTATTATATTTATTATTTCAATTTCAGTAGTTTTATTATTTTTTATTTTACTTTTAATAGTTATTTACTATCATTATTCATTTAGTTTTGTATTACTAATCATTAGCAACAGAACATGCTATTCATTAAATCTAAAAAAACAATTATGTGCTTCGAAAGACTATCAGGGTAATTATTACGTTTTAGCACTACTAATAATTCTAAAATATGCTTTTGCCTATTTTCTTTTGAAAAAAGCCTATTTATTCTTACAAGCTGATTAACAATAATATTAATATGTGTATATATATTATATATATATATATATATACGTGTGTGTGTGTGTGTGTGTATATAATATTAATATATATTTATATATTGTAAGAATCCGTTACGACCTTTCCGAATAAATCACCCAGACAGCCGGACCTCCCACAGCAGGTGACCTGCGAACAGTTCTATCGATCAGCGCCAAGGTGTCTGGAAGCAGAGAATGGTTGCTCCTATCTGCCGGCCCCTGGGAAGACGTAAACTAATGACTATTTCGACGTGAACTAATGATTTTCAGATCAGCTGAATTATAAGAACCGACCACATGGCTTCGTTGTCAAGCGAATCACAGCCAACGGACATGACGTCACAAATTGTGCCAGCAAACCTAGACTTTTGCAGTCACGTGACCGGAAGCACGTTTGCCAACGCCGGGAGAAGAAATCCAGTTTTTTGACAGACTTGGTCGAGACTCTCATCTAGAGAGCACCTTTCGTCTAAGTTGTCCTGGAGCGACCGACTTCATCCTGAACTTTATTTTTCAGAGCAGCCCGCTCGAAGCTTCTCGTCAACGAATACTTCACCCTGAAGTATAGCTATCTCAGAGCATCCTGCTCTACAGGCTTCCGTTATCTCGTTACTTCATCAAGAAGTTATCTTCATATTTCAGAGCAGCCCGCTCTATAAGCTTCTCGTGATTTAGAACTTTCCTTACGAAGTTATTCTATTTTCAGAGCTGTACGCTCTAGAGGCTGTGTACCGACCTTCTAGTTCCGCTGTGACTGTACGTGCATCTTCTCATCGAAATTATTTGGCTATTACGAAGGCCAGCTCCCTCCATGTCTAGAGGTAGATCAACACATGTGTAAATAGTGTAAAAAGTTTCCGACTTAAATTTAATAAAACTGTATTTTAATGTAGTAGACTGACTCTGAACATTTTTAGCTACCCGGAGTCTTAAGTTATCACAATATATATATATATATATATATATATATATATATATATATATATATACAGTGTTGGAAATTGATTTATGAAAACATGGTTTTTTAACAAAAACTTCTTTAATATTCATTAAAAATGAATGAAATTTTGTACATTATACATGCTATGTATAACAAATGATTTTCAAAAATAAAATTTCATACATAATAATAAACAAAAACATAAGGTAAAAAATTAGATTTTCGTAACATATAAACATGGAAATTGATTTATGAAATATCACATTTCATTGGCTATTCTGAAGTAATATGACAAAAATTTGCATAAAACAAAGTAACGTGACCTGCGCAGTAGACATAAAAAGCATTATATATTGGAAGCAATACGTTTCAGCCATACTTTTCACGATGAGTAAACGAAAGGTGTTATCTGTGGACGAAAGAGCCAAAATCGATGCATATTTAGAATGTTGAAAATCTGTTCTGGAAATTAGTAAATTAATTAAAAGACGAGTTGGTGTGATATATAACTATAGAAAACATTCAGCAAATTTTGGCAAAAATTTTTAACAAAAAAGGTAATCCACGTGTAATGATGCGCCTTCAATTTTAAGAAGAAGAAAATTAAATGTAGAAAGAATTTAAAATCAAAGGCTTGCTTCATTACATTGATTTCGGATAGGAGAGTAGGAGTGCGGTCTACATGGGAGGTCTCGAAGATGGTAGACTAAGATAGCAAGTTAGGCGCCGGTTGCGACGTTAATTTAGAATGCCCTTTTGTACTGAATATATGAGAGCGGCGTAAGTGATCGATGTGGGGGGCCATCGGCGGCGTAGAAGATGACGTAACAGGAGGCGTTTAAGTCACTAACGAATGAGTAAATTGGGACTTTCCTGAATGGGTGAAATCTTGAGAGATTGTGATAAATATAGCCAATGAGATTTGAAGAAAGAAAATTGAAAGGCGAGAGAGAGTGAAGGAGAAAGGAGAAAAGAGAGAGAAGCGTTAGAGTTTTGTCGGGACGAGCTTGCCCGATCCTACGTTCCTATTTGGAGGGGACCCGACTTCCGAGGCATAAGGGCAACCGGTCGACATAGTTCCCGGACCTTACTCGCAGGATCCAAGAAAATATTGAGCACCGGATCCAGAAGAGAGCGGCTAGACTTCACCGTACTCCGGAGACCAAATTCGGAAGGCATAAGGAAGAAGCAGTGACGTTCCTGTGAAGCAAGACCCCCCCCAATTTCCAGACCACAGCGAGCTGAGATTCTATGAAGTGAACGTGCGATTCGGAGGGAGAGAACCGCAACCCTGCTGTTTCGATGATTATCCTGCCCTTGCGAAATAGAGTGAGTGAAATATAATTTTTGATACAATCAGTCCCTGGTCATTTAAAATTTAATGCTTGAGTGTGGAAAAGGAAAGTTAGGGTTATAGATAAATACTTGTGTATGAGTAGTTTTTTTCGTATGCTCCCTGCACCTCGTAAAGTAGTAGGTAAACGTTTAAATGTAAGGATTGAGGATATGAACGTAGATGATTCTTTTTTTTTTTTAATAAACTGTAAATAATATGTAAATTGTAAATAAACTATAAGTTTGTGTTAAAGAAAACTTGATTTCGTTAATGAGTTGATGTCCGTTATTTATGAAGAAAGATTGTTGGTTAAGTTTTTATAATTTGTTCGTAGGCCAATCATGTCCAGAGTCTGGGGTGTTATTCAACCAAATATCTAAACACAACGCACCCAACTACCCTTTTAATAACATAATTAGTACTACCACAATTAAATACGAATTCACGCCCAAACCAAATAAAGTCAGGACAGGCCCAATACGACACCACGTTTAACTGAGATGAAGAAAAGGGGTATTCTTCAGCTTCTATCAAAAACTGGCCACAATTCAAAGCAGATTTGTGCAGATCTATCACTTCCTGTTATTTCTAGAAGAGTTAGGCAAATTTTACATTCTTCATGGAGCTTGAGATGGTCGAAGATGAAATCTAGAAAGATACTTCTGCGTCACAAGCAGATGCGTTTTCAGTTTTGTGAAAAGTACATGACAATGGGCGACAATTGAAAGAAAGTCATTTTCTCCGATGAAAAGAAATTTAATTTGGATGGCCCCAATGGTTTGAGGTATCATTGGAGAGATCTCCGAAACGAACGAAAATCTACATTCAACAAAAATTATGGTGGCGGAAGTTTGATGGTTTGGGCAGCGATTGCTTATGATGGCAGAAGTTTAATAGTATTTATAAATGGTCGTCAGAATTCATATGATTACAGCTGAGTTTTAGAAAATTCCTTTCTTCCATTTGCATGGCAATATTATAGTTTAGATTACATCTCCAATGAAGACAATGTAAGTATTCACACTTCAAAAGCAATGAAAGATTGATTTGACGAACTGAATATTGTTCTTTTAGATCATCCTCCTAATAGTCCTGATCTGAACCCCATCGAAAACGTTTGGGGACAGCTTGTTCGAATGGTTTATGAAGACGGGATGCAGTACACATAAACTTGTAGAATTGAAAGCTTCAGTCTGTTAAAACTGGAAATTAATTGATCAGAAGTACATTCAAAATATTGTTTTATCAATGCCATGTGGAATAAAAGAAACTTTGACGTGGATAGGCGGCTTTACTAACTATTAATTTCAATGAAATGTGATATTTCATAAATCAATTTCCATGTTTGTATGTTACGAAAATCTAATTTTTGGAAATCATTTGTTATATGTAGCATATATAATGTACAAAATTTCATTCATTTTTAATGAATATTAAAGAAGTTTTTGTTAAATACCTTATTTAATAAATCAATTTCCAACACTGTATATATATATGTATATATATATATATATATATATATATATATATATATATATATATATATATATATATATATATATATATATATATATATATATATATATATATATATATATATACCTATTGCTTTTAGAGCAGTAACCTGTGGTCATAATACTTATGCTACAAAAGCAAGTAAATTATTATTAAAATACCTTAAATTAATCTATAAAAATATAACATCTGGTGTTTGTGGTATAATTGATAATAGCTATAGTCTAATTAGAAAACTACAAACATTAGATAACTGTAAATATATTGTAACTTATGGTTTTAAAGATCTATTTAATAATATTGATATAATTGATTTAAATAGAATAATCATAATGTTAGTACAAAATAATATTCAATACTTAAGAAACGAAATTAAACTAACTCGTTTCAATAGGCTCCTAGAATTAGTAACTAAACATAATTACATAGTTCATAATAATAGTATATACTTACAGTCCGACAAAAGATACGACAAAAGATCTGACTATAATATTAATATTGTTAAATTTCAAAATTATCTAACCTGTTTACATAAATCTGTTTTTAATAACATTATTGTAAATCAGTTAGTTCGTATAAATAGGCTATGTTCTAAAGACAATAGGATTAAGCATATTATAGACTTGAAAGCTGTGCTAACTCGTAATAATTACCCAGTAAGTCTATCCAAAAACATTATTGGTTGTTTTTGTTTTAATGAATAGTTTGTTATGTTGCATTAATAAGTTAAACATAACAATAGGTTAAAATAAAAATAATAACTACTAAAAACAAAAATAAAAATCATAAGAAAAATAAAAAAAATAATTAACTCATAGTAGTAACAATAATAAAAACTAAATAAATAAAGGAATAATAGTCTTAAAATATGGTAACCTAAGTAAGTCTGTAACTGAGTATCCACTACCTCAATGGTTGCAAGTTATATGACGTCAGTCATCTTGCGGTTACAAGTTCTTAATTTCCACTCTGACTAGCGCCATGCTTGGTGTTCTTTGGTTAAGTACTTTTATTCAAACTTAATTCATTTATTATTCAATTCTTCTGTTAATAATTGATTGTACGGTGTCTGAGTGTGTTTATATAATAGATCATACTCATCAGAAACAATCCATTGGTTTTTAGACAGTATTGACACCGCTGATGAAGAAATGCTGTCAAAAACCTTATTCATACTTTTCTTTACATGTTGGATGTTCCTGGCTTCAAGTAGCTTTAGAGCTATGACTGGTTTTCTCTTTCATCTTATTCTTATTTATATATATATATATATATATATATATATATATATATAGGTAGTGAGAGAAAGCGTAAAACGAAAATGTAAAAGAAATTAACGAAAATAACATCATAAGGAAAAATTCATAAAATAAAGTAGGGATGGATTTTAATATCAAAGCAATACGAAGCAGTACTCAAAGTAGCTTCGTATTAATTCATTAAAAAAAATCCTCTAAAATATTTGGATGTTGTTTTTTACTTTTTTCAAACCCATAACTGCTCACATTTGTAAATAATTTACAGCAAGCCACCGACATACGTATTTTACAGGAGGAGCAGTGCATACTTTAGTGCTTTCACTGCCGTTCATTTTTATTCCTAAATATTCAGCATTCCTATATGTTTCTATCCTACGATACCTCCGGGACACTTCCATTCCTTTTCCCACCTCCAGTTTTTCGTTTCTTCTTCTTCCGTTTCCCTTTCTATAGTTCGCCATTATTGATACAATCAACCAATATATATATATATATATATATATATATATATATATATATATTATATATATATATATATATATATATATATATATATATGTATATATATATATATATATATATATATATATATATATATATATATATATATATATATATATATACAGGGTGGTCATAAAAATACTTTGCCAATATATGGACATCTAGCGGCTGTTCCGTTCAACCGATCGAGATGAGATTTGAGATATAGTTATTCTGGGGTATGAGCTCTGGATTATGTGTACGGCAACAAAGTTGCGCTCACGGTTACGGTTATAGAAAGTCGAAATTTTCGAATGGCAACGTCAACTTTTTCTTATCGCAAAATGCTGAACGCATGCGAAAACCCTAAAGAGGTCCATATATCGGCAATTTTTTTTTATGACCGCCTTGTGTGTATATATATATATATATATATATATATATATATATATATATATATATATATATATATATATATACATATATATATATAAAAGAGAGATAGTTTTATATTTTCTCTCTGGAGCCCAGTTTTAGAGGAAAATTGAAGAGAGATTAGCAAAAATAAAGATCAGAGGAAAAAGTTAAAAAATTCGTCATGGAAGGATTTTAAATGTAGAAAGACTACTAAGTAGTACTCAAAGTAGCTTCAGATTAATTCATTAAAAAAAAGAGTTTTCCGAAATGTCGGATTGTCGTTGTTCACTTTATTTAAATCCATAACCGCTCACAAATGCAAATGAGCGAAAACAAACCATCGACGTGCCCATTTTACAGGAGGAGCAGTGCATACTTTAGCGCTTTCACAGACATTCATTTTTATCTCTAAATATTCAGCATTCGGTATATGTTTCTATCCCCCGATACCTCAGGGACACTTCCATTCTTATTCCCACCTCCATTTTTTTTTCTTCTTTCCTTTTCTTCTTTCCGTTTTCCCTTTGTATATTTCGCCGTTATTGATGTTTGCAACTCAGTATAAAAGAGCACCCAAGAGAACCCGCTTGCGGTTGTTATGGCGAAAAGAATAAAGATTTCCAGCAAAACTGCCTGATTTGAATAAACCTGGAAGCACGTAGAGAAAAACAAACCGAAACACAAATGAAGTAAAAAAAAGAAGAAGGAAATCAAGCGAGTGACTGTGAAGAAAGAAGAGGTAAGAAAAAAATAGATAATACACTCGGCCATTTTTGCTTTGTATTTTCACCGAGTAACACTGCTACAAAGAGTTCCATTTTCGTTCCTTTCCCGCCCCCTGCTTTACTTTTCGAGCCCCGGCGTGTAGAGTAAAAGATTTTGCACCTCATTTGGACGGAGAGAGACTGAGGAAGTTTTCAGTTTTAACCGATTCAGGTGAGATTTTTTTTTTTTAGATAAATAGCAACGGAGTATTTTTGGAAGCTCCTCTTCCCTGCAAAGTACCATTAAGTTGTTAAACTAAGATTATGAGGGGAGAAAGTTTTCTGGAAGCAAAATGTAAATGCGCTTTTGTTTTCATCGATCTATGTCTTGCATAAATTGTATTGTTATTTTGCTGCAATTAATGAAGAATATTTTTGTAATTATCTATATATCTGTTTCTCGATATTTATTAAATTTTATCAACGTATAAGAATAATTCATTGTCTCATTCATTTTAAATACTGATATAACAATGTGACAATAAATTTTCATAGCTAAACATTGATTCAGAGGAGTCCAGAATACACACACATTTATATACATACACACACACACACACGCACACACACACACACACAGATATATATATATATATATATATATATATATATATATATATATATAGCATATACATAAATGCATACATAACATACATACAGGGTGGTCATTAAAAAAAAAAAACTTTGCCGATATATGCACCTCTAGCGGCTTTTCAGTTCAACCGATCGAGATGAGATTTCAGACATAGTTATTCAGAGGTATAAGCTCGAGATTCTGCGAACGGCAACCAAGTGACACTCACGGTTACGGTTATAGGTACAGAAGCTGGAAACTTTTGAATGGCAAAGGTTACTTTTTACCGTCGCGTCTCAAAATGCTCAGTGCAGGCGAAGACCCTAAAGAGCGTTGGAACGGTACGTGTATCACAAAAAAATGACGCGTTATGCACACACAAAAAACAGCTCTGTGAAAGGCCTTTGATGGCACCCATGTGGAAAATGCGCAATCCAAATAAATTTTTTCTTTTATCCAATGAGTGTTGTCATCAGTGATTAGTGTCTTGCATCTGTTACATGCAAATTTCCCCCGTGAGCCCCGATCGTGTTTTTGTTGGCCGTACAAAAACACGAGAAAAAATACATTTAAAAAAACTTTATTTCTATTTAAAAAATAAAGTTTTTTAATGTTTACATGACAAATTAAAATGATTAACTAAAACATAAGGTGAAGTATTTTTTAAGGGATGCAATATTAGTTCCAAGAAAGAACTTTTAATAAGCTATAGAATTCAAGTTATAAACTCTCTAAATATTTGATGCGGGGTCACAGTCACAAGAATTGAATAATATTCTTTTAAAAGGGACGTAAAATTACTTCTAAAAAAGAACCTTTAACGATCTATAGCATTTAAGTTATGAAATCTATAAATATTTGATGCAGGTTCAAAGTCACAAGAATTGATAGTATTTTCAAAGGCCGCAATGACATAATAAACGTCTTTTCAAATGGACTTAAAATTACCTCCAAAAAAGAACTTTTAATAAGCTATAGCATTCAAGTTATAAACTCCCTAAGTATTTAATGTGGGTTCACAGTCCCAAGAATTGATAGTATTCTTTTAAAAGGGATGTAAAATGACTTCCAAAAAAAATACTTTTAATAATCTATAGCATTCAAGTTATAAACCCTTTAAATATTTGAGGTGAATTATAATGTCATAATAATAGATAGGATACATTAGACGAAAATTTATATTTAGGAAATAAAGTTTTTTAATGTAAACAAGACAAATTAAGATGTTTAAGCAGATATAAATATTCTAATATCATATCAATCGGAACCATTTCAAATTAAGAATTTGTACCTTCTCAAACAGGTAGATTGATACTTTACGCTGAATAAATTTACTTCTTTATAAATTAAATGATAATGTATGCCTATAATAACTACTCAAACGTCGAATTCTAAACAAAAATTGTTTTAATACATCTATACATTCAAACTACTGAAATAGTTCACCAAGAAAATATTTTATTTTGAAAACAGTTTTAATTATGATGTAAAATGAGTAATAACGTTAATGACTGGGTTTCCATAATATTATTTCGGTTCACGAATGCTCGAAATTAATTAAGACTTAAGTACACTTCAATTTAATGAAGCTATTTAACATTCCCTGGAATGAATTTAGAATATTGTTGAAGGGATAATTAAATTGTACACAGGTAATATGCGTAATACCAAACAGGGTCTTCGAGGAGGATATTAAAATGCAATTTTTGCTGTTCAAAAACAGATTTTTCATCGACAATTTAAGTATATTTTGCGGGCATTTGCGATATTTTCTTATTGTTATCAAATGGAAATCATTAACCGCATTGTTTTAAAGTAATTACAAAAGCAGTCTTTTTCCTTACATTTAATTAAATTTAGTCAGTATTAATACCTTTTTAATACTTCCATATTTGTTAGAAATACTAAACTTTGTGATAATTTTCAATTGTTTCAACTAATTGACAATTATTTTCTTCGGAGAAATTATGTAATTTTTAAACAAATTGTATGTTTATATTGTGGCTCTAAATTCGGGTAATTTATTAAAATTCATTAAAAGCCCTAGGAATATACAGTTGGTCGAATCGGGGTTTAATATGCGTAGACTGGGCAGTTTTATGTAAAAAGAAACCAGCCCACAAAAGTTTTAAAATTGAGTTAACTAACTGGTGCGATGTACTATAGCTTTCGTTACCTGGGAAAGAGATTATTTTTATAATGTGGCTCAAAATTTATTTGTTATGCAACAAAGAACTAACCCACAATAGTCTGAAAGTTGAGTTAAATAGCTGGTACTGTGAACCACATCTTTAAGTATCAGGGGAAAAATATTTTAATGTTATTGGTCAAAAATTGTTTACATTGGGGCTCATAGTTCGGGTAATTTTCTCCCTGGAAGTATACAGTTGGTCAGTCCAAGGTTTAATAAATGTAAATTGGGCAATATTATGAAAAAAGAACCAACCCACAAAAGTTTAAAAGCTGATATAATTAGCACGATATCTTTCAGCATCAGGGGAAAAATTATTTTAATATTATGGGTCAAAAATTGTTTATATTGGGGCTCAAAGTTCGGGTAAGTTGTTAACAGTTATTCAACCCTGAGAGCATACGGTTGGTCATTCCAGGGTTTACTAAATGTAAATTTCGCAATGTTATGCAAAAAGAACCAACCCACAAAAGTTTAAAAGCTGAGCTAAATAGCTGACACGGTGCACGACATCTTTAAGTATCAGGGGGAAATTTTTAATATAATGGGTCAAAAATTGTTTATATTGGGGCTCAAAGTTCGGATAATTAGCTGATATTTATTCAACCTTGAGAGTATACAATTGGACATTCCATGGTTTAATAAATGTAAATTGGTAAGTGTTTTGCAAAAAGAACCTACCCACAATATTTTAAAAGCTGAGCTAAATATCTGGTACGGTACACGACATCTTTGAGTATCAGGAGAAAAATTATTTTAATATTATGGGTCAAAAATTGTTTATATTGGGGCTCAAAGTTCGGGTAATTAGTTAACATTTATTTAACCCTGAGTGTATACAGTTGGTCCTTCCAGGATTTAATAAATGTAAATTGGGCACTGTGCTAAAGGAACCAACCCACAAAATTTTAAAAACTGAGCTAAATAGCTGGAACGGTGCACATCTTTAGCTATCTGAGGGAAAAAAATTATTAATATTCCAGCCAAAAAATATTCTTTTATTATCTGGAGAACCATTCACCAGCAACTGAATTTTTAATCCGTGGTGTATTTCAGATTAGGCCAACTAGGCCAGAGTCTAAGGCCCGCAGGCCCATGAATAAATAATTATTTTAAATGTGATTTTCCCTAAATTATTTATAGATAGAAAACCGCTTGGCTGTATTTTAAAATAAAAATAGTGAAAATTGTTTTAATAAATGATAATATTAATATTCATCATGGCCGTGGCAACCTTGTGGTACAGCGCGCTGGTTTGTGGAGCTGGGGTGCTCAGATGGAATCCTGGCGAAGCACCACTAAAATGCCTCCGTTTGTGTCGTCCCTTCATAGGGTGCAATGCTGGTCTGCTTATAAGGCGCCCCCATAATAAAATGGCCAGCAAAACTTCGGTGAATTATAGGCGAATGTCTTCGCGACAAGTGCCTCCGCATTGAAAAAAAAAAAATAAAAAAAAATATTCATCATGGATTTTATTTACATAGGAAGGTGAAGCTCGGACCTATACATAATCTAAATGGTTTGTAATGAAACAAAAATACAGTAAAATAACACTTCAACAACAAATATGATTTCAGTTAAACGGTAAACGAACATGATTAATGCGTTATCACATAGATGCTAAAAATTTATACTTTTCTTATTGTCTTCAAGCGAATCGGGGCCGAAAGAAATTTGGCCTAGACCTGCAAAACTTCCAAATACGCCACGGAATTTAATGTCCCATTAAAACTCGATTTTCGCAGTTTGTGTTAGTGTGGGTTCGTTTCTTATTGTATAACACTGTTTAATTGTATGTGTAATTTTATCATATTTTAAAAACATCTCTTGGGTTATAAAGATTATTTTACCATATATATAAAAATTATGATGCTTGTGGTATTTACTCCATGAATAATTCTCTGAGCCCATATTTACTGTAGGCTTACGTAGTCAGCTTGAATAAACCAGTAACTAATGCAAAGATTCAACGATATTTTTTCGTTATATTTGGTAAGAAACTTACTTTTCCATGACAGTTAACGACTGATTATGATAAATATGCCACCAATTTTTTCTTTTTCTCTGCATCTCATTTTTTTCCTTCGCTCAGAGATACTTAGCTCGGTTTTTTTTTTTCCGGTATACCTGAGTACTTTTGTTTGAACTGGTCTGGAAATGAATTTGCAGTAAAAATTACATAGTTTCATCCGTTAATTAGATAAGTACTTTAAAAATAATATGTGAATAAACATTTCCCTATACTAACATTTCGATAAAATTTGTTATTTATACAAGCATATATCTCATTAACACCATGAAATTTATTTTTCAGACAAACTTGAACAGAAATTATTAGCTAAGAAATATTTTGCGTTTAAGTGAGGGATTCCATATTTCCCTTTGGAATTTTCTATGAAATATCTGTGTTTAGTTTTTCCACTTAAATTGAAGGATTTCGGTTTTCAACCTGTCATACCATGTCTTGAAGAGAAGCAGCTAAATGAAAGTAACTTCAACCTATTGTTATCGCATACACAAAATCTAAGTAAAATAAAATTTAATCAGTAAAATTCCTGATATATTTTCATTTAGTTACTTTATTTTCGGTACGAAAAGTTTTACAGTAGATACATGTTTAAAACTAAAGAATGAAGTCTGGAAATAAAAGGCAAGTGACTGAATATTTTACAAGGTATCATTTTCCTGCTGTAATCTCCAAATTTGTGACTTAAACCTATGTACATATATATATACACAGTGCGTCAAATAAGTTTTAAGACTGGGTCTGTAAAAAGAAATGGAAACAAGAAATTAATACCTGTTTTGGTTTTTTATTCAAAATAGGACCCTCCGGCTTCAATGCACTTTTTACAGCGATTTATTGATGAATCGAAAGCCTGTTGTAAGTCACTTTGTGGAATGGCCTGCAAAGCACGCGTCGAAGCTTCTTGTATGGTCGAAATATCCTCAAAATAACACCCTTTTAACTTTATTTTAAGTTTTGTCAATAAGGAGTAGTCACAGGTTGCTAAATCAGGTGAATACGGTGGATGGTTCAACACACAGACATTATTTTTTGCCAAAAATCGACGAACAATAAGGGAGGTGTGACTGGGTGCATTGTCGTGTAACAAACACCAACTGCTTTCAGTCCTGTAGTCTGGACGAATGCGACGAATTCTGGCCATCAAATGCTTTAAAACAGCTAAGTAGTGTTGACCTGTAATTGTTTGTCCAGTTGGAACAAATTCTTTGTGGATAATACCTTTACTATCGAAGAATCTAATGAGAATTGTTTTGATTTTGGATGGAACTTTTCTTGTATTTTGGCTTGCGGTGAATTTGGTGACTTACATTTCGCACATTTTCGCTTTGTTTCAGAATAATATTGGAAACACCAGGTTTCATCACCTGTAACAATGGACTTGAAGAAGTTTGGATCGTTTTCAGCGGCTGAAATAATGTCTCCACGATGTGCACTTCTCATTGCTTTTTGTTCAGGGGTTAAAGTGTGTGGAACAAAGTTAGCACACACTTTTGTTTTGCCTAAATCTTCATGCAGGATGGTTCGAATAGTATCTTTGATGATATTTAAAGAGTCTTCCATCATTCTCAGTGATGCACAGCGATCGTTTGTTACGAAATTTCGTACTTTCTCAACTTCAGGTGTCCTAGATGAAATTGGTCTTCCACTACGCTGATCATCTTCTACCGTATCTCTTCCGTCCAAAAAACGTTTGTGCCACACAAAAACATTTGATCAATTTAAACAACAGTCACCGTAAACTTGTTTCATGAGTTGGTATGTTTCTGAAGCACTTTTACCAAGTTTTGCGTTAAATTTAATTTCAGCTCTTTGCTCCATCTCAAAAAATCAACATGAAAAAAATTCACTTCTGCAATAAACACTCGACTTCTCTCAACTACTTAACGAAATGCGCACAACTTGTTAGCAGTGTGCCAGTAGACGATGGACGTTATGACGCATGCAGATTTACACTAACAGCGCCTTTACAACCTACGCTCTGGGACGAGTCTCAAAACTTATTTGACGCACTGTGTGTATGTATATATATATATATATATATATATATATATATATATATATATATATATATATATATATATATATATATATATATATATATATATATATATATATATATGGGGACGCTTGCAACGCAGCGCTGAGGATACGAGACGACGACAGTGCCATCCCGCGGAGAGAGGTGTTACTCATGAGTTGATCCCTGGAAGCCGACGCTGACGGTCGTGTGAGTCAAAAGGCAGACGGCCATGTAACTAAAGTTTGGGCAAGACGGCCCATAGAAGTATAATTGTATTTTCCATTGACTGTTGTTGCGACGTTACAACCTTCATACTATTCTCAACTCAACTCCTTATGTATATATTAATTTACTACTTTTATATCTAATCAAGTTTAAATATAGATAATCTAAAATTACACATTGTATTGTGGATTTATTGATGACTGTAGAATTCGCTTCCCACACACACACACACACATATATATATATATATATATATATATATATATATATATATATATATATATATATATATATATATATATATATATATATATATATATATATACAGTCGAACCACGTTATAACAAACTTCAAGGGACCAAAGGTTTTGTCCGCTTTATCTGGTGGTTCGCTATATCCGAACCGTTCAGAAAAATGATAGAGTTCACAAAAAGTATAACTCATAGTTTCAATGTGTATTCAATAACAATGCATTAAAAATGATAAAATCTATTAAAAATGATCATTAATGAGTTAAATCGACTAAAATTACATTAAACTGACACAATGCTAATTTAATTACGTACAACAGGAAAACGGCGGGACAAAAATTTTCGTTCGTTATATACTGGGTTCGATATAACGGGGTTCGACTGCATATATATATATATATATATATATATATATATATATATATATATATAAACTTGCATGAAATGCTAACTTTATGATTCAGTAAAAGGTGACTGTTTAAAGCAACATTACCTACAATTTTCAAAGAAGGCACAAATACTTTTTGTTTTGAAATTCGAATTCAGATTATTTCTATGGAAAAATTTGTAATAATCTGAATAATTCAAATCGGGGGGAGACAACGTGTCACTACATAGCTAGATCACTTCACATTACATTGATTGATTATATTGGGAAAGACAGATTGCATTAGAGGTTGCAACATTACTGCTTTGCGCAAGATATGAAGATAACCCTCTCACACGTGACACTTTATCGATATCTGATGCTTAAAATTTGCATTCCTGAAAAGTACGCGGGAACTAATGTGGGAAATCATGAATCATTACGGAAAATGACAGGAATCGAGCGAATAGGACTTGGCGATATTTTCCGCAAAGCTTTTTAGTAGTACACTGTTGCGAAAAGTATTCCGATTTACTTCCGAATTACTTCCGATTTACTTCCGAAATTCTACTTACGCAGGAATATAGATTTTTTACAATAGATTTAGCTCTAAACCGTTAGATGAAGGATATAATTTTTAGAAATCAATATTATTTTCATTTAGCAACAATATTTTTTTTCTTTACATGAAAATATTATCTGTGTATATATATATATATATATATATATATATATATATATATATATATATATATATATATATATATATATATATTCTGAACCTTCAGAGGTAAATTTGAAAACTTGGAGGACATTGCAGACACGACAGATTTTTTGTGCAACATCCGCCATTAGTTTACACGGAAGAAATAGATATATAGTTCAATATAGTTTATTAACTGTTAAATAAAATGATAAATCTTTATACATTTATTTCTGAAATATTGCAAGTTGCAACATTTAAGCACTCCCAAAAATTTATCTTCAAATTTATAAAAAAGTAACTACGTTGCACTTTTAAAAAATTTATATCAACCTACTGCAAGTGCTTTGTCTTGACACAGCATGAAATAACAATTACTACAAAATTTAATGGTCTATTAAGTGAAAACGCTTGGGTTCAATTAGTGGGAAATTCCCTATCCTATCCTTTTTATTTGGAGGGCTGAGTATTTTGTCGATTTTGTTAGAATTATGAGGGGATCGACCGGATTTAATCCAGGAAATTAAATTAAAAGAATAAGACTCATTAAGTTTGTAAATCCTGGAAATCGTTCAAGTTTGAATGGAGAGAAAGGAGAGATAAATCCCCTCAAAATTTTCGACAAATGGTATTAGAAATTTCAAATCGATTATATGGTTAACTAGAAAAATCTCGTCAGGGCTTGATGACATAAGGGTCAAGACTTCTTTTGGGGAAGCGTTAAGTCCAGGGTACGATTCAGGTAGTAGCCAATATGGTTTTCACGTTTAAAATAATACTTAGGAACAGTTAGAGGGAAATAGTTCTATATCTTATCTTTTTATTTAAATTTAAAGCATTACGTAATTTCTCAGCTGTGCAAAAAAAAAATCTGAGGGATTTAATTCTGAAAATTAAATTAAAGAATGACTCATTAGGTTCTTAAATGCTGATAATCATTCAAGTTTGTGTGGAAAGAAAAAAAAAAGGATAAATCCACGGAAAGTTTTTCACAAATGTTATTAGAAATTTCAAATCAATTACAAGGTTAACTAGAAATTTGACGTCAGGGCTTGATGACATAAGGATCAAGACTTCTTTTGGGGAAGCGTTAAGTCCAGGGTACGATTCAGGTAGTAGCCAATATGGTTTTCACGTTTAAAATAATACTTAGGAACAGTTAGAGGGAAATAGTTCTATATCTTATCTTTTTATTTAAATTTAAAGCATTACGTAATTTCTCAGCTGTGCAAAAAAAAAAATCTGAGGATTTAATTCTGAAAATTAAATTAAAGAATGACTCATTAGGTTCTTAAATGCTGATAATCATTCAAGTTTGTGTGGAAAGAAAAAAAAAAGGATAAATCCACGGAAAGTTTTCACAAATGTTATTAGAAATTTCAAATCAATTACAAGGTTAACTAGAAATTTGACGTCAGGGCTTGATGACATAAGGATCAAGACTTCTTTTGGGGAAGCGTTAAGTCCAGGGTACGATTCAGGTAGTAGCCAATATGGTTTTCACGTTTAAAATAATACTTAGGAACAGTTAGAGGGAAATTGTTCTATATCTTATCTTTTTATTTAAATTTAAAGCATTACGTAATTTCTCAGCTGTGCAAAAAAAAAAAATCTGAGGGATTTAATTCTGAAAATTAAATTAAAGAATGACTCATTAGGTTCTTAAATGCTGATAATCATTCAAGTTTGTGTGGAAAGAAAAAAAAAAGGATAAATCCACGGAAAGTTTTTCACAAATGTTATTAGAAATTTCAAATCAATTACAAGGTTAACTAGAAATTTGACGTCAGGGCTTGATGACATAAGGATCAAGACTTCTTTTGGGGAAGCGTTAAGTCCAGGGTACGATTCAGGTAGTAGCCAATATGGTTTTCACGTTTAAAATAATACTTAGGAACAGTTAGAGGGAAATTGTTCTATATCTTATCTTTTATTTAAATTTAAAGCATTACGTAATTTCTCAGCTGTGCAAAAAAAAAAAAAATCTGAGGGATTTAATTCTGAAAATTAAATTAAAGAATGACTCATTAGGTTCTTAAATGCTGATAATCATTCAAGTTTGTGTGGAAAGAAAAAAAAAAGGATAAATCCACGGAAAGTTTTTCACAAATGTTATTAGAAATTTCAAATCAATTACAAGGTTAACTAGAAATATGACGTCAGGGCTTGATGACATAAGGATCAAGACTTCTTTTGGGGAAGCGTTAAGTCCTGGGTTCAATTCAGGTAGTAGCCAACATGGTTTTCCCGTTTAAAATAATACTTAGGAGCAATTAGTGGGAAATAGTTCTATACGTTATCTTTTGATTTAAATTTAAAGCATTACGTATTTTCTCAGTAGTGTAAAAAATGTGAGCGATTTATTTCAGAAAATTGGGCCGTGGCGGCCTTGTGGTACAGCGCGCTGGTTTTCGGTGCTGAGGGTGCTCAGATCGAATCCTGGCGAAGCGCCACTAAAATGCCTCCGTTTGTGTCGTCCCTTCATAGGGGGCAATGCTGGTCCGCCTATATGGCGCTCCCATAATAAAATGGCCAGCAAAGCTGCGGTAAATTATAGGCGAATGTCTTCGTGACAAGTGCCTCCGCATTTGAAAAAAAAATAAAAAATCAGAAAATTGAATTAAAGAATAAGACTCATTAGGTTCGTGAATCCTGAAAATCATTCAAGTTTGTATGGAAAGAAAAAAAAAGGGATGAATCCAAGGAATTTTTTTTCCAAATTCTATTAGAAATTTCAAATCAATTACAAAGTTAACAAGAAACATGACGTCAGGGCTTGATGGCGTAGGGGTCGAGACATCATTCGGGGAAGCATTAAGTCCAGGGTTCGATTCAGGAATCAGCCAACATGGTTTTCACGTTTAAAATAACGTTTGGGAACAGTTAGTGGCAAATAGTTCTGTGTCATATCCTATCATTTTCACTTAAGGCATTAAGTATCTTCTCAAATGTGTTAGAAATATAAGGGGATCCTGGATTTAAATTAGGAAATTATTTTTTTTCCCCGAACGCGGAGGCACTTGTCGCTAGACAATCGCCTGTATGTACACCACGAGACTGCAGGCCATTCATTTAAGGGGCGCATTATAGGTGATCAGCACTACAAGCCGGTCCCGTAATTTAGAACCGAGTCAAGTGATGAGACTGGTACGCTTGACCCCGCACAACCAGAGGTAAATTTGAGGACTTGGAAGACATCGCAGCCAAGACAGATTTTTCGTACAACATAAGCGATTAGTGTACACGGATGAAATAAAATTAAAGAATAAGAATCATTGGACCTATAAATCCTGAAAATCATTCAAGTTTAAATGGACAGAAATGATAGATAAATCCACTGTAAATTTTCACCGAATGTTATTAGAAATTTTAAAAAGATTATATGATTAACTAGAAACATCCCGTCAAGTCCAAGGCTTCGGTTGAGAGACCTGCCAACACAGTTTTAACGTTAAAAATACGCAAGGTTCAAAATGTATACGGCTGAGCATTTCACCTCTGTTAAAGAGACGTGTGATAAACAAAACAAGAAATAGAGGTTTTGAAAATGTGACAAGGGCTTTCTTCAAACGGGAGTGGCTAGTTTGAAAGGAGCATGAATTAACATCGTGGTTTAAATGTCTAGGAAGGAAACGGAACTTGGTTTGATTCTGGGAAAATTACTTTTCCAGCGACAAATAAATATATTTAAAAGAACTCAGTGACTAGATAATCAGTAAAATTTGCTCTCTAAAACTGAAATAAGAACAGATAATCACATGTGGTAAAGTAAATAGAGCGTAACACTGGCAATCACATTTCATTTTTAAATCAACTGAAAATAGTGTCTTACAATTTTCAGTTAATTTAATTGCATATTTAATACAGCACACAATGTATTTAATAGTTTTCATGTTAAAGGAATAGTAACATATTGCACCATATATGAGTTTTCAGGTTACTGAATGTATCACTCACGACTCAGAAATATATATATATATATATATATATATATATATATATATATATATTAATCAACTTTAATTTGGTTTCTAAAAAAACTTTATGATTAGCTATGTATTATAAAATTAATTTTAAGTTTCTATGCTCAATATTTTTCATAATATATTCCTTTCACATCGGGTGATTCTTTTTGAAACACTCTGTATTATGTTTTTATACAATATATGTTATTTATAAATACATTTTTCTTATTTAAAAAAATGTAAAAAAAATTGAGGTGTTTTAATTTTTTTTTTTTTTTTTTGGGGGGGGGCGGAACGGGTTAATGGCATTTCAGTGGGGAAAATTGACTTGATATACGAGTAATTCGAGTTACGATCTCAGTTACGGAACGAATTAAAATCGTAAGTCAATGCACTACTGTAAATATATATATATATATACAAATATTTATTCAAATTATTTTGAAGTTTATAGATAAAATATCGGATGTTTAAATATATATGGAAGATAAACACATTACATAATTATAACATCCAATAACCAAACAATGCGGGACTCAATTAGGTGCATGAATTTGAATGGTTGGGTGTAATATTCGATCAAACACCGAATGGTATTGTAAATTTAATGAAAATATTAAATCTCTCTATTTCCAATAAATTACGTCAGTTCATTACCTGTAGTTTATTTAGTAGAACATAATTTTACAATCTATACTCGAATAATAAATCAAGAAGGTGCGTTTAAGTGAATTAATTTCCTATAGTTGTATGAGTTCAGTTTTCAGAGTGAGTGCCCAAAAATAATTCCCATGAAGAAAATAAGAAAAGTAAAGTTTAATAGTGTATTATAAGAAGTGTGTTTAATCGTACTTAGTTTGTAGTTCAATTTTATATCATAAATTGTATTAAATAGAACATACAAAATATTAAACTACTTTAATATTTTATAGAATAATGATTTTTTAAAAATATTTTTGTTATCAAATGATAAATTTTATAACTGTAAATCTCATTTAGAATTTTTCCTTTTTTATATATACTGTTTGGAATCCAAAGGGTGTATATTTTCAGTAGTCGTGAAATTCCCGCATCACCATAAATTTCTTTAAGTTTCAATGCCGTATTAAAGAAATTTTATTTCATACAGCATCACAATTTACGGTCCAATTAGGTAATGTTTTAATTTTTAAATCATGAACTGAATGTATTAGAAAGTATTAAATTACATTAAACTTTTATAGAAAAATGAATATTATTATTTCCCCCTTTTTTTAAATTTTGTTTTCAAATGATTTATTTTATGACTGCGAATTTCCTTTAGATCATTTTCTTATTTACTGATACGGTTTGAAATCGAAAGGCTACATATTTAGAGCAGTAATGAAATTCTCATACCGTTTAAAATATCTTCAAGTATAAGGTGCCTGTATATTACCTATATTAAATAATTTCTATTTCATATATATCATCTCACCATACAGTCCAATTAGGCATTTTTTATTTTTAAATCTCAAATTACATTTATTCGAAAATAAAAATTTTAAATTACATTACACTTTATAGAAAAATTAATATATTATTTTTCTTTAAAGGTTATGAAATTCGCCTACCATCAAATTTTTTTTACAAAGCTTCAGTGCCTGTATGAAATGAATTTTATTTCATACAGCATCAAAAGTCCCATAAAAATTATTTTTCTCCAGAGAAACATTTTAAATACTTTTTTTTATGAATGCATAAATTTTTTTGTAACTAGTAAACAATATTCGAAAACAATATTCACGAACTTCCAACAACCTACGGTTTGAAATCGAAATGCTACATATTTAGAGCAGTAACGAAATCCACATATCGTCAAAAATATCTTCAAGTATCAAAGCCTGTATAAATTATATATATATTAAATGATTTTTATTTCATATACCATCTCACTATACGTTCAAATTAGGCATTGTTTCTTTAAATCACAAATTGTATTAATTAGAAAATAAAAATCTTAAATTACATTACACTTTTTATAGAAAATTGAATACATTATTTTTCACCTTTTCATATTTTGATGTCTAACAATCAATTTTATGACTTGTGAATTTCATTTCGAACTTTTATCTCTCTTTTGCAGTTTACGATTTGAAATCGAAAGGCTATGAAATTCACCTACACCATCAAAAATTTTCATAAAGCTTCAGTGCCTGTATGAAATGAATTTTATTTCATACAGCATCAAAGTAAAGTCCCATAAAATTTATTTTTTCTTTGGAGACACATTTTTAAATGCATATTTCTTTATGAATGCTTACTTTTTTTGTTACTACTAAACAATATTCGAAAACAATATTCACGAACTTCCAACAACCTGCAAACTTTAAAATGCTCCCACCAACAGCTGAGTTTAAAAGTCTTACGCAAACTGTTGGAGGGAAAAAACAACTGACAGGTCTGAATTATGGAGCAAAAATATTTCCAAACGAATCTCAATCTTCGCAGACCTGAAAATTTTATGTCCCGTGTAGCATAAGAATGCCGAAATGTCTAAAATGGGGAATTCAGATTCGCGTCTCTCCTCTCCAAGAGTTGGAAATTCTCCCACAGCCTGGGCGAGTATTGAAAAATCCCTGGCAGAATACATATTGAACGCCGACTGCTACGACAAAGGAGAGATATTACGGTAAGGGAGAGAATAGTAAAGTTGTATATAGACCTCCGAAAATATAAAAAAAAAGATTTGTTTTCCAATGCCGGCTCTATCTTTGGAATTCAAAAAGGGAACCCCTGTATCAGAAACGTTAAATTTTTCCATAAAGTATATCAGAAAAGTATGTGTACGCACTTCATTCCAGAAACTTGTTGGCTGGAATTTTTATCTCCCCAAGGTAGATAGTCTATGTGAGAAAAAAATGTGTAACACTTTCGCTGCTTTTTTTTTTTAAATGTCCATGCATAAATG